>CM076582.1:1490266033-1490949448 GCA_034641835.2 Pinus albicaulis | reverse complement strand
TTTATTTGAATTTGAGGTTAAGTTTGCGCCGTACGGGAATCGCTCTGAGATATTTGCATTGATTTCCTTGCGGGCGCTCCAGCACGGCTGCCCGGCGGGCGAAATATCTGATTCTGCAATAAGTTCAGCTTTGGTTTGAATGCTTTGAGGCAACAGGTGGCGTCGTGGTAGCTGAGAAATCAAATTTTCCTCAGATGAAGCGATGGAGGTATTTTCTGCCTGATAGATCTTCTTGATTTTTTATTAATTCTGTTTTAATTTAGGGAATTAGGCTTTTGAAATTCAATCTTAGCCATAATCCCCAAATTCGTCTTCAATCTTCATTTTTGTCATGCTTTGTCTTCAACAACTGATACTCTTTAACATCTTGTTCAAAAGATAGTGTCTTGTCGATGTGCAGGGTCGCACAGGGCCTTTATAGTATCGACGCCCATGGAACGTTGATAAAACGTTTGAATGGAGCCTTGTGAATGATTTTCTTTATGGTCCGAAAGCATGGGAATCATCATTTCCAACTTCTGGACTTTCTTCAATATAATGATGAAAACCATTGAAAACCTGCACAAAACATGAAATATTTAAGAAAGCTTGCAAAAATAGGTTAAACTGCTTCAGAAGGATGCAGAGGAGCGTGAACGTTGGACGAAATCATCTAATAGTGGAGATTTGCGTAGAAGAGGCGAAAAGGAGAGCGGGGAGATGAACAAGTCGGAGTGATTTTGGACCGTCCGATCTGGACACGTGGACGGTCCAGATTCAATCGGAGGATCGCAATCGGGGGATCGCAATCGGGGGTAGCGAGCGAATGTGCCGATTGAAACATGCGATGCGATTATGCGTGGACCGTTGATCTAAAATTCAGATCAACGGTGGGAATTGAATCGGATGGTTTTGAAGAGGCAACAAGACTCGTGATCGGAGGGAATGAGGACCGTTGGATCTCGGAAGGTGGAGAGGAGATCAACGGTGGATAACCAATCGGGGATCGACAATTGGGGGTAGGAGGAAAAGGGTGTGATTGAAAAAATCCGATGCGATTGCGCGATCGGGAAGGTCAAAGCGATTGAGTGCTGGCCATTTCATCGACTTTCGATCAACGGCAGGGATCTATTTAAAAAACGAAATGGTGGAAAGACCCATATAATATATAACCTAAAGTTTTAAAAAATGTTTTTATGAATCGGGGCGGAAAGAAAAAATATATATAAAAAAGGTCTGGCGCCCGAATGTGGGGCCGCTGGATATATGAACTATAATGGGCCCGTGGCTTAATATTTGCAAAGGAGCCAATCGCAATCGGGGCAACGGGCCTGGTCTTTCCGATCAACCCATTTGAAAATTTGTGATGCAATTAGCACCCGGGATTTTTAACACTTGGTCCCGGGGAAAAGTTATATGGAAAGAAAAATAAAAGGGGCGGGGTTTATAATACATAGGACCCAATTGCATCGGAACTTTTGATGCGGGTCTCTCCGATCAACCCATTTTGATTTCTCCGATTGCGATTGCGCGATCGGGTCTTTTTAATCAACACATTTTATATTTAACACCCTATTTATAGTTTTTTAGCTTTAAACCTTGGAAAAATCGGTTTTTTTAGGTTTTCAAAGGAAAAATGGATTGGAATAGTTAAAAAATGGGTTTTTAACTATGGCAAAGTGATTTTCATAAATGGAAGAAGAGGACTTATGAAAACAAGGGGGTTTTTTATGGAGAAAAAGGGGAGCAAATGAAAGGTTTGAGAAGGGGGAAAATGATGGTCTTTCAGCAGTCTTTCACTTGGAATCAGCAGAATTTTTTAGTAAAAAATGGAAATAGTAATGAAGATTTTGGACAGAGGCATGAGGCCTTAAAGAGACTCCAAGAGCCAACAATTTTTAGCAATGAAATTTGTTCCTTGAAGGCTTAAAAAGTCTTAGCCAGCTTTTGCTATAACAAATTTTATAGGTGGCTAACACTAGGGAAGTCTATGGTTAGCCCTGTCCTCTAGTTTTCTTCTCCAATAGTTGCTTTGAAAAGGTTCCCTTTGTGTTTTAAATGTTTTCTATTGAAAGTGCATCGAAAGTAGGCTAGTTTCAAAGTACTTACCTGATATTATATAACTTTTATGTCTTTCCTAAGTGTATGCCGAAAGAAGGATAGTTTCAAAGTACTTACTTGATCTTAGGCTACTCTTTGTTCTTAATTTTCCTGATTCCCCTTCTTATTGTTTCATTTCATTCCATAAAATAAACTTTAAAGAGATCCTTAGACATAGATGACTTGCCCCATGGACCACTCTTGAACCTTGTTGTTTCAATTAAATGCTACTATGACTCCATATCCCAATGGATTGAAGCTATTTCTTGCCTATATTTTTAGTTGAATCAATATTTTGCCTTCATACACCTTCACCCTTCATTTAGACTTCCTTCACCTTCATTTATCTTAGCCCAACCAAAACAAACAAAACCTTGTTCCTCATAACTAGCCTAATATCACACATAAAAGCCTTAAAGATAAATCAATCTTTGCACTTATAGAGAGATCCCTCTCTGGATTCAGGAGGGCTAGATCCTAGAATCCCAAAGTGGTTCAAGTGTTCTCTCTGTAGTTTTGCTCTTGCCAATCTGCTGAAATTACAGGGAGCTAACATTTCTGGTGACTCTGCTGGGGAATTTCTGAGTTAGTGAGAATCTTAATACACCTTAAAACTTTAGAAAGCCCTCGGTTCAAGAACATTGTTCAGTGAGTACAAGTAGCCTTCTTCAAGCACTACCAAGCAGATGGTAATCATGTTAGAACTTATTTTGAATCAGTGACAAACTAAGGAAACCTTAGGATTCTCATAAGAGCTTATCAAACCTTGAAGGATCAGCTAGATTAGCCATAAGAGTAGACTTTCTCTGTCTCATCACCGTAGCTAATTTTTGAAACAAATTTAGGATACTCTTAGAACCCATAGGACCGAAAAAACTCAAAAAACCCAAAAATATTTCAGATTGGTATTCAAATAAACATGGTGGTGGACCATAAAACCCTTTACCTCCAAAAGAGCTAAAAATTTCCACCCGGTGACTCAAAAATCCTAAACATACCTTAAGGCTCCACTGGGAAGACCCATTATCATCATAAAATCATTTAAAATCAGTTAGAGGACTTTAGGATTAAATTTTTCTTGTTAAAAGATCAGTTAGCCTCTTAAAGATTGTCATATTTGGTTAAACTTTTCTTGTTTAGTTGGGTCTGAAAAACACAACATAGTGGCTCCTAGAAAGATTCATACTAGAGCGTAACCTAACCCTAACCCTCCTGAGATAGTTGATAACCCTGAAATAATCCTTAGGAAGTCTCCTAAGGTTAAATCTTCAACTGTTTTCAGATTACCTCTTAGAGCTAATTCTGTTCCTGAAAACCTTGCAGCTCTACAAGAATCACAAGTTGACTTAAGAAATCCATTTAGAACTCAGCCACTTGATGATTTAGATCAGTTAGATCCAGAGTATTCGCTTTCGTCCCCAGATAGAAGTGAGCATCCTAGTAGTAGAGAAACTACACCACCTGATTTACATTTCATTCATAATTTTTGTTTCTCTCATCCTAGATCAACTCAACAATATATTTCTGGTCCATCCACATCTTTTCTTCATACACCCATTGTCCAAAACACTCCACTTCAACCCACTTTCCCTCTTGTTAATCCACCTCTTGTAAATCCACCTCCACCCCCTATCATGGCAACATGGTATGCTCCCTTAGTCCTTCCTTTACCCTTAGTCAATCTTCCACATGACTATTAGTCTAAGATACCATTGTATGATGCCAGTAATGCAACTACTGCTTCACAACATGTGGACAAGATGAATGACTACTTTGACAGAAATTAAATTGACAATGAAACTGTCAAACTTAGATTATTTGCTCAGAGTTTAGGGAGAGAAGTAAGAAAATGGTTCAAAGGCTTAACCCCTCATAGTATTAATGATCTCCAAGCCTTCCATCAGTTATTCTTAAACAAGTGGGAAGTAAAGAAGAACCCTCTCCAAATACTTTCGGACTACAAGAATCTCCACGGAAATACTGGGGAAAGTGTGCAAGCTTATTGCACTAGGTTTAATAGTGTGTATAATGCACTTCCCCCAGACTTAAAACCTCCACAAGGCTCAGCTTTAAACAAGTTTCCTGGAGGATTTGATCTTGAAATGGCCTATCAGCTGAGAGAGAGAGATCCTTTCACTCTTGAAGATATGCAAAAGGGATCTCTCGCTGTGGAAGTAAATATAATGGAGAAAAGAGCAAGAATGAAGAATGAGAAGAAAGTGTCCTTTAGAGAGGAATATGCACCTTCAACATCTATTTTAAAGATGGAAATAATGATGGAGGAGATGATGAAAAATATGAACATACTTGAGAGAGCACAAGCAAGTCAAAACCAAACAACTCCTCAAAACAGAAATCAAAACCAAAATCAGAATTTTAGGAGAAACCATCCTCAAAATAGACCAAGGGAGGATGTTCAACAGATCACTCCTCCTTTTCATCAAAACTATGTAAGTGAGGTTGAAGAAACAAGTGAACAAATAGAGGAAGATGACATCAACATGCTGGGAGTAGAAAATTATGATTTTGAAGTTCATTATGATAGAAAACAAGGTCTATACACACCCTATGATGACAAAAGAGCACAGGATGAAAGTTATTATCAAGAAATGGAAAATGTCATCATAGAGTCTCAAAAAGAGTATGACCTTTGGAGTAAAAGCAATCAGGAAACTCCCAAGACTAAAAACTCTGACAAATCTGCACAAAACAACACTGTAAATAAACCCAAAGTTACAAAACAGAAAGACAAAATAATGGCTGGAAATTCTGATAAAAAAAAAGAGAAAGACACTCAAAACAATGAAAAATAGAGTGCAGACCTTAGTAGTGTTAGAACCTCAGCTAATGCTCCTGTTAAAAAAATTTTAACAAATGTAAATAGAGGAAATCAGCAAGACAGTCTTAACGATAAAATAGTGGTTAATAAAGTGAAAAAAACACTTAAGAAGTCAACTACCTTTTAGTTTGGAGCAGGAAATTTCTAGAATCAAAATCTCTGTTCCTCTTACTGAATTAGCTGCCCAAGATGTATATAGATCCAAAATTTTGAAGGCTTTAAACATAGAAGAGAATAATGAGACTGTCAATCTTAATGATGACCATCCAAAGCTCATTTTTGGTCCTAAGATTGAAGGTAGATATCAAGAAGGACCAGTTCCTCCTTCCCCCTTTTCATGTTAGTTGTTGCAGTTAGCGATATTAAAATAGCATATTTTGCACAACGCCATGCATGACTCGGGGCCTCCCTGTTTAGTACCCAAAGGGTCGCAATGCGAGTCTAGGCACGGATCACTGGGCAACATAGATCTTTACTCTTTTGACTCAAGCAGAGTGAAATATTTAGGATTAATCAAAGACCTCTGTGTAAACTTAGCCCAAATTCCAGCCAATTGTTTAGTAGTGGATATCGTTGTGGCTGATGTACCCCCAAGTATGGCATGTTGTTATCAAGATCATGGGGAGATAAGTTACAAGGAACAATGCAGATGGATATGACTTATGCAACCATACCTATTTTCAATCAGACTAGAATACTTTACAGGGAAACTCACATGCAGTACATGGTTACCAACCAGGATAGACCCGAAAACTCTCCTCTTTACTCTGTACACATAGGCCTTGACTCATTCATACTCTTCAATCATGAAACCTTAGATGACCAAGAGACCTTAACTGAAATAATGGCCACACCTCAAAATAACATACTGGCACACCTAGATAAAGAGGAAGATAAGAAAGAAGCTTCAAAAGCGGTTTTCTAAAGCAATCATAGCAAACCCGATCACGAGTCTAGATGCGACGAAGCAATCATCCATCGGGTTGAAAACTTTAGAGAGTCTTGAGAATAATCCTCAACGAGGAAGAATGTAAGTTGAAACCTGACACTTGTTCAAGGGGATCACACCTGCATCCTCAAGACAAACAAAAAGATTACCCCAAGACCCACTTAAACAACATCCTGACATGTATAATCAAACGAGATTTAAATCGAGAAAATGAACTTGCATATTATTTTGAAGAAATACTTGTTGGAATCTAGTAGGCTCCACTGGTGATATTGCATATAATTCTGATTCTCCTAATTATGATCTCTGTGATGATGATGTTTTCCAAACAAAAGATGATTTTTCAGGGTCATCATCAGTAGATTTGGGGGAGGAAGATCATGTCTATCAACTTCAAGAAAGTAATGAGCCAAGTCAGGCTATTTATGATACGGAAGAGGAAAGTGATGAAAATCTAGTAGCAGATGAAGATTCATTGAATCATCACTCTACTTTATATCAGATCATCACTAAAAGTTTCCATCAAGGTGGAAATCAGTAGCCTTTCATCTCAGAGATTGAGGAAGAAAGAAATGAAGAAACACTTGAGCAAGCTGAATACCCTGAACCTTTTCCTCAAAGGGTTGAGGTAATCAAAGAAACCCCTACTCAAGAATATGTTAGTCTTTTCACAGAGTTCAGACCACTCAAGCAGAACCTATCAGGGTTACAAGAGGATGACACCGCCGAATATGATGAGTCCTCTAGTTCAGATAATGATGAAGATGAGGAAGTTTTTCTTCCTCAAGAAGATCTTCATCTTGATCCAGTGGAGAAAGAAGAGGTGATCCTAGTTGAAACCTACTTTCCAAAAAATTTCAACCAGGCTAAAGATGATGATGCTTCCAAGCAACATTCTCAAGATATAGTCCTTAGAGCTGAAATCTTGGAAGAAGACAATCTACCAGACATGGAGGGCCAAAAAGAAGAGAATCTTCATCTTTTCTTTATTGGTCCTTTGGAAGAGTGTGTGGAAGTCCCAACTGGCTCAAATTATCAAGCATGGATCCTTTGCAAGAGCCAACAACATGAAAAGTTGTCACCTTCTGTGATAGCCTTGGTTTTGAAGATTAATCTTCAAAATGTATTATGGATACCCCTGACAAACAGCCGGAGTTTTTTCTTCTTTTTTACATTACTCAACTAGCTACATTGGCACTTTTGTATCATATGATAATGTAAATACTCCAAGTTAGAATAGGTCAGATAGGAATGTCAATAAAGCTCAGTTTTGAGCAATTAGATAGTTGTTGATTTTTGTCTTGAAAGAGAAAGAAAAATACAAAAACAATGGAAGATAGAAAAGAGGGCAAATTGTAAAAACAAGAAAGGTATAAACCCATCCCAAAAAAAAGAAACAAAATCTGAAAGTTTGAAAGCTTAAATGCCACTCCTAAAAAACACACTCCTATTTAGTCATACAGCCTAATCATGACTAATTAGTTTTAAATTTACTGCTGATAGGCTAGTGAAATTAGAGTTTCCAAATAGCTTAATCTTGTCTTATCAGTTAGAAATATTAGGATAGAAAAATAAAGGTTCAAACAAGCTCAAAATCTGAACCTAAGATTCCAAGAAAATAATGACTCCAGTTTGTTTAAATCTTGAGTAAAAAATAGAATTAAACTAGTTCTAATAAGCCCAAAACTTGAACCAAAGAACAAATAGAGAATAGCTCAAACAAACTAAAAAACAGAGCTAAACAAAGAGAAGGATGTGCTTAAAACTTTCAGATCTTAAGCCTTCACCATTTTGATTTAATTTTCTGCAAATAATTATCTATGTGAAGCTTGTTTTTATGCCATAGATTAGCAACAAGTTAGACTGCTCAATCCTAACTTGTATGCTTTTAAATTTCTTGTTTTAGAATTTAGAGAATAAAAATATGTTAGACTGTTTAATCCTAACAGATAGTAGATTAGGTAGAGAAGCTTATGAACTCAACTATTTAATCTGAGTTCATCGAGAAATAAGAAGTAGACTTAGATTGGTTTTTTTCTTTCAAAAGAATAAAATGTTCGTAAAAGAATTTTGCAATCCAAATGCACTCTTAAGGAAGAAAAAAAATTTAGATCAGTAGGATTGTGTAGGTAGAAAGTTTGTTTGATGGAGTTCCATTGTTTTTCATGGCTACTAACATTATCAGAATAGAAGAAGATCATCCAAGTTGAGAAAGTTGCAACCCAATGTGTTAGTATGAATCTTTTGTCGAAGTGAAAGACCCTTTAGCCTACGCCAGCACTATTCTAACATCAAATGTGGTATTGCTAACGTCTTTAGATCTGCCAGTTAATTGATCGAGACAAGTCTTTTATAAAAGAGCAGGATCAACATACATAGAAAGACATTAAGCGGTAAAAAGAAGGGTTTGCTCCATATATCCAATAGACAAGACAAGAACAATTTTTGAAAGAATTTTTGTATTAAGGGCACCTGGGAGGAAAACAAGAAGGCGTATCCTATTCTCCTCAATGGGATGGGTTCTTGGAAGTCCTCAGCACTTCAGATCTAGAATCTCTCTCTCTTGTTGGTGTAGAAAACCCAGACAAAGATAGAACTCAAAGGGAGCTCACACAACAAATAATGTAGAATGTGACCAAGTGTATAGATCCAGAGTGATCTAATAGGCAACAAAAGGTGAAGAATGATAGGAAAAACCCTCCTATTTATAACAAAATATTGGGTCATTCTAGATCTTGGTGCATGATTAAAATAACATTAACCAAATCTAGATCTACCTTTTATGGAATATTTTATTATATTTGTTGGAGGGAAAAAGTATTTGACTTGGGTCAAATCCCTCTATTTGTGAATAATAAATAAATAAATGATTTATTTATCATTTTAAGGAAGTGGTTGAAGGATAATCAAATAAATAATGATTTATTTAATTATTTATGGGTGATTTAGTCATATTTAACAAGGAATATTATTCAAATAAGATTTAAATAATTATTCCTAGAAAATAATAGGATAAATAAAGATTTATCTAATTAATTTCTTTGTTTTGGGTTAAACATGACCAGGAAAATCAAACAAATATAGGTTTGTTTAATATTTCCTTTTGGGGTTTCCTGTTTAGACCATAAACAACCCAATAAATGTGTTTTATTAAGTTATTTTACATAGTGAAAGCAATTTTACTTAGGGTAAAATTGGTCTTACATGGTGTACTTGGGTCCATATAATGATAGTAGGTTAGATGACCAAAAAATGGTGTAACAGATTGCCCCCCAGCGTGCGAGTGTTAGGAGCAAATCGTATGACCGAAGTACGTTGTAAGAACTCAATCACCAGACATCAAGAGGAAGTCAGAGAGAGAAATGTAAGGTAGACGAGTGTGCTGAAGAGCTAGACCCTGAGGAGACGAGACTCGTAGGTGCAACAAGTATCTTTTTATGAGAGATGCTGTCTTTAAGGCGGCGGGGGAGGCATACCTATGCCCACTGAGACAAAGTACAAAAGAATAGTGTGTCCAGTAAACAAGGGACCGAACCATAAAGTACAGCCGGCATAAACATGAGCCAGATAAAAATAAAATGAGGGATCCCACATACATGATGTGCCTGGGATAACAGCCAGGACTTATACAATAATTTATGAGTACATGAGATACAAATACAACACAAACTCCCCCTATAAGCAGGGAAGGGCTCACAAAATCTGACTGATACATGCAAATCAAAGAGGCGCTGCAAGCGGCTAAGGCCAACATCATCAAATATATGGAGCTACATCAAGGGTTACAATGAAGAGGTCATCCGGGTATGTGGGGGGGGGGGGGGGGGGGGGCTACCTGCAGGGCCACCCCCTCATGAGGGCTGAGGCATCTCACACACACCCGGGCATCACCAAGAGTTGCTGCTGCATCACTGGACCATCAAGCATACGGATCTCGATCATGCTGAAAGGAGATGAAGTGGAGAAACAATCAAGTCAAAGGATAATGAGAGATCCCTTTACTGGAAATCAGAGACATAGAACAAGAGTGACGGAACAAAGTGCAACCCTCTAACAATTTGTCTTCTGGGAATGGAGCGAGTGTCCAACGAAGGAGGTGCGCCGCCAGGTGAGACGCCAGTAGATCCTCCGCTAAGGCGCAGAGAAAATGATGGGCGGCGGACAGACTAATGCCAATGATGATGATGGAATGGAGGGGACTGAGTAGCGAATGGAAGACTTCCCTTGTTAGAGCATAAAGGGCATGAATGACATGGCAGCGACTGACACAATATCATAAGGGATAGGGGATAGTGGGACTGAAGGCCATAATGTGCGACAAAAGAGAGAGACCAAGCAATGAAGGATGGAGGACTATAGTGGGGTATAAAGGGACTCGGGATAGACTCCATGAATGCGATGATGACTCAGCGTGGATGCTCTAAACAAGGGCGACTCGTTGGTGCTGCCACACAGTAAAGGTCCAATGGGGGACCATGAAAACATGAGTATAAGATGGTATATCATGACGAAAATTGACACAAACAAAGAAAAGTATGGAGGCAAAGTGGTGCCCCAAGGACAAGTGTTCTAAGTGAGGAAATCCAATTTTGGGGGGAGGTGAAGTGACCCTTCTTGGAAAAAATGTGTCCTAGTGAAGTATCAAATCACAAAAAACTAACAGATACCCATTAAAGGGCTCGGTGAGAGCTTTCCAACGGTGCGGACGGTTTGTCAAACTGAGTTACGGTGTGGTCGCAGCAGGCGAAAGAAAAACCGGGGTTCTCTTTTAATAAGGCATTTTTCCCTCAAAATTCACTCATTTGCTAGTGTTGCTGTGGTGAAGGTAGAGAGGAGAGAAGGCCCTAAATCTTGCGGCGATCGTAGTGGACAAACTGACCATTGGAATCGAGATCTGTCAGTTGCAGGTAAGAGGCCTAACCTTACTCTTTCATTTTGATGGTTTAAAAGTTCAGATTAGGGCCCAGAATCTCAGGAACTGACCCTCTTACATCTTTTCAGCCGGGTTGCACTTATGGGGCCAAAATCTGTGACCTGGGACACAGGTTTTGAGCAAAAAGGTGCGACCTGTCCTAGGATTTGGCAGAAAAGTGTGACCTGGAAGATGAGGGAATTTTAGTGCCGTTTTATGGTTGAGAGTTGGGTTTTTGTCTTTGGTTACAGTATTCCCTATTTGTATGCTGAAAAAGATGATGTTTTTGTGCAGATATGGCAGATATACGGGTTAACTGGAGAGAGAGAGACCTGGGTACATTACGAGCAGAGATCCAGGCAGATCAGGGTGTCCGTCGTGTGTTGGCCAGGTTTAGGGTTCTAAAGTTTTTGGAGAACCCTTTGATGAGAGCTGGAGAGCCCTTGTTGGCCTGGATTATCAGTTATTTGGATCCAGAGCATGAGGTATTTGTAGTGTAGGGGCACAGGATCGAACTGACAGTCCAGGATGTGTATTTCCTGACTGGTCTCCCACCACTTGGGATGGTGGGAAATACGCAGCCAGTGTTACCGCGGGGGCGGAACATCATGGAGTTTGTGGAACAGCATTGTCGACCGGGTATTCAAGTCAAAGGGACGCGGATACCGATTGGGGACCTGGAGAGATTGGAGACCCGGGCAGTGGCCACAGCGGTGCTGCAGATCCTGGGCAACCAGGCGTTCCATCACATCACTGGGGGCAGATGATGATTGTGGAGAGTGTGTTAAGTGGGACTTACTATGGGTGGGCCTAAATGATGTTGGTGTCGTTAAAACGACAGTTGTCACTTTGCAAGCAGCAAGTGAACCACGATTGCTCGTATGGGACTTTATTGTGCGCCTTCTTTTTTGAGAAGATCCCGACCTTACGACCTCGTATACAGCTCCCAGATGGGGGCCCGAGAGAGCCCAGGATGTGCCGGTGGGGGTGACTACTATGTAGAGGAGGAGGAGGGGCGGTCGGACGGGTGTTTCGACCGGAGTTCTTTGCCCATTGGGATCAGATGCCGTTATACATAGACGACTATCCCTATAGTGGGATGAGTTATTGTGGGGATCCGGACCTGCCACTTCCTCCTGGTCGAGTATGGGGGCCCGATGGTAAGTGACAAGTGACTATTCTTGTTTGGGCATGTTAAAGTTATTGAACAGTAGACAGGGTACTGATTCATGTACTTTTGGTATGCAGATATAGCTCCGGTAAAACCGGCCGGATATATGGGACGACCTGCAGCATCAGGAGCTGCAGGCCTGAGTGGAGCGAGAGCAGCGCATAATGAGGATGCAGCCACCCTCCTGGAGGACATCCACCGTAGATGTGAGAGGTTGCTGACCGGTGTTTCAGAGCGCAGGTGGCAAGACTTAGACGACCAGTACATAGAGCCATGTATTGGTCTACCCTCGGAATGGCGAGGGGTCATGCGGCGCATGGCGATGGCCGGGCAGGGGATACGTGATCTACGAGCTACAGGAGCAGAGCCATTGGCTCGGGATCCGCCAGATAGTGATTAGGTGTGGGGCGTGTGGTGCCCCCTAGTATGTATGTAGGGGCGAGTGGTACCCCCAGTTTTGAGTTTTTTGTAACATGCTATGGGCATGTCATATGTATCAGAGTAGATGGACTCTAAACACATGTTTTGCGACACATATTATGGATATGCATCTTTTTAATGATTATGATTGTTATTTTCTTGTATAAAATGCGTGTGATAAATGCCAATCTAGAACATGGTTTGCAATGCTATCTACATAGTGATTTTGTTCTCGAGGTACATGGTTGAAAGTTATGGTTTCAAATTCACGTATCAAGAGTTTCACTCGTAAATATTGTCTAAACAACACAGGATTATGCACACGATAGACACCATTTAGTTGCATGACAAGAAGTAGGGAATCTATACGAACATGGAGATGGAGGATGCGATGAGAGAGGACATTAGCTAAAAGACCCCGCACTGCATCGTATTGGGCCTGATTGTTGGTGGCAGGACCAATGCAGAGTCCGTTTGAGAGAACAAGGGCATGCAAGGGGGTGAAGATGGCCCAACCTGCCGAGGCGAGATTCCAAGAATAACGACTTGCACCATCAGCATAACCGATATAGGGTGTGGACAGGAGGTCCTGCGGAATGGTGGTACAAGACAAAAAATGGGAGGAAGAGGAACAATGAGGGCAGCGTGAGTGTATAGGAGACATCGAGTGGCAACTGCTGGAGGGAGTGTGATGGCTATGACTCATAGACGAACTAGATGGCGGTATATGAGGGCTATAGGAGGAATGGCGGGGACTCGGGCTGCGGAGGTCAACGTGGATAGGGGTGGTGTTATCCCGGTTATAGGTGGGAAGGATGAGGTCATGGGGGGAGAGGGCTTCCAAGAGGACATATTGACGGGAACAGAGGGGATGACGAGAGGAATGGAAACCACATAACACGGCAAAGCTACCTAGATCATCAGTATGGGAAGAAAGGCTAACATACAGATCGTCACGGGGGATGATAGAGGAACAGATAAATAGATGGTCAAAGGATGTTAAGCCCAGGGTGGTCGCTGAAGGGGGGTCGAGCGAACCATCAGGGGAGGAATCCGAGGGAATGTTCTCTGAGGGTCTCATGGATGATGATAGGTAGCAAATGGTGGTGGTAGGCTCGGACATCTGGACATCAGGGGGGGGGGGATGTCGATGGGAGCGGGTGGATCCTCAGACTGAACGGAGAGTCGGATTGATTTTGTTCAACCTCATACTCTCGAACTACCTCTAAAGAGGCACGGTAATGCGTGAGGTGAGGACAATGGTGGGAATAATGGCCATGGACACTACACAAAGCACATGGTTTGTTGGTGCGGATAGTCTTGGGGTTCTTGGTTATGGTCGAAGAAGGAATGGAGGCTTCAGGGACCGTAGACTCGGGGAACACGACTTTAACCATGGGTTGAATACGGGGCAATTCAGGACAAGCATGGGTGGTGTGACCGACAACATCACACAAGGCGCAAGGCTTTGCGGGCAGAGGAGGGGCCGGGACAGTCGGGGTGGCCTTATCTTTGGGTGCCCCATTGTGAGCTTTGCTTCCGGGGAGCCGCGGCAGATAAGGTCCTTGGGGAGGTCAGCATGCGTGAGACAACGGATAGCGAGGGGGACCGATTGAACCGGTGTCAAAGAAAGGTAGGGTTTGGGGTGACCAGGCAGGGTAGCGGCTGGAGGGTCAAGTTACCAGACGGGTATGCCCAGGGTTAGGTTGGGGAGAGAGAGGGTGGCCATGACGGGGATTGAATAGACTCCAGGAGGGGGAGCCAGGAAGGGTATCTGACCAGCAGGATAATGACCGGGAGGGACGGCTCCGATGTGGTTGAGGCCTGGGGGAACCGACCCAGGAGGATAGAGGGGTTCAGGGATGCCAGCTGTAGGAGAAGGGCCAGAAGGAGGAGGTCTGGCTGGCTGAGATGAAGGGCTAGGAGTGGGTTGCGGTGGGCGAGGTTGAGTTGGAGGTTGCTGACTAGCCAAAGCGGGTCGCTTAAGGGAAACCCGAGACGATTGCATCATGCAAACATTCGATAAGTTGGGATCAGAGATAGGAGGAGGAGGGAGACCAGGGAAAGTTCCAAGCAAAGAGGAGTCTTTGTAGATGCCGGGAGAGACACTGGTCAAGGAATCGACGGTTTTCTTATTGGCTACAGAAGAGATGGTCGTCTCAGGGGAGGTCTGAGACTTTGGCTCATGATAAGTCAACTGGTCGATGGTGACTATCTTTCCATTGTGAGGAAAAGACATCTTGCGAAAAACCGCGGATGGGACAGCAGACATGGCATAGGTGTAGCTTTGCCCCAATAGAATGTTGTAGTCTAGAGGGGTGTCGATGACTTCGACGTCAACGTAAACAGTCTTACCGGCAAGAGTGATAGGACAATTACGAAAAAGGCCAATGGGCTGGGAGGCGTGGCCGTCCCACGCTCAAAGGGTGATCGTGGAAGGGGCCAACTCAGGAGATCCGAGTTGCTTCCAAACCGAAGCGGACATCACACAGGTGGATGCCCCCTCATCAATTATACACCGAGAAACGTTAGCGTTCCGGATTTTGACTGGGATTTGGAAGGCTACGGAAGCAGGAAGAGGAGGATGTTCTGATTGATGGGCGTCGAAAACAATCATTTGGTCATCGGCAGGATCTACAGCGCCCACGGCAGATAGCAGAGCCTTCTTTTGGGAAGGGCACGATTGGAGGAGTTCCAATGTGGAAATGGCAGCAGGGGACTGCGCCAAATCATCTACTATGCTATACGAATGAGCAGCTCGACCAGGAGCAGCATTTCGGCGTAATGGTCCTTTAGGAATCTTGGTATGAACCTCAACTTTGGGTTGAGGGATATGTAAGGGACCATTGGATGTCGAAAGAGGCTCGGTAGAACCTGAAGAAGGGGACTCGGAGGCAGACTGAGCGGGAGGCTTGGGGTACTGGCGAGACCGAGTTTGGAGATTAAGGTTGACGGTTGGGGATGGATCAGAGTTCATTATGAGGATCTGGTAATCGGAGGAACCAGAAGGGGAATGTTGAGTGGCGACCTGTCCGTCAGGTGGTTGGGTAGCCATGAATCCTTGCTGGGGGAAAGGATCGGTAAACACAGCCGGTTGAGTAGTGGCCACATTAGGGGGAGCATGAGGGGAGGCATGTTGTCCTCGCAATGTGGCTTGAGGCTCCCACATCTGCTGCATCTGTGGTAGAAGGGGACAATCGTGAGTGTAATGACCGTAAACACCGCAACACGAACAAGGCTTATTTGTGCGAATAGGCCTGTTCGGCTTGGGCTGAGTGCCCTGTTGCTGGTTAGCAGTGTTAAGGTCAGTACCTTGAGGATTGGGTCCACGAGTACCAGGGGCAGATTGATTTTGGTTGCCTCTCCACCTTCTTTGAGAGGAAGGAGGATTAGTCGCGCCCTGCTGTGCAAATACTTGCCCTGGAGGGGGCTGTAGGTGCTGTTGCGGGGGTGGAGGAGGCAAGGGAGGTGGAAGTGCATATGCTGGAGGAGCTAACGCACTAGGCTGAGGATAAGGATAATGGTTAGGTTGGGCAACATTGAGGTAAGCAGGAGGTTGGGAAAAAGGATGAGGCATGCCGTATCCTGGATACATGCTACCTGGAGGGGGAAAAGTGCTAGAGGTGCTGGCCCCTCCCGGAGGGAGACCATATCCCATAGGAGGTTGAGCATACGGATGAGAAAGGGCTCCAATGATATCGTCGGCAAAATGAGATTCCCCTAGGGCGCTAGCGCCATCGGGCCTGGGGAGGTCAGGAAGGACGGTATACACATAACTAGACTGAGCGTAGATCAGGTCATATTTCAAGGCTACTTAGAGGGCAGCTTCTTCGATTTGAGGGAAATGGGAGGCGACATCTTAGCCAATGGGAGGTAAGAGAGTGCGAAGGAACCAGTCCATATAAACCTGATCTTTGAAGGGGGGAGCTTGACATAAGCTTCGTCGTCTTCGCCATTCCTGGACATGACTGGAAAGGCGGGTCGAAGAGGTTTGCTTGAAAGAAGTCAAAAGCTCTGTACCAGTATCGTATCGGAGAGGGAGCTGGAAATAGGATAAAAAGGCTTGGGAAATGATCGCAAAGGTGGTATGGGAAGAGGTTGCTTGGTCAACATACCATTTAGAAGCTTCGCCGGTAAGCGTGCATTGGAACAACCGAAGACGGATGGAATCATCGGTAATGGAATTGGAGGAACACCACATGTGGAAAGATCGGACATGATTGGTTGGATCTTCTCCAGCAAGGCCTTCGAACTTAGGGATGTCAGAGGGGAGCTTGGTTGGCATAGTAGGCCAACCAACATCGTGGCGGATAGGGTCATTGATCAACTGATTGAAATCGGGGAGGCTGAGGCCTGCGATGTACGGTAGCAAGGGTGCGGCCGAGGTAGTTCCTGTGGCGGTTCCGCTAGTAGTAGTTCCGGCATTAGGGCCGGGATTACCGCTAGCGTTAGGCCCTAGACCAGACATAGTGAAGGTGACAGGGGGAGAACCAGAAGTAAAAGGAGAACCCAATGAATCAGAAGAGGAGTTGGAGTGCGGACTCGGAGGAGGACTGGCTCGACGACGGCGGGACGGAGCAGGTCGATCGACCGGAAACTGAGGGTGAAGGCCAAGAAGTCTCCGGGAAGTGCACCTTGGGGGCGCAATGATGACAACACAAACACGGCACAAGGGGAAGAAGAATGACCACAAGGGCAAGGAGGTGCAGAATCAAGTGATTACAATGTCGAAACAAGGGCAGATAGGTGCAGTGTCAATTGATTTTAAAGTCTTTGCCTGGCGGTGTAAACCAGGCTCTTCTTCACTTAGGGTGAGTGTGTGGCGTGCGTTAATTTTAATTTTTAAACCCTTTTCGTTTTGAGAGCAAGAGAAAAAGTGTGCTGCATAACTGAAAATAATGCTGCAAAAACAGTATATAATGCTGAAATAACAGAAAATTAATAGCTACTAGTGCATCGATTCAACCCAAAAAGGTGGGTCTCTCAAAACTAATATAAAAGAGGGAAAAAATCTAGTCAAAACACCCTAAAAAGAGGCCAATAGATCTAGGGTAAAAAGGGACAGGGATCTAAAGGAGAAAGCTGCTGAAAAGAGGTGCAGATCACAACCAAGAGGCAGAGGCAAGGTGGCTGGAAAAAAGGAGGAAATCAGCAAAAAGCAGAAAGGACAGGGAGGAGGTCCTAAAGGGAGGTCCAAACAAAACTACAAGAGGTGGTTTGAAAGGAAGAAGAGCTGATTTAAAGGGATCTGAGAATGAGGTATCAGATCTGAAAAAGGGAAGGCTGAAACTCTGAAAAATCAGACACCTGAAACAGCTAAAACTCTTCCACCAAAAGTGGAGGGTACTGAAGCCCTAGGGGGCTAGGTTCCCACTTAGATGAGCAAAATAGATCCAGAAAAAGGTCCAAACGGGTGGAGATAGAGGCTGCAAAACACGACGAAGCTTGACAAAACCCAAAAACTTGCGGAAAAATAGCGAGAAAAAAAGCCTGGTCGTAGGTTACGGCCTATTTTCTGTTGGTCGCGAAAAGGGAGTGAAAGAGATGCGACACAGGTGCTAAACAAAGAGAAGGATGTGCTTAAAACTTTCAGATCTTAAGCCTTCACCATTTTGATTTAATTTTCTGCAAATAATTATCTATGTGAAGCTTGTTTTTATGCCATAGATTAGCAACAAGTTAGACTGCTCAATCCTAACTTGTATGCTTTTAAATTTCTTGTTTTAGAATTTAGAGAATAAAAATATGTTAGACTGTTTAATCCTAACAGATAGTAGATTAGGTAGAGAAGCTTATGAACTCAACTATTTAATCTGAGTTCATCGAGAAATAAGAAGTAGACTTAGATTGGTTTTTTTCTTTCAAAAGAATAAAATGTTCGTAAAAGAATTTTGCAATCCAAATGCACTCTTAAGGAAGAAAAAAAATTTAGATCAGTAGGATTGTGTAGGTAGAAAGTTTGTTTGATGGAGTTCCATTGTTTTTCATGGCTACTAACATTATCAGAATAGAAGAAGATCATCCAAGTTGAGAAAGTTGCAACCCAATGTGTTAGTATGAATCTTTTGTCGAAGCGTACGAAAAAGACCACTTTAGCTACGCATAACTTATAGCCCTAACATTAAATGTGGCTGCTAACATCTTCAGATCTGCAGTTAATTGATCAAGACAAGTGCTGCAAAAAACTAGATCTATGCATAGAAAGACATTAAGCAGTAAAAATCAAGAGTTTGCTCCATACATCCAATAGACAAGACAAGAACAATGTTTTTTGAAAGAATTTTTGTATTAAGGGCACCTGGGAGGAAAACAAGAAGGTGTATCCAATTCTCCTCAATGAGATGGGTTCTTGGAAGTCCTCAGCACTTTAGATCTAGAATCTCTCTCTCTTGTTGGTGTAGAAAACCCAGACAAAGATAGAACTCAAAGGGAGCTCACACAACAAATAATGTAGAATGTGACCAAGTGTATAGATCTAGAGTGATCTAATAGGCAACAAAAGGTGAAGAATGGTAGGAAAAACCCTCCTATTTATAACAAAATATTGGGTCATTCTAGATCTTGGTGCATAATTAAAATAACATTAACCAAATCTAGATCCACCTTTTATGGAATATTTTATTATATTTGTTGGAGGAAAAAGTATTTGACTTGGGTCAAATCCCTTTGTTGTACTTCACATGTGGGATTCTCTGTATAGTCTTCTGTTTTGGTTAAAAACAGGAATGGTGGCATAAGACATGTCCATTTGAAGGCTTCCCTGAAGTTTGGCTCCCCATGATCTTGATAAGAGCATGCCATACTTAGGGGGAATATCAGCTACAACTATATCCATAACTAGATTCTTGGCAGGGATCTGAGCTAGATTAACACATAAATCTTTGATTAAACCCAAACATTTGACTCTGCTTGAGTCAAAAGAATACAAATCTTTGTATGGTTTAGTAATTTCCAAGCCTAAGCTTTCCATTACTACCTTGGGCATTAGATTGTGTGAAGCTCCAGAATCTAACATGGCATTGTGTAAAATTTTATCGTGTATGTTCAAACTGACATAGAAGGGAGGGACTAGTCCTTCTTGATATTTTCCTTCAACCTCTGGGCCAAACAACAGCTCAGTTTTGTGATCCATCAAGTTTAAGGTATTAGTATCACTTCCTAAGTTCAAAGCTTTCAAAACTTGGTTTTTATACACATCTTGGGTTACTAGTTCAGCTAGGGGGATGGTAATTTTTATCTTAGCAATCTCCCCCTCAAGGATGAAAGGAATAATTGACTTGTTAATATTTACATCTGTTTTCTCAATTGAATTCTTTTCAGCAACTTTGATTTGCTAAACCTTGTTTGGACTAGTGATAGGAACATTTTTATTAGGACCACTAGCTGAAGTGCTAGGGGTACTCTTTTCCACATTTGGCTGCATTCGCTTGTCTTTGTTTAAATCTGGTTTTCTGGCCGAAATGTTGGTTTTTTCTGTTGTCTTTTTGGACTGGTTTTCCATGTTCTTCTTGACAGCAGTGCTAGAATTCTTATCTTTTGAATTCTCTATACTTCCCTTACTCCTAAGATCGTATTGCTTGTGTACCTCCATGATTACATTTTCAAAACCTAATCTATAGTCATCATAATCTTCATAGGTGTTTTTATTTTGATCATCGGAGAAGAAACCTTGTTCTTCCTCAGTGAGGAAAAAATCCTCCCCACTATCTGATCCAACCAAGTTTACATGTGATTCTTCCAACCTTTCCAACTCCCTGTCTTCCTCATATTGATCTACATAGTTCTGTTGAAAGGGAGGTCTAATTTGTTGGTCACTCTCTTTTTGCTTATCTTGATTGTTATCTCTTCTATAATTCTGATTTCTATTTCTGTTTTGATTGTTTTGAAGTGCAGTCTGGTTTTGATTTTCTTGTGCTTTCTTAATTATGCTCATCTCTTTCATCATTTCTTCCAACATTCTCTCCATTTTTGAGCTTGAAGTAGAAGGGGGGGATTCCTCTCTAAAATATACTCTCTTCTCAGTTTTCATTCTTGCTCTCTTTTCTATTAAGTTGACTTCCACAGAAAGAGCACCCCTTTTCATATCTTCAAGAGTTGCAAAATCTCTTTCTCTCAGTGAATAAGTCATGTCAGAGTCAAATCCTTCAGGAAACTTGTTTAAGGCTGAGCCTTGTGGAGGTTTTAGTTATGGGGAAAGTGCATTATATACACTGTTAAACCTAGTACAATAGGCTTGTACACTCTCCCCAGGGTTCCTATGGAGGTTGTTGTAATCAGCAAGGACTTGAAGAGGATTCTTCTTTACTTCCCATTTGTTTAGGAACATTTGATGAAAGGCTTGGAGATCATTAACACTGCGGGGGGCTAAACCTTTAAACCATTTTCTTACTTCTCCCCCAAAGCTCTGAGAAAATAATCTAATTTTGACAGAATCATCATCAATTTCGTTCCTGTCAAAGTAGTCATTCATCCTATCCACATGTTGTGATGCAGTTATAGCATTGTTAGCATCATACAATGGAATCTTGGACTGATAGTCCTGTGGAAGATTGACTAGTGGTACGGGAAGGACTAAGGGAGCATACCATGCGGCCATGGAAGGAGGTGGAGGTGGATTCACAGGTGGATTGACAAAAGGGAAAGTGGGCTGAGGTGTGGTGGTTTGAACAGTGGATGTAGGATGAGTAGAAGTGGATGGACCAGGAGTAGACTGCTGAGTTGATCTTGGATGAGAGACACCTAGGTTGTGAAGGAAATGTAAATCAGGAGGTGTTGTTTCTCTACTACCAGGATGTTTACTTGTCTCCGGGGATGAAATCGAAGATTTAGAGTCTAACTGGATTATATCATCAAATGACCTAGTTCTAAACGGGTTTACTAGGTCAACTTGTGATTGTTGTAGAGATGAAAGATTTTCAGGGACTGAATTAGCTCTCAAGGGTGATCTAAAAACAGTTGATAATTTAATCCTAGGAGACTTCCAAAGGATACTTTCTGGGTTATCAACTATCTTAGGTGGATTAGGGTTTGGATGGGCTCTAGTGTGAATATTTTTAGAAGCCACTATGTTGTGTTTTGAGACCCAACTAATAAGAAAAGTTTAACCAAGTATGACAATCTTTGAGGGGTTAACTAATCTGTTTACACAAATCTTAATCCTACAGTCCTCTAACTGAGTTTGAATGATATTATAATGATAAGGGTTCTTCCCAGTGGAGTCTTAAGGTCTGCTAAGGATTGTGGAGTCGCCAAGTGGAATTTTTTAGCTCCTAAGGAGGTAAAAGGTTTTATGGTCCACTACCAATGTTTATTATGAAGCCAAACTTGAGATGTTTTTTGGGTTTTTCTGAGTTATTTTGGTTTTATAGGTTAAGAGAGTGTTCTAAGTCTGATTTTGCACTTAGCTAAGGTGTTCAAACAAACAGAGTTGCTCTTATGGCTTGGTAACTGGTTCCTTCAAGGTTTGGTAAGGCTTTACAAGAATCCTAAGGGTTCCTTAGTTTGTTACTAATTTGATTAAGTCCTATCATAATTACCATTTGTTAGGTAGTTCTTGAAGAAAGTTACTTATGTTATACTGGACCCTAAAAAGTTTAAAGAAAGGTTTTGGAAACCTCTAATTCTTAGTAGGTCCCACCGTGATCGCCATTATGTTGGTGGCGATGAGGTGGCTAATAATCACTGGATATTCTTGAAAATAAGGGATTTCTGAAGTCCTAAGGGGTATTTGGATTGTTACTGACTCAGATGTCCCACCGTGATCGCCATTATGTTGGTGTCCCGTGTTTTGACAGTTTGGCAAATCAAAAGACAAGGCAACATCAGAACCAATATTTAGAGTTCCAGGGATCTAGTCCTTTTGTTCTCACAGAGGGATCTCTCAAATATATGTTTGCAAAGGTTTATCTTGTGTGCTTTGAGTATGGATTTTAGACTAGTTATTAAGTGCAGATGTTTTGTTTGGTTGGGTTGAGTTGATACAACATAACATGAAAGGTCTAGGAAAGATAGACAGAAAGAGGAAATATCTGGTTCATTGGGTAATGGAGTCAAAATAAGATCATAACAAACTCCTCAAGGGATATGGGATATCAAAGGGAAAATCTAACTTGGCCACAGGATCCTTTTGTTTTTTGGAATGAAGTGAACATTAATGATTTGGAAAGAGAAGTTTAATTCTCAACAAAGGGAAATTGAAAACATAACTTAACAATAAAGAGATATTTGATAGACAGGGCTAACCATAAATTCTACAAACATTCTTTAAGCAAATAATGAATTTCAAGACAACTTTTTAAAATGAAATCTAAGATTCGGGGAACACCCTATTTCCTCAAAGATTTTGATTTAAAGGACTTTAGAAAACATAAAAGATTCACTGATAATTGCAGTCATAGAAGAGGGAACACCTAAATAAAATCTATGCTTACAACTATAAAGAAATTCAAAACAACTGCTCAAGAAATAGCAAAGGGCAAGATCAAAACTGGCCTCTTTGATTAACTTAAAACAATGGTACTTCAAAGGGAGACTTCAATAATAGCTTACAAGTGATAGCAGACAAGCAGGGAAGACCATAAATGATGCTGAAACCAATTATTTGAGCTATTATAGAAATAAACAAGCATGAATACTAAAGAGAAAGTTAATGCCTCTAAAATACTTCAGCAGAAGAAAACATAAAACAGTGAAGGATGAACAGATCTAAGGTGCTTTCCAGGAGTCATTTCTTATTCTAAGACTTTCAACCTATTGTAGTAAGAAATTATGGAACATAATGAAAACAAGAAAAAACATAGAACAATTCAGAATACTTCACCAACATCCGAGCTCAGGGATCCAATGATAGAGCCTTCTCAGGAACAGGCGTGCAACAACATCATCAAGACATCCGAAACTTCAATTTGTTTTTCAACTTCTACAGACTTGTATATTTATTTCAGAGAGTTTCAAAGTTACAACTTGTGATCAAACAACAACCCACCCCCTCACTCATCTTCTGCTATTGTATATATAGAAGGATGAGGAGGTGAGATCTGATAAAAGATCTCAATTACAATTAATACAGAATAAATACTTCTCAGCCCTTTGAGAGGCTTGATGGAGAAGTTTACAGGTGGATCACTGTATTAACTGTTTTACAATAAATATTAAATCTCGGTGGGAGATTTATTTGACTTTGAGGTTCTGCGTAATACGGGAGTAACTCTGCATATATTTCTGAATTGATTTCCTTGCAGAAGTAACTCCCTGGCTACGCTGGAGGTGAAATATCTGATTCTGCAATAAGTTCAGCTTTGGTTTGAATGCTTTGAGGCAACAGGTGGCGTCGTGGTAGCTGAGAAATCAAATTTTCCTCAGATGAAGCGATGGAGGTATTTTCTGCCTGATAGATCTTCTTGATTTTTTATTAATTCTGTTTTAATTTAGGGAATTAGGCTTTTGAAATTCAATCTTAGCCATAATCCCCAAATTCGTCTTCAATCTTCATTTTTGTCATGCTTTGTCTTCAACAACTGATACTCTTTAACATCTTGTTCAAAAGATAGTGTCTTGTCGATGTGCAGGGTCGCACAGGGCCTTTATAGTATCGACGCCCATGGAACGTTGATAAAACGTTTGAATGGAGCCTTGTGAATGATTTTCTTTATGGTCCGAAAGCATGGGAATCATCATTTCCAACTTCTGGACTTTCTTCAATATAATGATGAAAACCATTGAAAACCTGCACAAAACATGAAATATTTAAGAAAGCTTGCAAAAATAGGTTAAACTGCTTCAGAAGGATGCAGAGGAGCGTGAACGTTGGACGAAATCATCTAATAGTGGAGATTTGCGTAGAAGAGGCGAAAAGGAGAGCGGGGAGATGAACAAGTCGGAGTGATTTTGGACCGTCCGATCTGGACACGTGGACGGTCCAGATTCAATCGGAGGATCGCAATCGGGGGATCGCAATCGGGGGTAGCGAGCGAATGTGCCGATTGAAACATGCGATGCGATTATGCGTGGACCGTTGATCTAAAATTCAGATCAACGGTGGGAATTGAATCGGATGGTTTTGAAGAGGCAACAAGACTCGTGATCGGAGGGAATGAGGACCGTTGGATCTCGGAAGGTGGAGAGGAGATCAACGGTGGATAACCAATCGGGGATCGACAATTGGGGGTAGGAGGAAAAGGGTGTGATTGAAAAAATCCGATGCGATTGCGCGATCGGGAAGGTCAAAGCGATTGAGTGCTGGCCATTTCATCGACTTTCGATCAACGGCAGGGATCTATTTAAAAAACGAAATGGTGGAAAGACCCATATAATATATAACCTAAAGTTTTAAAAAATGTTTTTATGAATCGGGGCGGAAAGAAAAAATATATATAAAAAAGGTCTGGCGCCCGAATGTGGGGCCGCTGGATATATGAACTATAATGGGCCCGTGGCTTAATATTTGCAAAGGAGCCAATCGCAATCGGGGCAACGGGCCTGGTCTTTCCGATCAACCCATTTGAAAATTTGTGATGCAATTAGCACCCGGGATTTTTAACACTTGGTCCCGGGGAAAAGTTATATGGAAAGAAAAATAAAAGGGGCGGGGTTTATAATACATAGGACCCAATTGCATCGGAACTTTTGATGCGGGTCTCTCCGATCAACCCATTTTGATTTCTCCGATTGCGATTGCGCGATCGGGTCTTTTTAATCAACACATTTTATATTTAACACCCTATTTATAGTTTTTTAGCTTTAAACCTTGGAAAAATCGGTTTTTTTAGGTTTTCAAAGGAAAAATGGATTGGAATAGTTAAAAAATGGGTTTTTAACTATGGCAAAGTGATTTTCATAAATGGAAGAAGAGGACTTATGAAAACAAGGGGGTTTTTTATGGAGAAAAAGGGGAGCAAATGAAAGGTTTGAGAAGGGGGAAAATGATGGTCTTTCAGCAGTCTTTCACTTGGAATCAGCAGAATTTTTTAGTAAAAAATGGAAATAGTAATGAAGATTTTGGACAGAGGCATGAGGCCTTAAAGAGACTCCAAGAGCCAACAATTTTTAGCAATGAAATTTGTTCCTTGAAGGCTTAAAAAGTCTTAGCCAGCTTTTGCTATAACAAATTTTATAGGTGGCTAACACTAGGGAAGTCTATGGTTAGCCCTGTCCTCTAGTTTTCTTCTCCAATAGTTGCTTTGAAAAGGTTCCCTTTGTGTTTTAAATGTTTTCTATTGAAAGTGCATCGAAAGTAGGCTAGTTTCAAAGTACTTACCTGATATTATATAACTTTTATGTCTTTCCTAAGTGTATGCCGAAAGAAGGATAGTTTCAAAGTACTTACTTGATCTTAGGCTACTCTTTGTTCTTAATTTTCCTGATTCCCCTTCTTATTGTTTCATTTCATTCCATAAAATAAACTTTAAAGAGATCCTTAGACATAGATGACTTGCCCCATGGACCACTCTTGAACCTTGTTGTTTCAATTAAATGCTACTATGACTCCATATCCCAATGGATTGAAGCTATTTCTTGCCTATATTTTTAGTTGAATCAATATTTTGCCTTCATACACCTTCACCCTTCATTTAGACTTCCTTCACCTTCATTTATCTTAGCCCAACCAAAACAAACAAAACCTTGTTCCTCATAACTAGCCTAATATCACACATAAAAGCCTTAAAGATAAATCAATCTTTGCACTTATAGAGAGATCCCTCTCTGGATTCAGGAGGGCTAGATCCTAGAATCCCAAAGTGGTTCAAGTGTTCTCTCTGTAGTTTTGCTCTTGCCAATCTGCTGAAATTACAGGGAGCTAACATTTCTGGTGACTCTGCTGGGGAATTTCTGAGTTAGTGAGAATCTTAATACACCTTAAAACTTTAGAAAGCCCTCGGTTCAAGAACATTGTTCAGTGAGTACAAGTAGCCTTCTTCAAGCACTACCAAGCAGATGGTAATCATGTTAGAACTTATTTTGAATCAGTGACAAACTAAGGAAACCTTAGGATTCTCATAAGAGCTTATCAAACCTTGAAGGATCAGCTAGATTAGCCATAAGAGTAGACTTTCTCTGTCTCATCACCGTAGCTAATTTTTGAAACAAATTTAGGATACTCTTAGAACCCATAGGACCGAAAAAACTCAAAAAACCCAAAAATATTTCAGATTGGTATTCAAATAAACATGGTGGTGGACCATAAAACCCTTTACCTCCAAAAGAGCTAAAAATTTCCACCCGGTGACTCAAAAATCCTAAACATACCTTAAGGCTCCACTGGGAAGACCCATTATCATCATAAAATCATTTAAAATCAGTTAGAGGACTTTAGGATTAAATTTTTCTTGTTAAAAGATCAGTTAGCCTCTTAAAGATTGTCATATTTGGTTAAACTTTTCTTGTTTAGTTGGGTCTGAAAAACACAACATAGTGGCTCCTAGAAAGATTCATACTAGAGCGTAACCTAACCCTAACCCTCCTGAGATAGTTGATAACCCTGAAATAATCCTTAGGAAGTCTCCTAAGGTTAAATCTTCAACTGTTTTCAGATTACCTCTTAGAGCTAATTCTGTTCCTGAAAACCTTGCAGCTCTACAAGAATCACAAGTTGACTTAAGAAATCCATTTAGAACTCAGCCACTTGATGATTTAGATCAGTTAGATCCAGAGTATTCGCTTTCGTCCCCAGATAGAAGTGAGCATCCTAGTAGTAGAGAAACTACACCACCTGATTTACATTTCATTCATAATTTTTGTTTCTCTCATCCTAGATCAACTCAACAATATATTTCTGGTCCATCCACATCTTTTCTTCATACACCCATTGTCCAAAACACTCCACTTCAACCCACTTTCCCTCTTGTTAATCCACCTCTTGTAAATCCACCTCCACCCCCTATCATGGCAACATGGTATGCCCCATTGGTCCTTCTTTTACCATTAGTCAATCTCCCACAGGACTATCAGTCCAAGATACCATTGTATGATGCCAGTAATGCTACTACTACTTCACAACATGTGGATAAGATGAATGACTACTTTGACAGAAATGAGATCAATGATGAAACTGTAAAAATTAGATTATTTGCTCAGAGTTTAGGGGGAAAAGCAAGAAAAAGGTTCAAAGGCTTAACCCGTCACAGTATTAATGATCTCCAAGCATCCCATCAGCTATTCTTAAACAAATGGGAAGTAAAGAAAAACCATCTACAAATACTTTCAGACTATAATAATCTCCACACAAACACTGGGGAAAGTGTACAAGCTTATTTCACTAGGTTTAATAGTGTTTATAATTCACTTATCCCAAATTTAAAACCTCAACAAGGCTCAGCTTTAAACAAGTTCCCTGAAGGATTTGATCCAGAAATAGCTTATCAGCTTAGAGAAAGAGATCCTCTGACTCTAGAAGATATGCAGAAAGGAGCCTTAGCTGTGGAAGTTAATTTAATGCAAAAAAGAGCAAGAATGAAGAATGAGAAGAAAGTGTCCTTTAGAGAGGAATCTACACCTTCCACATCTGGCTCAAAGATGGAAATAATGATGGAGGAGATGATGAAAATGATGAGCATAATGGAGAGATCACAACCTAGTCAAAATCAAACAGCTCCTCAAAACAGAAATCAAAACCAAAATCAGAATTTTAGGAGAAACTAGCCTCAGAATAGACCGAGGATGATCAACATATTACTCCTCCTTTTCAACAAAACTATGTAAGTGAGGTTGAAGAAACAATAGAAAAAATATAGGAAGATGACATAAACATGTTGGGAGTAGATAATGATGATTTTGAAGTTCATTACA
The DNA here is from genome assembly GCA_034641835.2 of Pinus albicaulis. Taxonomy (NCBI): domain Eukaryota; kingdom Viridiplantae; phylum Streptophyta; class Pinopsida; order Pinales; family Pinaceae; genus Pinus; species Pinus albicaulis. Next base: position 1,490,921,295 of record CM076582.1, on the reverse strand, counting down.
ATAGAAAACAAGGTCTATACGCACCCTATGATGACAAAAGAGCAGAAGATGAATATTACTATCAGGAAATGGAAAATGTCATCATAGAGACTCAAAAAGAGTATGACCTTAGAAAGTAAAAGCAATCAGGAAACTCCCAAGACTAATACCTCTGAAATTTCTGCAAAAAATAGCCCTGTGAATAAACCCAAAATTCAAAACAGAAAGACAAAATAGTGGTTGTAAATTCTAATAAAAACAAGGAGAAAAGCACCCAAAACAATCAAAAATAGAGTGTAGACCTTAGTAGTGTTAGCACCTCAGCTAGCACTCCTGTCAAAACAATTTTAACAAATGTAAATAGAGGAATTCAGCAAGCTGATCTTGCTAATAAAATGGTGGTTAATAAAGCTGAAAAAAACCTTGTAAGAAGTCAACTACCTTTCAGTTTGGAGCAGGAAATTGCCAAGATAAAGATCTATGTTCCCGTTACTGAATTAGCCACCCAAAATGTGTACAGATCCCAAATTTTGAAGGCTTTTACCATGGAAGAGAATAATGATATTTTCAATCTTAATGATGACCAACCAGAGCTCATATTCGGTCCTAATATTGAGCATAGATATCAAGAAGGACCAGTTCCCCCTTTTCATGTTAGTTTAAATGTTCATGACAAAATTTTGCACAACGCCATGCATGACTCAGGGGCCTCCCACAATTTAATGCCCAAAGTTGTAATGGAGAGTCTATGCCTTGAGATCACTCGATCTTATAAAGATCTTTACTCTTTTGACTCAAGCGAAGTGAAATGTTTAGGATTAATCAAAGACCTCTATGTAAACTTAGCCCAGATTCTAGCCAAATTTTTAGTAACGGATATTGTAGTGGCTGATGTTCCCCCCAGGTATGGTGTGTTGTTATCAAGATCTTGGGGAGCTAAGTTACAAGGAAAAATGCAGATGGATATGAATTATGCAACCATCCCTATTTTCAATCAGACTAGAAGTCTTTACAGGGAAACTCTTATGCAGTACATGGTTACTAGCCAATACAGACCCGAAAAATCTCCTCTTTACTCTGTTCACACAGGCCTTGACTCATTTATTCTTTTCAATCATGAAATTGTAGATGAGCAAGAGACCTTAATGGAATTAGTGGCCACACCTAAAAATAACATACTGGCACACATAGAGGAAGAAGAAGATAAGACATAAGCTTCAAAGCAGTTTTCTAAAACATAAAATCATAGCAAACCAATCACAGGTCTAGATCTGTAAAAAAATCATCCATCGGTTGAAAACTTTGAGAGTCTTGAGAAGAATTCTCAACAAGAGGAAGAATATGAGGTTGAAACTAGAAGCACTTATTCAAAGGGGATCGCACCTTGTCCTCAATAAAAACAAACCAGATCACTACAAGACATAAGCAACATGCAAAGAATGTATGATAAACGAGATTTCAAATCAGAAAATGAACTTGCATATTATTTTGAAGAAATACTTGTTGGGAATCTAGTAGGCTCGACTGGTGATATTGCATATAATTCTGATTCTCCTAATTATGATCTCTGTGATGATGATGTTTTCCAAACAAAAGATGATTTTTCAGGGTCATCATCAGTAGATTTGGGGGAGGAAGATCATGTCTATCAACTTCAAGAAAGTAATGAGCCAAGTCAGGCTATTTATGATACGGAAGAGGAAAGTGATGAAAATCTAGTAGCAGATGAAGATTCATTGAATCATCACTCTACTTTATATCAGATCATCACTAAAAGTTTCCATCAAGGTGGAAATCAGTAGCCTTTCATCTCAGAGATTGAGGAAGAAAGAAATGAAGAAACACTTGAGCAAGCTGAATACCCTGAACCTTTTCCTCAAAGGGTTGAGGTAATCAAAGAAACCCCTACTCAAGAATATGTTAGTCTTTTCACAGAGTTCAGACCACTCAAGCAGAACCTATCAGGGTTACAAGAGGATGACACCGCCGAATATGATGAGTCCTCTAGTTCAGATAATGATGAAGATGAGGAAGTTTTTCTTCCTCAAGAAGATCTTCATCTTGATCCAGTGGAGAAAGAAGAGGTGATCCTAGTTGAAACCTACTTTCCAAAAAATTTCAACCAGGCTAAAGATGATGATGCTTCCAAGCAACATTCTCAAGATATAGTCCTTAGAGCTGAAATCTTGGAAGAAGACAATCTACCAGACATGGAGGGCCAAAAAGAAGAGAATCTTCATCTTTTCTTTATTGGTCCTTTGGAAGAGTGTGTGGAAGTCCCAACTGGCTCAAATTATCAAGCATGGATCCTTTGCAAGAGCCAACAACATGAAAAGTTGTCACCTTCTGTGATAGCCTTGGTTTTGAAGATTAATCTTCAAAATGTATTATGGATACCCCTGACAAACAGCCGGAGTTTTTTCTTCTTTTTTACATTACTCAACTAGCTACATTGGCACTTTTGTATCATATGATAATGTAAATACTCCAAGTTAGAATAGGTCAGATAGGAATGTCAATAAAGCTCAGTTTTGAGCAATTAGATAGTTGTTGATTTTTGTCTTGAAAGAGAAAGAAAAATACAAAAACAATGGAAGATAGAAAAGAGGGCAAATTGTAAAAACAAGAAAGGTATAAACCCATCCCAAAAAAAAGAAACAAAATCTGAAAGTTTGAAAGCTTAAATGCCACTCCTAAAAAACACACTCCTATTTAGTCATACAGCCTAATCATGACTAATTAGTTTTAAATTTACTGCTGATAGGCTAGTGAAATTAGAGTTTCCAAATAGCTTAATCTTGTCTTATCAGTTAGAAATATTAGGATAGAAAAATAAAGGTTCAAACAAGCTCAAAATCTGAACCTAAGATTCCAAGAAAATAATGACTCCAGTTTGTTTAAATCTTGAGTCAAAAATAGAATTAAACTAGTTCTAATAAGCCCAAAACTTGAACCAAAGAACAAATAGAGAATAGCTCAAACAAACTAAAAAACAGAGCTAAACAAAGAGAAGGATGTGCTTAAAACTTTCAGATCTTAAGCCTTCACCATTTTGATTTAATTTTCTGCAAATAATTATCTATGTGAAGCTTGTTTTTATGCCATAGATTAGCAACAAGTTAGACTGCTCAATCCTAACTTGTATGCTTTTAAATTTCTTGTTTTAGAATTTAGAGAATAAAAATATGTTAGACTGTTTAATCCTAACAGATAGTAGATTAGGTAGAGAAGCTTATGAACTCAACTATTTAATCTGAGTTCATCGAGAAATAAGAAGTAGACTTAGATTGGTTTTTTTCTTTCAAAAGAATAAAATGTTCGTAAAAGAATTTTGCAATCCAAATGCACTCTTAAGGAAGAAAAAAAATTTAGATCAGTAGGATTGTGTAGGTAGAAAGTTTGTTTGATGGAGTTCCATTGTTTTTCATGGCTACTAACATTATCAGAATAGAAGAAGATCATCCAAGTTGAGAAAGTTGCAACCCAATGTGTTAGTATGAATCTTTTGTCGAAGCGTACGAAAAAGACCACTTTAGCTACGCATAACTTATAGCCCTAACATTAAATGTGGCTGCTAACATCTTCAGATCTGCAGTTAATTGATCAAGACAAGTGCTGCAAAAAACTAGATCTATGCATAGAAAGACATTAAGCAGTAAAAATCAAGAGTTTGCTCCATACATCCAATAGACAAGACAAGAACAATGTTTTTTGAAAGAATTTTTGTATTAAGGGCACCTGGGAGGAAAACAAGAAGGTGTATCCAATTCTCCTCAATGGGATGGGTTCTTGGAAGTCCTCAACACTTTAGATCTAGAATCTCTCTCTCTTGTTGGTGTAGAAAACCCAAACAAAGATAGAACTCAAAGGGAGCTCACACAGCAAATAATGAAAAATGTGATCAAGTGTATAGATCCAGAGTGATCTAATAGGCAACAAAAGGTGAAGAATAATAGGAAAAACCCTCCTATTTATAACAAAATATTGGGTCATTCTAGATCTTGGTGCATGATTAAAATAACATTAACCAAATCTAGATCCACCTTTTATGGAATATTTTATTATATTTGTTAGAGGGAAAAGGTATTTGACTTGGGTAAAATCCCTTTATTTGTGAATAATAAATAAATAAATGATTTATTTATCATTTTAAGGAAGTGGTTGAAGGATAATCAAATAAATAATGATTTATTTAATTATTTATGGGTGATTTAGTCATATTTAACAAGGAATAATATTTAAATAAGATTTAAATAATTATTCCTAGAAAATAATAAGATAAATAAAGATTTATCTAATTAATTTCTTTGTTTTGGGTTAAACATGACCAGGAAAATCAAACAAATATAGGCTTGTTTAATATTTCCTTTTGGGGTTTCCTGTTTAGACCATAAACAACCTAATAAATGTGTTTTATTAAGTTATTTTACATAGTGAAAGAAATTTTACTTAGGGTAAAATTGGTCTTACATGGTGTACTTGGGTCCATATAATGATAATAGGTTAGATGACCAAAAAATGGTGTAACAGATTGCCCCCCAGCGTGCGAGTGTTAGGAGCAAATCGTATGACCGAAGTACGTTGTAAGAACTCAATCACCAGACATCAAAAGGGAAGTCAGAGAGAGAAATGTGAGGTAGACTAATGTGCTGAAGAACTAGACCCTGAGGAGACGAGACTTATAGGTGCAACAAGTCTCTTTTTATGAGAGGGTACCTATGCTAAAGGCGGTGGGGGAGGCATACCTATGCCTGCCGAGACAAAGTACAAAAGAATAGTGTGTCCAGTAAACAAGGGACCGAACCATAAAGTACAGCCGGCATAAACATGAGCCAGATAGAAATACAATGAGGGATCCCATATACATGTTGTGCCTGGGATAACAGCCAGGACTTATACAATAATATCTGAGTACATGAGATACCAATACAACCCAAATGCCCCCTACAAGCAGGGAAGGGCTCACAAAATCTGACTGAAACATGCAAATCAAAGAGGCGCTGCAAGCGGCTAAGGCCGACATCATCAAATATATGGAGCTGCATCGAAGGATGCAATGAAGAGGTCATCCGGGCATGTGGGGGGCTACCTGCAGGGCCACCCCCTCATGAGGGCTGAGACATCTCACACACACCCGGGCATCACCAAGAGCTGCTGCTACATCACTGGACCATCAAGCATACGGATCTCGATCATGCTGAAAGGAGCTGAAGTGGAGAAACAATCAAGTCAAAGGGAAATGAGAGATCCCTTTGCCTGATCCAAGGCACCGAAGAAGAGTGGAAGCTGGAACCAAGGTACACCGCTATCTAGACCTGTCTTCTGGAATGAAGGAGCTGAGGTCGACAGAAGGAGGTCCTCCAAAGATGAGGCAATGAGAGATCCTCAACTAAGGCGCGAGAGATAATAGTAGAGCGACGGACAGACTAATACCAATGATGATGATGGAATGGAGGGGACTGAGTAGCGAATGGATGACTTCCCTTGCTAGAGCGTAAAGGGCATGAATGACATGGCAGCGACTAACACAATATCATAAGGGATAGGGGACAGTGGGACTGAAGGCCATAATGTGCGACACAAGAGAGAGACCAAGCAATGAAAGATGGAGGACTATAGTGGGGTACAATGGGACACGGGATAGACACCATGAATGCGATGAGGACTCAACTTGGATGCTCTAAAAAAGGGCGACTCGATGGTGCTGCCACATAGTAAAGGTCCCATGGGGGACCATGAAACATGAGTATAAGATGGTATCTCATGACGAAAATCGACATGAACAAAGACAAGTATGGAGGCAAAGTGGTGCCCCAAGGACAAGTGTTGTAAGTGAGGAAATCCAATTTTGGGGGGAGGTGAAGTGACCCTTCTTGGAAAAAATGTGTCCCGGTGAAGTATCAAATCACAAAAAACTAACAGATACCCATTAGAGGGCTCGGTGAGAGCTTTCCAATGGTGTGGACGGTTTGTCAAACTGAGTTACGGTGTGGTGGCAGCAGGCGAAAGAAAAACCGAGGTTCTCTTTTAATAAGGCATTTTTCCCTCCAAATTCACTCATTTGCTAGTGTTGCTGTGGTGAAGGTAGAGAGGAGAGAAGGCCCTAAATATTGCGGCGAGCGTAGCAGACAAACCGACCGTTGGAATCGAGATCTGTCAGTTGCAGGTAAGAGGCCTAACCTTACTCTTTCATTTTGATGGTTTAAAAGTTCAAATTAGGGCCCAGAATCTCAGGAACATACCCTCTTGCATCTTTTCGGCTGGGTTGCACTTTTTGGGCCAAAATATGCGACCTGGGATGCAGGTTTTGAGCAAAAAGGTGCGACCTGTCCCAGGATTTGGCAAAAAAGTGCGACCTGGAAGATGAGGGGATTTTAGTGCTGTTTTATGGCTGAGAGTTGGGTTTTTGTGTTTGGTTACAGTATTCCCTATCTGTATGCTGACAAAGATGATGTTTTTGTGCAGATATGGTAGATATACGGGTTAACTGGAGAGAGAGAGACCTAGGTACATTACGGGCAGAGATCTAGGCAAATCAGGGTGTCCGTCGTGTGTTAGCCAGGTTTGGGGTTCTAAAGTTTTTGGAGAACCCTTTGATGAGAGATGGAGAGCCCTTGTTGGCCCGGATTATCAATTATTGGGATCCAGAGCATGAGGTCTTTGTAGTGCAGGGGCACAGGATCGAACTGACAGTCCAGGATGTGTATTTCCTGACTGGTCCCCCGCCACTTGGGATGGTGGGAAATACGCAGCCAGTGTTACCGCGGGGGTGAAACATCATGGATTTTGTGGAGCGGAATTGTCGACCAGGTCTCCAAGTCAAAGGGACACGGATACCGATCGGGGACCTGGAGAGATTGGAGACCCGTGCAGTGGCCGCAGCGGTGTTGCGGATCTTGGGAAACCAGGCGTTCCATCACATCACTGGGGGCCAGATGATGATTGTGGAGAGTGTGTTGAGTGGGACTTACTATGGGTGGGCCCAAATGATGCTAGTGTCATTAAAACAACAGTTGTCGCTTTGCAAGCGGCAAGTGAACCACGATTTCTCGTATGGGACTTTATTGTGTGCCTTCTTTTTTGAGAAGATCCCGACCTTACGACCTCGTATACAGCTCCCAGATGGGGGCCCGAGAAAGCCCAGGATGCGCCGGTGGGGGTGACTATTGTGTAGAGGAGGAGGAGGGGCAATCGGACAGGTGTTTCGACCGGAGTTCTTTGCCCATTGGGATCAGATGCCGTTATACATAGACGACTATCCCTATAGTGGGATGAGTTATTGTGGGGATCCAGACCTGCCACTTCTGCTTGGTCGAGTATGGGGGCCCGATGGTAAGTGACAAGTGACTATTCTTGTTTGGGCATGTTAAAGTTATTGAACAGTAGATAGGGTACTGATTCATGCAGATATAGCTCCGGTAAAACCGGCCGGATATATGGGACGACCTGTAGCATTAGGAGCTGCAGGCTCGAGTGGAGCGAGAGCAGCACATAATGAGGATGCAGCCACCCTCCTGGAGGACGTCCGCCGTAGATGTGAGAGGTTGTTTACCGGTGTTTCAGAGCGCGGGTGGCAAGACTTAGACGACCAGTACATAGAGCCATGTATTGGTCTACCTTCGGAATGGCGAGGGGTCATGCGGCGCATGGCGATGGCCGGGCAGGGGATACGTGATCTACGAGCTGCAGGAGCAGAGCCATTGGCTCGGGATCCGCCAGATAGTGATTAGGTGTGGGGCGTGTGGTGCCCCCTAGTATGTATGTAGGGGCGAGTGGTGCCCCCAGTTTTGAGTTTTTTGTAACATGCTATGGGCATGTCATATGTATCAGAGTAGATGGACTCTAAACAAATGTTTTGCGACACATATTATGGATATGCATCTTGTTAATGAGTATGATTTTTATTGTATTGTATAAAATGCATGTGATAAATGCCAATCTAGAACATGGTTTGCAATGTTATCTACATAGTGATTTTGTTCTCGAGGTACATGGTTGAAAGTTATGGTTTCAAATTCACGTATCAAGAGTTTCACTCGTAAATATCATCAAAACAGCACAGGATTATGCACATGATAGACACCATTTAGTTGCATGACAAGAAGTAGGGAATCTATATGAACATGCAGATGGAGGATGCGATGAGAGAGGGCATCGGCTAAAAGACCCCGCACTGCATCGTATTCGGCCTGATTGTTGGTGGCAGGACCAATGCAGACCCCGTTTGAGAGAACAAGGGCATGCAAGGGGGTGAAGATGGCCCAAACTGCTGAGGCGAGATTCCGGGAATAACGAATTGCACCATCAGCATAACCGATATAGGGTGTGGACAGGAGGTCCTGTGGAATGGTGGTACAAGAAAAAAAATGGGAGGAAGAGGAACAATGATGGCAGCGTGAGTGTATAGGAGACATCGAGTGGCAACTGCGGGAGGGAGTTCGATGGCTATGACTCGTATACAAACTAGATGGCGGTATATGAGGGCTATAGGAGGAATGGCTGGGACTCAGGCTGTAGAGGTCAACGTGGATAGGGGTGGTGTTATCCCGGTTATGGGCGGGAAGGATGAGGTCATGGGTGGAGAGGGCTTCCAAGAGGACATCCTAACGGGAACAGAGGGGATGACGAGAGGAAGGAAAACCACATGACAAATAAAAGCTACCTAGATCATCAGTATGGGAAGAAAGGCTAACATACGGATCGTCACGGGGGATAACAGAGGAACAGATAAACAGATGGTCAAAGGATGTTAAGCCCAAGGTGGTTGCTGAAGGGGGGTCGAGCGAACCATCAGGGGAGGAATCCGAGGGAATGTTCTCCGAGGGTCTCATGGATGATGATAGGTAGCAAATGGTGGTGGTAGGCTCGGACATCTGGACATCAAGGGGGGGAATGTCGATGGGAGCGGGTGGATCCTCAGACTGACCCGTAGCATACTGCGCAAGTATGGGAGAGGCAGATTGATTTTGTTCAACCTCATACTCTTGAACTACCTCTAAAGAGGTGCGGTAATGCGTGAGGTGAGGAAAATGGTGGGAATAATGGCCATTGACACCACACAGAGCACAGGGTTTGTTGGTGCAGATAGTCTTGGGGTTCTTGGTTACGGACGAAGAAGGAATGGAGGCTTTAGGGACCGTAGACTCAGGGAATGTGACTTTAACCATGGGTTGAATACAGGGCAATTCAGGACAAGCATGGGTGGCGTGACCGACGACATCACAGGCTGCGGGCGGAGGAGGAGCAGGGTCAGTCAGAGTGGTCTTGTCTTTAGATGCCCCCTTGCGAGCTTTGTCTTTCTTTCCTGGAGCTGTCACCACAGGGGTAGGGTCCTGGGGAGGTGCAGGGGGCACGGTAGCGATGGAGGAAGCGAGGGGAACCGATTGAACCGGTGTCAAAGCGAGATAGGGTTTGGGGTGACCAGGAGGGATAGCGGCTGGAGGGTCAAGGTACCAGACGAGTATACCGAGGGTCGGGTTAGGGAGAGAGGGTGGCCATGACGGGGACCGAATAGACTCCGAAAGGGGGAGCCAAGAACGGTATCTGACCGGCGGGATAATGACCAGGAGGTACAGCTCCGAGCTGGTTGAGGCCTGGGGGAACCGACCCGGGAGGATAGATGGGTTCAAAGATACCAATTGTAGGAGAAGGGCTAGAAGGAGGAGGTCCGGCTGGCTGAGATGAATGGCTAGGGGCGGGTTGCGGTGGGCGAGGTTGAGTCTGAGGTTGCTGACTAGCCGAAGCGGGTCGCTTAAGGGAAGCCCGAGACGATTGCATCATGCAAACATTCGATAAGCTAGGATTAGAGATAGGAGGAGGAGGGAGACCAGGGAAAGTTCCAAGCAAAGAGGAGTCTTTATAGACGCTGGGAGAGACACTGGTCAAGGAATCGATGGTTTGCTTATTGGCTACAGAAGAGATGGTCGTCTCAGGGGAGGTCTAAGACTTTGGCTCATGATAAGTCAACTGGTCAATGGTGATTATCTTTCCATTGTGGGGAAAAGACATCTTGCGAAAAACCGCGGATGGGACAGCAGACATGGCATAGGTGTAGCTTCGCCCCAAGAGAATGTTGTAGTCTAGAGGGGCGTCGATGACTTCAACGTCAACGCAAACAATCTTGCCTACAAGAGTGATATGACAATTACGGAAGAGGCCAATGGGCTGGGAGGCGTGGCCATCCCACGCTCGAAGGGTGATCGTGGAAGGGGCTAATTCAAAAGATCCGAGTTGCTTCCAAACCGAAGCGGACATCACACAGGTGGATGCCCCCTCATCAATTATACACCGAGAAACGTTAGCGTCTCGGATTTTGACTGGGATTTGGAAGGCTACGGAAGCAGGAAGAGGAGGATGTTCTGATTGATGGGCGTCGAAAACAATCATTTGGTCATCGGCATGATCTACAGCGCCCATGGCAGATAGCAAAGCCTTCTTTTGGGAAGGGCACGATTGGAGGAGTTCCAATGTGGAAATGGCAGCAGGAGATTGCGCCAAATCATCTACTATGCTATACAAATGAGCAGCTCGACCAGGAGCAGCATTTCGGCGTAATGGTCCTTTAGGAATCTTGGTATGAACCTCAACTTTGGGTTGAGGGATATGTAAGGGACCGTTCGATGTCGAAAGAGGCTCAGTAGAACCTGAAGAAGGGGACTCGGAGGCAGACTGAGCGGGAGGCTTGGGGTACTGGCGAGACCGAGTTTGGAGATTAAGGTCGACGGATGGGGATGGATCAGAGTTCATCATGAGGATCTGGTAATCGGAGGAACCAGAAGGGGAAGGTTGAGTGGCGACCTATCCGTCAGGTGGTTGGGTAGCCATGAATCCTTGCTGGGGGAAAGGATCGGTAAACACAGCCGGTTGAGTAGTGGCCACATTAGGGGGAGCATGAGGGGAGGCATGTTGTCCTCGCAATGTGGCTTGAGACTCCCACATCTGCCTCATCTGTGGTAGAAGGGGACAATCGTGAGTGTAATGACCGTAAACACCGCAACACGAACAAGGCTTATTTGTGCGAATAGGCCTGTCCGGCTTGGGCTGAGTGCCCTGTTGCTGGTTAGCAGTGTTAAGGTCAGTACCTTGAGGATTGGGTCCACGAGTACCAGGGGCATGATGATTTTGGTTGCCTCTCCGCCTTCTTTGAGAGGAAGGAGGATTAGTCGCGCCCTGCTGTGCAAATACTTGCCCTGGAGGGGGCTGTAGGTGCTGTTGTGGGGGTGGAGGAGGCAAGGGAGGTGGAAGCGCATATGCTGGAGGAGCTGGCGCACCAGGCTGCGGATAAGGATAATGGTTAGGTTGGGCAACATTGAGGTAGGCAGGAGGTTGGGCAAAAGGATGAGGCATGCCGTATCCTGGATACATGCTACCTGGAGGGGGAAAAGTGCTAGAGGTGCTAGCCCCTCCCGGAGGGAGACCATAGCCCATAGGAGGTTGAGCATATGGATGAGAAAGGGCTCCAACGATACCGTCAGCGGAATGAGATGCCCCCGGGGCGTTAGCGCCACCGGGCCTAAGGAGGTCAGGAAGGACGGTATAAACATAACCAAACTAAGCGTAGATCAGGTCATATTTCAAGGCTACTTGGAGGGCGGCTTCTTCGGTTTGAGGGAAATGGGAGGCGACATCTTTGCCAATGGGAGGTAAGAGAGTGCGAAGGAACCAGTCCATATAAACTCGATCTTCGAAGGGGGGAGCTCGACATAAGCTTCGTCGTCTTCGCCATTCCTGGACATGAGTGGAAAGGCGAGTCGAAGAGGTTTGCTTGAAAGAAGTCAAAAGCTCTGTACCAGTATCGTATCAGAGAGGGAGCTGGAAATAGGATAAAAAGGCTTGGGCAATGGTCGCAAAGGTGGTATGGGAAGAGGTGGCTTGGTTAACATACCATTTAGAAGCTTCGCCGGTAAGCGTGCGTTGGAACAACCGAAGACGGATGGAATCATCGGTAATGAAATTGGAGGAACACCACATGTGGAAAGATCGGACATGGTTGGTTGGATCTTCTCTAGCAAGGCCTTCGAACTTAGGGGTGTCGGAGGGGAGCTTGGTTGGCATAGCAGGCCAACCAACATCGTGGCGGATAGGGTCATTGATCAACTGATTGAAATCGGGGAGGCTGAGGCCTGCCATGTAAGGGAGCAAAGGTGCAGCCGAGGTAGTTCCTGTGGTGGTTCCGCTAGTAGTAGTCCCGGCATTAGGGCTGGAATTACCGCTAGCATTAGGCCCTGGACCAGACATAGTGAAGGTGACAGGGGGAGAACCAGAAGTAAAAGGAGAACCCAATGAATCAGAAGAGGAGTCGGAATGTGGACTCAGAGGAGGACTGGCTCGATGACGGTGGGACGGAGTGGGTCGACCAACCGGAAACTGAGGGTGAAGGCCAAGAAGTCTCCGGGAGGCGCGCCTTGGGGGCGCAATGATGACAACACAAAAACGACACGAGGGGAAGAAGAACGACCAACAAAGGCAGGGAGGTGCAGAATCAAGTGATTACAATGTCGAAACAAGGGTAGAAAGGTGCAGTGTCAATTTATTTTAAAGTCTTTGCCTGGAGGTGTAAACCATGCTCTTCTTCGCTTAGGGTGAGTGTGTGGCGTGCGTTAATTTTAATTTTTAAACCCTTTTAGTTTTGAGAGAAAAAAAAAGTGTGCTGCGTAACTGAAAATAATGCTGCAAAAACAGTATATAATGCTGAAATAACAGAAAATTAACAGCTACTAGTGCATCAATACAACCCAAAAGGCGGGTCTTCTCAAAACTAATATAAAAGAGGGAAAAAATCTAGTCAAAACACAGTAAAAAGAGGCCAATAGATCGAGGGTCGGAAGGGACAGGGATCTAGAGGAGAAAGCTGCTGAAAAGAGGTGCAGATCACAGCCAAGAGGCAGAGGCAAGGTGGCTGGAAAAAAAGGAGGAAATCAGAAAAAAGTAGAAAGGACAGGGAGGAGGTCCTAAAAGGAGGTCCAAACAAAACTACAAGGGGTGTTTTGAAAGGAAGAAGAGCTGATTTAAAGGGATTTGAGAATGAGGTATCAGATCTGAAAAAAGGGGAGGCTGAAACTCTGAAAAATCAGACACCTGAAACAGCTAAAACTCTTCCACCAAAAGTGGAGGGTACTGAAGCCCTAGGGGGCTAGGATCCCACTTAGATGAGAAAAACAGATCAGAAACAGGTCTAAACGGGCGGAGACAAAGGCTGGAAAACCCTGACAGAAGCTTCAGCAAAACCCAGAAAAATTGCAGAAAAACAACAGAAAAAAGCACAGGTCGCAGGTTCTGACCTGTTTTCCTGTTCAGGTCGTAGAAAAGGGGCTGAAAAGTGCGACCTGGAGTCCAGGTCACAGTTTTTGGGCTGAAAAGTGCGACCTCCAACTCCGGTTGTCCCGATGGCAGATTTGCGGAAAAGTTGTCGTCTCAGTTGCGGCTGATGTCTGTCACCTACGCAATAGGGTCAGAAACACGCGGAAGTTAGAAATTTTAATGTTTTAGGGTTTTATAGGTGAAAAACAACATGAAAATAGGAAAAACAAAAAGCTGAAAAGAAACCCTAGGGTCTGAAGTAGCTGGATATGCAGGAATATGAAAAACGACAGCGGTCGTAATTGAAAACCCGTGTGGAGTCGCCAATTGTTAGTATGAATATTTTGTCGAAGCGTACGAAAAAAAGACCACTTTAGCTACGCATAACCTATAGCCCTAACATCAAATGTGGCTGCTAACATCTTCAGATCTGTAGTTAGTTGATTAAGACAAGTGCTGCAAAAAACCAGATCTATGCATAGAAAGACATTAAGCAGTAAAAATCAAGAGTTTGCTCCATACATCCAATAGACAAGACAAGAACAATGTTTTTTGAAAGAATTTTTGTATTAAGGGCACCTGGGAGGAAAACAAGAAGGTGTATCCAATTCTTCTCAATGGGATGGGTTCTTGGAAGTCCTCAGCACTTCAGATCTAGAATCTCTCTCTCTTGTTGGTGTAGAAAACCCAGACAAAGATAGAACTCAAAGGGAGCTCATACATCAAATAATGTAGAATGTGACCAAGTGTATAGATCCAGAGTGATCTAATAGGCAACAAAAGGTGAAGAATGATAGGAAAAACCCTCCTATTTATAACAAAATATTTGGTCATTCTAGATCTTGGTGCATGATTAAAATAACATTAACCAAATCTAGATCCACCTTTTATGGAATATTTTATTATATTTGTTCGAGGGAAAAGGTATTTGACTTGGGTCAAATCCCTTTATTTGTGAATAATAAATAAATAAATGATTTATTTATCATTTTAAGGAAGTGGTTGGAGGATAATCAAATAAATAATGAATTATTTAATTATTTATGGGTGATTTAGTCATATTTAACAAGGAATATTATTTAAAAAAGATTTAAATAATTATTCCTAGAAAATAATAAGATAAATAAAGATTTATCTTATTAATTTCTTTGTTTTGGGTTAAACATGACCAGGAAAATCAAACAAATATAGGTTTGTTTAATATTTCCTTTTGGGGTTTCATGTTTAGACCATAAACAACCTAATAAATGTGTTTTATTAAGTTATTTTACATAGTGAAAGCAATTTTACTTAGGGTAAAATTGGTCTTACGTGGTGTACTTGGGTCCATCTAATGATAGTAGGTTAGATGACCAAAAAATGGTGTAACAACCTCCATCATGGAGGTAGGAGTATCCTTTGGGACCTCCATCATGGGAGGTGGAGGAATGGCTTCCTGAGATATAGGGACAGGAGAATCTTTCTCCAAGTCCGAGGAATCTGAAGAAACAAGAAGAACTTGAGGGATGTGAGATCCACTCTCAACGGAAAAGACCTGGTGCACCGCAGACGGGGCTAGCTCAACAAATCCCACAACCAATGGTTGGTCAGGGATAGATCCGTGATTTGGAACTTCCGGGGGAGCGGGATCAAGCAAGGATGACTCTTGACTGATCGTTGAATTAACTGGTGAAGGACTCAAAGAAAGCTATTTATAACGAGCTGGAAGGCAAGGTGCAGAAATAGTTGAGCTGTCCAAAACTCTCTTGGCTTCATCCATATACAGACAAAGGTGAATGGCATGATGCCCTTCACACAACTTACAGGGATTGGTGAGCTTACCCTGAATCTTAAGAGCTTTACCAGTACTAGTTGAAGACGTGCCCCCAACCTCACTCTCAGAATCCAAAGGCAACGACGGATGACCGTTGGACCATACTTCGAGCACCTTGGGAATACGAGGGCAATCTTGAAGAAGATGGTTTCCCTTGCACAACATGCAAGGGAACTTAACTTTCTGCAGAGGGTTGGAAGGTTTATCAAGAGGAGGTGTTTTAGAAGCAGTAGCTGTAGCCTTAGCCTCTCTCTTATCGGACTTCTTCTTCTTTGTCTTGTTCTTCTTCTTCTTAGCCACCTGGGTACTAGAATCCAAACTTTCACTAGGAGAAGTAGAAGATGAGGATGAAGAAACAAGTGAAGAAGGGGAGAGGTACACCTTCTAATCAACATGGCGTTGCTCAGGCGGAGGAATTGATTGAACAGTAGCCGGGACATTCGGGACCACAGAGGTTGAAAACAACCAAACAGGCAACCCAATAGTTAACCCAGGAAGGGACAATGTTGCCATATAAGGAGCACCAACATTTCCAAAAGGAGGAAAGGGACCAGGATTCCCTTTGGAGGGGACTCCTTGGTTGGTGAACTCCGTAAAAATTTCCATCGGAAAATACTTTAGAACAACACTCTAAGGAAACTAACTTTAACCAGGAATATTTCATGGGCAGTTAGTTTTTTAAAACACTAAAACCAAACTTCGCTGTTTCATATTTTAAGAGTCGAGAAACAAGCAAATGGTGACTCTATCAGTTTCAGGTTGGACACGAGCTTGAAAGGACAAGAGCTCGATGATATTTTCAAATTTATGGAGTCAGTAAAGATCGAAAATGACTGCTCTGGTAATCTAGGTAAATGGGTGTACCAGATATCCGTGAACTTGCATATACACCTTGGTAAAAAATGAAAGAGAAATCAACCAAGGACTTGACGTACGTGTAGGTAATCTCCCCGAATGCTGTGTTCGGTATATCACAGGTAAAAGGCAGTAGACTCGGCTTCCTACGGACAAAGGATAGAAACCTAATGGGGCCTCCCTTTATATACACGATGGTACGGGGAGCACAAGTCCATACTAGCACAGTCTAAAGCTAGATGGAAAATGACAGCTACTAGGTTTAACGACGCCGGAACACGTCACTAGCCTAGACCACTAAAATGTTTCGTTAGGTTTCAATGCTTCCTTAGGTTAATTCAATAAATTTTATGCTTGATCTTAAATTATGTCTCGGTTTCAAGGCCCTACCGCATGTCATTTGACAATCTCCTATATGCAGCTATATGAGAAAAGAAATCTTTCAATTCGATGAATGCTATCTAGTTAAGGGAAGAGTTTCAAACAATGATGCAACAAACAACAACACTGAAAACGAATTTTTTTCAAAATTATATGACTTTCACTATCCAAAAGTAGTCTAAAACATTCAACGATGCGAATTATGCAATGTAATCTATGAAAAATCCTCTTTTCTGAAAACTATGTAATTGTAATCTATGCACAATTTCCTTTTTCTTTTCAAATGATAAGAATGCAATCAATGCATTTTTTGATGAAATGAGAATCTACTTAATGCATGCTTTTAATGAAAGAGAATGCACTCGATGCGATTTTTAGCTTTCAATCATTAAACAATGTAATCTAAGCTCAATGATGAATCTCAAAAATACTTTTCAATGCAATGTGATCTAATGCATTTAAACAAAAAGAAAACTTTGAGACGAAAACTAAATGAACGCAAATCTCCTTAATGTAAGGATGAATGCAAAAAGGATGCAAAACCACACTAAGAATGCAATCGTTGATTTAAACACTTTGCAAGGAAATTTCTCAAAAGGCTACAAGACATATGAAGTCAAGCACAAAAAGTACTTCCAAAGCATGAGTTCAAAACAAGGCATTCATTCCCTTTTACATCAAGCAATCAGAAAAATGACACCAGGACCAAAACTCAATCTCAAGGAGGCAAAAAGCAAGCAAATCCTAACACCAAGCAGAGTTGGCGCACCTGTTTGGCTATAATCTGCGCCAAAAAAGCATTGGTGCGGGGGCCTAACTAGCAACAAGCGACCGTTGGCACGATTGTCAAGAGCTAAACCGCACCAATCGAGTTTACTATGGGAAAAAGATGAAAAGGGACAAACAGAGACTGGATCAGGTCTTCTGGGGGCTGAACAGGGGTTTGACACCAAAGGAGGCGAACCAGAAGAGCAAATAAATCAATCAAAAGCCAAAAAAAACCAAAAGAGAAAATACTAGCTCCAACTAAGTCCCCAGTGGAGTCACCTGTTTGTTGAAGAGGTAAATCCCCTCTGCGGACAGAGGTGATCCCACTAGCCCAGATCGGGTCTAGCAACAATCAAGTCATGCAATGACGTTGATTCCTAGTTACAAAATGATCCAAGTGGATATTGGTGGTCACCCGCCTATTCTAATTGGGGCCCCACCATTGTCTCTTTCAGTTTTTCAGTTTCGGCACAACTTACTATTTTTAGCAGTTTTTCGGGTCCTGAACTTCCGGAGCCGTTTTGAGGCCCAAAACGATGTTTTTTGGGAAAACGGTGAGCACCATGGGTCCATGGATTGATGTTTCTCACTCGAAATTTGTATTCCTCGGATAGATCTTTCTAACGAGGTATGGTACGCATCAAACGAAGATCGTATGCCAAAGTTACATCCCCAGGAAGTTGAAACACCAATTTACCCAAACGGGGCCCATAGTTTTGGCGCTTCATCTCCTAGGGTTAGGGTTTTGGCTATTTAGGATTTCCCATTGTTTCTAAATAATAAATAGGCCCTCAAGCCTCGTTGTAACTCATTTCAGAGGCCTGTAGCCGCCACATCTCTTCTCAAAGATAGCTACCAGCGCCCTAGCTAGTTTTATTTCCATTCTGTCTGTAAGAAAATTTAAGTTCTTTGATATTAATGAAATGAAGTGTTATTTCCACTGCATCTCTGTATTTATGGTTATATGTTTATTTTGTTGCGTTCCTGTATAAATCCGGATCACAAAAAGACAAAGATTGTGATGAGTGCCTACCTCAAATCCCACGCAGTTGTCAATGAAGAAAATATGGCGTTTCCCGTTCCTCGCTTGACAGATCATGATAATTCCGTTCGACACGTCCGAACACCTGTACACATGCAAGGAAACAATGATATACAACGTAAAATCTAAAGCATGTAACTATACATCAGTCAGAGAGGATATAATTCATTGAATTACATAAAGAAATGAACACATGAATGGAACCAAAATCAGAGTTGCTCTATAAATGACAAAAGGGATATTACAACCAAATGCTCTGACGCTGTGATCTTCCTTTAGCGGGGCTGACAGTGGATCATGTCTCAAAAAATCCTATCAGGAATATGGACGAAGCTCTCTCTCTTCGGCTTGGCTCTCAATAGCTGTCGACTATAGTTTCCTTCCTACAAGTTCAGCTTCCAAGCGTTCAGCTATTCAGCCATTCAGCTAGCACATCAATGGAATATGGATATATTTATAGAGGAGAGGAGGAGGTTGGGATCCCTACAATAGTGGAAGGGAGGTCTTATCCCTTGGGAGGTTTCCCCATAAGGTGGAAACAAGAGGCCAAAGGAGGAAGGCCGTGGTTATTTAGTCGAACCACTCCCTATGACTCATCCACAAAGTTGTTGTGATCGAAACTTCGTCTCTTTTTTATTTTAAACTTTCCATAAACAGATTGGCGTGGGTGCTTAACTGGGAAAAAGTGCCAACTGGCGCGGGCTCATTGTTAATTTTCCTCATTGGCACGAGGGCATAACAAGCTACCAACGCCAAGGAAAAAATAGGTGTTTTTAGTGTTCTGCTCAGGAAATGATCAACAAAGGGAATGTTGTACTCATGGCAAGGGATGCAATGATGGTATTTGCAAGGCATGACACTTCTAATTAGTCATAGAAACGACCCTCCAATGTGCGAGATGGGGATTGCAGGGATGGTGATGAACTACTATGTAACACACGCAGACGAAATCGATCTCATATAATGCAATTACGTGAGACCACACCAGTTACATATTCACTATTAGCCAAAAAGGGGCAAAAAAAATTACAGTTCAACATAACTGTTGTTGATGATTCGTAGTTGCTATTGTTTCACGAAATATAGTATAATGCTCCTCTGCATGCATGGCTCACTATTGCGAAAATGAAGCCATCAGAAGAGACACATAGTGATCGAAATGTAAGAGAAAATTAAGAGTATTTGTCAAAAGCATAAACCTCATACCGCAAACTGCAACTTTCAAATAATACTTGAACTCCCGCCCTCTCGAGGTAGCAACTAAATATGTCTTCCGACCCTCTGGATAGACACATTGTACAGTCATTAGGAGTCATGTATCTCCAACACATTGCCATCCCATAAATCGCCGACGAATTTCTTGGCGAGAAATCCACAGTTTTCGTTCCCATAACAAAGTTATAATTTTTGGATGTCACTCTCGTAGACATATCGACCATCAGATTCCAGACAGCGACTCTGAATCTAGGATTGACAACGTTATTATTTCTTATGAGATGGTACCACAAGTTGGTGTCCAATTTGTAAGTGAAATCATAATTTTCGTAATGGAGGAAGCAATTATGAAGCTGGAACCGAGCACCCAGAGTGTTTGGACACTCTTGGCGAATGGAATGGAGGGAGTGGAGAAAGCAGCCATGCCAGTATGACAGAGACAAAACAGCTTTGCACTGAAGACGCCCAAACACTTGGTTGCTCCCAACACATAGGCAGAAGCGTTAAAACTCGTTCGTTAACCACCGCTATGCCCAAATATATTTATGAGGTGTAAATAAGTTTTTTTTCTTGGGTTTTAGTCTTCTACATGTCACAGGTTCAAACCTCATGGGGAGGGACTGAAGAATGGAAGCCATATCTATGTGCATATATAGAATTTATGCATATATGGAACATGAATTTTTTATATGCACATAGATATCTTCACTTTGGAATATGTGGATTTGGAAGCCTATTTTGGAATGAGATTGATATGCAACTTTGGTATATGTGCGTTACAAATTTTTGTGTGTGTGTATACTAGCATCTCATCGACCAACACTTTCACCTGGATGACTTATCATATCACATGATCACTACATTTCATCAAATTTCACTTCCACCTAGTCGACCAAACTCCTTGCATGACCCATCCTTCTAGGATATGCACTTGTTCAGGATAATTCCAAGTGTGTTGCCCAACACTTGTTCAACACCTGACTTTTTGTAAACCATGCACACATGTTCTTCCTTCGAATGTAGGCTTTCTAGTTCAGTTGGGCATGCCTAATCCACCACGCATATCCAAACAATTCCAACTCCCCATACATGCACCCTGTCGCGTAGTCTCTCACCGACATGGGTCATTCCATCACCCGATTTGCCTAACCAAGGCAACCTTAATGCATGCCCACTCATGCATAAACCGTGAGAATGTAAGAGACTTGGGCTAAAAGTTCACATAATAAAAGTTAATAAAGGAAAAAATAAGACCATCATTAAGGGACACTTATTCCAAGTTGAATGTTCAGAAAAACATCCTAGTGGGTGTTCATTTGGTTTATTATCACTAAGGAAATTGGCAAAGAAAATTGCAAAGGATTTGGAAAGGAAAGTAGCATTTATTGAAATTTATTTATAAAAATATTGGAAAATAGGAGAAAAGGAAGGTGAAAGGTCACAAGTTGCATGTGAGGAAGAAAAAAAAGGAAAACAATGGAAAATGAAGAAAATGGAGGCCTCATTGACACAAAGGCTCTTGAGGATCAACTAGCAAGATTTTGATCTCTATTCTCTTTCTCTCTCACACACTCTTAGACACTTAAAAGTTTTCTTGGAGCAATTCAGCATTGTGCCAAGGAGGAGGAAAGAAAGAAAAGGAAGGACAATGAAAGCAAAGATCAAGCAAGGAAGAGTAGGATCTAGCAGCTTCAATATGAATACTTCCATGTAACATATTGCATGTGTGATTTCCTAGCTATTTTGGACATGCATGACTTATGAATGTTGGTATTTGGTTCTCTTACTATCGGTGGCATAGTTTTGTTGGGTTTTGACAGTGGTTTTCAACCTCGCCTTGACTTTTTTGGATGCCATGTTGTGTTGGGATTTTGATCTCGCTTTTGAGCTTTGGAATTGTTGAATGGAGTTCGGAATCTGGGGCGAATGTGGTCTCAAGGTTCATTCGCAAAGGCCTATGAATCCATTGATCGGTTTTCCTTCATTGTCTTCAATTTTATTTCCTTGATCTAATGCTAGAGTGCTCCATGAATGTTCTAAGTGACCAAGAGTGTGTGAGAGAGTGGAAAATTTGCCAAGTTCTCTACCAATATTTACACTATTAGCAGTAGTAAAAGATGCAAGTATAGATGTATGTCTCTCCCTTTATTGCTATGTCGAGAATATGTCACGTTGTGTGGCAATACTATCGGGGGAGTTATGGCTCATTTTTATAGTAATAAAGTATTAATACGGTTTTCTATAACATTTTAATTAAAATAATTAAATAACTGGGTTATTGATTATTGTTAATATTGTTGGATATTTTGGACAGATATATGGTAATAGATATTTAATTTAAATTATTTTAAGTGAGCTATAATATTAGTAAATTTATTAAAAAAATAAAAAATAAAAAAAATTAAATATAAATTTTTAAAATGAAAACTTAAAATTTTAACCAATTATTTAATTATGATGAATTTAATATTATTTTTTTTGAAAAAATAACGATGCTGAAAATTGACTAATACGTCTCTAAAAAAATATTTAAATATAATTTTTTACAATTAAAACTTAATATTTTAACAAATTATTTCATTTTGATGAATTTAATATTAATGTTTTTGAAAAAATATAATGCTTGAAATGAACTAATATAGATTCATTTTTACTTAAGGAGAATAATAAGCAAATGTAAATCTCTTGTTACTTATAAGAGTTTAAATTAAGATAGATTTATATGTTTTTACATATTTATGTTTTTTATAAGAGTGCAAATTAAGATAGATTTATTTATTTTTACAAATTTAATAACTATTTTTCTATTTTAATTTAAACACATACATTATAGTGAAGGCTAAGTATAATTTATTATGGCTTTGAAACTATGTGATTTCTACCATATGTTTGGATGTTGTATACAAGAATGAAGATACATCTTGTTTTTGATACACAACATAACACAAATGATATGCATGGAACATATTTGTACAATTTTCTTAACATTATTGTGCATCCATGTGGATGTCATACCATTTACTGACTTAAATGATACATTGCTTAAAGCTCATATGGACAAAATTTATCCACATCCACATACTAACCACATCTCATATGCTTAAAGAAGGAAGTACACACTTATGTAACATGATTCTACAACTATGCAATGTACAACAATAGTACATGCAATGGCTTCAACAATGGAAAGAGTTGGGTGAAGCCACAATTCACAAACAACACACACAACGATCAAAGTGTAGTGGATTGCATAATGATTTCAATAATCAAGATAATAAATTACATAGTGATCCACAATTTCCATGATGAGATGCTATTAGACCATGAATTACTATTCTTAGAGCTTAAGTGCACAAAAAGGAGGTCGAGGAGACAACCCATAGCACATAAACTTGTACAAAAACAAAATTGTACTCACCACAAAAAATCATAAATATTTAAAGAAAAAATTGAAAGAATCACCTCTTAGTGAAGTTTCATGAATAAAACCAATTAAACAATAAATCTAATGGGGATTATCCAAACAACATTGGAACACTACAAATTTAAGAGATCGAGGTAAGGAAAGGTAATGTCAAAAAAATTCTCAATGAACCCATTATAAAAGGAGTGTAAGGTGGCAAGAGCACAAAGTAAATATAAAACAACAACAAGGAAAATAATATTCTTTATATGTTGATTATGAAGATGAAAAAATGAAAATTTGTGAGATATAAGACACAAGAAATGTCAAAAATGGAAAAGTAAAACTTGAAAACTTTTTGGATGGAATCACAAGCCTGAAAATAAGTGGTCTTGAATAATGCTACATTAGCATAGCAGTTATCTCATGTGAGAAATATGTATGAAATCACATCAAAGAAAAGAAAACCAAAAGAAATCAAAATGAGGAAAAAAGTGCTAAAAAAAAAAATGTGCAAAAACAAAAACATATAAAAAAGATGGAAGTAGGAAAAGAAAAATCCATTGAAACATTGCAAGCAGGATACTCGAAATGGGAAAATGAATCCCTAAGTAAACACATTACAACCTTATGTGATAAACTAATCAAATATGGGTTCCCAAGCAATGAGGGAACATATCTCATTGAGTTTCTATTATTTCACGAAATATAGCAAAGGGCTCCTCTGCATGAATGGCTGACTGCTTCGAAAAGGAAGCCATCAGAAGAGACACATAATGATTGAAATGTAAGAGAAAATTAAGAATATTTGTAAAAATCATAAACCTCATACCGCAAACTACAGCTTCCGAAGAATACCTCAGCGCAAAAACTATTTTTCCAGCCCTCTGGATAGACACGCTACACAGTCAATGGGAGACATGTCTCTCGAGGACATCTCCATCCCATAAGTCGTCGACGAATTTCTTGGCGAGAAATTTATAGTTGTCCTTCCCACAACAAATTTATAATTGTTGGATGTCCCTCCCGCAAACAGATCGACCATTAGATTCTGGACAACGACTCTGAATCTAGGATCGACAATGTTATTGTTGCTGATGAGACCCGCTGCCTTTGCATCCACACATTCATTCAGGCATCTATATTCCCTCTTTGTTGGGTCAGTAATATTACAGAAACATAAAGCATAGAGGGTTTTTGTAGATTCATCCATTATTTTGGGCACTTGAATTGCATATGTCTCAGAGGGAGCACGATCTGCATCCTTGCTAAAGTGCTTTCGGCTTGCATTCCCATCTCTTGGTCTCCAGTGAGATGAACCCCAACTCTAATTGGTCTCTGTGATCCATATTCCATTCCCCTGTTTTCTTTATTTATATAAAGGAGGGGAGGAATTAGTCAGTTCTGTAATAGGACCAAGAAGCTGTGATTCTACTGAGTGAGAGATCTTACGAAGGAGGTATTATTTTCTTGGGTGCTGAAGTGAAGTGGTTCTTGTTCCAGAAAAATGGGCTTCAAATGGTTTCTGGAAGGTGGGACTGCCTCAGTTGTGGTAGGGTGCAACACGCACCCTCTGGATCTAACAAAGTGCGCATGCAGATACAAGGTGAACAAAATGTTCGCCCCACATTTGCCTTTGCTAATGTGGGCGTTGGTTTACCAGCGGCGGAATTATCCCCCCAGAAGAAGGTAGATTCAATCTTTGTAGGAATCTGCATGGTTCAAACGAAGGGGATGTCTGCGCTATTTTCTGGTGTGTCTGCAACCATGCTCCGGCAGATCCTGTACTCGACCACTCGCATGGGCTTATATGAGATTCTGAAGGAGAAGTGGCGGGAGCCGTGTTCAAAACCGGGTAACCTGCCCCTTATCAAGAAGATCGGCGCAGGGTTTCTCGCTGGCGGTATCGGCGCTGCTATGGGTAACCCTGCAGATGTGGTGATGGTGAGAAGGCAAGCCGATGGGCGCCTCCCGGTTTCCCAGAGGCGCAACTACACGAGTGTTGCCGATGCCATCGGTCGCATGGTAAGACAAGAGGGTATCACTTCGCTGTGGACAGGGTCATCTTTAACGGTCTAGAGGGTCATGATCGTGACAGCCTCGCAGCTGGCCTCCTACGATCAGATCAAGGAGACCATTAGCTGGCATGTGTATTTGTTAATTCTCCTCTTGTTAATCATAGTATTTGTGCATGATCCAGCGCAAATTTTGGCATGACGTAGTCTCTCGTTGTTTATGGAAGCTGAATGGAGCCTCTACCCACTGTTCCATTCAAATTCAAAACATATTTCTGGTAAAAGGCGGCAATTTTAACATTCAAATTTCATCCATGATGGTCCATGTATGCATACATGATGAATGACATGCTACGACATGCTACGGCTTATTGGGCATAGCGTGGTGAACGAACGACGATGGGAGAGAGAACTCCAGCGTGGGGTGAGGGACCCACAGGGATGTCACATCGACTGGAAAAAAAGAGAAAAATCCATTTAACGACTTTCCAAAAAGTCTCATTATAGACTACTCTGTTGACAACTATGTTTTTGGAATGATAGTCAAGGATTTAGCCTAGACTGCCATATTTATCATCAAATTCCTTTCTATACTACTAACCAGATTTCATAAATATCTGATCAGAAGAGAATGGAAATGATGTTAATTCGTTTGGTCAAAGACTTAACACCATGGAAACGAATTGGTGCACGAGGTGCGGGCCTTCCTCCTACAACCAAAATTTTAAAATTTAGATGGAAGAACAAGTAATCAAATAACATATTTATATGGAAATCTCTGAGCTCAATTTGGGCAACTTAGAATTTTAGGGCTACTTTCTATAAAGGAAATTTTGGAAATATTCCTGATTCTATTGCCAAAAGAATCAGTTATCAAGAGAAATTCCTAAGAAATTAGGGAGATGTGTGATCTTACTACTGTTAGACCAGGTAACTAACTGCAAGCCACTTTTTTGCAGAAATGTGTCACTAGTGACATGTGTCATTACAACAATGAATTGGTTGAGAAAAAAAAAGGAGCCATTCAAAAGAAAAAGCCTATCAGCCTAAATATAATATAATATAATGTTATCTAATATTATTAGTAATTTTGTTTTTTAATATAGTAGAGAGAGGTTTTTATTATAATTTATATAATGTTATCTAACATTATTAGTAATTTTGTTTTTTAACATAGTAGGGAGAGGATTTTATTGTTTTGTAGGACTAATAGTTGTTATAGTACTAGTCTCGCGCATTCATCATAAAATGACAATAAAACATCATAAATTGTATATAAATATTTAATACTAAGTTATATAAGTTATTAAATTTTGTTCAAAATGGGCCCATATATTGATTGGGCCAAGATTTTATAAATATTAGCCTTTAACATAACAATTTGGCAAGAAATCTTGTCCCAACTACGTCCAGATCTAAATTACTAAACAAGTCAAAATGCACTACAAAACATTCCCCTAACTTCTATCAACCAATACACCTATCTTAATGGACAAAATCTACCCATGGTATTCGCCCAAACTCCCCACAGTATTCTCCTTAGTTTTTCGGGGGGGGGGATAATAAAATAAGGTTTCTAGAGAGTCCATTTAGCCTGTAAAAGGGGATAGGAGCTAGGCCTTGAGATCATTTGGGTTTATCTATCTTATTGTATTTTTCCTAAGAAATTGGCGTGTCCAGTTCCAGTTTGATCTGAGGGACGAAAACCTCGTGGGTGTTATTTTGTCTCGTGGATTCATCCAAGGTCCACGATTGTGCTTCAATATTTTGTTTTCTCTTTTAATGAGCAGTCAGGCATGCCACTGTAGGGGCTCTGATATTTTTGTATGGGAATGTACTCGTTTCTTTAGTTAATAATATAAGCAAAAGTTGCATTTCAAAATCCCGTTGTGTTTGGTGTCTTGTTGAAAATATTTTTATGAGAACACCTAAATGTACCAGATCTTTTGATTATTTCGTTGTTTGGGATCTTACATATTGGAGTTGGTTTTTTCGTATCATCCCGAGAGCTTCGAGAGAAACTTGTTTTCAGTGATCCTCTGTAATCACCCTGGCTAGAATCTCATCAATTTCGGTGGTTCTCCATAGCCACCCTAGTTGACCATTGCATAAAAATCACTTTCCCATTGTTGAAGTTTACTTGCAGGTAATTCTCAAATCTTTCCTCAAGGTGCCAGAACATTTTTGTGTTGGATAGTGGGAGATCAGGTTATTTTCCAGCAGGGGTTCAAGTTTATTGGAGGACGAATTTTTGAGGACTCTAGAGGACATTCTAAAAAAAAATTGAGGTTGAATTTTTCCTATTCAAAATTGATCTCCTAAGGGGGGGGGTCGAGGGTCAGTTTGTCACAAGTGGAAAAAATGAAGGTCATGGGTCTATTACATAAAGTTGAGTGAGCTCTGTGGAACCTTTTCTGAAATGCACAAGATCGATGGAGTTTGTGTTAAGAAAAATTAATACAGGCGCATATGTTGGATCAATTTCATGGTCATAATGTTCCATCTTTGAATAAAGTGCAATGTCAACTTATGTCTGGGAAATAGTATTTTAACTATCAGATTGATGGACTAAGTTGGGTTAGACAGTAAGAAATTTGAATGACAATGTGCATCCTTTGTAGATAATAGTAACAAAGCTAGTGCATAAAGGCAAAATTGGTGTATCCTTTTGATGGAATAGGATTGCTTGTGTTATGCAATTGTTGGGTTGAAAAATTTGTTGTGCGTATTCCTGTGTTAATTTTTTTGTTGCAACATGATTGGAGTGAAGAGCCTGTACAATGTTGATTGGCTATGAGCTGTAAAGTCTTAGATCACATGCGATTAGAGCTAGTGTGCATCGTTGTATAACATTTTAGTGACTTCCTATAGGAAAAGATAGAGAGTTAGCATGTGGTGTGATAGACATAGAGCCAAAGTGTAGCATTATAGAGATCAATCATAAAGGAGTTTATTGGATGATGATACGTTTTGATGGGTTGTTTGTTATGCCAGATAATTTAGACATTCATTACATGGTATTCTCTCTGAATTTATTTCTGTTTTTTAAAAAATTATCTACTCATTAACTATTGGCACAATATCCCAGTGAGTGGTTGTATCTTTGAGAGAGAGTTTGTGATTATGTTTTTTCAAATATCCTTGTTCTGTGAGGTCAGAGGTATTTGATTATTCGTTGTTGTTATAAGAGGTTTCATGGGTGTGTTCGTAGATGAATAAGTGTGAAGTGTCTTGATGTATGGTTTTATAGTGTTTTAGCTATATTGCTATTGTATGGAATGTATTGCCAATTTATTGCCATAATTGTCTTACATTCAATCAAGGACTGTGGTTGCAAGTATATGCTAGAGATATGTGTTATTAGTGCCTTTGTAAAGTTGTTCGGAAACTTTTATTCAATCTAAGACTGAGAGTTACTATCCTTTGAGGACAAATATCATCATATACATAGGCTTTCCCCTAGATACATATTTGTGTATGTGTGTTGAATCTTGATGCATGTTAATGATTTGTGTTATCAATCATGAATTTACTTCTACAGATTGTAGAGTAGATTCTAGTCTTGTGATTTAGTAAATTCCACGAGTATTTTAGGATCTACACATTAAAAATATACTTTGGCACAAAGCTAGATTCACAGGAAGAGAATTCAAAGTTGTCATCACAGTAGATTCAAGTTTGAAGATCAGTTTTGAAATTTTTTGGTGAGCCCTGGTATTGTACCAAGAGTGCTGCAACTCCTAAAGGATACTCTACTTTACTTTATCAACCCGAGGTTCGTACAAACTTGGAGGTGTCAATGTTATATACATAATAGATGCATTTTACTCATGCCATCGTCTTCTCAGCTCTACGATGAAGTGCTACTGCTAGGGTTACTTCTAGGAAAGGAAGTTTGTCACACTTCTAAATGAAAGCTAAGACTGAAAATAACTCATGAACATTACTCTATTAGCCAGAAAAGAAACTATTCTAGATCATAAGGACTCATCTAGCTATCTGCAAGAAAAGAAATACACACTTAAGCTAATGCAAGAAATAGCGTTAAACTAAGTGGCATTCATGACTTAAATTTTTGAATTGAACTTGCAGAAAGGGAAACTAATCTAGGCACACATGTTGAACCAAATGATTGATTGAACTCTATCAATATCATGCTTAATTTGTATGCTTAACAATGCATCTATCAATGACCTAACTATGGTTGTAAATAATTATGTTTTGCAACAAAAGAAGGAGGCACTGAGGTGACCTAAGAGTGTATTGGACTGAAGGTTTTAGGGTTGAAGGTGTCTTGGAGGCTATGCCAGGTCTATATGAGGTGAAAGAGAGGTTTTGTGCTGAAGCAGTGACTGATTGGCGCTGCTACATGATCTTCTATAGGATGTCCTAAAACTCTATAGGAAACAGGACCCGAGTAGTTTGAGGTGGAATGAAGGTGTATCTAGGTGGATGGAAGGTAACCAACCCTTTGGCCAATCTCATAACTTCTCTCAAAGCCTATGGTTCACTTACAAGGTGTCTCTCGGTGTGGTGGTAGAGATTTCCAAAAAACAGGTTGGAGGTGATTTAATTGGAAGTTGGTTTATGAGGGGTGGAAAATGAAGTGAATGGTGTTTGGGAAGTCCTCCTCTGATGCTCTACTAAAGCCTACAAGAAAACTACATGTTCATGCATTCATCATTGACAAATCTATCGTGAAAATGGTGGAAAATATGAGTTGAATTTAATCAAACCTACCTATGCACTTGAAACAGAAAACTAACTCTGCAACTACAAAATGTTCATGATAAATAAATCAACCTATCTAAAATTTTCAAGAAAACATAAACTGAAAACAAGTTTGGGACTGTGGTGAAGATCTACCCTCCTCAAGCTCCAATGGGAGAGGTGAGAGAGGGAGAATTTAACACACAGTTTTGGAGTTTTTTTATGTTACTCAACATGAACTAAAAGAGTTAACTACAAAAATCATGAAATGTAAAGAAACTAACAACAACAACATGCCATGTAAGAAAACTAACTACAATAACATGAAAAACACAAATACATAAGAGAGATTGAGGCCAATGGATTGGGCCCTAACCCACAAGCTCATCTCCCTAGAACTAACTCAGTGAAGTAGAAACTAAATACTCATTTGATTTCATCATCAATATTGTTACATAGCATATGAAAGTAAAAAATGTATATTGAAAAAGCTAAGAGTGCTCCAACTATCTCTAAAAATCGAATCCTAGTGAGCTCTTGCTCTGCCCTATTTATCCTAAAGGGTAGCTACCAAAAACTCCCTAAAAAGTAGGTGGTTTTTCTCCTTGGAACTAGAGAGAAGTGAAGTTTGGCTCCCCTTGATATTCCACTTGCTTGGTTCCATTTGATTTTGAGTTGTTGGAGGAGAATATCGAGGATCCCTTGGCTACCTTTAGGAGTTAAGGAGGTGGTCAACCCCCTACAATCACTCCTTCTCTACTCCGAGCCATGATTGTGCATTATTCAGCAAAAATGGCACATTCTCTTGATTTTCTTACATTCAAACCACATTAGGCCTTCGAAGTATGGCACCCTTAATATACCATCTACACTAAGCAACATATGACCATATTGCAATTAAATGTGAGAAAGAGAGAGTAATTCGGATGAAAAGGTAACAACTAACCCCTTAAAATGTACCTAATGATGGTGCTCATTATCACTCCCCTACCAAATGGTTGCTCATCCTCTGAGAAATTTAGTCCTATTTCTTTATCTGTTTCAGTGCTTTAGTGGCTTCTATGACATCCCAAGTAATCAGGGAAGGAGTCCCCTCAGGAGGGTAGAATCCAACATTATTTTCTTCCTCCTCACATTCTTTGTCTTCTTCAGCTTGGCATTTTCCTTCACCCAGTCCCAGCAACAAAGGTGGACTGAGTTTTAACCCAAGCCATTGAATCTTCATTTTTTGCATAGCCCTCTTATACAAAGGTGCCCTTTCTATGGAATTTCTCAATATCTCTAGAGTATGATGCTCCATGTTTCTTAGTGTTACACAGTAATTTGTCACCGTCCCTACCATTCCCCGTCCCGCACAATGGAGGACCCATAATGTGACCTGTGAACACTGTCATGCATTGAAAACATCATCATTGCATCCCTCCTCGAGTAAAGAGCTTCATTTCCCCCTTGAGACAGTCTCCTTGCAAAATCCACGAAAACGCAAACTCTTTTTGGTGCATCGCGCGTGTGTGACGCTCGCACTACTGCGCCCACTCGTGGAAATCACTCATAACGAGGTCGCTGCCACTTCCGGCGCTCCGTCATAGAGCAAACGAATCGCGCCACCCATTTTAGGGACTGCTTTTTATATGGATGGCGGGAAGTTGAGTCTCAAACAAACTCTACAACCCACTCTGCCCTATCTTGAGTTGGGAGGGATATGGCTCACAGGGAGTTCTGTATGGAAGGGAAGTAGTTTTGCCACCTTCTATGGAACCCTTCCTTCGCTGATAGGGGCCAATCCCATAATCATAGGGATCCCAACTCCCTCCTTCCCCCCATCTATATCAGCTTGCTTGTGATCCATGGTGCAAGCTAGTCTTGAAGTCGTCACAGAAGCTTTGCATCTCCCTATTTCAAAGTGCCTTGTGTCTTGTAAAAGAATCCCTTCTTTCCCTTAAGCTGCTCCATTAAGCAAGGAGATCTTTGTTACGTAGTACACTCGCAGAGGTTTCCCTTCCCTCGAGCGAGCTTTGCGAGACGTGGACAACCTGGAGACCCGCACGAAGCGGAGGCTGCTAGCGTCGAACTCGGTTGCTTAACTTCTATTCGATTTATCACTTTAATAGATGACTATGAGTATTAGTTCCACCTCTTTCGGTAATCATGTTAATGCGAGTAATATCTTTTTCTACGACCGATATTTAGTTACGTATGCCGGTTCCTAGTGCATGTATCTCGTTCGTCTCTTCACGTGTGCGAGTGTTCAAATCCACGGAGATCGTGGAAGGATTGTGATGCTCGCTGCGTGAAAGGACGGGGGCATCTTCTTCTTCAGATCTAGCGTTGGAATCCAGGTAGGCTCTTATCCCAAGTCTTTCATTCGTAGCTAGGAGCTTGCGTCATAGCATTGTTTGTTTGTTGCTAGACCCCTGCTGGGCTAGTAGGGATCGCCTCTGTCCGCAGAGGGGATTTACCTCCTCAACAAATTGGCGACTCCGCTGGGGATCGTCCGGTTTTCCTTGTTCCGTTTATGATTGGTTCGCTTTGATTATTTCTCCTTGCTTGATGAACCTTCTGGGTTGGATTCTTTCATTATTTTAGCCTCTTGGTTTGCTTAGCTTGTGTTGGTCTCTTTTCAGATTAGCTTGTTTTTTAATTTTCATTGAAGAACTCGACTGGCGCGGGTTTTTACCTGACAGTCGCGCCACTTGGCGCGTTTTGCATTTGTCTGTCTCGCGCCACTCGGCCTCTGGCGCTAGTTTCAAGGCCACAGTCGCGCCACCCCTGTGACTTTTTTGAGTTTCTTCAATTTTTGGCTTTCTGATCTTGACCAGTACTTTTCTTCTTGATTTCTTGATTGTTTGAGTGTATTGGAGTCTGGTTTGACTGGAATTCACCGCTATCCTTTGGTTGTTTGCCTCTATCTATCGGTTTCACGATTTGAGCCCTAGGGCATCTAGTGGCATAGTGAATCGAGCCCTCCTTGGGAGTTTTGGTGTCTTGATTGTCCTGTCGACTTGTTGATTGATTCTCCACGCCCTCTTAGCAGTCTTTGATTGTTTTGTTGTGTCTTTTGAGTGATTGTTCATTCTTTCATTCAGAATTCGTTTGCACTTGCTTTGGACCCAGATCACACGGTCCATTGGGTGTTTTCGAGTCTTTCTTCGATTTGAGAGACTTTGGGTCGATTTAGAGATTTGGTTGCTTGCTTTGTTGAGTGAATGTTGTTTGCTTCGCTCTCTTAGTTATCATTTCTCCAATTGTTCCTTTTGTTTTCAGTGCACATTAGCCATTAAACATTGAAAATCAAAAAAAAAAATATATATATATAATCTCTTTTGTTTTTTAATTAGTGCAAATTGTCATCTTTTCCGTATTACTAGTGATTAGTGTTTGAATGAAAAGTGTGCAATTGCATTAGTTGCATTAGAGACATTCTTGTTTGTATTCCGTTCATTTCGTTTGTATAAAGCTCTCAACTCTCATTTAACTAGTTTTCATCGAACGAAATGTTGCATCGTGGCATATAGCTTGCATTTAGGAGACACTACATACGATAAGGCCTGGAAATTGAAACTTAATTGAAGATCAACTGTTAAATTCATTCAATTAACCTAAGGCAACATTGGAACTTAACGCAACATATTTAGAAGGTCTAGGCTAGAGACGTGTTCCGGCGTCGTTAAACCTAGCAGCTGTCGTTCGCCTGTTGGCTTTAGACAGCGCTAGCACGGACTTGCGCTCCCCGTACCGTCGCGTATATAAAGGGAGACCCCTATAGGTTTTCAATCCTTTATCCACAGGAAGCCGAGTCTGCCGCCCTATACCCGTGATACACCGAACACAGCATTCGGGGAGACTACCTGCAAGTACGGAAAGTCCTTGGTCGATTTCTGTTTCATTATTGAAACCAAGGTGTATATTGCAGTTCACGGATATTTGGTACACCCTTTGTGCCTAGTTTTCCTGAGCAGTCATTTGGTCTTTTCTGACTCCCTAAACTTGAAAAGACCGTCAAGCGCTTGTCCTTTCACGCTTGTATCAACTCTGAAAGAGATAGAGTCATCTTTTTATCGTTTCTCGACTCTTAAAACATGAAACGGTAGGATTTGTTTATTTTCCAATGTGGTAAAATCAATCTCCCACGATAACACACCCATTTAAATATTGCTTGTGACTGTTTGATCGTGTGTCTTAACTCGTGTTCAGCCCGTGTGTGGTTTTGAGTTTGATGGCAACTTTTTCAGAGTTCACCAACCAAGGAATCCCCTCAGAAGGGACTCCTGGTCATTTTCCTCCTTTTGGAAATGTTGGTGCTCCTTACATGGCGACGTTGTCCCTTCCTGGGTTAACTGTTGGGTTGCCTGTTTGGTTGTTCTCGACCTCTGTAGTTCCGAATGTCTCCACTACTGTTCAATCAGTTCCTCCACCTGAAAAACCTCATATTGATTCTAAGGTGGACCTCTCCCCTTCTTCGCCTGTTTCTGCGTCCTCATCTTCTACTTCGCCTGGTGAAAGCCTGGATTCAAGTAACCAGGTGGCTAAGAAGAAGAAGAAGAAGACAAAGAAGAAGAAGTCCGATAAGCGAGAGGCTAAATGTACAGCTACTGTCCCTAAGGAATCTCCTCTTGATAGTCCTTCCAACCCTCCTCGGAAAGTCAAGTTCCCGTGCATGTTGTGCACGGGAGACCATCTTCTTCGAGACTGCCCTGGCATTCCCAAGGTGCTCGAAGTATGGTCCAACGGCCACCCACCGTTGTCTTTGACTTCCGGGAGTCAAGTTGGGGGCACGTCTTCAGCTGCTGTTGATAAGAATTCTAAGAAGCAGGGTAAGATCACCAATCCCTGTAAGTTGTGTGAAGGGCACCATGCCATTCACCTTTGTCCTTATATGGATGAAGCCAGGCAGGTCTTGGACAACCCAGTCGATTCTATACCACGCCTTCCACCTGGTTATAATCGGCTTTCTTTGAGTTCTTTGCCAGCTGATCCTATGATTGGTCAAGAGTCGTCCTTGGTCGATCCCGCTCCCCCAGAAATTCAAATTCACGAATCCGTCCCTGACCAACCATTGGTCGTAGGATCGGTTGAGCGGGCCTTCAGCGGTGCACCGGGTCTTTACGTCGAAGTGGATCTCACACCCCCCATGTTCTTCTGGTTTCTTCAGATTCTTCAGACTTGGAGAAAGATTCTCCTGTCCCTGTGCTTCAAGAAGCTGCTCCTCCGCCTCCCATGATGGAGGCTCCGGAGAATATCCCTCCCGCCTTCGAGATGGAGGTCATGGAGGATTCTCCTTCTTCCGTAACACCAGGGGAAGACCTTCGCATTTCGATGGTAGCCCCTCTGAGTAGTTTGGTCGCTTTCTTTGATTGGAATCGATTTGGGCCGCTCTTCGGCAGGAATATATGAGGTGAGATCGGTACGAGGCTCTTTCTGGTCGTACCCGGCACCATTATAGATGAAGGTGCGTCTGTTAATCTGTCTTCCAACTACACAGCAAGCTTTCGGTTCCTGCAGCTTGCGCTTTGTTACTAGCGGGGAAATACCGTGACATTTAACAGAAGAACGAGTCAACCGTTGGGGATCCTTCCAAGGTTACCTATTACTTTGGGAGGTAAAACCGTCCATATGGACGTGATGGTCGTTCCAGGCCCTTTGGATTTCAATCTGCTCCTGGGGCGCGATTACACCTATGCCATGGGAGCCCTTGTCTCCTCCCTCTTTCGCGTGGTGTGCTCTCCACATGAAGGACGGATCGTGACCATTGATCAGCTTTCGTTCTTTGGTCCTAATATGGCATCTGGTCCGCCATCACCCCCTCCTGGTTTCTATCCACCCGTTGTATCTGCTCCGCCGCAGGTCAACTATGTGGCTACTTACCCTGTGCCTGTGCTCAGTGATGATGCCGTCGTGCATCGAGTGCTGGGGGCATTGGGTCCTGACTTCCAGGATGATTTCCTCCCATCTGGTGTGGAACTCTTGGAAGCAATGAATTCTTGTTCATTATGATGAAGTCGGTCGGAGCACAGTTCCTTGTCTTGTGTCAAGCTCCTTAAAAAATGAAACAAGGTCGTCGGAGCATAGTTCCTTGTCTTGTGTCAAGCTCCTTAAAAAATGAAACAAGGTTTGTTGGAGCAGAGTTCCTTGTCTTGTGCCAAGCTCCTTAAACCATGAAACAAGGTGTCCTGAGGATAGTTCTTTTAATGTGTCAACCTCGTTAAAATAATGAAACATGTTCCCGTTCAATTCGAGTCTTTGATAAGTTCTCGTAAAATACCAGTCGAGTCTTTTCCTTGATCTTGTAACTTGAACCTTCACTCCATTTGACTTTCATATGGACTGAAGCTTGGGGGGCATGTACCTCGAATTGAGTCACCATGCTGGGGGCATGCTTAATTTTTCAAGCATAGTTTGTTTCCATTTCAAGCTTGTGTAAAAATAAAACTGGTCTCAAGCATAGTTTATCTTTGTTTCAAGCTTGTGTAAAAATGAAACCAACTTCAAGCAGAGTTTCCTGATTTCAAGCTTGTGTAAAAATGAAACCTTTCCCATTTTACCCCTTGTGATTGTCATCTTATCAGCCTGTTTTGCCAGATGAGCCTTGGTTTTCTCACTCCATCGTCATTATCTGCTTGGCCGATCATATGCCTTCACTTGGTTGTTTTACCCGTTCCTGAGGAACCGCTGCTATGAGTGGTCTTGTTAGCCAGCCTCTCGACCTTTATTTGTTCAGAGTAGTTCCACCATTACCGGAACCAGTTGCTACCCTTTTATACCACTCGTTCCTCCAGGAGGAGTCATCTTTCAGCTTTTTTCTGACTCTCTAAACATGAAAAGATTGCCGAGGCCCTTGTCGTTTCGATCTCGTTAAAATGGACACGAATCGACATCCACCCAGTATAAGTTTAACCCTTTTTCGGGCTAGGATGGATTGATTACGAAAAAGGAATACCCTAGCCTATCGCGACTAGGAGGTTTTCCCGGATATTGTTTTCTACCTTTTCGGATCTGGGGAACTATTTACGAAAAGGGACCTATGGAGTTTTCTTTTCCGCTGTCTTTTCAAACTCTCTAAACATGAAAAGACGCCGAGTTCTTCCTTTGTCAGACTCGTTAAACCCTGATGACATTGGATTCCGTCGCAATGACGTTCTCAGAGTTTCTCCTTCCTAGGACTCGTTAAATGCACTAGGATGGATTCGCCCGAAGGGCGGACTTATATCACAAGCATATGCTATCCCCTTCAAGCTTGTTATCAAAAATAATTGGGGTACTCGCCAGAAATGGTGGGGAAAAATGGAACCATCATCGTTGTCGTCGGCAGTATGTCGCTCTTGAACATGGCACTTGTCTGCATTCGTGTCGGGTTGGGGACATCTCATCTCGTTGTTTCACTTTGCTTCCATGGGTTTGGGTAATCTCTTTTGACCTCTCATATGTTCACTGCCTCGTCGCCATGACCTTTGCTCTGTTGATGTCAAATACTGCCAAGTCCATTGCCGTGCCGTTTATATGTTCAAGAGAAGTTGGCCTCTGCGAATATCAACCTTCCTCTGTTTCTCATATGATCCTAATTCACAACAAAACATTATGTTTCTCTGTCTCGTGTCGATGATGTGGGAATCATTATGGCCCACCTTCGATCAAGATCACTTCCTGTCGACTTCAACTCATTATCCAGGAAGTTGGTCTAGAGACTCCTGATGGTACCTTGGAGCCTGCATGCCTCAATGGCAGGTTCGTCGCATTCGACGTGAGGTTTACATCATTGGCCTCCGATCGAGTGATTCTGCGGGTGTTCGACATCAACTCATTTATTCGCACGCCGTAGATTGTACCTGTAGTACCTTGAGAACCATTGTCATTATTGGTGGTTTCTCTCGCGTCTGTTAACAGCTTTCATCATTGGCTGGTAATCAGACGATGTTCTTGCATGTTCGACTTCAGCTCACATATTCGCATGCTTGAACTTGTACTTTGTTTGGGTCGAGATGGAGCGCAAGACCCTGGATTGTGTCTGTTGTAATCCAGGCTACGATTGTGGATTATTATCATTATGTACATGACTCACTGATTGGATGGCTGCGACCATACCTGAGTCTATTTGTTCGATCCTAGTTGGATGGCTGCGCCCATACCCTAGATCCGGATTATAGCATACTCTGTTCGGATGGCTGCGTCCATACCATATATATACATCATGTACTTGAGATATCAGTTGTATCTTTCTGTGCAGGTTTTCCGACGGCGGGCCTTCAGTTGGACATGTTCTCGTAAAACATTTCACCCCTCTCTCTCTCGGGCCTCATGCTTTAGGGGGCATCTGTTACACAGCAATTTGTCACCGTCCCTACCATTCCCCGTCCCGCACAATGGAGGACCCATAATGTGACCTGTGAACACTGTCATGCACTGAAAACACCATCATTGCATCCCTCTGAGTATGAGCTTCATTTCCCCTTGAGACATCTCCTTGCAAAATCCATGAAAAACAGCTCTTTTTGCATTGGCGCGGGTAGACAGTTCAGTACTCGCGCCACTCGGGGAAATCCTGTAAAGAGGTCGCGCCACTTGGCGCTCTGTCATAGAGCAGCAATCGCGCCACCCATTTTAGGGACTGTTTTTTATATATGGATGGCGGAAGTTGAGTTCAAACAAACTCACAACCACTGCCTATCTTGAGTTGGGAGGTTTGGCTACGGGATTTCTATGGAAAGGAAGTAGTTTTGCCACCTTCTATGGAACCTTCCTTGTTGATAGGGCCCATCCCATAATAATAGGGATCCCAACTCCCTCCTTCCCCATCTATAAAAGCTTGCTCAGATCCATGGCAAGCTAGTCTTGAAGTGCTGAAGCTTTGCATCTCCCTATTCCCAAGTGCCTTTGTGCTGTAAAGAATTCCTTCTTTCCCTTAAGGCCCATTAAGCAAGGAGATCATTGTTACGAGACTCTGGAGAGGTTTCCCTTTCCTTGGCGAGCTTTGCGAGACGTGGACAACCCGAGACCCGTACGAAGGAGGCTGCGACGTCAGAACTCGGTTGTAACTTCTATTCGTTTATCACTTTAATAGATGACTATGATTATGGTTCCACTCCTTTTGCAATCATGTTAATACGAGTAATATCTTTTCTGACCGATATTTAGTTACGTATGCTGGTTCCTATGCATGTATCTGTTCGTCTCTTCTGTGTGCAGGTGTTCGTCCACGGAGATCGTGGAAGGATTGTGATCTGCCAGGGCTGAAGGACGGGGGCATCTTCTTCTTCAGATCTAGCGTTGGAATCCAGGTAGGCTCTTATCCCGAGTCTTTCATTTCGTAACTAGGAGCTTGCGTCATAGCATTGTTTGTTTGTTGCTAGACCCCTGCTGGGCTAGTAGGGATCGCCTCTGTCCGCAGAGGGGATTTACCTCCTCAACAAATTGGCGACTCTACTGGGGATCTTCCGGTTTTCCTTGTCCCGTTTATGATTGGTTCGCTTTGATTGTTTCTCCTTGCTTGATGAACCTTCTGGGTTGGATTCTTTCATTATTTTAGCCTCTTGGTTTGCTTAGCTTGTGTTGGTCTCTTTTCAGATTAGCTTGTTTTTAATTTTCATTGAAGAACTCGACTGGCGCGCGTTTTTACCTGACAGTCGCGCCACTTGGCGCGTGTTGCATTTGTCTGTCTCGCGCCACTCGGCCTCTGGCGCTAGTTTCAAGGCCACAGTCGCGCCACCCCTGTGACTTTTTTGAGTTTCTTCAATTTTTGGCTTTCTGAGCTTGACCGGTACTTTTCTTCTTGATTTCCTGATTGTTTGAGTGTATTGGAGTCTGGTTTGACTGGAATTCACCGCTATCCTTTGGTTGTTTGCCTCTATCTATCGGTTTCACGATTTGAGCCCTAGGGCATCTAGTGGCATAGTGAATCGAGCCCTCCTTGGGAGTTTTGGTGTCTTGATTGTCCCGTCGACTTGTTGATTGATTCTCCACGCCCTCTTAGCTGTCTTTGATTGTTTTGTTGCGTCTTTTGAGTGATTGTTCATTCTTTCATTCAGAATTCGTTTGCCCTTGCTTTGGACCCAGATCACACGGTCCATTGGGTGTTTTCGAGTCTTTCTTTGATTTGAGAGACTTTGGGTCGATTTAGAGATTTGGTTGCTTGCTTTGTTGAGTGAATGTTGTTTGCTTCGCTCCCTTAGTTATCATTTCTCCAATTGTTCCTTTTGTTTTCAGTGCACATTAGCCATTAAACATTGAAAATCAAAAAAATATATATATAATCTCTTTTGTTTTTTAATTAGTGCAAATTGTCATCTTTTCCGTATTACTAGTGATTAGTATTTGAATGAAAAGTGTGCAATTGCATTAGTTGCATTAGAGACATTCTTGTTTGTATTCCGTTCATTTCGTTTGTATAAAAGCTCTCAACTCTCATTTAACTAGTTTTCATCGAACGAAATGTTGCATCGGGGCATATAGCTTGCATTTAGGAGACACTACATACGATAAGGCCTGGAAATTGAAACTTAATTGAAGATCAACTGTAAAATTCATTCAATTAACCTAAGGCAACATTGGAACTTAACGCAACATATTTAGAAGATCTAGGCTAGAGACGTGTTCCGGCGTCGTTAAACCTAGCAGCTGTCGTTCGCCTATTGGCTTTAGACAGCGCTAGTACGGACTTGCGCTCCCCGTACCGTCGCGTATATAAAGGGAGACCCCTATAGGTTTTCAATCCTTTATCCACGGGAAGCCGAGTCTGCCGCCCTATACCCGTGATACACCGAACACAGCATTCGGGGAGACTACCTGCACGTACGGAAAGTCCTTGGTCGATTTCTGTTTCATTTTTCAAACCAAGGTGTATATTGCAGTTCACGGATATTTGGTACACCCTTTGTGCCTAGTTTTTCCTGAGCAGTCATTTGGTCTTTTCTGACTCCCTAAACTTGAAAAGACCGTCAAGCGCTTGTCCTTTCACGCTTGTATCAACTCTGAAATTGATAGAGTCATCTTTTTATCGTTTCTCGACTCTTAAAACATGAAACGGTAGAATTTGTTTATTTTCCAATGTGGTAAAATCAATCTCCCACGATAACACACCCGTTTAGACATTGCTTGTTGACTGTTTGATCGTGTGTCTTAACTCGTTTTCAGCCCGTGTGTGGTTTTGAGTTTGATGGCAACTTTTTCAGAGTTTACCAACCAAGGAATCCCTTCAGAAGGGAATCCTGGTCATTTTCCTCCTTTTGGAAATGTTGGTGCTCCTTATATGGCAACGTTGTCCCTTCCTGGGTTAACGGTTGGGTTGCCTGTTTGGTTGTTCTCAACCTCTGTAGTTCCGAATGTCTCCACTACTGGTCAATCAGTTCCTCCACCGGAACAACACCATGTTGATTCCAAGGTGGACCTCTCCCCTTCTTCGCCTGTTTCTGCGTCCTCCTCTTCTACTTCGCCTGGTGAAAGTCTAGATTCAAGTAACCAGGTGGCTAAGAGGAAGAAGAAGAAGACAAAGAAGAAGAAGTCTGATAAGCGAGAGGTTAAATGTACAGCTACCGTCCCTAAGGAATCTCCTCTTGATAGTCCTTCCAACCCTCCTCGGAAAGTCAAATTCCCGTGCATGTTGTGCACGGGAGACCATTTGCTTCGAGACTGCCCTGGCATTCCCAAGGTGCTCGAAATATGGTCCAACGGCCGCCCACCGTTGCCTTTGGCTTCCGAGAGTCAAGTTGGGGGCACGTCTTCAGCTGCTGTTGATAAGAACTCTGAGAAGCAGGGTAAGATCACCAATCCCTGTAAGTTGTGTGAAGGGCACCATGCCATTCACCTTTGTCCTTATATGGATGAAGCCAGGCAAGTCTTGGACAACCCAGTCGATTCTACACCACGCCTTCCACCTGGTTATAATCGGCTTTCTTTGAGTTCTCTGCCAACTGATCCTATGATTGGTCAAGAGTCGTCCTTGGTCGATCCCACTCCCCCAGAAATTCAAATTCACGAATCCATCCCTGACCAACCATTGGTCGTAGGATCGGTTGAGCTGGCCCCATCCACGGTGCACCAGGTCTTTTCTGTCGAGAGTGGATCTCACACTCCTCATGTCCTTCTGGTTTCTTCAGATTCGTCAGACTTGGAGAAAGATTCTCCTGTCCCTGTGCTTCAAGAAGCCGCTCCTCCGCCTCCCATGATGGAGGCTCCGGAGGATATTCCTCCCGCCTTCGAGATGGAGGTCATGGAGGAGGCTTCTGCTTCCGTAACATCAGGGGAAGACCTTCGCATTTCGATGGTAGCCCCTCCGAGTAGTTTGGTCGCTTCCTTTGACTGGAATCGATTTGCGGGATTTCGCCTTCCGTCTTATGTGCCTTTCGAGATCACAGTACAGGCTCTTGGTCTGGTTGTACCCAACACCATTATAGACGAAGGCGCCTCTGTTAGTATTCTGTCATCAACTACCTGGAAAGCTTTCGGTTCGCCGCCGCTTGCGCCTGTTACGCAGAACCTGTTGACGTTCAATAGAAGAACGAGTCAACCATTGGGGATCCTTCCAAGGTTACCTGTTACTTTGGGAGGTAAAACCGTCCATATGGATGTGATGGTCGTTCCAGGCCCCTTGGATTTCAATCTGCTTTTGGGGCGTGATTACACCTATGCCATGGGAGCACTTG
The DNA here is from genome assembly GCA_034641835.2 of Pinus albicaulis. Classification (NCBI taxonomy): domain Eukaryota; kingdom Viridiplantae; phylum Streptophyta; class Pinopsida; order Pinales; family Pinaceae; genus Pinus; species Pinus albicaulis. The sequence goes on along the minus strand of CM076582.1, from coordinate 1,490,879,183 downwards.
TCTCCTCCCTCTTTCGCGTGATGTGCTTTCCACATGAAGGACGGATCGTGACCATTGATCAGCTTTCGTTCTTTGGTCCTAATATGGCATCTGGTCCGCCATCACCCCCTCCTAGTTTCTATCCACCCGTTGTATCTGCTCCGCCGCAGGTCAACTATGTGGCTACTTACCTCGTGCCTGTGCTCAGTGATGATGCCGTCGTGCATCGAGTGCTGGGGGCATTGGGTCCTGACTTCCAGGATGATTTCCTCCCATCTGGTGTGGAACTCTTGGAAGCAATGACTTCTTGTTCATTATGATGAAGTCGGTCGGAGTACAGTTCCTTGTCTTGTGTCAAGCTCCTTAAAAAATGAAACAAGGTCGTCGGAGCATAGTTCCTTGTCTTGTGTCAAGCTCCTTAAAAAATGAAACAAGGTTTGTCGGAGCACAGTTCCTGGTCTTGTGTCAAGCTCCCTAAACCATGAAACAAGGTGTTTGAGGATAGGTCTTTTAATGTGTCAACCTCGTTAAAATAATGAAACACGTTCCCGTTCAATTCGAGTCATTGTTTAGTTCTCGTAAAATCCCAGTCGAGTCTTTCTTAGATCTCGTAACTTGAACCTTCACTCCATCTGCCTTTCATATGGATTGAAGCTTGGGGGGCATGTACCTCGAATTGAGTCAACATGCTGGGGGCATGCTTACTTTTTCAAGCATAGTTTGTTTTCGTTTCAAGCTTGTGTAAAAATGAAACCGGTTTCAAGCATAGTTTATCTTTGTTTCAAGCTTGTGTAAAAATGAAACCAACTTCAAGCAGAGTTTCCTGATTTCAAGCTTGTGTAAAAATGAAACCTTTCCCATTTTACCCCTTGTGATTGTCATCTTATCAGCCTGTTTCTGCCAGATGAGCCTTGGTTTTCTCACTCCATTGTCACTATTTGCTTGGCCGATCATATGCCTTCACTTGGTTGTTTTACCCGTTCCTGAGGAACCGCTGCTATGAGTGGTCTTGTTAGCCAGCCTCTCGACCTTTATTTGTTCAGAGTAGTTCCACCATTACCGGAACCAGTTGCTACCACTCGTTCCTCCAGGAGGAGTCATCTTTCAGCTCTTTTCTGACTCTCTAAATATGAAAAGATCGCCGAGGCCCTTGTCGTTTCGATCTCGTTAAAATGGACACGAATCGACATTCACCCGGTATAAGTTTAACCCTTTTTCGGGCTGGGATGGATTGATTACGAAAAAGGAATACCCTAGCCTATTGCGACTAGGAGGTTTTCCCGGATATTGTTTTCTACCTTTTCGGATCTGAGAAAACTATTTACGAAAAGGGACCTATGGAGTTTTCTTTTCCGCTGTCTTTTCAAACTCTCTAAACATGAAAAGACGCCGAGTTCTTCCTTTGTCAGACTCGTTAAACCCTAATGACATTGGATCTAGTCGAAATGACGTTATCCGAGTTTCTCCTTCCTAGGACTCGTTAAATGCACTAGGATGGATTCGTCCGAAGGACGGATTTATATGACAAGCATATGGTATCCTCTTCAAGCTTGTGTAAAAATAAAGAGGTACTCACTGAAATGGTGGGGGAAAAATGGAACCATCGTCGTTGTCATCGGCAGTATGTCACTCTTGAACATGGCACTTGTCTGCATTCGTGTCGGGTTGGGGACATCTCATCTCGTTTCTTCACTTTGCCTCCGTGGGTTTGGATAATCTCTTTTGACCTCTCCTCTTCTCATTGCCTCGTCACCATGACCTCTGATCCGTTGATGTCAAATACTGCCAAATCCACTGTCGTGCCGTCAATATGTTCAAGAGAAGTTGGCCTCTGCAAATATCAACCTTCCTCTGTTTCTCATATGATCCTAATTCACAACAAAACATTATGTTCCTATGTCTCGTGTCGATGATGTGGGAATCATTATGGCCCACCTTCGATCAAGGTCACTTCCTGTCGACTTCAACTCATTATCTAGGAAGTTGGTCTAGAGACTCCTTATGGTACCTTGGAGCCTGCATGCCTCAATGGCAGGTTCGTCGCATTCGACGAGAGGTTTACATCATTGACTTCCGATCGAATGATTCTGCGGGTGTTCGACATCAACTCATTTATTCGCACGCCGTGGATTGTACCTGTAGTACCTTGAGGACCATTGTCATTATTGGTGGTTTCTCTCGCGTCTGTTAACAGCTTTCATCATTGGCTGGTAATCAGACGATGTTCTTGCATGTTCGACATCAGCTCACACATTCGCATGCTTGAACTTGTACTTGTTTGGGTCGAGATGGAGCGCAAGACCCTGGATTGTGTCTGTTGTAATCCAGGCTGCGATTGTGGATTATTGTCATTATGTACACGACTCATTGATTGGATGGCTGCGACCATACCTGAGTCTATTGGTTTGATCCTAGTTGGATGGCTGCGTCCATACCCTGGATCCGGATTATAGTATTCTCTGTTTCGGATGGCTGCGTCCATACCACATATACATCATGTACTTGAGATATCAGTTGTATCTTTCTGCGCAGGTTTTTCGACGGCGGGCCTTCAGTTGGACATGTTCTCGTAAAGCATTTCACCCCTCTCTCTCTCGGGCCTCATGCTTTAGGGGGCATCTGTTACACAGTAATTTGTCACCGTCCCTACCATTCCCCGTCCCGCACAATGGAGGACCCATAATGTGACTTGTGAACACTGTCATGCACTGAAAACATCATCATTGCATCCCTCTGAGTATGAGCTTCATTTCCCCTTGAGACATCTCCTTGCAAAATCCATGAAAAACAGCTCTTTTTGCATTGGCGCGGGTAGACAATTCAGTGCTCGCGCCAATCAGGGAAATCCTGTAAAGAGGTCGCGCCACTTGGCGCTCTGTCATAGAGCAGCAATCGCGCCACCCATTTTAGGGACTGTTTTTTAAATATGGATGGCGGAAGTTGAGTTCAAACAAACTCACAACCATTGCTTATCTTGAGTTGGGAGGTTTGGCTGCGGGAGTTCTATGGAAGGGAAGTAGTTGTGCCACCTTCTATGGAACCTTCCTTGTTGATAGGGCCAATCCCATAATAATAGGGATCCCAACTCCCTCCTTCCCCATCTATAAAAGCTTGCTCAGATCCATGGCAAGCTAGTCTTGAAGTGATGAAGCTTTGCATCTCCCTATTTCCCAAGTGCCTTTGGCTGTAAAGAATCCCTTCTTTCCCTTAAGGCCCATTAAGCAAGGAGATCATTGTCACGAGACTCTGGAGAGGTTTCCCTTTCCTTGGCGAGCTTTGCGAGACGTGGACAACCGGAGACCCGTACGAAGGAGGCTGCGACGTCAGAACTCGGTTGTAACTTCTATTCGTTTATCACTTTAATAGATGACTATGATTATGGTTCCACTCCTTTTGCGATCATGTTAATGCGAGTAATATCTTTTCTGACCGATATTTAGTTACGTATGCTGGTTCCTATGCATGTATCTGTTCATCTCTTCTGTGTGCAGGTGTTCGTCCACGGAGATCGTGGAAGAATTGTGATCTACCAGGGCTGAAGGACGGGGGCATCTTCTTCTTCAGATCTAGCGTTGGAATCCAGGTAGGCTCTTATCCCAAGTCTTTCATTTCGTAACTAGGAGCTTGCGTCATAGCATTGTTTGTTTGTTGCTAGACCCCTGCTGGGCTAGTAGGGATCGCCTCTGTCCGCAGAGGGGATTTACCTCCTCAACACTTTCATATTGAAGGATGTCATGCATGGTCCAGGATTGAAGAAGAATCTGATCTCTATGGCGATGTTGGAAGATAAGGGGTATGATGTTGTTTTTAGCGAGGGAAAGGCTTTCCTGCACAGTAAAACAATTGGTGAAACCCGGAGGATAGGGGTTCGAGTTAAGAACCTTTATCAATTGCAGGTAGATGGTTGCGCAGCAATGGCAGGAAAATCAGAAGGAGTGGTGAGCCGAGATGAGGGAGAATTGTGGCACAGGAGATTGGGCCATCTTCACCATGGCGCTTAGAAAATTTTGTAGCAGATTCCTACTGGGCTTCCCAAGGGTACACTTGCACAGTCAGATCAGTGCAAGGGATGTACTTTGGGAAAATTTGTGAAGACCACTTTTCATGAGAAGGATAGTCGTGCCACGACGATCCTTGAGAGAATTCACACAGACGTGTGTGGACCTTTCTCAGTTGCTTCGACAACAAAGCACAGGTATTTTGTGATATTTGTTGATGACTTTTTTCATAAGTGTTGGATCTTCTTCATGCAGAAGAAGAGCGAGACATACTCAAAGTACTGTGAGTTCAAGGCGCTAGTTGAGAAAGAGTCGGGGAAGTAGGTGAAAGCTCTAAGGAGCGATAATGGTGGTGAATACATCTCTGGCGAATTCAAACACTTTTGCGACGTAGAAGGAATTCAAAGAGAACTCATAGCGCCTCATAACCCATAGCAGAATGGGGTCACAGAGAGAAAGAACAAAATGATCGTGGGTGATGCACGAGCGATGTTGCATGATCAGGGCCTTCCCATACACTTGTGGGTTGAAGCATGCAACACTGCAGTTTATGTGAAAAACCATTGTCCTCATAGAGTACTTGGCATGAGTACACCCGAAGAGGAGTTTTCTAGTAAGAAGCCTGATACTTCTCATTTGAAGATTTTTGGCTCACCTGTTTACATTCATGTGACAAAGGATGCTAAGAGGAAGCTGGAGCCAGCCGCAGAGATCGGGATATTTTTAGGGTACACAGAAACACCCCACAATTATCTTGTGTATTTTCCAGACAATCGGATGACTGTTGTGTGACGGGATATCAAATTTCATGAGGATAAATCCATGAAGTTGTCGCTTGAGAGGGAGCTACACTTGCATGCAGATGAGGAGCTACTAGTTCCTAAAGATGAGCCTCTAGATGTGGATCAGCTACAAGAGGAGGTTCATGGAGTGGAAGAAACCACTCATGCAGTGCCAAACATCAGAGGGCGGAAGCGCACTACATAAGCTAAGCGACTGAATCTTGATGCAGCGCAAAATGTAGGAGCACCTACATCACAGCGCAGACAAAGACAATCACCTAATCGATTTACTGGATACATGGCTCTGATGAGCAAGTGTATCGTAACAGAACCATCTTCTTTTGAGGAAGCTGTGGAGGATCTCGCATGGGTAGATGCCATGGTGGAAGAGTATGATTCGATTTTCAGAAACAGTGCTTGGGAGATTGTCCCAAGGCCGGAAGGGAAATTAGTGGTAGGTTCGAGATGGATCTACAAAGTGAAGAAATCTGTTGACGGGAGCGTCAAGAAGTACAAGGCAAGATTTGTTGCCCAGGGCTTCGCACAGATTGAGGGGATTAACTATGAAGAAACCTTTGCACCTGTTGCAAGGTATTCTTCCATACAGACCATCCTTGCTCTCTCAGCGCAGATGGGTTGGCACATTCATCATATGGATGTGAAGACTGTGTTCCTCAACGGAGTCATTGAGGAGGAGGTGTACATAGAGAAGCCTGAAGGAATTGAAATCTTCAGCAGCGATTCGCATGTGTGCAAGCTCAAAAGAGCGTTGTATGGGCTGAAACAAGCACCTCGTGCTTGGTACACATGGATAGACAGTTATTTCACCGGACTTGGTTTCGCCAAGAATGAGGCGGATCCGAACCTATACCAGATTGTGGTGGAGGGTAAGTTGTTGATCATTGTACTTTATGTAGATGATTTAATACTAACAGGTGATGAACTGTTGATACACTCATGCAAGGCAGATCTTGCAAAGGATTTTGAGATGAAGGACTTGGGCCTCCTTCATTATTTCCTGGGATTGGAAATTTGGCAATAGAAGGGTGGATTGTTTGTGTCTCAAGGCAAGTATGCTTGAGAGATACTGGAGAAGTTTCACATGCAAGGCTGCAAGCCTATCAACACTCCTCTTCCTGGTGGTTGGAGGAAAGAGGATGCTACATCGGCAGAGGTAGTGGATGCCACTGTTTATCGATAGTTGGTTGGTTCGCTCATGTATCTATTCAATACACGACTGGACATATGCTATGTTGTTAACCAGCTTTCACAAGCTATGGTTAAGCCTACCAAGCTCTTTTGGAAGGAAGGCAAGCATGTCCTGAGGTATCTGAAGGGCACATCGGGATATGGATTGTGGTATAGACAGTTGGATGAGTTGAAGCTGCATGGCTTCACGGATGCAGATTGGGCAGGGAGCCCAACGGACAGAAAGAGCACATCTGGTGGGATTTTTAGTATCGGGTCTACAACATTTTCTTGGTACAGCAGGAAACAGAGATCCGTGGCACTCAGTTCAGTGGAGGCCAAGTACATGGCAGCAAGTTTGGCTGCATGCGAGGCTATATGGATGAGGAAGATCCTGGTAGAGTTGTTCGATTCACACTTAGATCCTACTGTGATATATTGTGATAATCATAGTTGCATTAAACTCTCGGTTAATCCAGTATTTCCTGATAGATCTAAACATATTGACATTTGGTACCATCATATCAGAGATTCTATGTAGCAAAAGATCATGTTGCTTTCTTACATTCCTACGGAGGATCAGGATGTAGATATTCTGACGAAGGTGCTCACGAGGAGAAAATTCGAATACCATAGAGACAAGATTGGGGTGGTAGATAATCCCTATCTTGTTAAGAGAAAGTGTTGAGATTCAACAAGATGATGAGCTTAGTGAAAAGAGTCGCCTTCACTAAGTGGGCCCACAGGCTATTTTTGGCACAAAGTCTATTTCTAGACTATGTCTATTTTTAAACATGTCGATCATATTCTATGAGTTGCAGGATGCTATTTGTGGATGGTTGGTCAAGTTGGAAAAATAGATGGACTTCTATTTTTAGACATATTGGGCGGAATCTATTTTTAGATTGCCAGTCTAAAAATAGATATGTTGAATATAATTAGCTCTTAATAATATTTGGACTCTAAACATTATCTTATTCTCTTGGAGCACTTCAATTAAGTGCACAGATGTGGCACAGCAGCTGATAGAAGGAATTACGCTATTCCTGAGGGTTTATTGGAGCTAATGCATGAGGACTTCAGTTAGAACTCATGTGACAGAGTTTGGTGGAGTTATAGAAGTAGTTGGTGGAGTTGTATTTAGTTTAACTCAGTTAGACTCAGTTGAGTTAGTTGTATCTAGTCTAACTGATTGATACACTAGTGAGAGTGGTGTGAATTAATTAGTTAATTAATTCACTAAATAATAACTCATTAATCAATTAAAGAAAACATCAGTTAACTACAATGCATGGCAGTTTCAGTGGAGACCAGTGGAGAGGTAGGTGAAAGAGCAAGTGTGACTATCAGTTGTGACTATAGTGATGCATTGATTGCATCCAACACTCAGTGGAGATTCCAATGAGGATTTCGCAGTGCAAGCTTGGTGAATTCGAGTTCATTCAGAGCCATTCTTTAGAAAGGATTTCACAGTAGAGGTAGGCTAGCAGATGGAAAATATTGGTGCATGGATTTGAAATATCGGGCCTGATTAGTGTGTAGCGATTGTATTGTACTGAGAGCTTGATATGATTAGCCTTGTATGAGGATTGTTACATGATATCTATGACATATATTATATACAAATAGTTGGGGTTTTCAGCTTTAGGCTTTCCCGTTAAACAACTGTGTTAATGTGTGTGAATTTTTATTGTTTCATGTGTGCATTGCTATCTTGATTTTATTTCCGCAAATGATCAATGGTGGAATAGATTCTGTATTTTGCATGAAGTTAAAATAGTGTGAGATCAGGATAATCTTGGATATATAACACATAAGTTATATAATTTCTACATCCTGGCCCAAATCCTTTTGCAATAGTTGACAATCCAGAGAAAATCCTAAGAAAAACCCTCAAAATTGAGAGTCAAACTAGTGGCAAATCCCTTCACAGAGAAAGTTCCCTCCCTTGAAACCTTTTAACCTTGCAGGACATCCAGTTCGATTTACATTTTGAACAAAGATTATTCAGGACCAAATCTCAGAATTGGACAGCCTAGACAGTTTTCGACCCATGTATCCTACAACAGAGTCTAGTTGGGGAAGCATCCACATCCACCCAAGCTGACCTTTAGCTTCTCCAACACTTTGACTCCCTTCAAGATCTAGTAGCAGGACTCACCTCAGTTGTCGATGATTCTTACCTTCAACAATCTGTAGAGTTATATGATCTCACTAAAGCAGCTCCCTCTATTATTTCCAAGTCTTCTCATCCTCAGCCAACCCATCCATGTGTATCTGCAGCTCCTACCACTTCCTTGAACATTTCCCACCAGAGTGCCCAAACCACCACTCATACACCCACTATCCACCTTCCTCCATTTAATCCCCTACCCCCCCTTATAAAATTTCCTCTTTTCAATCCCACTTGGGTTCCCCCACCACAAATCATGGCAGCCAAATATGCTCCATTGGTGTTGCCACCACCTGTGATACCCATGCCACAGCATTATCAGTCCAAAATTCCACAATTCGATGGGACTGGTCCTACAACTTCTCAACAACATGCTGATAAAATGAATGACTGTTTTGACCTTCAAGAGATAGATGATGAAAGTGTCAAGGTTAGGATGTTTGCTCAAATATTGGGAGGAGAAGTAAGAAAATGGTTTAAGGGTTTGAATCCAAATAGCATCCATGACCTCCCTGCCTTTCACCGGCTATTCATAAATCGATGGGAAGTTAAGAAAAGCCCTCTTTAAATCTTGTCAAAATATAAAAACATCAAGAGAAATGTCGGAGAGAGTGTCCAAGACTACTACAACAGGTTTGATAGTGTATATAATGCACTCCCTGCTCACATGAAACCCTCACAAGGATTAGCCCTGGTTAATTTCCCATATGGTTTTGATCCAGAAATGGCTTATCATCTTAGAGAGAGAGATCCTGCTACATTGGAACAAATGTGGAGGGGTGCAGTAAGTGTAGAAGCCAATCTGCTTACAAAGAGGGCTAGAATGAGAAATTAGAAGAGATTCACTATAAGGGAAGAGCCCAAAGCTTCCACATTTGATGCTAAGATTGATAGCTTGGTTAGAACTATGGAGAGAATGATGGAAATAATTAACCTGAATGAGAGAGCTATTCCTAGGGAAAATCAACCATCTCCTCAAAATATAAATCAAAACCTTAGAAGAAACCCCCCTTAAATAAGACAGAGAGAACATAGAGGCCCTGAACAACAAATTAGGCCTCCATTCCAAGAGAATTACACTGATGAAGATGAGGGAGTGGTCAAAGAATTAGAAGAAAGTTAGATTAATCTAATGGGAAATAATGAAGAGGATTATGTTTTCCTTACTAAAGAAGAACAAGGTTTATTTTCTCTGACTCAAACTAAAGTAGAATCTGAAGAGTCTGAGGATTATAAACAAGGGTTTGAGAATGCCATCATGGAGGTGCATAGACAATATAACCTTAGAAGCAAGAAAAACTCTGATAATTTCAAGAAAAATAATTTTGAAAATTCTGCTAAAAAGGTCCCTGAAACTGATCCCAAGAAAACAAAAGAAAGTTCACAGAAAGTTGTTAATATCCCAGGAAAGAATGATATAGAAAGCATCACTAGTAAACCAGCTGTAAACCCTATCAAAACTGCTCAAGTTGATATCCCCGCTACAAGTCAACAAGCTGAGATTGTTGTAAAAATAGTGCCTGAGAAGACTAATTGTTCAAATATGCTAAAAGTACAGACATCATTCAACATTGAGAATTAAGTTTCTAAAATAAAAATATCATTTCCTCTCACTGAACTGGTAAACAAGGATGTATATAGGTCCCATGTCCTAAAGGTGTTGAACATAGGTTAAATTACTGACATTTTCAATCTGAATGATGATAAACCTGAACTTTTGTTTGGGCCAGAAGTAGATGGTAAATCCTAGGAGGGAGGTGTTCCCCCATTTTATATCAATCTGAATGTTCATAATAAAATCCTCCATAATTCCATGTCAGATTCAAGTGCATCACATAATCTTATGCCAAAGGCTGTTATGGAGAAATTTGGCCTGGAGGTAACTAAACCCTACAAAGATTTTTACTCCTTTGACTCCAGCAAGGTCAAATGCCTAGGCCTCATCAAAGATCTTTGTATTACTTTAGCCCAGATACCAGCCAAGAGTCTAGTGATGGATATAGTAGTGGTTGACATCCCTCCTAAGTATGACATGCTTTTATCACACTCATGGGGAGCCAATCTAAAAGGGACCGTCCAAATGGATATGACTTACGCTACCATACCAGTGTTTGGCAAACAAAGAAGACTATATAGGGAAACTTTAATGAAATACATGGTAAGAAGTTAAGAGAAACCACATAACTACCCAATTTACTATGTTCATTCTGACCTTGACTCATTCATTTTTTACAATGATGAAGAAATTAATGAACAAGTAGCTAGAAAAGAAAAGGACCAGGATAGAGAACAAGCAGACCAAATGGAAATTGTACAACAAAAGTCTGAAGCTGAACCTTTGTGGAACATGATTTTTTATGGTTCTTGTGGCAAAGCAGGTTCAGGGGTAGGGGTGTGGGTCTGCAATACTAGAAATAACCACGCAGAAGGCCATTATTAAAAAATAAATTTTCAATGCACCAACAACATAGCAGAATATGAGGCACTCCTTTTGGGTTTACAATTGCTGAAAAGATTAGGAGCCAAAAGAATTTATGTTTATGGGGATTCTGATATGGTTATTAAACAAATCAAGGGAGAATACTCAACCAAACATCCTCAATTGAGAGCATACATGAATGCTACCCTTGACCTCCTAAAAACATTTGAAGAATATGATCTTGCTACAATTCCAAGGAATCAAAATATCCTTGCCAATGGTTTAGCATTATTAGTCATCACTTCTCAATTACCTCATCCCAACAAGTAATATACAGTGCAGATTAAACATCGCCCAATAATCCATGATAATATGAGATATTGGCAAGTAATGACAAATAGATTGAAAATTTCCTTCAGTCTAAAGGTGATTTTGAAGATTCCAGCTTGGACCTAGATTATGAAGAAGATTGTCCTCCTGAAGATCAAAGGAGTAGGGATGAACCATCTCACGATTCTGATATTAATATTTCAACAAATGAAAATTCACATAGAACAGAGATACATAAAGATCCAGAAAAAAAAGGAATTTAAAGTTCTCCAATTCAAAGATAACATCATGCCTAAAGGAATTGTCCCTTTAGAGGAACTATTTGACTTCAATGACGTAGCCAAAAAACCAAATATGGAACCTATAGAAGCAAACATTGAGGAGTCAAATTTAGGCAGTGAACATGATCCCAAGATGATAAAGTTATCAAATACACTGCAAGTGACTCCAAAATATAAATGCATTTCTTTGTTTAAGGAGTTCATTGATGTGTTTTCTTGCAGCTATGAGGACCTGAAATCTTATGATACTAATATTATCCAACACAAGATTCTAGTCAAGGATAACAAGAAGCCTTTCAAGCAGAAACTACGCAGGGTAAATCCTGTCTTAATGCCCTTGGTTGAGAAGGAGAATAAGAAGATGTATGATGCCAAAATAATAGTCCCAATTAGATACTCTGAATGGGTTTCCAATATTGTGCCTGTAAGAAAGAAAACAAGTGAGATCAAACTTTGCATTGACTTTAGAAATCCGAACAAAGTATCACTTAAATATAAATACCCTTTACCAAAGATGGATCACATATTGCAAAGGGTAGTGGGCTCCAGAAGGATCTCTTTACTAGATGGTTTTTCAGGGTATAATCAAGTGCTGGTGCATCCTGATGATCAACACAAAACAACTTTTACTACTCCTTGTGGGACCTTCATGTATGTGAAAATGCCTTTTGGATTAATCAATGAAAGTGCCACTTTCCAGAGAGCAATGGACATTGCCTTTTAAGAAGAGATCAGTCTTTTTATTGTGATCTACCTTGATGATATTACAGTATATTTGAAAAATGATGAAGAACATCTAGCCCATTTAAGAAGAGTTTTTGAAAAGTGCAGAAGGTTCGGACTATCTCTGAATCCAAAGAAATCCTTATTTGGTCTTGAAGAAGGGAAGCTTCTAGGCCATATTATATCTGAAGAGGGGATCAAAATTGATCCCAGCAGGATTGAGGGTATACTTCAAATCAATCATCCCAAGAATATCAAAGAGCTTCAATCTTTCATTGGAAAGATAATTTTTTTGAGAAGGTTTATACCAAACCTTGCAGAACTACTGAGAAACATCACTAACATGCTCAAAATAGATTCAAGAATTAAATGGAGCATGGAGGCTAAACAATCCTTTGACTTGGTAAAACAGGCAGTCACCAAAGCACCAGTTCTGATCAACCTTGATTTCACCAAATATTTCATCATTTTTTCCTTTGCATCAGAACACACTATTGCTGCAGAGAAACAAGGAAGAACAAGAACAACCCATCGCATTTTTCAGCCAAGATTTGAGAGATGCACCTTCAAATTACAGTATCATGGAAAAGCAGGCATTTTCTTTGGTCAAAGCACTGAAGGAATTCAGGGTTTACATCTGACATTCACATATCATTGCCTTTGTGCCCAACACAATTTTCAAGGACATCCTAATGCAGAATCCTGATGGAAAAAGAGGCAAATGGATTGTTGTTATCCTGGAGTGTGATTTTCAAGCACTATATTGAGGAACTGGCGACTCCACTTATTGAGGAAGCATTATTGAATTCTCCCTGGTACACATATATACTATATGTTCTATTTTATTTAAATGCTCCTTCTAATTTTTCCAAAATAAAAGATAGATTCTTCAAATTGAAAGCTGTAAAATTTTGCATCCTAGAAAAGGTCTTGTACTGGAGAGATTCTAAGGGAATATTGCTTAAATGTTTGCTTAAGGAAGATGCAGATAGGGTTATGCAAGAGTTTCATGAAGGGGATTATGGAGGCCACCTCTACTGGAAAACCACTGCTAACAAGATCCTTAGAGCTGGTTTCTATTGGCCCACTCTTTTCCCAGATATCCACAAAATGGTAGCCACCTGTCACAAATGTCAAATTTTTTAAGGGAAAATAAAGTTTTTGCCTTTTCCCTTACAGCCAATTTCTGTTGAGGCTCCTTTTCAACAATGGGGTTTAGAATTAATTGGGGAAATTCACCCCTCATCCTCTGCCCAACATAAATGGATCCTTACTGCCACAGACTACTTTACCAAATGGATAGAATCCATCCCCTCCAGAGCTGCTGCTAACTCAATGATTATCAAATTCCTTGAAGCCAATATCCTATCTAGATTTAGTTGTCCTGGAAAAATCATCACAGATAATGTTGTTGCTTTTAAGTCCAAGAAAATGGTGGATTTTTTCCACAAGTATCACGTCTCCTTGGGACATTCAAAAACCTATTACCCTCAAGGTAATGGACTAATTGAATCCTCCAACAAGATTTTGGTTAATATCAACAAGAAACTGCTAGAAGACAACAAGAAGTCCTGGCATAACAAATTGATGCATGCATTGTGGGCTAACAGACTGAAAAATAAGAAATCAATTGGCATGTCACCATACCAATTGGTCTATGGGATGGATGCAGTTTTCCCAACATCATTAGGAGTGCCAATCATGAAAATAATTCAAGAGGTATAGGCTGAAGAGAATGATGTACAAAGAAGAATAAACCAGACCATTCAACTACAACATTCCAGAGAAGAAGTTTACAACAGAACTTAGGTTGTGCAAGAAAATATAAAGAAGATATTTGACAAAAGAACAAAGGCAAGTGATTTTAATATAGGAGATAATGTACTGAGATGGGATTCCAGAAGAGAAGATAAAGGTAAACATGACAAGTTTGACAACCTGTGGAAGGGCCCATATATTGTTCATTCTTTCAGGGGAAATAACACATTTTTTCTGCAAGAGATGGATGGAACAGAGCTACCTAGAGGTCTTGTCAATGGCAGGATGTTGAAACATTACTTCTCTTGAATGTAGAGAAATTTCCCACTCCATTGTAAATACCACAAATTTTGGTTCAGATTCTTTTGAAGGCTACCTTTTTGTGTTGAAGAACAGTAAGAGAAAATTCATAAAAAGCAGCAAGAGAAGATTCAGGGAAATAAATGCAGAAGGAGTATACAAGGCTAACAGTCTTGGTGTTCTTGACACTTCCCTGAGAAGAAGTGCCATCCCCAGCTGGAGCCACTGTTAGAGTCATGTAATTTACAGTATCACAAGGTGACTGAATATTTCTTCCTTGCATATTTTCATATTGTACATATATATTTCAATATTCAAAGAATTTCCAAATAATAGAAAAGAAACAAAAAAGAAGAAGGAAAAGAGGGTGTAAAAAGGAAAAGAAAACCCCACAAAAAATGAATAGTTCTGAAAGTGCTCCAAATCAAAATTCCATTACTATTTAGAAAGGTTTTTTCAATCATACAGTTTAAGCATGATTGTACAATTTTGAATTTTTGCTGATAGGTTAGAAAATGAAGATTTTCCAAACTACTTAATCTTGGCTTATCAGTAGATAGGTAGAAAATGACATTGGTTTAACAGCTTAATCTGAACCAATAGGAGAAATAAGAGGTAGGGGTTAGGTTAGAATTTCAAAAGAAAAATGTTTCAGGGTTTGCAAGTCTAAATGCACCCTACAAAGAAGAAAAAATGTTAGATGAATGTTTGGGTAGGTAGAAAGGTCAAGGAGATAGAATGAAAGGAAAAGGTGAAATTTATTCCACCAAGTACAACATCAAAATCTCATTTTTCCTATGATGAAAGAAGAAAAGTCAAAATGAAAGAGTATTCATACTCTAAGGTTTGAAATAAGGTGATTCTATAAAGTTGGGGACTTTATGTTATATTTCTAATCCTAAGTCCCGATAATATTCATTTCTCCTTATCCCCACCCCGCTCATATTTTCTTTATCCTAAAGTTTTACACTACCCCCCGACACTCATTCATTTCCGACCCCACCATCACATCGCACGTCCCATCCACACTAATCGTCCCCCACCTTATCTTCCATCTTTGCACCTTGATATCCATCTAACAGTTCTTAACGCCTTTCAAACCCCCCTCAGCCTCCAAATTTTAACAACAAGGGGGGGGGCAGTCCGAAATAGGCAGTACCCGATACTGCCAAACTCATAACGTGTCACTCCCATGATTGTTCGCACAACACCCCCCCCCCCCCCGATATCGTTTACCGCTATGACCCCCCTTCGAAAGCGATTTCCACTGCAACATAAGCCACAACGCCCACCGACCGTTGGACTAATCATTTCCCTTTGCCTTTGTCCCAAGTCCCCGCCTACCTATCCCTTACGTCCAATCACATTCACTCCTGCCAAATGCCCATTGCACACTCAATTGGTTGGGTCGTTGTCCAACGGGCCCGATCCAACCCAACTCTTGCCAAATCACTAGTTATAACCAGAATTCAAGATCGAAATCAAGGTTCACCTTGCGTGTTCTGTTCAAAATTGCAAGTTTCGAATTAAACAGAGAATTTGCAACAAAGAATCAGTGGAGAAAACCTCTGAAATAATCAATAACAACTCACAATGCTCTACAGATTTGATCCAGGTGGATATCGGTGGCCACCCACCTATTCCATTTGGACCAGCACCATCAATTATTGCAGCTTTTCACATTCAGCACAACTTACTATTTTTAGCAGGTTTTCGGGTCCTCCACTCCTGGAGCCATTTTGGGGCCTTAATGATCTAGGTGGATATTGGTGGCCACCCACCTATTCCATTTGAACCCCCACCATCAGTTCTTTCAGTTTTCAAGTTGCAACAAAACTTACTATTTTTAGCAGTTTTTTGGGTCCTGAACTTCCAGAGCCATTTTGAGGCCCTAAATGACGTTTTTTGGGAAAACGGAGAGCAACATGGGTCCATGGACCGATGTTTCTTGTTCAAAATTTGTACTCCTCAGACAGATCTTTCTAACGAGCTATTGATCGCGTCAAACAGAGATCGGATGCCAAAGTTACGTCCCCGGGAAGTTGAAACACCAACTTACCCAAACAGGGGCCCACAGTTTTGACGCTTCATCTCCTAGAGTTAGGTTTTTGGACGTTTGAGTTTTTCCATTGTTTCTCAATAATAAATAGGCTATTTTGCCTCATTTTAACATAGTTCAAAGGTATGTATCCATCACATCTCTCCTCAGAGATTCGCTACCAGCACCCTAGCTATTTTATTTCCATTATACCTGTAAGCATATTTCTGTTATTTGATATTAATGAAATGAAGCATTATTTCCGCTGCATCTCTATGTTCATGGTTATTTCTATATTTTGTTGCGTTCTTGCATAAAATTTGGATCAAGATTGAAGCACAATTCTCACACTTCCCCTCTATTTTCTCCCTTTCCCATTCTTAATCTGCAACTATTTCCCTTCTCTGATTCCCTCTTCAATATTCCCATTATTTCTTATGCAGTGAAGACCACCTAAGAAATACCAGGAGCCTATTAACCCTATGGTCTACCCTCAGGTGGACTTAGATCATATAGCCCTAGAAGACGGAGATTACAAAATCCACGAGGCAGAATCATACTTTGATTTATTCGATGTCTACTGTTGGCTCGAGGATAAATTCCTTGAAGAAGTTGATGACATAGGTCTATGGGAGACCCAATTACCTCTTTACATATTTCTGAAAACCCATAGTTGCCTAGAGTTCATTCGAAAATGTCAATCCTGCTATGACATCTATCAGAGAACCATAGTCACCCCAACAAGAGAAATATTGTTCACCATTAATGCCCAATCCATCCAGCAAATGATGCAAGCCCCCACTCTTGAGAAAACAGTTCCTTTCTCTTATGAAGCCCTTAGGGAACTTTATCAGAAGCTTGGATTTGCCGGCAGAGCCAAAAATTTGCAACTTTTCATGGCCATTGATGGCTCAATGCCTACCAAGAATCCACCCTATCCTCAATCTATCTTTCCCGATAACCCAACACATTGTTATTGTTTTGTTGTATCTATTAGGGTATCACACTGATTAGTGGGTGGATGAAACCATGATTGGTTTCTTATATATTCTTTTCACAGATGCCAAACCTACAGTCATGTTCAACTATGCTCAGTTTTTTGCAGATGCCATTCATGAACAATTTTTAAAGTTTAATACAGAGGAGGTTTTCAAATACACCTCTTTATTGGTGTATATGTTTGTTTATTTCCAGTACAATAGGTTTCAATCTCATATGACCAAGGTAAATGAAGATACTGAGCCTCAATCTGTCATCTTTTGGACCACCCTGCTATTAAAGGATCAGAATAATTATACATATAAAGAGTTTGTGGATTTTTTTGTGCATCCATCCATCAACACACTCAGTAGTACAACAAAGCTAAGGATAAATGAAGAAATAAGAAAAACCATGCAGTTGACAGATCAAGTTAAGACAAAATATTGGTGTTTGTACCAAAATTACACAGAGAACCAAGACTATGGGTGTGAACTAGCCCCCTACAAATTGACAAAGTTCCTCCCCGTGAGGGTCTTTACACTAGAGTACATAAGGAAAATGTTACATGCAGATGAGCTCCACTTTATTTCTGCAAGAAGAAGTCTTAATTCAAGATCAAGGCACAAATTGGGCCTTTCAACTGTAACAGTAGAGCAGCAAGAGAGGAGGCAAATAAGATACTAAAGGGGATGGGTTTCAGCCACAATTTCACTTGTTCTTATGACCCTGCAGGGATTATTTCCAAGAGAAGGGTGGAAAATAGGTCCACACCCATAGGCTTGCAATTGAGTAGTATGCCAATCAAACAGAATGGGTGAGAAACAACCTACAAGAAGATGAAGAACAGGTGATTTCCACCTCAGGAATCCAGACCCCAACACCACAAGAAAGGAAGAGCGTAGAAGAAAAGGAAGACAAGGGGAAAGAGCAAGAGAAATATATAGGGAGTAAGAGGCCAAGAGAGGATCAGTCACTACCTCTAGTAAAGAATTAAACTGAAATATAGGAAGAGGGCCAGAATTCACATGGATATTGATCAAGGAGGTGAATCAGAGCAGCAGATAGTGATTCACATTGTAGACACCCCCAAGTCATCTCCAGTGGGTGGTCACACAATGGCCTACCCTACATCTTCAGCCACAATGTATCCACAACAAAAAGGTTTGTAGCCATCTACTACCAGGCCTGCCATAGAAGATCAAGGAAAATAAGTTTATGACACATTCAAGAGGATAAAGTTGAGGAATGAGGACTCTCGGGAAACAACTCAAGATGTCAGCAACAGAGGACCCCTTGGCTAAAGGAATTGAGGAAGATGAGTCACAGAAGGCAGATTTAATGAAGTTAGTCATAGAACATGTTATCACCCTAGTAATTCTCAGGTTGTGGGATGTGGATTTTTGTAGTTAAGAACACTAGGGGTAACCAAGAACCGCTTTGGGAATTCAAGATCTAGCCTTCTTGATCTCTAGAGAGGGATCTCTCCGTATGATTTAGCTTTGTTTTAGTAACAGATATTAGGGTAGCTATGATTGTGTAGTTGGGTTTGATTTTAAAAGATTGGTGGGAATAAAATATATTTCAAGGTAAACCAGAAGGATCTACCAGAATATTGGGAAATGGAATCAACTGTCTAGGCAAGCAGAACTAAGAAATAAGGCTCAGAGATGCAAATGTGCTAAGGGAAAGATAGGTGACCTTCTAAGGCTATGTATAGGCTTGATTTGATGGAGTGGGTGGAATCTGAGCAAAAGGGCACTTAAGAATCCTTAAGCTACAGATAAGAAGATTGAAGAAGGGTATCTAATTGGGACCTAGAGAAATTAAGAATTATATGGTCCAGTTATCAAGTAGAAAACATTAAAATTCCAACAAGTTTCGAAACAGGGAGCTTATTATCACTAATCTTGTTTAATTTTTCCTTAGTTGATCATTACAGACAAGAAACACACAACATGAATGAATGTAAACTTTAAAGAAATACATTGAAAACAAGGAAAGAATGAGACTTATCTTGTCACCATGAGAATCCTTAGCTATGATGTCTCTGATCTCTTTCTAGTATGCTGCTTTCGCTAATTGACTCACCAACTTCAATATGACCAGCAAATAAGACTATAGTTGTCTTGAGAAATTTTTATTCACACTTAATACTTCAAATTGTGAAGTATTTATACAAAAAACTATTTACAAAATATCTCAGGAATTGAGATAATGTTTTAATAAAAAATAGGAAAGAAAACTTAATAAGAGGGACAACTGCAAAACAGTTTGCAAGCTGTTACCTTTTTACAAGCAAAAATAGAACTGATTATTCTAATTTGAACTGATTGTTGATGTGCTGTGAGTACTACTGGCATTAGGTGCATTTTATCATGGAAAGTGGTTGAAGAACTTTCCTTCCTTTATCTTTAAACGTTGATACTCTTTATTCATCTGATCTGAGTTGTTTTACTGTGGTATTTAAAAAGTAACCAACAATAACTTTATTTTCACTGATACTCTTTCACCTACTGATACACTTTAACCTGGTATTTTTTACCTTTGAGGAAAAAAAAATATAAATTTCCAAGCGATTTTTCTGTTTTTTATCCATCAAATTCACAGTAGATCTGTGAATTCTTGCCACTTTTCTGCAGAGGGGATCTTCATAGTCTTCAATTTTCTGTAACTTTCATCTACCTCTATATACTTGGAAAAATTAGGCTTTATAGTGAACATATGTTTGATCTCATTATCCAAAAAGAACAGATTTTCAAAATACTGAAGAAGTATTTTTCCTGTTGGTGATCCTTGTGGCAGAGGCTGTCTGGCTTGTTCTTTTGCATGATTTCTTATTTTTAGATCATAATCTTTCTGAGGCATCAGTTTTTCATTCAATGCATGAATGTCAGGCAAACCTGCTTCTGATAATGTTTTGTATTTGGTTAAAAATCTTGAGATGGATACATTCATGTCTTTACACCTATCTTCTAGGTTACTCATTATGTTTCTTTTGTTCAGGACCTTTTTTATTTGAAGAATGGTTTTTGTCCTATCAACAATTTTCAATTCTTCCAAATCATCCCTGTTTTTACTATTTAAAAAAGCTATGAGTTGGATTGCTTGGGTTGGTTTATTATCAATTTCCCTCTTAGTCTTGTCAATCTCTACACTAGCAACTTGAAGTAACTCTCTCTGTTCATAAATTATCTGAATTGAAGGCCACTGAGAATGAATGCCTTCAATAATTTTGGTCCATAAATGATTTTTTATATAGGTCACTTGATCTGTAAGGTTTACTTGTGCTTGCAGAATCTTTACCTGTTCTTGTAATCGATCGGCCCTTTGCTCATGTCCTCTAGAAGTAATCAAGGCATCATTTTTGGAACTTTCTAGATTTTTGATAATGCCTTTCAAACTAAGAATTTCTTTATCTTTCATAGATATGTCCTCCATGGCTTTGATCACGGCTGCTTGGTCTTGTAGTGTGCTCATCTGTGAGGATGAAGAAGAAGAGGCAGATATTTCCTGAGAAGTAATTGGCACTGCAGTGGCCATTACTCCCTGTGGCGCTAAGTGTTCAGCTAATGTGGATGGAATAGCAGTACTTACAGTAGGAATTACTTTAGGAATGTGAACCTGTTGAGTTTTCTTTAGGACTTCATTTTCCCTTATGGAAGCTTCCAATTGGCTTTCCATTTCTTTTATTTGTGCAATCATCTCATGAACAAGTTGTTTGAGTTCATTAATTTCAGTGTTCTGTTGAAGAATCTCCTTTGCTTGAGAATTTTCATTTTGAGGCAACTTTAGCTGCTTTCTTAGGGCAGCTATATCCTCATTTTTCTGTTTAATCAAAGTTTTTGCAATCTCCATATTAGTAGGATCAGCTCCTGCTTCAATCACTAAATCTTCTAGTGCTTTGATCCTCAAATTATTAGCATACAGTGAGGCCTTGTCCAACTTCATTTGATTCTGGAGGTTGAGCACCGTTTTCTCAAGCCTAATTGATTTCATAGTCTTATTGACAATTTTGGAATATAACATTTTAGTATTGCTCCTATGAAATTCAATTTGATCTAATTCATGAATGGCATCTGCATCCACTTCAAAATCTGTTTTGGAATAATCTGCTACTGATCTTGGATCAATCACTGTAGGCTTCAAGAATGACATTACCAATTTATTAGATGAATAATCAAATGTTGAAAGAAGCCTATCTTTGTTTCCAGGCTTTTCCTTAAGAAATCTAGAATATGCTTGATTCTTGATGTCTTCATTCTTCTCTTTAATCTGTCTGAATCTGATTTGAATCTCTGACTCTGTATTTTCAGTTTCCTTAGAATAAGGAGGCAAATCAATAGTAGCCTAGTTTTCCTTCATGACTGTATCTTTTTGTTGTGTTCCAATTTTTACATTTTGAAGCTCTTTTAATATTTCAGTGACTATTCTTGTAGTTTCATCATCTGTTTCATTACTTTCAATATTTGCAGGCTTATCTCTTTCTTCTTCTGTTATCTTACTTCTTTTACTATAAGGAATTCTAAATTTTTTGTCCTCAATAGTCTCAGCTACAAAATTGTCTCCTTCCCTGTCTCTTTTATGTACATTATCAGTTTCTTAGCTTGTGGAAGCCACCTGTGTCTGTTCAATCTGTTTGCCTTTTCCACTGTCTACCAGTATTACCTGTACTACCTGTGAATCATCATCAAATAGGGTATTTGGATCCCATTCAATTTTATTAGCATATCTTTCAATATGGGGCTTAGAATCATGCAAGTAAACATGCAACTTGCATTTTACCCTTATTGTACTCAGAATACCTTGTGGGTCATAATTCCATGTAAAACTACAAGGGAACTTGTACTCTTTAAGTTTGATATTTATTTCATTGGCAGCTTCTCTATTATTCACAATGAATGGCCCAATTTGATTCTTTAGCTTAAATTGGGTCTTTTTCCTAGAAGCTATGAAGTTGATTTCATCTACATTCAATAGTTGGCTCAGATATTCCAGAGCGAATATTCTTGTAGTAACAAATCTTGGTAATTTATATGGGGCCAGGGATGAGCCATACACTCTGATTTCTGTGTGATTTTTATATAAATACCAGTCCCCAGTTTTATAGCTCTCTGAAAGCTGTAGAATTCTTCTTGTCTCATCATTGATCCTGGGGATCTCCTCTTTTTTCAAAAGATACATAGCAGGAGCTATAAATGAATCATTGAAATCTGCAAAACTATACTCTCTGTTCCATTTTCTTAGAATAGATGACCAAAATACTACTGACAGAACTTTTCCTTCTACATCCACTTTCTGACATTCAATGGGAAATTTATCTGTTTGATAGTATAGGAAGAGGTGGAGTAGATAAGAGGAGTATCTGAAGAATCCTTCTTCTGATAACTTGGATAATTGATAATGCATGCTTTCAACAATGAATCTAGCAAAATTGAATAGAATGGATGTTGATTGACCAGGGCTTAGAGTTGACAGAAAACCTAGGATAGCCACATCAGTGAATTCATCACTGGTGTATCCTAGTATGAAGGAGAGCATTGAGACAATATGTCTAGTCTCATCTGGGAAATCAAAGGTGTCAAAAGGAGGATTCAACTTAGGAATATCAACTTGCTTTGGAAAAAAAGTGTGGTATATTTTGAATCTGGTATTGAAATCCAAGTCAAGATATAGTTGGGTTAAATCTTCTATTGATAGGGAAGAAGAATTGGGATCATGATTCATTTGCAGCATGGAATTTATTGACTCTTCAGTGATGTAGAATAGGATCTCTTTTTCTTTGTTTACAATGCATCTTTGTTCTGGCATATAATAAGCTTGGCATAATCTGATAAAGTCAGGAATTGAATGAGTGAGAGGGACAATATATCTTGGCAAATTGGATTCCCAAATTGAAATATCTTTGTCACCCTTTTCCACTGATTTGCCATAGCTCCAATTATAGACATCAAGCAGGTTAAATTCTACATTAGGGTCTAGTATTCTATAGTCCATATCAACTAAAGGGCTATTCTCTAGGGAAATGACTGGAGGCTGGATTAGTCTGACCACTTCTGTAGAATCAGCCATGAGGGCAGGAGTTGGCTTGTCGATTTTGAAGGGCTTAGGCTGAAGGATTTTTGCAGAAGAATTCTTTTGAGATTTTGGGCCTCCATTCTTGGGGGTTACCTGTTTCTTTGTCATCTTTAATCTGAACGAAGCAAGCTTAAATGGTTTGCTAAGTTCCTTTATGAGAAACAGGGGTTTCTTGGAGAAATTCTACTGGAAAATGGGGTTTCTGGGCAAGGTTTTGGATAATGCAAGAGTTTTAAAGCTCACAACGTATATTAAGATTGATTTCAACAGCGAAACAGACCAAGATATGGGAAAAACTACAAGAAAGGGAAATTAGAGATTCCAAGGAAATTTTGACAGAGTTTCCCCTGTAAAATGGACACTTTTATGCAGTTTAATTGAGTAATTTTGGCAATTTCTTTGAAGATAATGGGAATTTTGAACTCTTAGAGGACAAAGTCGAAGAAAAATACCTGAAAACCCAGTGAAATTCAGTTGAAGATGTTCGCAGAGGTGCACAGTCTTCTATTCTTCGAAAATGGCTTCTTAGAGGACAATGCAGCACTTTGTAATTGAAATTCACGGCAATGGGCATTGAAAAATGGCACTGGTAAGTTGAAAAAAGGCTCTGCGTGGTTTTCTCAGGGTTTAATGGCGCAAATTCGAAGAAAAGGGTTTATGGATGCGTTCACCAGTTTAAAAGAAAATGGTGAAAATTTGAATATAAACTTTAATGTATTGAACCGATGGCATAAACCATAGTTAAATAACATTAAATCATGGTTAAGCGGGTTGGGTTTAGGGAATACCGCCAGTGGTATTCGTGTAGGTGAAGGGCATTAAGTGGTAAAATGCATTTTGAACGCAATACAACGTGGTGGCGACACGTAAGCGCGGGGTGGTTTGGAAAAACCACCCATTTCGCGCGGCTTTGCCAAAACATCAAATGTTTATGTTTGGAGTGCGAAAATGAATAATCACCGTTGGATCGGGCGCTTGGGAGCGAACGGTCTAGATTAAAAGGGAAAGTGTAGGGAAAATGTTTTATCGGGTAGGACAAGAGCTGTCGATCTTGGGAATGGAAAGGAGATCGAATGGTGGAAATTTTACACGATGAGAGTAGGACAAATGTATTGGGATCTTTCGCGCATGTGGTTGACCGTAGGATCAAATTGTTTTCTGGGGATCGAACGGTCAGAAGTGACTCCGATGGGTTATACATAAATGATTATTTCGATGAAAAATTGAATGATTGAGAGGGTTAATCAAGGAATTAACCGAGGTTAGGGACTGGGATTAGGAGGAATGTATGCGGGAAGAGGATAAATTTAAGGTTTTGACCTTGGGTTAAGGGACTTGGAGCGGGAATATACAGGGGAAAGGTTTGTTTTTTGGTTGAAGTTTAGTTTAGGCGAAACTTCAATGATTTTTTATTTAAAACATATATAACATATGTTTTAAGCTTTTTCTTCATATATTTTATTTATACGGTAAATTAAATAAAAAAGACTTAATTACCATAGGGGCAGGATTAAATATACGGATAAACTTTTAGCCAAAGGGGTTATAAGGAGGGTTTTATTTAAACATGTGGGAATAAAATACTTTGGCATAAGTTATAATAAGTGGGTTTTTGGGATTTATTTATAAAAGGAGTTGTATAATAGGAGAAGGTTAATTATATAGGGAATTAATACATAAAATCAATGTTAATATGACAAGGGGACAATGTATACTCAAAACACATTAATATAACTAAGAAAGTGAAGATTAAAAGAAAATTGCATTATAATAACTTCATCACTTAGGATAAAATGTAATTTTGAGGGCTTTTTGTGTTTAAATGATGTAGGAAGTTAGCTAAATAGGAATTACAAATGTTTCTAATTAAAATGAGATTTTACTTAAGATTTTCAAGGGAATGAGTGCATGAATGGTGAATGATATATTTAGGGGATTAGGATAGACATTTCACACTTTTAACTAACCAGTCATAGAGCCTTGGGTCCGGTCCCAACAAAAGTCAAGGAAATGACTTGAGCCTTTCTGACTGATAGCTTGGAGTGCTTAATGACTATGGGAAGGGGAAGTTAGTTATTCTGAACCCATGATGAATGATATTTACAACAAGATTTTTCACCTTCCTCTACTTACCCATCCTACCATACTAACATTTTTTCTTCTTTTGTAAAAAGGTGCATTTAAGCTAGCAACCTTCACAGCATTTATTTTTCTGAAAATAAGAAAACTATCTAACTCTACACTTATGTCATCCATGAATCTAGATTAAACAGTTGGATTCACTTTATTTCTCTACCTATCTACTGAATTGTTAGGATTAAACTGCCTAACAACTCATTATTCTCTATCTAAAACAATGGAAATTGAAAAATGATAAGTTAAGATTGAACTGTTTAACTCATCACCGACTAATGGCATTTATTGACACTCTGCCATAGTCAAAAAATAAAAATTAGTGGCATTTATACTTGCTCACTTTCATGTTTTATTCATTTTTTCTTTTGGGGTATCTTATTTTTTCTAAGTCCTTTGATTATTCTTTTAGGACTTTTTACCCTCTTTTGGATTTTTTTGATTTTTTTGATTTTTTAAAAAATATGTGAATACAACTTGTAGAAGGAAAAGTATGTACAAATTTACAAAATAACCAATAGTCAAGTCAAAATTATGACCCCTATATTATAGGTTGCTAACAGAACAATCTATCCAAATCAAACAAATGGAGACCGAGATGGAGAAGCTACTGAAGGAAAAAGAAGAAGAAGCTCGATTGGCACTCATCCCACTAGAAGTTGTGCCCATTTCATCAATTCCATCAGTTGTACCAGCAATTGTTGGAGCATCCAGTGGGACAGATCAACTGTCCAAGGCCATGGAAAGTATGACCCTACATTCAGAAGAGATCAAGAAATTAGTGTCACAGATAGGCATCCCGAGGGATCAAAAGGATAGATCTGAAACTGCCCATGAGATAGCCAAAAAGAAAATTGAAAGGTTGGAGAGTGCAGAGAAGGAATTTTCGTCCAGCAACATTCTAGGCCAAATGAAGTTGATAATTTGGGGCAGTACCATAGATTCAGTGGATGAAATCTGGCACTCCATCCACATTATTTTTTAACAGAAATAATTGATTGAAAAATGCACAGTGGCTATTGAAAAAGAAAATATGGAATTGGGAAATATGCCAATCACAGCCCTGGTGGATCATGGATATGTGTCTCGATTATAGGGAGCTCAAGAAGCTCACTATTAAAGATAAATTTCCCATTCCTTTCATTTATGAATTGTTGGATGAATTACATGGAGAATTTTACTTCACCAAGTTGGATATTCATTTGGGATATCATCAAATTAGAATGAAGATTGAAGACATTCTGAAAACAACATTCAAAATTCATGAAGGTCATTATGAATTTTCGGCCATGCCTTTTGGCCTTACTAATGCACCTTCCACATTTCAAGGTTTGATGAATTCCATTTTCAAAACCTTCCTTAGAAAATTTGTGTTATTATTCTTTGATGATCTACTAATCTACAAAAAGTCTTGGACGAATCATGTTCAACATGTTGACAAGGGGCTCAAACTATTAGAAAAGAAACAATTATATACAAAAACCTCCAAATGTTTCTTTGGAGTACATGAGGTGGAATATTTGGGTCATATTGTAACTCATGAGGGTGTTAAGGTATATCATAAAAAAATTAAATCCATTAAGGAATGGAAAATCCCCACAACCCTAAAGCATATTCGATGATGTATGAGGTTGACAGGGTATTATCACAGGTTTGTTAATAATTCTGAGAGAATAGAAATGCCTATAAAAATATTATTGAAGAAAGATGCATTTTCTTGGACTCTGAAAGCAACTAAGGCCTTTTAACATCTTAAAGAGACAATGTGCCAAGCACCGTTCTTAGCTACACCATACTTCACAAAAACTTTTATTTTGGAATGTGATGCCTTAGGAAATGGAATTGATGATGTTTTGATGCAAGAAGGAAGACCCAATGCCTTTGAAAGTCATCCAATCAAGGGAAAGTATTTACACAAACCTATTTATGAGAAGGAAATTTTTTCAATACTACATGCACTAAAGCAATGGAGAGCTTACCTAATGGGAAGACACTTCAAGGTAAAACCAAATCATGATAGTCTTAAATACATTTTGGAACAAAAAATATCTTGATAAGAGCAACAAAAATGGGTCATAAAGGTATTGGGTTATGACTTTGAAATCATCTACAGAAAAGGGAAGAAAAATGTTGTTGTCGATGCACTCTCAAGAAGGGATGAGGATGTAGAAGCATTTATTTGTGCCATTTCAATTATCTAGCCTAATTGGATAACTGAAGAAAGGGATGAATGAAAGAATGGCGAAGAGATGTGGACACTCATTCAAAAGTTACAACAAGATCTCAATACATCTGATACATTTATTTGGAAAATTGATTCATTATGGTACAAAGATCGCTTTTATCTTTGTAAGAATTCCCAACTCAAACAAAATATTCTTTTGGAATTTTACACCTCCCCCTTAGGAGGGCACTTAGGATTTTTAAAAACTTACCATGGGTTCAAGAAGGAATTTTTTTGGGATGACCTTAAATCTGATATTTAGAAGATTTCGGTAGAACGTTTGGCTTTCCAACAAAATAAAGTTGAGACAATTAAGACCATGAGTCTGTTACAACCTTTAGCCTTTCCAAGTCAACGTTGAGAGGAGGTCTTAATGGATTTTATCAAAGGTTTACCCAAGTTTGAAGGAAAGAGTGTCATCATGGTGGTAGTTGGTAAACTTACCAATTATGCACACTTTTGTGCATTATCTCATCCTTTTAAAACCAGTACAATTTTTTGAAATTAACAACAAGAAACAGTGAAAATGGCATCCAAAAATGGCACCCATAAATGGCACCATAGGGGGCTTCTGTTTTATTTTTCCCTTAATTAAATTGGAAGATAAATTGTAATTTCATCTCATGACAACTTGTATTAGTTAACTACGCTAATAAAACTTATTTAGCTTAGGAAATTTGAGTTAGAGGTCAGAGAGGAGACATGTAGAGTTCTCCCAAGATTTTAGCGGGTCTAGTTATAGATATTTGTGAGTTGTAATTAGTTAACTCAAGTATTTGAGTTAAAATCATTTTAACTAGTTCTAATTGAGAGATGAGCTAGTGAGAGGTCCAGTGAATTAAATTTTATTTAATTCAAAAGTAGTGATCAATCAGTTAACTGATAATTCACGTTAAATAGTTGATGCATGCCAGTTCTGAGGAAGGCCCAGTTGAGTTTGAGGTTAAAGGGAAGATAACTATCAGTTGTATAATTAGAAAATTGTATAGGTCATGCACGAGGTCATCACGAAGGCTTGAAGTTATTGTGCAATCATTATTTGGGATATAGGGGATCAATTAGCCTAAGAATATGTAAGGAAGGCAGGCGAGGCTTAGGCAAGAAAAAGGTTAAATATTGGACCAAACTTGCTTATATCGCAAGCCAAATTCGAGCTAGATCAGAGTGAGACAGTCACCAGAGTGCAAAGGTTTATTAGGGAGGGAAATAACATTGTATTGTTTCATGTTCTTGAATTTATGCAATATACAGATAGCGAGGTCTTTAGGTGATTATTTCCCCATATACATCTTGTGTTGTGTGATTGATTGTCTCTTTCTCTTACTTGTTATGTGATTGTGCAGTTGTATTTTGTTTCTGCAAATTGTAGAAGGATTCAGTATTTTGTTTTAGTACATTAAAAGATGAGATTGAATTCCATTGGTAGTTTATCTACGTGGTATCAGAGAGCCAAGAATCACAATAGAAGAGAAGAACAAAGTTTGTTTTGAACAAGTTCGAATTTGTAGACTTATTCTTTAAGACCCAGTAGCAGATCAATATGTATTTCAATGGATTGAGACTTGAATATTCCCTTGAGGGAAATTCGAATGGCATAGCATGGAAGGACATGATGGAGGCAGTGCTAGAGGAAAACGTACTAAATGAATTCATAGAAATTGATATTCCCGAGCCGACAACAACATATGCTCAACTTCTCGATGCATGGAAGAAGAAAGTAGAAAAGGTGAGAAGGATCTTGCTAGAAGGAGTTTGAGATCATAGTATCTCGAGTCTCCATGGGAAGGCGACTCCATATACTATGTGGAAGGCCTTGAAAGATCTGTTTTTAGAAGAGCAATGACCATAGGAAGTTGGTGCTGAAAGACATGCTCAGAAAGATCAAGATGGAGGAGGGAGAGACAATATCAAAATACTTGACAAAGTTCACTCAATGTCAAGATAAGCTTGGAAGTGTTGGTGTGACAGTAGCCCAGGATGATTTGGTGAGACTATCTCTTCTATGCCTTCCCAAGATCTGGCATAGTTACCAGGACTCTCTGAATGGGAGAGAGAAGCTACTAGACTGGGAGTGTTTGTGGTCTGACTTGGTAATAGAAGAGATAAGGCGGATCACCAAAGACAGTACATCTTGCAATGACAAAGAAGAAGATTTTGCATTAGTTAGAAAAGGTAAGAAAACCAAGGGAAATAAGTCCCAAGGCAAAGAGGGCAAGAGAGACTTGTCCAAGTTCAAGTGTTTTCACTGTCACTAGCACAGGCACTATGCCTCAAAATGTCCACGAAAGGCAAGAAAGAAGGAGCCTACGGTTGCAACAACAGGTGAAGATTTAGCTTCACAGTTCGAGATTTATTTTTCTCTCATTGCATGCATGACCAGCACTGTAATGGGATGCATGTGGTATCTAGAAAACGGTGCCTCATTCCATATGATGGGGAATAGATATCTCTTCAGTGACTCGGAGGAGAAGGACCTACAACGAAACATAATGTTTGGAGATGACAGGAGGTATAGTGCGACAGACATAGGTATTATTACCTTTTAGAGGGAGTCTGGCTCCCCTCTGAGACTGACAGATGCTTTGTATGTTCCAGGACCAAAGAAGAATCTTTTTCTCTGTATCAATATTGGAAGACCATGGTTGTGATGTCATATTTAGAAAAGGAAAGGTGTTCCTTAGACACATCGCCACGGGACGAGTGAAAAAGATCGGTGTACGAGTCAAGAACCTATATGATCTCGAGCTCGAAGATGCATGCAAATATTTGAGGAGGAAAGTAGAGGTTAGTGACTTGGTGGTTGAGAGGGAGCCTAAATTACCTCTCAACTTGCAGCCTCAAAAAGAGTTTCATAAGGTTGTGGAGCAACCATAATTGGAGAAGCATAGAGGAGATTGAGAGGAGGCATCCACTCAAGTAGAGACCTCCAGGAGGGGGAAATTTCGAGCCATATGGGCAGAGGGAGCACATGCAGCCATAGCTCTAGGTGAGAGGTGGGGTGATGTGAAGACATAATCCTAAGAGAAGAAATTTGGACAGGGTCCATTGAGATGGCTTGTCTCATGGATCAGACCTGGCTATGGGGAACCAACAGTACACAGTATCAAGAAGGATCCATAGTGATTGATGCAGTCAGATGTTAGAAAGACATAAATCAGAGTGACATATGTCAGATATTGGAGCGCAAATCAGAGTTGGCAACAGTGTAGAGAGCACAGATGCAGAGTCAGAAACATCAAAGTTTTTAGTAGACAGTGCAGTAACCGATAGCAGTCAGAGACTCTAATTAGATGCATCATACTGATTCAATTTTTTTTGGAGGCTTTTCAATTTCAAGAGTTGTAGGAGCAAATAACACTAGAGATGTGTTCCATGCAGAACATTCCAAAGGTACCAGATCGAGATAGATTTGAATTCCTTTCTTGTTGAGTGGGAGTGTTGAAATTGGAAACAAGAAACAATAAAAATGGCACCATACAGGGCTTATGTTTTAATTTCCCCTTAATTAAATCGGAAGAGAAATTGTAATTTCATCTCATGACAACTTCTATTAGTTAACTGAGTTAGGAAGACTTAGTTAGCTTAGGAAATTCGAGTTAGAGGTCAGAGAGGAGGCATGTAGAATTCTCTCCCAAGATTTTAGGGGGTCCAGTTACAATTATTTGTGAGTTGTAATTAGTTAACTCAAGTATTTGAGTTAAAATCAATTTAACTAGTTCTAACTGAGAGATGAGCTAGTGAGACGTCCGGTGAATTAAATCTGATTTAATTCACAAGTAGTGATCAATCAGTTTACTGATAATTCACTATAAATAGTTGTTGCATGTCAATTCTGACGAAGGCCAGTCAAGTTTGAGGTTAGAGGGAAGATAATTATTAGTTGTATTATTAGAAAATTGTACTGGTCATGCATGAGGTCATCGAGAAGGATTGAAGGTATTGCACAATCATTATTTGGGATTTTTCTAATTAATAGGGGCTCAATTAGCCCAAGGATGTGTAAGGAAGGCAGGCCATGAAATAAAAAGGTTAAATATTTGACCAAACTTGCTTAGATCGCAAGCCAGATTCGAGCTAGATCAGAATGAGATAGTTAGCGGAGTGTCGAGGTTTCTTAGGAAGGGAAATAACACTGTATTGTTTCATGTTCTTGAATTTATGCAATATATATATAGTGGGGTTTTTAGTCAAGGATTTCCCTAGATACATCTTATGTTGTGCGATTGATTGTCTCTTTCTCTTACTTGTTATGTGATTGTGCGATCGTAATTTATTTCCGCAAATTGTAGAAGGATTCAATATTTTGTTTTAGTACATTACAAGATCAGATTGAATTCCATTGGTAGATTTTCTACACAATTTCTATTGCATCTAAACAATTCAAAAGCTACATGGAAACCCAATGATTATTGTAAGTGACAAAGATCCTATTTTCATTGGAAATTTTTGGATGAAATTATTTTCTTGTATTGGTACTCAATTAGCTTATAGCTCATCTTATCATCCTCAATCTGACGGGAAAATTGAGATAGTGAACAAATATTTGGAAGGACATCTTTGTTGCTTTATATGTGATAAACAAGCAAAATGGGTCAAGTGGTTACCTCTGGCTAAAAGGTGGTATAACACTTCCTTCCATATTGCAGCAAAAATGACCCCATTTATCACACTTTATGGATATCATCCATTGTCCATCACATCACCTTTAAGAGAAAATTCTAAGGTTCAAGCAGTGGAAGATCACATCGAGCATCGACAATAATTTCTCCAACTCTTAAAGGATAACCTGACTCTGGCGCATAATGAAATGAAACAACAGGCATATTGACATCGCAGTGAAAGAAGTTTTGATGTAGGCGACTGGTATTTTTAAGGCTACAACCATACAAATAAATGTCCCTCAAGCAAGCTAAGAAGGATAATAAATTATCACCCAAGTATTATGGTCCTTACAAAGTGTTGCAAAAGATTGGTAGTATGGCATACAAATTGGAGTTGCCCACATCTTCCCGAGTACACTCAGTTTTCCATGTTTCATGCTTAAGAAGGTTACTGGTGACAAGCTCCCAGTTTAAACAATATTGCCAGAACTTGACGAAGAATGAAAAATCATATAGGAGCCTGAAGCAGTCATGGAAACAAGAACATGATAGCTATGAAATCGAACAATTTCAAAGTATCTCATTAAGTGGAAGAACTTACTCGCTGAAGATTCCACATAGTAGGATGAAGATTTTATATAGAAGCATCCAGAACTACTCAAGCATTGATGACAACACACTTTTGAAGGAGAGGGGCATGTTAGGTCCCTATAATACTAGTGTAGACGCCATATTGTTATCATTAATTTAGCCCCATTATTGTTAGTATAACCCCCTATTGTTACTAGTGTGCCCTGTAGAAGCCCACTATTGTTATTATTGTGCCCCATAGAAGCCCACTATTGTTATTATTGTACTCTTACATTATTATTGTTATGTAGACTCTGATTATATTGTGACTCCTTAGACTCCTATATATACCAAGGAGATCTTGTCATTTGTATCATCCAATAATTGTTCATTTATGTGATGTAAAAGAGTTTACCCCCACCAAGAGGTTATTTCTCAAGTCGTCGATCTTTTTTTTTTTTGTGAGCTGGTTGCGTAACAACAATGGTTAGAATGAGGTCAATCAACAATTGTAATTGTCATGTCAATTGATGAATCCAATCCTTTAGGAAATAAAATAAGGTATTGTTTAACGAGGTGACGATTTTGCCCAAAAGGTGAATTTGTCATTGGAATTCGATGATTTTTTTTCTTCAAGAAATCTGACCATGTGAGTGTTTGAATCATTTTTTTATGGTAAAAATAGATTCAACACCATCAAGAACCTTTGAAGCACCCAAAATTCTAAAGTTTCACAACTATTACCTAAATTTCCAAAAAATTCTACCAAATTTCATCAAAATCATACTAGATTTTACATTATTTTCCAAACAAAAACATCACCATAAAATAAATGAATATTAAACTCTATATCTGAAATCTATATAAATGAAATAAAAAGACTTTACAAAACTCATATCTATTATTTAGATAAAAAATTTGTTATCCCCACCTTTTAATTCATAATTTAGTTATCAAGATGATTCAAAATTATAAAAAATAAAAATTACATACTTTTATATATGCTTGTTTTTAATTGAATTTAATATTTTAAAAATTATAATTTATAATCTTATTTATTTAATAAAATTTATGTACCTATTAATTTTAATTATAGTAAAATAAACCGAATATATCTACCTATAGACCCAACGAACCTCTTCCTACTTTTCTCCACCGAGTAGGCGGCCGCCTAAAAATATTGTAAAAAAACAAAACATTTTATATTGTCCACTTTTCTTCCGCCTGTTTACTCAGTTCCTTGTTCGTCCAACCGGAAGACGACGGTGGATGCCACGTGGCCATCGCCCTGGGCACCTTATTTCTTCAAATTCGCGCAAGCGGAAAGATTCAATCGTTAGCAAATCAGTTGACTCCCAAGCATTCGATCAATTGTTGATCGAAATCACTCGAAATCGAGTCGAGATCTACCGTTCGAAGCCCTCTAGCCCTGCAATTGAGGGCCATTTGGACTTCTGCGGCTTAAAGTTCTGAGAAATTAGTGGACCTGGGAGCCGATTTTTATCTTTTCAGTGACCTTTTCTGAGGATTTCCAATTTCCACCATGAATTCTGAATAGTAAGTATCAGAAACTTAAGATTTACGTTTTTAGCGAGCTATTTGTATTGAAATTTGAAGCAATTAAATATATTTTATGTATAAATGCACCTGGATTTTATGGCCATTGGTTGTATTTAAAGCATATGATTAATTGGAATCTACGGCATCTGGTATGTATTTTTGTTGTATTTAAAGCATATGATTAATTGGAATTTACGGCATCTGGTATATATTTTTCTGTATATACATCAAATTTATGAGCTATACAGTCAATATTATGTTTTATCCGCCCTAGTTCCTAAAGGGATCTTTGAAAAATACTGCGATCTAACTTTCTTTGATTATTTTTTCGCCATTTGTGGGTTCGAGATCCACATAATGTCGAGTCGATTTCCTTTTGGAGGAAATATTGGCAGAGGCAATAAAGCACGCCAATAAGACATTGCTTGCTAATTTAAATATTAACTGGAAATGCAAGGCACTTTAAAAAGGATGTCTAAGTTTGTTGGAAGATCATACTTTGTCAATGCATTGGGGTTAGGATAATCAAATATTTTACTAGAGGGATAGCACATGTACCGGAAACAACCAGCCCCTGTTAAAAGTTCAGAATTTTGATCTGAAATGAAGTTATACTTACAAATTGTCCTAACTTTGACGTACCTATTCTTTGCAGTGACTATTTATTTAAACTTTTGCTAATTGGTGATTCTGGTGTTGGAAAATCCTGTCTTCTTCTGAGGTTTGCGGTACTGTTCAACTACCTTCCCTTGCTTTGTTGCCTTTGAATGCTAGCTTTTGAATTGGCACAGTTTTTGAGATATTGCATACAAGGAGTTTTGTCTACATAAATGAAAACATCCCTCTCTGCAGTGATTCCTTTTTGTAGTTTATTTACTTGGGGATCAAACCTGTTTATTAAGGTAGTTACAGCTCAAGGCAGTCATACTAATTATCAGTCCAAATTGACTGTAGGATGATTCATATCTGGAGAGCTATATCAGTACAATTGGTGTTGACTTTGTAAGTGCTCTTAGTTTGCTGATTTATTTTAACAGTTTCATTTTGATTGTAAATGTTTTAATTCTGTGGCTTTTCCAGATGTGGTATAAATTTGGTGTTGTGCAGAGCTGATTTATTATCAATTGTGTTTTGTACAGAAAATTCGTACAGTGGAATTGGATGGGAAGACAATAAAACTTCAAATTGTGAGCAAGCAATGCCATGAATTTTGGATTGTGTAGTCTTGCTATTGCATGTTATCTATTATTTACTTTTTGGTGTAATGCATGGAATCCCTTTTTGCTGTTTTCCTCTAAAATTTAAATACAATTAAAACAGGAAGTAGATCGTTCCATTAAAGTCATTTGGGATTTTGCAGTAAAACTGTTTATGCTTGTTGTGCTTATGGTAATAAAGATATTTATGGCATATCTCTTGACTAAGCTGTTCGATTACAGTGGGACACTGCGGGACAAGAGCGGTTCAGAACAATAACAAGTAGCTACTATCGTGGTGCTCATGGCATTATTGTAAGTACAACCAGATTTCCAATTGTATCACTGATTTATGTGATGTCATAGAATCCATACGTTTTACTTCATTTTAGGTCATCTACATGAAACGGAAACTGATCATCCCTTTTAACCTCAGTTTCTTATTTTGTCTGGGTTCCAGGCTTGGTCAGCATTACGAGTCTGGTTAGGTATGCCGTTGTTAGTGCATCTTATGCTAGTTTGGATTTGTAACTGTGTCAGTTTGGGAAAGATGGGGTTTCTCTTGCAAACATCCATTAAATTTGGCAGGAGTGCTGATTCATAGGTTTATTCTCTCTATGATGAATTTCCATCCAGTGATTGTGTCGCTTATTTTAGTCAAATAAAATCTTTTGAGACCTGTAGCAGTCATTATGTCGGAATTTTTGATGGTGCCCACGGTGGAATTTTCTGTTCCTGGCCAGTTCCTCTGCATGTGCGCTCTATAAAGAAGCTTTGGGCTACCCTGCATGTACATTTTTTTTAGTAGTGGAATTAGCATACATTAGCGGTACTTATTCAAGAAATGTGACAAGGTTGATGTCCTTCTTGTGCTAAGAGGCGCTTTACAGCCCAGTATGGGGAGGATGTTGTAACGTAACATAACAAAAATGTATATGATAACAAAAGAAATTAAAAGACAACAATAACTAAAAAGAAATTACATGTTTGCTGAAAAAACAAATTTGTATGCATCTAGCTATCTATAATTTGCTCAAACTCAACATGTAAACTTAAAACCAGCCTAGATCCATCTTAACTCAGGATCTATTAAGGGCTGACAGGGATTAAATCCATTGAGGTGCCCTTTCCTTAAGTTTTGCACTCTAAAAAAGGTGAAACTTTACCTAGGAATTTGATCTGTCTTGGTGCTTGATAGATCTGGAGGTAAGCTAGATCTTTAAGCCCAGAATGATAGCTTTCGAGGATTTATTGAACAACATTTAGAACACAGAAGCTGAAAGGTAACGTTAAGAGAGGTTGAGAGCCATCATGTTGCATGCAAGTCCATAACTAATCAAATATTTTTACCAGCTAGAAGTGGAATATTTGAATCACTCAACAGAAGTCACAGTAAATGCGAACTCGCTAAAAAAAGGGGGATCAGTGTGGCTTTTTAGTATTTACATATGTTATTAACCACTTAAAGCTTATGGAATGGATATTTTCAGCATTATGCTTGGGGAAGGACAAGAAGCACGCCTTCCTTGGGTTAATAATGGTGCAATAAGCTTGAGAACATTTTGCATTCTACTAGTTTTTCTCACAACCAATGAGGTGGATTTTGAGCAAGAAGCAAGCTGATTGCGTAACATAAGTCTATTTGTTTCAGGGCTTGCTTATGTACTATCTATGCTAAATCAAGGTGTTGGATAATTTATGTATGTTGTAATATTTTCATAATGTTGAGAAGAAAGATGGGATTGGTTGGAGCTCAGAAGTGGTAGTATGAAGAATATTCTGTAGGGTTTGGGAGAATTACATTAATGGTACTTTTTTTTTTGAGGTCCACTGTTTCAGATTCTGTTTGGTAGATGATGTCTTTTGATATTTTCAACTCCTCCTTTGTTAGCATTCCTAGTTTTCATAGAATAGTTGCTGGACATTATAATATCTTTTTCAAAAATCTTTGTTTGTAAATATGATTCTTAAATTATATTAGAAGAAAACGATACACAGTACAGGGCATGTTACAAAAAAGGCGAGAGCATATGGGCTTTTGCTACAATCCAGATCAGGGGCTAGAAGTACTGTTCACCGAATTGAAAGCCAGAACCTAAAGGACCTAAGAAGCTACACTGGCACAAACTAGAATTCTTACCTTGACAAAACACAAGTTACCATGCCGGGGATCAATATGAACCTTGCCGAGACCAAATAGCTTATCTTTTTATACGATGAATAATCTTTGTTTAAATTTTTCCTGGAGTTTGCTGATTTTCATTTGTCAGAGTATTATTTTGCACTAGAAATTATTTAAAACAAGCTATCAAGTTTACTGAATTTCATATTACGTTGAAACTAAAATTTTCCATAATTAGATGTTTATCTCTTTGTTCTGGCAGGTGGTATATGATGTTACTGACCAGGAGAGTTTCAACAATGTCAAGCAATGGTTGAATGAGATTGATCGCTATGCTAGTGAAAATGTTAATAAGTTGCTTGTTGGTAACAAGAATGATTTGACTGCTAAGAAAGTAGTTGATTATCAGACAGCCAAGGTAATTTCATATGTTAACTCAACTGCTATCAAGTAAAATATGTTTGGCATTCATTTTTCTGTTCATGGTCTTTTTGGTGTGGTCCTGAGTAACATTGGTGAGGCTTAGATTTTGTTCTTTGTTTCCTTGTTTATGTTAATTTTCTTTCTAGCTTAAATTCAGTTTTGTAGAATTAGCCGAGATTTCCTGTTCATATAATCCTTTTGACCGGCTTAATGGAAATCAGAACTCTTCTTAGTTCCAGAGCCTCATGAAATGCTAATGACAGATCTCCAATAACTGGGTAAATGTAATGGAGATGCTGCCTCTATGAAGACCTGAGATTTACCACCACACACATGCACACATATTGTTCTTGCACACTGGTATTATGCAAATGCGGGTTTCCTAGGTTATTTGACTGATTAGGGCTTTGGGAGATGATCTAGGTTATCTTACTTATGTAGGTGCATTTAGAGATGTAGTCCATATCGTACCATATTTTGCATGAAAATGAATATATAACAGAGCTGTGTGAAAACAACATAAAATAGCTATGGAATTGCAAGAACTGGGTAAATGTGATGGAGATGCTGGCTCTATGAAGACCTGAGATTTATCACCACACACATTCACACATATTGTTCTTGCACACTGATATTATGCAAATGCAGGTTTACTAGGTTATTTGACTGATTAGGGCTTTGGGAGATGATCTAGGTTATCTTACTTATGTAGGTGCATTTAGAGATGTAGTACATATCGTACCATGTTTTGCATGAAAATTAATATATAACAGAGCTGTGTGAAAACAACATAAAAAAGCTATGGAATTGCAGGAAGAATTGATACTTATTGATCATCCTGTGGATGTCAAGATGTAAATAAAGAATTCTTCAAGATTGATGTAAATTTAAAGATAATTTGTTTAGTTTTCCGATTATAACCACAAAAGTTACTGACTGGAGCTCCTATTTTTTCTGTTTCAACAGTCTTTAAATGTTTTCATAAAATGGTCTGCATTTGGTGGTTCTTTCTATAATAAAGTTGGAAGCATACTCTTGTGGAAGTGGGATAGAACGATGCATTTTTTATGGCATAGTGAAATCCATGATATTGATTTTCAATGTAGTTCATTACCAGGCCTTTTCTTTAAGATATTGTAATTTTTGTTAGGCTCTAGTATCCGCTGTGTAGAAAATATAAATGAGTTTTATATTCAGCAACAATGAATAAAGAATCAAGATTGGATACCGGATTAATTTTTGGTGTTGAAGGACAATACTTGGTATTTGCCAGTGGAGTTTCAGTCAGAGTTTGTCTTCAAAGTTCAAACATTGTCACCATTTGCAGGGTTTCATATCCGGCAGTGTTTTGATGAAAAGGACGGTGAGCATTGGTTATGTACTAAGCAACATGAAATAAATATTGTGGAGATAAGATAACATACTTCCAGTCAATCTATTGAAGGGAAAAGCAAACACTTATAGTATTTATCATTTTGGCTGAGGAACTGGAAAATTGTTTAAACAGTTTGCAACTTTTCTTATGAAATTGGATCATTAGAAGGTGTTTAAGAAGGCTAACAAGGTAAGTGTGGTGAAAACAAATGGGAAAGAGCCTAGCTTGAAAGTGTTTGAAGGATGCATTGTTTTTTTATTCCACTTGGCCTATTGTGGGTTCCTTTAAATCTGCACACGTGAATCCGTTGGATTTGAACTAGTGGCATGGAAGGAATATTACTTTGATCATCGTTGCTGCTAACCAAATCTTCTGGTATTTTCTCTTGCATGCAACTAGTTGAGGTAACCCAATATAGCTCCAGGTGGAATAGTTGCCTAAGAAAAATGTACAATATGTTAAATGATTTTTTACTAATTAGTTTTTGTAACTGTACAATGTGTCTTACGAACAAGAAATAACGTGTATAATTCTTTTAGTTTCAGACTCACATGTTAGTATTATTGCCAGTCTGAGATCTGGTATGATGCATGCCAGATTTGTCATTGGCTGAATCATCCTTGTAGGACTACTTTCTGACACCCGTTTACGTACATTATAAACAAAGTCAAAATATTTGTAGGATATATTCTGACT
The DNA here is from genome assembly GCA_034641835.2 of Pinus albicaulis. Lineage (NCBI taxonomy): Eukaryota > Viridiplantae > Streptophyta > Pinopsida > Pinales > Pinaceae > Pinus > Pinus albicaulis. The sequence continues at coordinate 1,490,839,258 of CM076582.1, read as the reverse complement.
GCTAATATGGAGAGCAAATTGGTACAAAAAATTGGATTTCTTATGCACCTGTATATGTGGGGTACCATTATGTAAGCTATACCACACTTGTGAGTTACAGGGAAATATGGGAAAATGGGAGTACTCGGAAAACCAAAATAATGATGGATGCCTTTGAGTTTTAAAAAGATTTGAGATCTTTTGGTTGGAAAAAAGGGAAATTTCTATGATAGTGGGCCTTTGCTTATGAAAATAATATTGTGAAGTCTGAAAATTAGGGACCCTCAGGTCCCATGCTCCTTTGACAACAGGAACTATTATCTGTATTTTAACCATATTTGTTCCTATAACCTGAGTTGTACTGCATTGCTTTAAGTACTTTCAAAATTTATGTCCATTGTTATGCAAAACTTTGGCTTCATGGTCCCACTAAAACCCATGATCTCCTTCATTAATGTTATTGGATTGAAGATTTGCTTCCACCATCTTTTCCTTTTCCATTTTTGCAGAACCTCTGGATTCACACTGCATTCCAGTTAAAATTGCTGATTATTGGACTTTTGATCTCTTTGATAAATTGCTTGTGTAAATTATTATTTGGTTTGCACATAGGAACATAAAAATAGACTTATTGGACTTTTGATCTCTTTCTTAAATTGCTAATGTAAATCATTATTTGGTTTACATATAGGAACATGAAAATTGACTTACGTCTTATCTGATTCCAGACTAACTCCTTTAACCAGGAAAAATATATTTCTATGCTTCCTATTTGTCTTTGTACTGGATAGAAGGGTTTGCCTGTAATTGAAGCAGAGATGCTAGTCTTAGTTTTAGTGTTTCTATATTTAAAGCAAATATGATTTACTGAGAAAACATTTAGTAGTAATCAAATTATGATATGTCAAATAGAATAAAAAACATAAGGAGGTCTGAAATTTGAATCACTCATCGAGCCTTAAATTCTAATATAGCCTTTGGGTAAAAGTGAATCATATTCCCCATTAATGCAATTATTTTTCTTTCTGCTTTGTTCTATGACTTGCATGGTGATGTTTTTTTCTTGGTCTGACATGGTATTAAAGCAGATCTGGGTTTGTAAGGATTCTCTGATAATGTCTCAATATTTTTGGTATCAGTGCTTGATTTGAAATTTTCTGTGCATTTTTATTTTGTCCTGGCTTTGTTAGCTGTTTTATTAAAAACAAGTTGCTTTCTGCACTTGGAAAGAGAGTTGCATGCTAGAAAATAGAGAAGGGGATGTGTTTTAATGAGGTCTTCTTCTACGGTTCTAGCCCATCAATGGCTGGTCAAATCATTGAAGTAGACAAAGTTTGACATCCTGCATAACTTTTGTAACACTCTTTTGGAGGTGTGTGATCTGTCTCATACTCTTCTTGTTGTGTGAGGTGGTGTTCACATGCTCAGATATTGGCATCTCTATCCCCATCTAACTTGTCCTGATGGAGACCTGAATTCTCAGCTGCAGTTGATTACTTAATTCTTCTGTTTTTCGTGGGCTTTTCTTTAGCTTCAGATTAAGACCTGGCAGCTCCTAGTCCTAGTCTAGGTACATATGCCAACATGATTTTTTGGCTTATATTCCCCTCTGTAGGAGTGGTTCTTTTTAAATGCACAATTTCTTTAATTTTGGTTTTTAAACTCATGTGGTCATTTTTTAAAGACCTGACACTCGTTCTCTAGCACTGTGGATAATCCAGAAAGCTCTTTAAAAAATTTCTTTAATTTCTTAAAAAAATATAAGAAATTCAATTGAATTGAGGAAATATTGGAGGATCTTGAACTTTTAGCTCGAGACTTCAAAAATACATTGCATTGCTACTTGGCTGTGCGCTGGCTTCTAGAAAATTCTGCATATAGGGGTTTTCATGGCTTGTGATTGCATGAACCTTCATGTGCTGTTGTGACATTCAATTGATGGCCTCTACAATCTATTTGAGCCCGTGTTCCATTTCCTTTTTCTGTGGTGGCACTGTGTCAATCATGGAGGTGAAGAATTGTTCATATTTCTCACTGGCTTTTTACCAAATAATTCTTTAGAAATGCTGAAGTGCTTAAATCAATCCTTAAAGATGCTGGTACATGCAACCGTTGTTGGTTCAGGGTATATTAATAGATGTGCAGGCTGCTGTGGACATGCATATGGCACATGAAGGGTATCATGTACAGGTTGGGTACAGATGAAGGGTGATGAGGACAGTTACATGCCACATGCAGGGAAGCATGTACAGGGCATGGGTGCAGGGTACACATGCAAAGTACAAACAACTTCTCTCAGTTCAGCAAATCAGTGGGAGGAAGACTCAACATGCTATTTTTGTATAGTCTATGGGTGGGATCAGTGCTGTGTTGGACGTTGTGACCATTAAGATGGGTATTTGGTGTAGTGGTTACTCAAGTATGTGCATTTTCCTTTTAACAAATTGTGTATGTGTTAAATATAATAAGAAATATATGGAAGGCCAAGTGTCACTTAGGAAACCTTAGATTCTGATGGACACTTCAAGGAAAAGTGAATAACCTCTTCCATTACTGGAACCTGGTTTTTCTTTATGCTGCTTTCCATTACTTTCATGGAGCTGTTTCAATTTTTGGCTCTGCAAACAACCTGTGTATCAGTGAGTTTACAATAATCTAACAGGAATCTAGTCTGAGGAGCTTATGAAGGAAAAAAACTGTGAAAGGAGATTTTCAGAATCTGGCAACAGTGGTGGCAATGGATATCACCTTCTTGAGGATGGAGACATTGAAGTACACTGCGTTGAAAGAATGAGGCACTGCCCAGGGTGAATTGAGAACCAGTGGCAGCATCACTCGCGGCTCCACAAATAGTACAAATGGCAACATCACCCGGGGCACCATTGGCACCTTAATAATGGCGTTTATCATGTCTCCATTTTTTTTTTTTTTTTGGTTTATATATCTGACATTAGTGACAGATTCTGTGTTGTGGCAGAACCGAGGGTCTAATGTATTTTGTAAGGATATAAGTAAATTCTGTACAGCAATATAATAGCTCTGGGGTTCTGGTATAACTTAGTGAGCATAGTAAAAAAGGCAGGGATCTGAGAGACTAATTTCATCAAATTGCTGCAATGTAATTTTATAGGCAAAGGCCCCCATTTCCAACTTTTTCTTTTTGGTTTGACCTGCTAAGGATTTTTAATTTCTTCATCGGGGGATTCAGATATATTAGTTTTCAGAGGACTTGAATCTATCCTTCATCAACTTACAGGTCAACAAGCATTCCATTGCTAGAAGTACTGGTTAATAGTGTTGTTATTTGTGAGCCCACATTAAAATTTAGATGTAGAGAAGCAACAAAAATGATGACAAAGAAGCATTTATACAAAATAAAGATTTACATGGCAAAACCCTGACAGCATGGCAAGGAAATATCCCCAGGGCAAGATATTGGTATTCTTATTGCTCAAGAAAGAAGATTACAATATTCTCAGATCAGGCTTGCAACAACACTAACATGCACTTCTTGGGCTACAAAGATGTATCTTTAACATGGCACTGTTACATGCGTTACATGAACTGCCTCCATTACATAAACCTCCACCATTATACAAACTACCAAATATTTACTTGAGGTAAATTTTCTTTTTAGTTGTTGTCCCGATTCCAACAAAAAGAAATATTGGCTTTCAGATAACTGATTAAGATTCATCAGCCATGTGTCATAGACATTGGCTTGCAGGTTTTTACTGGCATTTAAACCCACAGGTATTGATAGGAAATGTGGTTTTAGTGTGGATGGAAACACTGTCTTGAAGGGAATCTAATTTATGAGCATATGTATTATGGACACTGAAATGGAGGTGAGGGTGGATACAGTTATGCCATTTAAAAGACAAAAGTTTTGGATACAATATGGCTAAACGTGCAACATATCAAAATAGATATTATACACGTGCAAAATATTTGTCTTAAAGTATGATAGTATGATACTAACTCTAAATTAGATTTCATGGAGAACAAAAGTTGTCAAAAATTTCTTACTGAACCTACAAAAGTTGATTTTTCTGCATGGGGCTGGATGTAGTTTCCTGTCATTTTGAATATTATTACCCATGAATTCGTATAATGACTGTTAAAATAATGGTCGCATAGATAGACGATATACTTGACTAATATCTTACTATTGCCCTATCAAATGCTTTCTGTGCAGCAATGCATATACATGATTTGGCATGTAATCTGTTCCAGATAGATCTGGATTGAATCACAAACAGATCCATGCTCTATTCATTCTGGGATTAGGTTCGTAAAGGATCTGATACATATCCAAGGATTCACCATCTTTATTGCAGCCTCCATTCACAATTCTACAAAATTGTTAAAGCAGAGAAAGTTCCAGTCATTTTAATATGTGATTTTCAAGTGTCTTCGACACAGCCGTCAGTGTTTGGAAAAGTATCAATGGCTTACTCATAAGAGTGAATTTCAAATAGTTCTGTGGATTATGTGGAAATATTTAAAGATTATTTCTGCTGGATGTTGAAAGCTTTCTACAATTGCCCTGTGTTATTTTTTTGTGGTTTGGCTGATGGCTTGAACTAGTTATAGTCTTTGCATGTAATTTTTATTTAAATAAAATTTTAGCATTCACAATCAGTACCAGTCTCTCTGAGCTATCCTTTTTATATATACCCTGAACTTTTTTGAATATAAGTCATTTGCATTTTACTCCCAGGCATTTGCAGATGAAATTGGGATTCCATTTTTAGAGACAAGTGCTAAGAACGCAATAAATGTTGAGGATGCATTCTTGACTATGGCTGCTGAGATTAAAAACAGGTATGTTTTTCATTAGTACAAACTTTTATCTTTTTTTTTTTCCTTTTCTTTATTTTCTTTTTTCTAATTGAAAGATGAGTTTACTTGTTTTTATGTAAGGAATTGCCCATCAAAGTAAAATACAGAAATTGTCTTTGACAGATAAATGGTAAAGGGCATTTTAGAAATATGTTGGCTGTCCAGGAAATGATGAAGGATTATCTTCTGCTTGCTAATAATTTTTTTATTAAAAGAAATGTTGATTAAAAGCTTGTCAGATAATGTAGTTTTTGTCTACAAGGTACACCAAAACATATTCAACAATTCAAGTACAACCCTGAAACATGAATAACGAAGTGCTAAGATACCATTTTTATCAAAAATTGATTGCGTTAGGTTCCAGTCATTTCCTAGTTTGTCAACCTTCTCTAGAATCTCAAAGATTCAAAAAACTCTTTTTATCTTTGATTGGGAGAGTCTTCCTGTGAAGCTTTGTACAGCTGTTGTGCTTAGACATTCTTTTGTGTTTCACAACAAATTTGGAGTATGCATCATCTTTGATCACGTTCCACCTCTCAGTTGAGATAATGAACTAGACTACATATTTGGTCATTCTTGTTCCTGCTTTTACTCTTGGTCATAGGTATCATCTTGCTTACAAAGAGGCAAATGTTAGTTTCATAGCTGTACAATTTTGCTGACAACAAATGGATTTAATTTGTTGACTATGGGTTGCTTTTACTTTGTTTTGGAGAATTCAAACAGTGACATCAAAGATAACAATCAATTTTTGATTGCAGGATGGCAAGCCAACCTGTGATGAATAGCACAAGACCAGCCACAGTACAAATGAAAGGACAGCCTGTTGTCCCCAAAAGTGGTTGCTGTTCGTAGATAATTCACTTATAGTTACATCATGGTTTCTGAAGTTTGTTATATAGTTACATCTTGGATTCAATTGATGGGCACCTTGCAATGGCTCCTAAGAGGTCCAGAATTTATGGAGATCTTGAAATATCGGTTGCAGTTCGGACCTCGTTTAATGGGTTTCTATTTTTTAAATAATCTGTATAGCAATTTACTATTGTACTTTGCCCAGTGTGACAAAACATTTCATATGTTCTCCAAGGATATAGCAGTTTGATCCTGGTAATTGTTAGAGGGATGTGAAATATTACCTCTTCATTACTTTACCAGTGCTCTTACCAGATTGTAGTTCTTATTGTTTAGTGCCTGCTGAAAATTAAAATTTTCTGAAATAGAGCTATTCATTATTTTTTACAGTGCAACAACAAATTCAGTTTTGTTGGCCTTGCAGCAGAGAATTTATGGTACTAGAGGATGAGATTTTATGGCATTAATTTCTTCCCCTTGGAATGTTTTTGTATTCCATGACCAATGCTTTCCCTGTTAGGTATGGAGTTTGATTAGTTATGAATATGCTCCTTATCGGTGTTTTTGCTTGAACTGTTTTGGTAACATTTTCCATGACCTCAGTGCCTTTTTAAAACATGTCAACTTTTAGGTCAGAAAGTTACAGGGTGTTGGTTCTAGTTACCCATGATTCAATATTTGAGAATGGTAAATATGGCATGATCTGTGCCGTTTGAGGCTCCCAATAGATCCCTTAGTAACATTGCCTTCATAAAAATCTATAATTCTTAGAATTAACAAATTTTACAATTTTTTTTGCAAAATACTATGGTTGACATTTCAAAGTTTCTCCATGACATATAATTTGTTTCTAAGAAACATTATCAAATTCTAGTTAGAAAGAGACATGGTCATCTCCATAAATTGTGCATCTCTTTCTTGATTGATATTCTTTGTAATTCTCTCTCAAAGCAACCAAGCCTCTGTGTAGTGATTGAATATTGCACAAAGAATGATGGGATTAGGAGAAATCTAGTTTCTTGGAATTGCTTGAGCTAAAGGAGTTTAGAAGATGTTTTTTCTGCATTATAAGATTGTATAATATGGTGAATATATCTACATAATATCGTGAAGATATTTAAATGTGGGTTTGAACACATATTTAGATGATATGGCGAAGATATGTAGACGTGGGTTTGAGTATATACGCCATTGTGGTGATAAATTGATATTCCCATGAAATCAGCTTTATGAATTTTGGGACCTTGTGGTCATTGTTAGATGATTATTAAAGTTATTGAAGGCTATCCTTGAATATTAATGCTTTTTGATGATGTTTTCCAGAGGCATTAAGCTCCATTAGGCATTGGAACTAGTTTGGGATATGAAAATGTACTCAATGCTTTTTGATGATGTTTTCCAGAGGCATTAAGCTCCATTAGGCATTGGAACTAGTTTGGGATATGAAAATGCCCAGTGAAAAATTCTTCTTTAACCCTCTTATTCTCTTTTTCCATATTCATTTCTAGGTTTTAAGCTTGGGATGAAATACTTTGAAGGAATTCTCTTTTCCCTTTTTCATTCCATATTTTGAAGGTCTTTTTGTGAAGACTTGAGAGTATGTTTGGTTATTTATCAAAGAACTTCATTATTGGTTTTTCATTGGACATTGATTAGTCCGTACTGTCATTCCTTTTTTAGTTCTCTACCTCTTTGATTCAACTTGTCTTCCAATAGTTTTTGATATGCTTCTCAAATAAAAGAATCCATGTGTTCATTTTGAATTCATCCTTATCATGGCTATACTAATTGTTAGGTTTTACGATAATTTTTTATATGCTTCTCTAAAAGTAACTTTTGCCTTCATTTTTGAATTCATCCTTATCATGGTTGTATCGTTTTAGCTAAAGCGTTAAAATTGAATTGAGTAAGAAATTAAAGATAATTATAAATAAAGCATCTTGAGAACAATTCTAGGAAATCTTAACCACGGATTTTGCATTTTGGTTTGACTTACAGAGATTCAAATTATTGATCCTTTGGGTCCTTACTTTCGAACTTGTTCTATTAGCTTATTCTCCTTTGAGAAAATCATGTTTTGTTTATCTTTCTTATTCCTATTTGTTTGTGGTTAGATGGACTTTGTTCCTCTCTAAGTTTTATATGCTCGTACATTGGTCTTTGATTAAGCCACAATGCTTGGTATATTTTTATGTGATACATGCAAGAGCTTCAGTGGTTTGGAAGTTTTTTCATGGTTTATGATGTTGGTGACTAGACCCTTCATTGGTGTGAAGTGTCTATAAGAGGAGGATTTGGGATAGCAAAAGTTGAGGAAATGTTTCCATAGTTAATATCAATGTTAAAGTGCAATTTGTTCTCCTTTACAATGATAAAGCACATTGGTTTTCCCTTTCAATTACTTGCATGAATCAACCAATATTTTCTAGGCTCCTCTTGATGCTTAGTTGATGTGTTTCAACAAGTTTATGGTCATATTCATTGCTTAGCTTAGTAAAGCTCTCAATAATCTATGGTTGTATTCATCCCTTAACTTAGACTTGTGGTCATATTCACCTCTTAGTTCATTATATTTTTTTCTCGTATCCATCTCTTATCTTAGTTGTTGGAAATACTGAGGGGAGGGGGGGAGGTGTGAATGAATATTTCTTTACAATTGTTAAATTATGCTAGGAGAAATACTTTTATTAATGAAAATGATGAGGACTTCAATCCTCTTACAATAGTAAGGCTCCAACCTATACAATAAAATTCTAACTCCTTCAAGGCTCCAACCATGGTCTCAATGAGGACTCCAATATGTTGAAGAATGTAACTGGTGTTGGTCTTCATAATTGTATTCGAGTCATAATGAAATATATTTGTCAAAAGAAAAAAAAAATTGTTAAATAAATTGACTTATTAAAACATGGGTTTCATGCTTGGGTCAATTATTTTTAGGTCAAAGGCTCCATTGAAGGCTTCTAGGGTTTATGTCAAGTGTTCTTGTCCATTTCATAATGTAAAGAACCCTTCTTGGGAATTATTTGTTTAGAAAGAAAACTATTTTAATGTAGAATAGGTCAATTAGGCCTCCTCCATCAAGTCGTCCTATAGGGAAGGACAAATCGACCTAGGAGGACTATATATAAGCATCAACTCGACCCATTTGTAGGAGAAAACATACAAGTTCGAATTGCAATATCTGGAAGCACAAGAGTGTAAATTTCAAGGGAGAAGGAAACGGCTAGTGAAGAAGGAGGTTAAGGAACTAAAGTTGTTAGAGGTCTGAAATTGTAGTCTTGAAGCTGGGCTGAAATTCTGATGCAGCAGGGTCGAAAAATTGTCCTTGATGCAATATTGAAGCAGGGTTGATGTAGTATTGATGCAGTTGATCTTTGAAGGTTGGAAGAACAGTTTGAACATTGTCTTGGTGGAGGAGGAAGGTTTGTTTGTCTAGGGTCTTGATCTATCTCATTTGAACTACTGAAAGAAGAGTTTTTGATTGGGTTTTCTCCTATATAGGATTTTTAATCCCTGGTTGAGTGCCTACATCTAGTGTCCTTGATCTTCGTGTTTTGGTTTTGGTAATTGCTTGATGAACTAAGATAAAAGAACATAAGAAAGATAATAAGATTATAAAGAAATCCCAAGTAATTATCAACAAGAGAAAATCTTTTTGCCTTTCTGATTTTCCAACACAATCCTAGAAAGAATCCAGGATCCAACCTGGTTTCTTACAAGGCTCCAACATTGTATGAGGACTGCAATCTTCTAGGGCTCGAACATTATCAATTTACTTTAATCCTTCAAGATAGTTTTGATGTTGCTTCAAGTCTTCCAAAAGCTTCTTCAACAAGACTTGAAAGATCTCTTCGACAATGCTTCAAGGATGTCTCCAATACTGGTCCAAAAAAGATTCACATATTGCTCCAAGATTTATTTCAAGAAATGCTTCTAGATGGCCTCCAAAATACTTTTGGTTCAATTCAAGGCTTCAAGATTCATTGAAAGTGTCTCCAAGGCTCTTCATGTTTTAATAGGTCCCAACAATACTCCAATAAGGTCTTCAACAATGCTTTACCATGGTGTTTTTCAACAATGTTCAATGCTCCAAGAATATCTTCAAGAATGCTCCAAGAATTTCCTCAATGATGCTCCAAGTGTGGATAAGGATTTCTGCTCCAACATGTGATCTATATCAGCTCAAAAAGTCTGCTTCAATAAGGGTCTCAAGTGTTCACAATATGTTTGCTCCAAATCTATCTTTAAGTCTTCAACAAGGCATCCAAAAATGTTCACAATATGTTTTCTCCAAATCTATCTTTAAGTCTTCAACAAGGCATCCAAAAACAACTCCAACAATGTGTCAACTCAACTCCAAAGGATCAGCTTCAAGGACCAATTCCAATTTCTAAAAGATGCAAAGGTACTCCCCTCGAAAGTATTCTCCAAAAGTGTCTTTGGTCTTCTCACAAGAGGCAAAAATATAGTTTTTTCCTGGGTCGAATAGGTCTATTCATGAGAAGTTTAGGTCTGCTCCAAGACTAAGTAGGTCTACTCCTAGAGGACTGATCCATTAAGCCAAAACCCTACTCCCTTCCAAGTTAAGGTATATCCCACAAAACTGAGTTTGGACCGAGTTGTGTTAAGGGTTGTTTGTCTCAAGGCAAAGCCACAAAAGGGATGAAGTCTGGGCCAGAGATGGGCTGACAGTTTGAGCCACAAATGGGCCAAAATTTTGGCATACAAGAGGGCCAAAATCAAGCCAAGATGGGCAGAAGAGTGTTCCTTTGTAACAACTGAGTTATGTCTTAGATGTTGGGCATAATATGCTCCAAAAACACTGAGTTTGATTAAAGATAACACCACGAAAACCATAGAAGACAACCAAAACATTCCACTGAAGAAACTTGCCTTATTATCCTAGTTTTGTTCCTTGGTTCATAAGTTGTGAACCTTCTCTTCACTTTCCTCAGATCCAAGTTCCTTGTTCTGTGCTTGATCGAGTTGGATGCTAGCTTGAGGTCGAATGAGGTTCTATTTATACAAGTTTAATCCTATATTGAATAGACACGTATTTTGGAGAGTCAACCTGTATTATAGAGTTGGCTTGTAGACATTATACCATTAAATGCTCATTTGAAAATGCTCAACTTGTAGTTTCCAATCTAAGAGATAAAAATCATCTCCAAGCATATCCTCTTGTGTTCAAAATTGCTACTACTAGTTTGTGGAAGTATCCATTCAATCTGCTCATCTCATTTATGTTCATGACATCAAAATATTGCAAGTATGCACTACAAATGCCAGTTGCAACTTGTATACAATTCAAACCATCTCAAGCTACTCATCACACAATTGTTGTGTCCATTTTAATGTAACCATAGGAATGTAATCAAGCCAATATCTTCTCACATGAATTTCCAAGAGACACTAGGTCAATATGCCAAACCCTTCTATGGTATCATGAAAATAATTGTTATATGTGTTCAACATTGTATAGATAATGAGCAGTTGAAGACAAAGGTATCGAGAAATGGTCAACACAATGTCTTTAACACAATAACTCCTTGGTTTGATCTTGATCTGTTGACCCTTTTCTTTGCCATCAATGCCAACATCTCAACATTGGTAATATCTTTGATAGGCATTTTATTCAACTCATAAGAGTCATTTGTTTGTTCAATCTTATATAAAGAAGCCTGTCCCTTTTGATGAGCCTTGCCTTTTGTCACTCATTTGGCTAGGCCTTATATTCCATGATTTTATTTCCAACAATTGCATCCTTTTATATGGCATCAAGCAAACAATAATTTTGGATGGGATCTTCTTCGGTTGGTTTGGATCACAACTTTTTTTGACCATATGGCTCAACGACTTTTATTTTGTTAATTTGGCTAAGATTTATATTCATGAGTGAATGAGAGTCCTTCGCATCATATTGACAAGTAATATTTTCAAAGCCTAAAGAAAATATAACCGTAGTATCTTCCTAGAGGGGAGATCAACAAGAAAGAGTAGTTTGTATATTGTAGTGTGTTCAAACTAGATGTCACTTATACCAAGATTGTATAAGATGAGCCCAACCATAACATTAGTGTCCAATATGTCAACCAATTGGTGGTAATAAACCACACCAAATTATGGTGCTAATGGTGGATTGGTCCTTATTCTTTGCTTGGTAGTGTTCCTCTCTATTATATCCATTGCTACCTTGATCCCACTATGCCAATATTTCTCTTAACAAAAAAAATGTAATCAATAAATTTTCAGGAGTAGTTATTTTCTCCTCAATTTTCTAATGAGATCCATCCTTGGGTGTATAAATATTCACCATCATTTACTTGGTGATCCAAGGGACTTTGACAAAAACATTAAAAATGTTCCCATGACCTTGAACATGGCCTAGGTATAGGTACTTAGGGGTGAATTCTCCAACTTAAGGAGTGTACCCCTTCTTTCATTTAGAGGAATCCCATTTAAGTTCCTTCCACAAGGTTTGCTTCACTTCCTCTCCCATGCCTTAAGTGTTATTGCTCAATGGCAGGCTAATTCAAGAATAGTGCAGGTAGTCCTAAGCCTCTTAAGATGAGGATCAATGGTGATACAAATACTTTAAGTCAACATTCATTGATTTAGCTTGAATTTCCTTGATATCTTGAGATTCCTTAGGGGTTCAAATTGTTCCAAGGAATTTTCCCAAAACAAAGTACAGTGACCATCCTTAATCTCCCAAAACTAGAAATTTTGAGCTAAATTAATGTTTTTTTTTTTTACTTTGTACCAACTGTAGGGATCCCTTAGGAGTGGTATTAATCTGAATGAAGTATGTTAGTGTTGTTGTGCTAATTACTCTTTCAGATTCTGTAAAAAATGTCTTATGTGTGCTTAAGGATTCAAGTTCTCTTGCAAATTATTGAGTCTCATGAGTGTTTTTCATGTTAATTTTATGAACAATTTAACATAAACAACAACAAATAAAAATATAGTACATCACCATACAACACATCAACACATGAATTTGATGAAGGAGTTCACCCCTCCTGGGCTGCATGTCCTTGGTCCAGCTTCCATGGCTTGAGCCTCTATATTATGCTCAAATTTGCAAAATGACTTGTTTACAATGCTTTTCTGCTCCTGAAACCTACACCAATGAATCTAGAACGACCAAAAATGGTCATCTAGCCTCTTTCAACCCCTGATTTGGTTGAAAACTCCAAAAGTTATGACCATCTCCATTTTTCCCACAATTTATGGCATAAATTTAGCTAACCGGAGCTAAATTTGGTTAGCTGTCGCTAAAATAGAAGTTCCATTGGATTTGGTGGACCGCCAAAATAATCCACATTAAATTAATTAAGTGCAGTTAGCGCTAATTAAATATGGTTAATCCATTAAACTCACGCTTAGTGGATAATCCAGATTAGCATTAATAGTTAGGATTAGCACAATTTAATGATGGTTTTAGGTGTTAATTAAACCCTAGATTAGTGTTAAATCTACATTTTAGAATTGGGCTCTGACGGTGATCATAGGTGTTGGTCATCTGCGTTGGGGGCTAGCCCCCTCTCCCCCCGACATCGACTATTTCAAACTTTAAATAAATGTGCAAATGTATAGTTGATAAGAACTAATGTATGGTGTATTAGTATTAGGCATGCATGTTGCACGGGAGGTCATGGGGTCGAACCACGATGCCTCCATCCCGTCTTCAACCAAAATTTTTACACCACGGTGGGGGGGGTAGGGGGAGCACATGGCAGTCCTAGGCTGAGCCACATGTCCTCTCCCCATTGGCCCAGACGAAAACCTATAAGAAATTTCCACACCATAAATTCTGAAAACCAATCAGATGTTGCCACTTGGCAGGCTGTCATTCGCCAGAGGAATTTGACCAAATTTGACCCTGCCTAGTCAGCATTCCATGTCAGCAGTACGGACTGATGACTGGGCTCCTTGTCATCATTTTTTTGTCTGTTTGTGCAAACATACATAACTCATTTTTGGGAGCATATAGAGTCCATTTCGCACAAAATGAAGTGCATCAGATTCAAGACGACGAGCACTACACGGTTGTTCAGGTTTCACATCATTCTGATAACTTTGATTTTTGAGAATAAAACTGAGCACTTCATCATTCCTCCCTAATGGAATCCTTTTGGACCCAAAAATCTCTTTCATTACTGAACACGTTGATGAGGGTACAATTCCCTCAGCCTTCCAGTCTCAATCCATTGGAATTTGCCCAATTTCATCAATTTGATATTTTCATAAAAACTAATATTTTTCCTTGATTCTGGAGACCTTGTCTTGCTGTTGTAGACACCGTCATGCTGAAATTTCCCAGAATTTGCAGAACATCAAGTTGTCCTTGAAGAAACAAGCTTGTTCCCACCTTGATCGTCAATCAAAGGAAACTTGAAAACTGTCTCACCTCGAACACTGTCGACATTGCGATTTTTAGCTTGTTTTTCCTCGTACTTGTGTCGAATTTTTACCAAGTGTTTTTGCCATTTCCATGTACCATTTTGAAACAAAAAACAAATACTTGTGGAACCTATGCCTTCTTTGTCAAATTGTTTTGGCGCTTTCTCTTTGACCCGTGCACTCTCTTGCACCAACATCTTGTTTCCATCACCGTTCAACACTGATGTAGATTGTTGCAAATCTTTCACATCTTGTTTACCTCTTTTCAAAGGAAACATATTAGATCCTTGAAACATATTATTACAAACATTAACAACTTCAATGAAATCAACTTGTTCATTTGATGCATCTTTTTGAAAGGTCTCATTCAAAACATCACTATGCTTGAACATTAACAAAGCCAAATTTTGACTTGCATTCACTATTCTCTTCATTTCTCCTGCATGTATAAGAGACAAACTCCTCTTCTTCTTATGCGCTCTAACTATGTACTCAATTCCATTATTGAACAAGTGGTACTTATTATCACGACAATGAAATACTGTTTTCCTGTCATAAAGGTAGGGACTTCCCAAAACAATACATGAATTCTCAAGTGGAACTACATCAAGTTCAACTTCGTCAAGAAAGTTTGAATTGATTGCAAACCTTAGGATGCACTTCCTTGTTACCTGCAAGTTTGCATTCTTGCATATCCAGCCTAAAGGACAGGGTCTTGGATGTGTAATAGTTTCTAGATTTAACCTCATAACTTTGTTTTTAGAAATCAAATTAGCTTAAGAGCCACTATCAAATAGTGTGTCTATTTTGGTATGCTTTGAAACAACTCTAATATGAAAGATTTCAATTCTTGTATCTCCATCTTGAGTTACATTAGAATAACTTGAAGAACTAGTGCTTGCTATGTTCTTACCTTTCAAACCCATTGATGTAATCTTGGTTTCATCTCCTAAATCTGAACCTAAGTCATGTTCAATGATTGCAACAATTTTCCCCTTCTCTTTGTTTTTAAGTTTGTTTGGCTTCAAATCTGGATGGAGTTGCCAACAATGGTCTTCATCATGGATATTTTTCGAAAAATGTAAAATGTTTACATGTGAGTTTCTCTTTCTCTGTTTTGATAGAACCATTTTTCTTTCCTCTTCCATTGAACTTACCCTTTCCTTTACCTTCATACTCAAGGAAACTATCACTTTTCTCATCTGCACTATGTTTCCCTCTTGCTTCTAGATGTATGGCTTGAACACAAACCTCATCTAAGTTTGTGGGATTGAACATGAGAATAGTATGTATATTATAGTTGTGAAAATACCCAATATACTTTAACAAATTTTCTTGAGAAGACAAATTGACACCCAAAATAAGAGCTCTTCTCCTAAATTCATGAGTGTAATCTTGCACACTTTGTCCCTTTAGTTTTCTAAAATTCTGCCAGTCCATAATGAATTTTTGCATGTAAGCTAGAGGGTAAAATTTCCTTTTAATGGCAACAACAAAATTAGACCAAGACATTGAGATCTTACCGTGTTTAATCTCATCTTGAGTCCTTGCTTCCCACCATACAAGTGTTGCATCTCAGGGAAGCCAACCGAATATTTATGTCATCCTCTTGAAGGTTCTGAACTCTGCAATAAACCTCCAATTGACTAATCTAATTATCCAACTTCTCTACATTCACTTCACCATTATACATCGGTAACTCAAATTTGACATTATGTTTAAGTAAGGGTGATTTACCAGTTTCTTTTAAAGTACATGGATGAACAGATTGAAAGGTTGTGGTAGTGGAAGATGATGAAGAGGAAGGTATAGATGGTGGTGAGGATTATGGTGGAGTGGATGGTGGCTCCCTACCATCTCCATGGCCTCCTCCTCTTGGAGGCCTAAAACTTTCTCCTTCCATCCTTAAATTCCTCTCCTCATAGAGGAGCATAACCATCTCAGTCGTATAAAAAAATGCCTTTATGAATGCTCTCTCATCTTCTGTCATGGTAGGTTCTTCTTCATGAGACATGCTCACTGAAGACTCAACTTCAACTTGAGGATGTGCTGGTGTTGAAGACTTCCCCTTGACCCAACTGTAGGGCTTTCAACCAGCTTCTCTTCTCCTCTTTTGAGTTTTAACCTTGTAAACATGACACAAAATTGCAAACAATTAGATCCCTTCTTGCACAACAAAACCTAAATACCTAAAGCTATGATACCAAAAATGATTTGAATGAAGTATGTTAGTGTTCCTGTGCTAATTGCTCTTTCATATTTTGTAAACAATGTTTTGTGTGTGCTTAAGGGTTCAAGTTCTCTTGCAAATTATTGAGTCTCATGATTGCTTTTCATGTTAATTTTATGAACAATTTAACACAAAATAAATGATGAACATCAATGAATAAAAGTATAATATATCAACATACAACACATCAACACAAGAATTTGATGGAGTTCACCCCTCCTGGGCTACATTTCCTTGGTCCAGCTTCCATGGCTTAGGCCTCTATATTATGCTCAAATTTGCAAAATTATGTGTTTATAATGATTTTATGCTCCTGAAACCTGCACCAATGAGTCCCAAATGCCAAAAAATGGTCATTCAGCCTCTTTCTGCCCCTGATTTGGTCAAAAACTCCAAAAGTTATGACCATCTCCAGTTTTCCCACAACTTTTGGCCTAAATTTAGCTAACTGGAGCTAAATCTGGTTAGATGGCGCTAAATTGGCAGTTCTGTCGGATTTGGTAGATCGCCAAACTAATCAACAATAAATTAAATAACCGCAGTTAGCACTAATTAATTGAAGTTAATCCTTTAAACTCACGCTTAGAGGATAATCCAGATTAACATTAATAATTAGGATTAACACAATTTAATGACTGTTTTAGGTGTTAATTAAACTCCAGATTAGCGTTAAATCCGCGTTTTAAAATTGGGCTCCATCGGTGGTCATAGGTGCTGGTCATATGCGTTGGGGGTTAGCCCCCTCTCCCCTCGACGATGGCTATTTCAAACTTTAAATAAATGTGCAAACATATAGTTGATAAGAACTAACGTATAGTGTATTAATGTTAGGCGTGTGTGTTGCACGAGAGGTTGCGGGGTCAAACCCCGATGCCTCCATTCGGTCTTCAACCAAAATTTTTACACCACAGTGGGGGGTAGGGGGGAGGGCACGTGGCGACCCCAGGTTGAGCCACGTGTCCTCTCCCCATTGACCTAGATGAAAACCAATATGAAATTTCCACACCATAAATTACAAAAACCAATAAGATGCTGCCACTTGGCAGGCTGTCCTTCGCCTGAGGAATTTGACCATATTTGACCTTGTCGAGTCAGCATTCTATGTCAACAGTACAGACTGTTCACTGGGCTCCTTGTCATAATTTTTTTACATGTTTGCGCAAACATCCAAAACTCATTTCCGGGAGTACACGGAGTCCATTTTGTGCAAAACGAAGTGTGCCAGATTCAGAACGGTGAGCACTATATGATATTTCAGGTTTCACATCATTCTGATAACTTTGATTTTTGAGCTTAAAACTTAGCATTTGATTAGGTATCTAGATATAATTTTTCTATGTGGGTTTCCAGGAGAGTATTGCTCATGCTAAATATGACCATAAATAGCTATCTTCCTTAACCCATCCACATTACTTCATCACTTACTGCTCTATTTATGATTTTCATCTAGAAAATTCTCAAGCCCAACATATTTATTTCTAAGTTAAGAGTGGACATCTATTTCTAGTAGAAATTCTTTCATAATAATTTTTTTGTATATTCTTAATCACCATAATATAAACCTTAATTGGAGCTATAAGCACTAAAAAGATATTGACGGGGTTAGCTTGTAAGAGATATTTTATGAGAAGGATATCCTTGCTATAGATAGAAAACAAAAAGTCAAGTATTATATATATATATATATATATATATATATATATATTTTGTAGATAACTCCATCCCATGAAAGGTTCTCTAGAGTTATCTACTAGAGGAATGCCTAGTACTATGGACAATGAGGATCACTTTTTTTTTTTTTAAATCTTGTAGATATTTCAGTTACCTTGATCCCATTATGTTAAGTGTCGAAGTTTGGGCATCCAAATATCGTAAGTAGTGTAAGTCTAGACATCCATAATTTATAATAAGTGGACTTTATGGAAAAACCTAGATTTAGATGCTTAGTAACTAGTATATGATGTGGAGTCCATCTGGAAGTGTCTCAAACCTTTTGGTGATGTGCTACACTAACTTGTCATGTACATGTGGCATGTCGATGTGGTATGATGATGTGGTGTGTCAACATGGTGTGCTTATGTGGCATTGTATTATGGAAGAGTTATTATGGCGATTAATGTGGTGCCATCATGACGAGTATGCATGGAGGTGATGATGTGTGGCCCAAATTTTAGAAATTCAAATCTTTGTAAAAATGGAATTTTTAGAAAAATAAATTCAAATATGTTGCGGTGTTCCTGTCTTTTAAAGACATTCATATATGGAATTCATTAATTTAGAAATCCAAATTTTTGGGAAAATGGTATTTTAGGATTTTCCAAGATCCAGATGTGACTGGGGATAATGTTCTTGTTGTGTGGAGATGGCACAATGCAGTGGTGACACATTGGTGTAGGACTACAACATATTATATGGCAAGGCATAATGTGATGGTGACACATGGATACATGTCTAGCATGTGTTAGTTGTACAATTATTGTTGTTTCATAAGATAATGAAACTTTTGAGGGCAATAACTGAGTCTAGAGATCATACATTAATAAACATGGTGTAAAAATCTGACAGGTAGTTTTTAAAGTACAAATAAATTTGACAGTATCATAAAAAATTACTAAATAATTATAATTTTTTTGTTATTATTTATCTTTGGTTCCTCAAATTTGTCTAAGTTTTGGAGATTTCCGATCATAATCATAATTTAGACTCTGATTCGATGAAGTTCTAGGGACACACGACACCTCTTCATAACCCACCAGCACCTTATGACATGCCACTATGGTTTGTGTAACGTCCCCTACCCTAGCTAGGCAACACTGCGTACCAAAAAGAAACAAATTCAACAATTAAATTCACCAAATGTATCAATAGAAGCACATAATTACAAGTTCTAGTTATTAAACCATGACTACTTGTTTGAGCCACTATAATTTTGAGCAAACCCTGTTTCAATTCTGTCACCTAGGTTTTAACGCTAGCATTAAACCCTTAAAATATGTATAATTAACTATGCATCAACGTAGGGCTTCAACTGTTAACAATTACACAGAATTAGGGTTTATACATATCAACTCATAGTCATACATGAAAATTATAATTTGCACTCAACACCCAATAAACTCAACTTGCACTCAAAAAACCAAAACATACTAAGCTCGCGCGTAACTAAATAATTTATATATACTCACAATTACCAAACCCAAACTAGGGTTTATAACAAAACTACACATAGTCATAAATTAATCGTAGTTTTAACCATAAAATAACATAAGAAACCATTTAACATCACCTTAAACAATAATTATGAATATATGTAACTCAATAAATATGCACAACAACATGCAAGAGAATTATAAATATTATAACCCAAAACTCTCAAAACTAGGCTTTCCAACATAGAAAAGCATAACAATAAACATGAACACTTATATGAAATGATATAAGCAACTGGCTGATATTTCTCCATGTTCCACCCAACTATAGATCTAGTGGTGCATCAGCCTAACCATGGGTCACCCTTGATATGGGATTGCAACTCCACAGGAAACAGTGAGAACTCAAAATATCAACATATCTATGGCCAAGTCACCAACCCAACAATCACGACTCCAACTACAATGCTCTGCTTCGTCAAACTTGCGCCGAAGTGGGACAACCTTCTCCAAGCCTTTCCAAACCCTCTGCGGTGCCCACTTTCCAGGACGCCTTAAGACCAACCATGAACTTACTCCAAGCACTGCGCTCTGCTTCCCCTGAACCTGCACCCAAGTGACACACCCTTCTTCGAGTCCTGCCAAACCCTCTGCAGTTCACACCTTCCAAGGTGCCTTACGTCTAGCTAGACACTTCTTAGCATAAGGCTCTAAGAGCTTGTGCTGCTTCCAATGCTTCCAAGCACCCTTCCAGGCCATAAACTAAAATAAATCCCAGGTGGTCTAGAACCTGTTAGGGTCCTATAATTCATAGGATCAAATGGTGATTGAATATTTTCTTCCAGTCATTTCAAATTGCAAATAATATTTCATTCTGCAAATGATTTCCAATATATATATATATATATATATATATATGAAAAGAGGGTATATAAAAGAAAAAATAGAATAAAAGAATTAAAATGAAAAATGAAAAGAACCCCATGAAAATAAAAACAAGTGTAAAAGTGAGCAAATTCAAATGCCACTAGAAAGAAAAACAGTTTTAACATTGAAAATAAATTAGGGTTTTTGTGCAGCTTGTTTAAAATGCCACAATCATAGATCCTTGTTTGAATAATACAGTATAATCATGGTCAAACATATTTGAATTTCTGATTTTAGATTAGAGAATAATTTAACCAAACTATTTAAACTTGGTTAAAATTAGTTAGGTAGGTGAAGAAATTAATCCAATTGTTTAAGCTGGATTAATTAGTTAAATTTGTAGGTTAGAACCTAGATTAGGACAATCTCTCCTTCAAAGAAAAAGAAGGGTTTTCACATTCAAATGCACCCTTAATTGATGAGAATACGCCTTGGTTTTGAAATATTAGGATAAAAAGGGTGAAAATGTAATAGTTTCATGTTTGAAAGCAATATAAAGTTTATCCAAAGTTTGGTGCTGCATTATAAAGTCAAGGAATGACAAAGCCTCTTGTCGTGTAGTTGTTAACCGTCGAGAAAGATCTAACCCATGATGAGTTTCTCACCTAAATCGACAGTTTGGAATATTTTTCGGGCCCCTTGCCCTTCCTACCTTTATTGGAGGAGGGGGGTCTAAAAATTTGTTTCGCTCCCTCCAACCCCACACTACATGTCAACTCCATATTCTTTCGCACCCACCTCGCACAATACCATATACCACCCACCGCCCCCTCCGAAAACTGCCTAACCACTTTCCTTTCCCACCTACGATTCCCTGCACCCACACCACCAATCCCTTTGCGACACTTGTTCAGCTAATCCTCCTATTTGTTACACATTTAATCCTATCATGAATTACTGTTAAAACCTCCCAATGGTCCCGTGCCTCCAAAGGATTCATCCATAACCATAAAATCTCATCACCCTCACCCGTTACACGATTTTGTTGCATATGATCCCACTGATTCTTCTCCGTAATTTCTCAATTTCACCTTACAAAGTCAAATTTTCCTGACGTTGAATAGAAATCCAAGGTGCCATTGTGTGAGCATCGCCATCATCATCAACCTCGACAATCAACCATTTTCCCAGGTAAACTACACCACTATTCAACCTTTTCCCATTGTTTAAATTTGCTGAAAATGGCTCCAAGGGTAAGAACAATAACAATCTGATAATCCTATGATTCCCCCACCAATTGATCTTGATCACATACCTCCGGCTGACTGAGATTACAAAATATTAGATCCAAATTGTGAATTTGATTTATTCGAATTAAACAACTGTCTCAAAGACAATTTCCTTGACCAGAGTGATGAAATTAGGATTTGGGAATCCAATCTACCCCTGTACATGTTTCCCCAAACTCATCATTTCCCCAAATTTGTCCTCAAATGCCAAGCTGGATATTTACCAAGTCATAAATCCATTATAGCCCATAGTGGTGAAATTATGTTTACAATTACTCCTCAGACAATTGACCAAATGTTGCAAATCCCTCAGAATGACTCCACTACTCTTTTCTCAGTGGAAGCCTTAAATCAATTATATCATAAGCTAACCTTTTCCCAAAGATCCAAGATTTTTGAAATATTCCGACCTGAATATGCCTAACTACCAAAAAAGAATCCACCATATCCCTCCATTTTTCTAGGTAAAGCTAAGAAAATCATTTCCCTGCTCTCATGTTTACTAGGATACTATTCAAATGAATGGGTAGATGAACCTGTTATAGGTTTTCTGTCCATTTTCTCCACTGAAGAAAAGCCCTCAGTGATTTTCAACTTTAGCCAGTTCCTTGCTGACAACATTCATGAACAATTCCTTAAGTTTCAAACTGAAGGAATGTTCAAATATGCCTCCATTTTGGTTTATATGTTTCTATTTTATCAAGTAGATAAGTTTCCATTTGCAGTACAAAAACTGAATGAACAGGGAAATTCACATTCAGTTAATTTTTGGACTTCCTTAGTGAGAAGGAATTCAGAGGAATACAACTTCAAATACTTCATTGATCAGTTTATCCATCCAACTACTAGTTTGTTGAGCAGTGATATATAACCCATGGCCAGTGCTGAAATTCAAAAGATTTTACACCTCAGTGAATAGGTCAATATAGGTAATTGGTACTTGTACCAGAATTATACTAAAATAAGAGTATATGGTGTGAGCTGCACCCTACAAACTACTCATATATCTCCTAATGAGGATTTTCACATTGGAGTACATCAAGAAAATGATAAACTCAAATGAAGTCCATTTTGTCTCGGCGAAGAAGAGACCAAAATTTAGGATAAAGACTTTGATAAGACATTTTGTTTGCAATAGTAGGACAGAGGTGAGGATGCAGATACCATCTTAAAGCAGATGAAGTTCCCATTGAGTTTCACTTGGTCATATGACTCGTTTGATATGATTTCCAAACTAAGAGTGGAACAAAAAACCACTCCATATGTTCACACTCAAAGGCCTGAAATTGAAAGGTACATGAACCAAGTTGAATAGGAAGAAAATACTTCACAAACTCTTGCACCTTAGGAAGAAGCTGAGAAAAGGCCAAGGGAAGAAGACTCTCCTTCAGCCATAGAGATTTCAGCCAAAGAATTCAAGGTTTACAGGAAGAAAACAAAGACAAATCCTAAAACAAACTTTTTAAAAGAGGGGGAAGGGCAAGCTACTATAGTACTAAAGGGTCCACACTCTAGCAAATTCATATAGCATCTTTATAGGATCTCCAACATCTTCAATTTCACAAGGTAATCCATACACAATTCAAACATCATAATCGATTTAGGGACAAACATAGACAAGTATATTTGATAAATATAAGGAGATAAAGAAGAAAAATGAAGTCGCTTGTTCGCATCAGACAAGGTTTCACTTGCGTAAATGTGAGTGGGCGGGTAGTGGTCAACACCTGGAAAGATCCGGAAACTTTGCTCATCTACAACTCCAAGTCCATTACTAGATCCACCAACAGGGGTAGCTATCCTTAAAACCTCATGGGGACAAGCGGCGGTAGCAATTATTCCAACCTCAATCAAGCAATGTTGATCCTTCCAAAAAACCTAAAGGGGGCAAGCGGTATGCTCAGTTTTGGAAACAAACTACCACAACCCAACATAGGCTCTTGTTAGCCTTCGACACCGAGAAAGGAAAAATGAAGATGGAATTCTTGCAAGCATAGGTCCCCTATCCTAAATCAACAGTTGATTAGAAGAAGACTACATTTGAGTTTGATGAAAAAGATATCCATCCTATTGATCCGATGGATATGAGTAGGAAGACATGGGAAATGATATGTTCTACATTGACAAACGCTACAATGAATAATTCATAATTGCAGGTATCCCTCACCAATATGCAATCCCAATTGAAGATTGAAAAGATTTATTCTTTATGAAAGGATAATAAGATAAAATCCTTGGAAGACTTGGTCATAAAAATTGGATATGACCCAAGTAATGTTAAGGCAACAGAAGAAATAATTAAAAAGAATAATGATGACATAACAACACTCTGAAAACAATTGAAATTGTCAGCAACCGAGGATCTAAAAACCAAATAAATGATGGAGATAGAAAGCCAAAAAAATATATGCTCAGATTAATTATGAAACAAAATGCACAGATAAGGGACATGGAAGCAGAGATGGAAAATCTAGTCAAGGAAAAAAAACATAATGCATAGCTAGCTATAGTCCCA
Organism: Pinus albicaulis; assembly: GCA_034641835.2. Lineage (NCBI taxonomy): Eukaryota > Viridiplantae > Streptophyta > Pinopsida > Pinales > Pinaceae > Pinus > Pinus albicaulis. The sequence goes on along the minus strand of CM076582.1, from coordinate 1,490,815,120 downwards.
ATTGATGCAGTACCCCTTACAGTGATATCGTAAACAAGAATGACTACATCAAAAACAATAGGGGTTTATACATCAACAACACCCCCAACACAAACTTCAAATGCCTCTGGTAAACTGGTAAAATCTATGGAAGGCATGTTTATACAAGGAGAGGAAATCAAGAAGTTACAAGGATAGGTAAAGGCCCTACAAGAACAGAAAGCAAGGATTGATACCTCTCATCTGGCTGTCGAAGCATAGAAGTCAAACAAACTCACTCAAAGTGTACAACAATTGGGGAAGGAAACCACCATGGCTCAAACCTTAGCCCATGCTAAGGAAAATATATGGATAGATATCAACAAATCCATGAATGATATCTGGCCATCTATACAGATTATCTTTTAACAGAATGAGCTAATTTAGAAATCCAAAGAAGCCACTGAACAAATGAGAGAAAAGATGGTATGAAAATCAAGTGAAGCCACATATCTCATCAAATTTCTCAACTCTAAAAACAGGAACGAGTTAGAAGAATTGGAGATTGAAGACATAATTGAGACTATATTGGAAGTTAAGAAAGTACTAAATAAGAAAAATCTCATGTTGCAGTTGGAGGAAAAATTTCAAGTCCCAGAGATTGGTGTCCAGAGATTCTTTAACAAATTTGAGGTGCTAAATAAAAAATGACTTCTAGGTTTATTAGTGCTGAACGAAAAATTAATTAATTTTCCTGATTACAACCAGAAAGTAATGGTCATTGCCAAATATAGTTCCAATTTGCAGGGATACAGGGAAGTATCACAGGCAAAGCCTTCCTAGAGACATTGGAGTTTGATTTAAACATCCAACATGAGATCAAACACATCTTTATCACTAAGCCCACTTTTTCCAAATATACAGAGGTAGATGATATTTACTGAAAGTTAATCAAGATGTCCATCCCAAGTGAATACAGGTGGGAAAAATTGTGCAAGCTACTTGATTGAAATATGGGTTCTATTTTCAGCAGCAAGACAAACATCGTAACAAAAGTCAAGGGGCAGAGTAGCAACAGTTTCCACAAAAGTAGTGCCAACAATCCAAACAATTCAACTTGTCCTATATTTTTGTAATAAGAGATGTAATTAGTTTTTGATATTCCTAAATTACATCCTGATTTTTTATATCGGGATATTTTGTAAATAAACTTACAAATACTTCTCATTTCGAAGTATGAAGGGTTGATTTTTTGCTTCCTAGAAGGCTATTGTACATTTTCAAGTTCTAGTGGACTTATCCGTAATATAGAAATATCTTTCACAGGATTCTTGTGTGAAACAGTTGGTGAAGTTCACCTATCGTTGTTTATATGTTTACCTTCCTTCGTTTACCATGCTTATGTGTTTTCATAATTTGAATTATTCAATAGAAAATTGAAGAACATAATTTGTTTTAATACACACTCTGATTCTAGCTTTGAATAAATTCAATGTTTTCAACTGAAATTAAGTAAATGAATTCTTAATTTCTCTTTAATTAATGGAAATTATTTCACTTCTTCATATTCACTTCATTTAAATTTATAGAATCCAATTAGTTTGGCTACCTTTCCCTATAAAATATATCTATAAAGGCTGAAACAAATCCATGTTTTAAGTCATAGACTCCATAGCTGTTGGCTTGAGGGGTCCTGACCCAGGTTCGAAGTTTAAGGTTTGCCAACAAAACCCTATACTACTGGCCCTTTCGGCAGTGACCTGCTTGCGCTGGCCAAAGTCTCACTCGAAGCAGTATGGGAGGGTGCTGGAACCAGGTTTTCGCACCCTGGGAGAGAGCAAGTAAGTTAAGCCGGTCCACAAATATCATATCTATACATCAAGAGGTTGTTTGCAGGAGTCTCAATAAATAACCAGAAGAAAGTTTATCAGATCTAATTAACAGGTTCGCATCCACGTGCATACTAATAGCTATAATCACATAACAACATAATCGCAACAAATTAATAGATCATAGATACATAATCATACAACTCAAGCTCTCATTAACCATAACAGAACAGATTCATATAACATCAGATATCCACAATACTTCCGCACATATATATCATTACTCAAAATCCTCTTACATTCCCAAATTACCACCAGCACACACAACCAGCAGGGTCTGCACACAGTAGGTTAGAGGATCTCCGCGCACACAGCCAGCAGGAGTCCTAACCCAAACAACCCTACCACAACTCTAACAATTCGTACTTCGCATCAATCTCTATTAATTCCTACCTATGACTCAAAAAGATTCATCTATTTATAGCGATTTAGCCTACGCATCCAATGGTCTGCAAACCATGGTTTGCAGACTTTTGGTCTACCCTTGACCCATTTACAATGCATTAGGGGCTTTGACCCATGCCAAAACCCTTGCGTTAGACTAATAAATACAAAATTATACAAAAATAGACAAAATTCAGAGCCTTTGGGAGACCCTGCTCCAAAATTCCCCCAACACAATCTTGTGACTCATCCCGAGTCACTGTGCTGGTGGGGCTTCGACCCATGCTTGCAATACTCTAATTGCCTTGGCTAACAGAGGCAACACACCTTCACTTTGGACAGCTACATTCTGTGCAATGTCGACCAACTTTTTTGACAGCGGTCCTTCAGTCGCGGCGGCGACACTTTCCAAAGTTTGGTTTAGCTGTTTGATAGAAACATCGCATCCTGTGAAAATTAGAGGGCTGCATCAGCCCATGGCTTTAGTCGTTGCCAAGGGTCTTCTTCTTCTGCCGAAGGTCATCTATATCCGCTTGGAGCGCTTGGATGGTGCGCAGTCATTGCAAGCACTGGGTAGGCACCAAAGTGGGAAAGGTGGCTTCGATTGTCTCGAACTCTTCTTCTTTTTGGCGCAGGTCTTGGTTTATCCCTTGCAAGAGTGGATCGTGCTGGACCTTATTCTAGAGCCACATGGCGGTCTCTAGTAGTTGGGCTCCCTGCGCGATCTGCCCCGTGATGACATTCGTAGTCACCGTGACTAGTGCAGTTCGTTGGGCCCGGACCTCCAGAGGTGTTTCGGGCTGTAACTTAGCCTGCAGATCTGTGATCTGCTGCTCCATGCATGTCTTGACAACCTAAAATTCATCTTAGGAGGCCTTGAGTGCTGCGACCGGTCTTTCTACTTTTTCCTGATCGGTGGCGGAGGCTGGGATCTCTGCGGGGACATCTGCGCACAGTTGGTGAATCATGTCTTCGAGCTCTGTGTGCTTCGCGGTGGCGAGGCACACCTCAGCATTCTTTGCATTGATTGTTTGTTCCACTAGGCCGAGCTGTTCGTTCACTTGTTGGTCTCGATGGTGGATTTCCTAAAATATAGCGGTGTGGAGACCCTGCAAGGCCTCATGAGGGAGCCAAGCTAAGTTCAGCTGGAGTCCTGTACTGGCCTGGACTTGGAGTCCTAGGTCGGGTGGACTAAGCAGCAAAGCTACGCCAGGGAGAGAACAGAGGCAATTGTCATCTGTAACTAGTGCTATATTGCTGGCAGCGGGGGTTGGCTGTACCGGGGTTGCACTAATCTGCAATGTGTCTATCTTTAATTGTAGTGCTCGCAACTCAGACTGAATGGTGTCGACCATGGTCCGCTGCTGCTCTTCTAAGGTAGCCCATCTGTCCTCCATGGCCAGAGTGACTGCATCAACGATTTGTTCCAGGTCTCTGTCAGTCAATGTGACTGTTTCATCTCATTCTGCTTATTGAGATCGCTGCTTTTTGCAAGGTGTTCTGACAGGCTTGCTTGTTCACTGCATGCCGCGAGGGGAGGCAGGTCCGCCTGTAGCCAAACCTTCTGTAGCCAAGCTGGTCTGTGAATCCGTCTGGGTTTCCACCTCGACATCCTTCTTCTACTACGCCTCCTTTTGGGTGGCCGCATCTTGTCAGGTACTCTTGGGCATACCTCTGATATCTGAGACAACGATAGGGGGGGTGACTTGGGATGTGCTGGTGCCTCCAATGCCCTTTGCACTAGTTTTGAAGCCAATTTTCCAATTAGGGGGCCAAAGCGCAATGACTTTGTCAATTTCTTCGTCCATCACCATATAAGGAAGCAAATTCCAGGCTTTCTCCTTGTGCGCTCTGGTATGTACATTATGCAGAGTGACCTGAAATGCAGAAATGCTCTTGTATCTATCGTACACGGCAGGGGACAACCGTGGTCAGGAGTTAATAGTTGCAGCTACGCTACTATGAAAGAGGACCCAGAACACCTGGTTGTCCTCGAGCCGTTGCGGATCCGTGGAATCCCATAAGTGTGCATAGTGAGACCCTTCACACATATCCGGGGTAATCTCAGGGAGGACTGACTCCGCAGGAGCTTCCCAGGAAACCAGTGCTATAAGGAACAACAACCAAGAGTAACAAAAGATGCGGCCCTGCTCCTGGGACTCGCGAACATTAGTGAGAACGTCATCACACAAATACTGTGCCCAATTAAAACATACTCCTTTCCCGCATTGGCTGGCCAATCGAATTACGTAGGCTGGAACGGAGTTGACCTGACATTTCCTCATGATTTTATAGGCTAACAACATGGTGCCCACTGCATACCTTGGTCACTGATGGTCTTGATGATAAACCCCCGAGTATTGTGGTCCACATGATACTTTTGGCGCACGAATTCTGCAGTCTCCCCTCATATTTCTTACCCATGCGCTCTAAGGGGTTCGGTCCGCTCATGGGGGGACCAGTAATTCGATGAACTAGCGCAACATCAATGGGGATCCTGTCCTGGATCCACAGGCATCCGTCATGAATCAACACGAGCAATTGTCATGCGAGCCGGTCCGTGACATTGTAGTGTCCAAAGTGGGGCATCTGAAGTAGATTTAGGAGCCCGAACCCAGCCAAACCACGTACGCAGCGTTGGGGGACAACTTTGAATCCATCGGTGCCATGAACTATATCAAGGTATAACTCCGGTGCTAGCTCAGGGAAGGCCTCAAAGTTGGCCAAATCATGATCGTCGAACTTAACTTCATGAAGCCATCCAAAAGGTTCACCTATGACGGGAACCTCCCCCGGGGTCAGCGGCATCTGCAGGTAGGTGATCAAGCCATCGAGGTTCTTTGGTGTGCGCGTCGATGTCCTGCGTGGTCGAATGAAGGGGGGCAGCTAGTTGATTGGCTCGGTGGGCTGGGCCTCCTTCGGAGATGTCCTCGGGGATTTCACATTTCGCGGGGAAGTATGGGGCTTCTCTGCGGCCCATTTCGTAGGTTTTAGAAGCTTTCCTGAGCCCTGTGCTTTTCATTTTCCTTTTCTTGTGGCCGGGTTGGGTGTGGAGAGGACCTCTTTGACTTCGGACTCAACCTCCACCACTTCCTCAGTGTCTTGTTCCACTGAGGTCACTGGCTCTGAGAGTTCGGTAGGGTTCATGGCCGTCATTCTGGCACGAAATATAAACTCAGGATTGCTACTGTCAGAGGAAGCAGGCTGCTTAGACATGAAAGAGATGATATAGGCACAACACAACTTCGTCCAGGACAACCAGGCTAAGTACAAGCTATTCAAGCAATACAGAACCCGTGTCTGATCTAGCTCACCTGTTTTATAGCCTTGGTGATCACCCAAAGGTAGGGTAGACTTCGCACGAGACTTACCATTAAGTAAACGGTAAAAAATATCCCAAAATTGCCGCATTAAATGTCGGCAGCCTGCCCCATCCAACGGTAATTTTTTCTTTTTACCCAATTTGACTATTTCAACGACCAGTTTTCACACCCGGGGTGCGCTCAGTGGACCCTTGCAATCCCAACGCACCCCTGCGCTCTAAGCACATTGCCTGCATTCCCAGCACACCGGCTTCATTCTGATGTGATTCCTTCCAACTAAAATTCTATGGTGCCATAGCCTAGCCTTCAATATCTCTTCTTCCATCGTCTTTCCTGCGTGGTGACCTCCTGTTATGCCTTCGTGGGCTTCTACCAAGAGAGCGTGGTTTGCATGCTCCAGGCCATCTCTGTGCAGTACTTCCTGAGCTGCGATAATGGTAAAGTCTGCCGCTCGGTGAACCAACTCCTTTTTTCGTATCGGATAGTCGGTAGGTTCCATGCCTGTGGTCAAGAATGGAGAGATCTCAGTGGAGCGTGCATCCACGACCTTATTAGCGAACAACTGCGTATCAGGCAATCCTTTCTTCCAGCTAGCGGGCCTGTCACCCGTCACAATTCGGGACTAGTGCTCCCACTCCGTATTCAACTTTACTGGCTTGACGATGATTTCAACACCGTATTCATGAAACAATAGCCACCTGCAGACTGTTCCCCCCAACACAGGCTTATTCCCCAGGCGCTCTAAAATCGAATGATCTGTAATCGTCTTACATAGACCTCTTAACAGATTGTGCTGATACTTCTGTAGCATATAGGTCAGGGCCAACCCTTCCCTCTTCATGGGGGCATAATTGCGCTCTGTACCCAGGATTTCCCGACGAGCACATGCGATTGGGTGATTACTGTCTCTGGTGCCAAGCTGCGTACAGGCCGCTTCTAGGGAAATTCCTAAAGTATCCTCATGAAATATCGTCGCCCAATTGGTGGAAGTGAGAGTAGGTATAGAGACCATATTTTTCTTGAGTAGCTCAAAGCTCTTTTGGCATGCGTCATCCCAATTGAGTGAGATATCTTACTTAAGCAGCATTTTCAAAGGTGCAGTGATCAGTGCGTATTCCTGACTGAATTTTCTGTAGTAGCCCATATGTCCCAGGATCGAGCGCAACACCTTGGTAGTCATAGGCCTTACCCAGTTCACCCATGTGACTGGTTTGATGAGCCTAATGTCGATCTCCTCCCTAAACCTCTGCGTATGATAAGGCCGCTTTTTCACCAGCTACACATATGAATTGAGAGTGACGTGCATATTGCCCAAATCCCCTGTGATATCCTTAGGCCCTGAAGATTTGGCTGGAAATACATCTTAATACTCCATGAGAAGTTCCACAACTTGTCTACTGTCCCATCATCCTAGCAGTTCCCAACTGTAGCCAGCTTGAGTTGTACTGCCATATTCATGTTAGCGCTTCGTGGTTTTAGCAGTTTCGTACCATCCACCTTATGTATCGGAGGTCGTGCAACTGTGCGTTCCCTTCCTGATTCTCTAATCAAGACCTTGCATGGATTTCCAAGGCCCTATAATCTCTTGACACGCACATTGGTCAGAGATTCAAACCTTAGTACCATCATATCCCGACATTCCTCCCATTCCTGGAATGCCCCCTTATGTGTGTCCCACCATTTCACAGGTGTTGTGCGCATAGCTAGGTTAAGAGCCCATAGTCTTTGTTATCTGGGAACCTCAGCTTCAAAGGTTCGCAAAAATTCCTTTATACTACCAGAGCCATCAAAGCAGGGTAATTCTCTTACCTCGGAAGATATATACCGAAAGTCCTTGGTAATTCATTGGCAACGCAGTGTAGAGATTTCCTGTAGTCGGTTTTGCCAATTTTCTAATTCTTCTTCAAAGTCGGAGAAGCATTCGTTGCTCTTCTTCTAGCAAGGCATATCATAGGCCACAGGGTTGATCCAGACTTCATCCTTTGCAGTTATATTATAAATGTGATCCATCTCTTCTTCCTCCCGCGCTGGCTCGGTATATCTTTCTCCTTTTGTAGGGTCTAGTGGTATGATCACCCATGTTCCCTCACTTTCAAACACCATGCTTCGTTTCTTCAAATTGAAAATTCCACCCATATCAATGGCCCAATCCAATCCCAAGAGTGCTGGGTAAGGGTCCGCATCTTCTACAATATGAATGAATTCAAAGTCAGTTCATACCTTAGTCCCGAAGATATCTACTACAATCTTTGACAATCTTCCCAATGATATGATCTTCTGTTGATTAGCCATACGCAGCTGGATAGTGGACCATTCCAATTTAGGTTCTCCCATTCTTTGCCAAGTCTGTTTAGGTAGTACATTTGCATCTGACCCTAGGTCTAGAATTACCTAGTCCATTTCATAATCACCAATCTGCATAGTTAATCACATCTCTCGGTCGGTGCGTCTCTTCTGCTCATAAAGTTTTTACACATCCTTAATCTTCATGACTGGGTCTTCTTTCCTGCGCAACTATCTATCAAGGCTTGGAGGTTTTATATGGCCCGTTGGTTGCGCAACAGCTTCATACATGCCTGCAGGAATGGTTTAACTTCATCATCTCCTCTAAGGTGTGCAGGTGATGGAAGGGTAGGTGCCTCAACATTAGCAAAGTATTGGTGAGCTACAACAAAAGTTTCCCTTTCCTTTGTTAAGTCAAACTCTTCTTGTTTAACGGTCGCCTTACGGATAAGAGGTTCTGCCTCAGCTTTCTCCGCAGCCCTGTCGGTGGCTATGCCACTGCATGTTATAACATTAATACTTGGTCCTTTACTTTGGGGTTCTACCTTGACCCTTTGTACGTTTTGCATAGGTGTCTGTTGCTTCTCCTGCATCTTGGCTATCAAAATTAGGCAATCTTCAACCACATGGTCTAGCTGTCTGCAGTATTTGCAGGATTGCCGAGTTGGGTTCGTGCAGTCCCTTGCAAAGTGACCTACTTCCTCGAAATTATAGCAGATTATTTGGCCTCTACCCCTGCCTGCACTTCCTCCTCGCCCCCCTCCCCTGCCCCTAGCTGGGGAGCCTCCTATACCAGCGGGGGATCTAGGTGATGATGGGTCCGAATGTACCCTATATAAGTTTCCCTGATCAATCATCAGATCATACATTTGACAGTTCTGTTCATCATGTCCTATAGACCTACAAAACCTACACCATTGTTGTTTTACTTCTACGATATATGCGGCAAGGCGGGGGAAATGGTTGGTATCATGTAGCCCAGCAATGTGGCAATCATCACACCATAGCACCAGCCCAATTGGTCCTGCAGCTTCCCTAGGGCACAACGGGCTAGGTCCTCCAGCCTGCGTATAGTCTGCGAGCAGTGGACAGTTATCTTTGGTGTGGCCATTCACCCAGCATCGTATGCACCATCTTTCGGGGCTGGCCTCTGCCCCTCGCTCCTTTCGCAGAGTCTAAATCTCCATGTGCATTGCCTCTAACTGGTCTTTTATCTGCTGTACTCCTAACTGGGTATCATCTCTTGGTGCAACTTCTAGTTTCATGGTAACCTCCAAGGCCTTCTCTTGCGTTTCAATGGCTAGATGACCCATAGGTACGTGCAGGTGGGGTAGCAACATAGCAATGAACCACTTCGTGTGTTGCCTGTCATCATACTCAAACCCCCGTTCTTTGAATACTTTCTTTAATCGTTGATCTACTTCCCATACAGACTCAGAAGGTCCTTGCTTGAAATCCTTCAGGTCGTTTACTATCTGAGAGTAAGACTTAGGTTTCTTGAACTACTACTTTAATGCATTCTTTATTTCCTCAATAGTCGCGTTCGCATGTTGGTCAATGTATCCGATGTACGAGTCCAAGGCTCTCCCTCAAAAGCAAGGGATAACTGTGCCTGTTTCACCGCATCACTTGCTACGTTCTGCGCAGTCCATACCGATCCATGTCCTCATCACCCACGCCCTTGAAATTAGGTAGCTTCATGTGCGAGGCCATATCGTATTTCTGGTGGAAGGGAGTTCTTTCCCCGTGAATTCTTGCTTCAAAATATTATCTTCTTAGGTTTCTAATACGGTCTTGGTATTACCCTATACTACTGGCCCTTTTGGTAGTGACCTGCTTGCGCTGGCCAAAGTCTCACTCGAAGCAGTATGGGAGGGTGCTGGAACCAGGTTTCCGCACCCTAGGAGAGAGCAGTGTTGTCGTGTCCGCACATGTTATCAGATCGATAACAAGAGGTTGTTCACAGGAGTCTTAGTAAATAACCAAAAGACAGTTTATCAGATCTAATTAATAGGTTCGCATTCACGTGCGTACTATCAGCTATAATCACATAACAACATAGTCACAACAAATTAACAGATCATAGATACATAATCATACAACTCAAGTTCACATTAACCATAACAGAACAGATTCAGATAACATCAGATATCCACAATACTTCCGCACATATATATCATTACCCAAAATCCTCTTACATTCCCAAATTACCACCTGTGCACACAGCCAGCAGGGTCCGCACATAGAAGGATAGAGGATCTCCGCGCACACAGAGTAGGAGTCCTAACCCAAACAACCCTACCACAGCTCTAACAATTCGTACTCTGCATAAATCTCTATTCATTCCTACCTATGACTCAAAAAGGTTCATCTATTTATAGCGATTTAGCCTACGCATCCAATGGTCCGCAAACCGTGGTTTGCAGACTCTTGGTCTACCCTTGACCCATTTACAATGCATTAGGGGCTTTGAACCACCCCAAAACCTTTGCATTAGACTAATCATTACAAAATTATACAAAAATAGTCAAAATTCATAGCCTTTGGGAGACCCTGCTCCAACAATAGCCCAATGGTAATTTAGACATTAATAAACAAAACAATTCAAATCAATCAAACAAACATTGAACTTTCATAACTAGCCTAATATCTTAATACAAACAAATCTAAATCTCATAGGGAGATCCCTCTCTGAAGCTGGCAGGGCTAGATCCCAGCTTCCAAAGTGGTTTTGTGGTTACCTCTGTAATTTATTTTGCAATCTCAGAAATTTATAGAGTGATAAAAAAACCCAAGCTAAGTGTTCACCAGTTGGTTTCTAAGAACCATATCATTACAAGGATACTCAATTACCAAACCCAAACTAGGGTTTATAACAAAAGTACACATAGTCAGAAAATTAAACGTAGTTACAACCATAAAATAAAATAAGAAACCATTTAACATCACCTTAACCAATAATTATGAATATATGTATACTCAATAAAAATGCACAACAACATATAAGAGAATTATAAATATTATAACCCACAACTCTCAAAAATAGGATTTCCAACACAGAAAAGCATAACAATAAACATGGACAATTATCTAAAATGAGATAAGAAACTGGCTACTATTTCTCCATGTTCCACCCAACCATAGATATAGTGGTTCATCATCTTCACCATGGGTCACCCTTGAGCTTGGGAGACAACTCCATAGTAAACAATGAGAACTCAAAATATCAAAATATCCATGGCCAAGTCACCCACTCAACAATCACGACTCAAACTACAATGCTCCGTGTTAGTGTCATGTTAAGGGTCCCATTCTGAAATTTTTTTCATTTTATTAGGCCATCTTGCAAAAATTTGGTCACTTGGTCAGTAGATTTAGGTCAAGATTCACTCTTTTCAAAAAATTCACTACTTGCTATCTCATTTCATCACTTTGTTGAGTGTACATCAGTCATGATTTCTTATCATCATATCAGTCCTTTCATCATGAAGTTCATTCAGTCAGAGTCTTCATTAGGCATTAAGGTTTTCAAGGTCCATCAAATCACCATCTGCATGCATAAAAGACCAGCAAGTAAGAGAATGAAAATAAAAGCATTTCATTATGAAAGCCTAATTTGCAAATTTCAATTCAATATGTAATTTTATGTTTCCTAATATGTAATAATTTTTAATGGTTCCAAGAAGCTGCATACTCAAGGTTCCAATCAACCAAAAAGTCAATGTTCTAAAAAGCTATAATGTTCAAATCCATAAAAAGATATCAAATCCAAAGATCAGGTTCAAAGGTAAAGTGCAATGTATAAAGTTCATTTTCAAAGGAAATGTGGGTCCCAAAGCCAAATTATGAAGATTCACCAAGTATAAAGGGCCACCAAAGAACAAAAAGACACTCATTTGCATCCCTGTGCATCGAGCTCTCGAACTCCCAAGTCAAAAAATCAAATTTGAGCGAGAAAATAAATTTTTTTGTAGGCGTTGCGCTTTCCCTTAAGGCATTGCGCTTCTGACAGACTGGGCGTTGTGCTTTCTCTTAAGGTGTTGTGCTTTTACCAGGAAGGCGTTGCACTTATCCTCAAGGCATTGCACTTTTTTCAGATTTTTTCCACAACTCCAAATCTTTAGTGAAACTGCTCCAACCATCAAACAAGGGTTTCTTCAGTCTAATGCAAGTAGGTTACACCTCTTTTGATCCTCCCTTCAGTTTATAATTTGAATTCATGGTGTAAACCCTCCTCTTTTGTCATTTCATGTTTTGAGCCAAGAAACCCTAGTTTTTACCATTACAAGTTAAATTGGTTTCGCTTAGACCCTATTTCCCTTTCCCACACTTTAAAAACACTCCCCATATCCCTACAATACCTTATCCCTTACCCCCAAGTCCCATTTCCTAAACCCCTAATCCTAGGCTGCATTTTCCTAGGCAGCCATACCATATCTCTGTAATTAAATTCCCTACCCTGTCTCCCTAAGTTTTTATACTTTCCACCACTTCCCTAAGCTCCCTAACTCCCTTCCCAAATCCCCTAAATTTTCCTACACTAATCCCAACTCCCTAAACCTGTTGTCCTACCCCTTTCTCTTCCCCTTCCCTAGGGTTTCAAAACAAAACAATTACTATGGAGGAGGAAAGACACATTAGAGAAGAGGAGAGGAGGAAACAAAAAGGAGGCAGAATTTTGAGGCTTGAACCATCCAACACCAGAGAAATGCTAGCTTCACCCATGATAGTCAATTGCTTCAAACATGTGAGCTGTTTTGACTTCTGTGAAATGGTCCAAAGAGTACAACATCACCCTGCTTTGACCAGAGTTTTTATCTCAAACCTCAAAGACAATCAAGTGACCATTGGAGGAGTAACCTTCACCATCTCCATAGATACCATTGCTGTAGCCATGGGGATACCTAATGTGGGTGAGAATTAGTTTAAGGCCAAAGATATAGATACTCAGCATTATGAACCATTTCTCAAGCCAAGGTACAAAAATGATAAGAAGAAAGTATTTCCTTTCAGCCACCTACTTGACAGATTTTCTCCTATGATGAAGATCATCATGAAGTATTTCACCCGTGAGGGCAGATTCTCCAGACTATATTCCTATCATATCAGACTGCTCATGCATTTCACAAGGGTGAATTTGCTCAACATCAATCACTATTTGTACAGGAGTATTGATAAAATTTCATACATAGTGCAGAACAGAGAGTATGAACATCAGATGAAAAACCTATTTCATCACTCTCCAATCAAAATAATTGTCCTACATCATCTCAATCAGTTAAATATTTCCTAGGAGACCTTCATTGAGAATGGTGTATTCAATACTCCACCACCTCAGCCTGCTAGACCAATTCCACCACCAACTTCAGTATCTCAAAAACAAACAGGGCCATCTAGAAAGGATATAGTCACAAGAGGTCAAAACATATCAGAGGGGACCTAGGCAAGTGTTTGCTCCACATATTGTGGAAGGGGCCTTGCCTTCTTCATCAGCAAAGTAGGTACGCCAGGATGAGCAGTAGAAAGAGACAGTTGTCCATGAAGAGGAAGATCTTCATGAGGAAGAAAGAGACTTTGATTTGATGGATTTGGATGATCAAGATGATCAGGAGGCCTCAAATATGATCATCAAAGAGAAGGATTCCATGATCAAAGAATTGTAGGACAACATGGCAAGAGCTCAATTTGTCATATCATTCCTTGAACAAGAGAACAAGCCACTGAAAGACAAATAGGTACTCATGGAGCTAGAGATGCTCAAAGAAAAAAGACAAGACACCAAGGGTAAGGAAATGATGTCACTTGATGATTCTGACCATGATGACAATCAAACCAACAGGACAAGACCAAAAACAAGAGGTCTTAAGAGAGCTTTATAGCAGCAAAAATATGAGGCGAAGCAACTTAGTTTTAAGAAAGAATTTCAAAAGAGGTTGAAGATGATAGAGAAGTTGGCTAGATAGGGTAAACCTCCACCTTGAAAATCTCCTCCACAATGAAAAATAATAATAAAGTGATCAAAAACATGTCCAATAGGTACATCACTAGAAACAAGATCTGCAACATCAAACTCAAGCAGTTGGAGGAAAAACACAAGAAAACCCTAATCAAGCAAAAGGAGGAAGATATACTTCAGATCCTTGCTGATGCCTCCCTGATTGCTTGAGGTACATCATCATCACTCTATCCATCAATTTTTAAGTTTTTTAGGTGAGTTTTTTAAATTTTGGGCATTTTGACAAATTTTGACTAGTTTTCAACACAATCCACTTGTCAAAAGCACATCGCCTAGGGCGTTGCGCTTCTTCTAGGAGTCTAATAGTGACAAATTTCCACCACCATTGGATTCATAAGGCCTTCTACATCAAATTTTGACTATTGGCACACCAAAATGGGACATTCTGGCAGGGATAAATGGCCAAAAACACCTAAATAATCACCTTTTTGCCTCATTTTTCAGGTTGGCGCTACGCTTTTGACCAATCTTGAAAGATTTGACTTTTGAGGGCCTTAAATTCATCATTTTCAGAAAACTATTGAAGATTGCAACAAGAAACACTGAAGGAGGCATCCTGAAACATCTTTCCTGATCCTAGTTGGAAAGTGATCACCAAAACTAGGTGGGGGCCACACAGGTGATTTTTGTTGCAAAGTCTATTTTTAGACATGTTGATCATATTCTATGAGTTGCAGGATGCTATTTGTGGATGGTTGGTCAAGTTGGAAAAATAGATGGATTTCTATTTTTAAACATATTGGGTAGAATCTATTTTTAGATTGCCAGTCTAAAAATAGATATGTCGAATATTATTAGCTCTTAATAATATTTGGACTGTTAAACACCATGTTAAGCACACACATGGTGTATGATAAGCATGAACACACACACACAAGAGACTCAACACACAATGAAAGATAAGCGTGAGGCTTTCTTATTTTCCATTATACAAAGATGTACATTTATAGTACAATGGTGTGACTCTTGGTTTCACATTCCAAGGTCACTTGGACTCCATTGTGACTTTTCGAATTCCACACCTACCCATGAGGATTAGGTGTTCCAACATCCCCCCTTAATCCGAAGGGGTATGTGTGAGTCCAAGAAAAGAGTTGTAATACAAATCTGCAAAGTATGCATGGCAGCACTTGGGCTGAATCAACTCTCTGAAATGTTGGAAAAAGAGGTGGTTTAAGGATGACCACCAACACTGGAACGCAAAACTTGTTGCAGTTCCCGGAACTCTTCCAAAACTGGCAAGAAGCTGAAGGCTTCTGCTAGAGGAATTGTCCCTCATATAAAAAAGGGAGACCTTCAACCTAAAAGAAGGGAGGTCTACTACCTGTGATGGTTTTAGGATTACCAACAACTCTGGAATGCTTTGAAGCATTTCCTGGAACTCAACCAATGCTGGCAAGAAGCTGAAGGCCGCTAAGCTGAAGGCTTCTGCTAGAGGAAGTGTTCCTCATATATGAAAGGGAGACCTTCGACCTAAAAGAAGGGAGGTCTACTACCTGTGATGGTTTTAGGTTATCCACCAACCAAAGATGATGGTTTAAGGTTGTCCATCAACCGAAGGCATGCTCATGGGCATCCGTGTCTCTGGCTACATCTCTGAATCCGGAATGACGAATTGTGGCTCAGGCTCGCTTGAACTGTTGGCTACAACTCTGAACATGGAATGAGAGATTGTGGCTCAGGCTTGCTTGATCTGTCGTCGAAGCTTGTACATGACCACCATTTTCCCCCCTGTCAGGGACAAGGTGAGATGATGGCGAAAACTCAACTGCAAGTTTGCTCAATATCCGTGAACAAGTTCTGACATGTGTCTTAAACATCTTCTTGGTTGCTGATGCCCATTGCCAAGAAGCGATCCATCCAAGATGAATCTTGGTTCTTGCAGGAGGCTTGTTTCTGAAGCATCTGTCTGAAGAATGGGTGTGCTGACCACAGTGCTTGCATGGATGAAGATCAAAACAATGATCTTTCATATGGCCAACTCGATCACAGTGTTGGAATTTCTCAATTTGTTGTGGAAGTGGAGCAGGATCTGGAACAGCTGCAGGTGAACTGTCATACAAGAATCCGGCACTCTGAAATATGATGGGCTTGGTGTAGTCTGGAATATGAAAGGACACATCCTTGTCATATCCAAGACCAGTTCTGTTCTTTTTGTGGACAAGCTCTTCCCAAGGTCTGATGATGGGCTTGAGAAGTGCAGATTGAACTGCTGCATCTGCATGTACATCTGCTCTTGTGCAAGGAACTGAATGGGAATCAACTGGAACTTTGCTGACTTGCTGCTGATGGGAGTCTTTCACAATGTTCTGAACAGAAACAGGTTCAGAATGGTGAATCTTTTGCTGAAGTTCATCTTGTTGGAGCTGAGATTCCAACTGCAAAAACTCAATCTTCTCATGTGCATCTTGCAAACAAATTTGAATGTCACAAAGAGCATCCTTGCTCATTTTTATCATGTCATCAACATTTGAATGAATGAGGTTATTCAAGAACTCTAATGCCTCATTGATTTTAGCCATTTCAACAACTTAGGCTAAAAAATGAAAGGGTGTCATCTTCAACCGAAAATTCACCCGTTTACAATATGATGCAACAAGAAATACAATTGACTTAAAAGAATTTCCAACTATGGAAATCTCAATGTACAAAATCTGCTCCTCAAATGATGGAGGGCAATCAACAATTTTTCAACAACTCAAGTACTGATTGCAACTATGAAGAAGAAATGTTCACTCACAATGTGAGTTCAATACAAAATCTCTGCAAAAATATTTGAATGTCCAGCAAAAACACTTGTGCAAGAAGCCTTTAAGGAAGCTGAATTTTCCTTCAAAGAGCTGTTTTCAATGATGGCAAACTTGTCTTCAAATGTCAATTTCTTAAAAAAAAACACCCTTAAAATCAATGCCACAAATCACAATGTCAAATCTGCAATTTTCTCTATGTATATTCCATGTTCTCTTCATATTCCATTTCCTTCATTTCTGCTGTTCATATTCTCTCTTTCCTCTCTCTCTCTGCTGTTTTTTTTTTTTTTTTTTTTTGAATATAGTTAATTAAAAATTAATTTAAAAATAAATTAATTAAAAATGGAGATTATTACAAATGGAGGGAATTTATTTATTTATTTATATGGAGGGGGGTATTAATTATAATAAAAGGGTGGTATTGTAAATGAGTGGGGGGGGGTACCTATGACAAATTATAAAAAGTCGAAATTTATTTAAGGAGGTGGGGTAACTATATGGTCGGGGGGTTTTAATTTAAAAAAAATTAAAAACGAAATATGAGCAAGTCGTAAGGCGTGGAGATGAGTGTGAGGGAGAGGGCGTAAGCGATGGTGAGGAGAGAGTGCGTTGAGTGGGGAAGAGTTGCAGTCGGGGTTGAATGAGCGCTGTTGCAGAGTGGGTGACTGCCGAGAGTGTGAGCGGAAGGGCCGCCGCGTGGAAAGCAGCCAGGGGGAGATGGGAAGCGGTGAGAAGGTGCATGGTGTGAGGGGAGGCTGGACGGGGTAGAGCGAGCATGAGGGGTCGGTATTATATATAGGCGGGTTGTATTGCAATGAGGTGTGAGCGTTTTGTGAGATGGGAGTGTAGCGCAGAGAGATGTAGTGAGGGAGGGGCGTAGTGGAGTTTAGGTATAGGTGGATTGGTATGCACAGAGATGAGGAGGCGTAAAGTGGAGGAAGGGGCGTAGGTTAAGGTTGGGAGTTGTGTTGGGAGGTTGAGTTGCAATGGAGCTTGAATCGATTTTTTTTATTTTTTTTATTTTTTATTTTTATTTTTTAATTTTAAAATCAAAACAACAGAGTGAGATTCCACTTAAAACAGCAGCAGATTTTTAAGCACTGAAATACAAGCAGCAGATTGCAGAAATGAAGGCAACAATACAAATTTCAAGTACTGAAATGCAACAGCAGATTGCCAATAAAACCCAGAAATTTTTCCAATATCCCAGCAGCAGAAAATATTTTCCAGCAGTAGAAAAACTCAGAATTTTTCATAAACTTATTTTAAACACTTTTCCAGCATCTCCAAAATGGTGCAGAATTTAAAATGCAGAGATTGCAGAAAAAATGAGCAGTGAGAAAACCTTCAGATGCACAATGCTGCTTTTCTCCAAACCAATTTCTGAATGCTGGGATTTTGAATGCTGCTCCTCTTCAAAACGCTTCTGAATGGCGGCAAAAAAACTGCTGCAGAAACTCTGAGTGCTGCAAAAATGTCGAGAATTTTTGTAGATATGCACAGGCCATAAACACAAATGGCTCACTCAATTTGGAGCAGGGCCAGCAATCGCCCACTCTGATACCATGTTAAACACCATGTTAAGCACACACATGGTGTATGAGAAGCATGAACACACACACACAAGAGACTCAACACACAATGAAAGATAAGCGTGAGGCTTTCTTATTTTCCATTATACAAAGATGTACATTTATAGTACAATGGTGTGACCCTTGGTTTCACATTCCAAGGTCACTTGGACTCCATTGTGACTTTTCACATTCCACACCTACCCATGTAGGATTAGGTGTTCCAAAAGGACTATAAACATTATCTTATTCTCTTGGAGCACTTCAGTTAAGTGCACAGATGTGGCACAGGAGCTGACAGACGGAATTACACTATTCCTGAGGGTTATGTGGAGCTATTGCATGGATACTTCAGTTAGAACTCATGTGACAGAGTTTGGTGGAGTTGATTGAGGAAGTTAATGGAGTTGTGTTTAGTTTAACTAATCTAAACATAGTTGAGCTAGTTGTATCTAGTCTAAAATCGTAATTATACAATTAGTGAGAGTGGTAATTAATTATTAATTAATTCACTAATTATAAACTCATTAACTAACTAAAGAATACATCGGCTAACTGTAAAGGACAATTATGGAGAATTGCATAAAGATAGGGGTGTTATGTATGTAATTAATGCTTCGCACTATATGATGCATGGTTTGCATCCAACACCAAGAGAGATGCACAGCAAGACCGATGAGAAAATTAGGGATAATCTATTCCCCATCAAGAGGCATTCTTCACAGGGTTACAGAGAGGTAGGTTAGGCCGGGCAAAGACTTGCATGTGTTTTGCAGGAAGATTCTGCTCCTGAATGTGTGAAGAAGGGAGATTATACCGAGCTGCAGGAGCTTTGTATGACGATTGTTACATGATCTCTATGACATATATAATATACAGATAGTTGGGGGTTTTCAGCTTTAAGCTTTCCCATTACATACTGTGTTCATATGTGTGAATTTTTATGGTTTTAATGTGTGCATGCAATTGATTTTATTTCCGCATGTGATGATCAATGGTAGAAGAGATTCTGTATTGTGCATGAAGATAAAATAGTGTGTGATTAGGAGAATCTCGGTGGATAACATATCAGTTATTCAAATTTCTACAAAAACAAGGGTAGGTTTGGAAACTAAACAAGAGTATGTTTCCAATGAGCTATCATGAGCTAAATTTTGACTTCAGGAAGGCCTCCAAAAGTGGCCTTGAAGTTGGCGTTGCGCTTTTCCTTCACGCGCTGCGGTTTTCCTTCAAGTGCTGCGCTTTTGCCAGATCCTAGGATATTTTCCAATTTTCAATTTTTTATTAGTTGGTGATAGAATATTTGAGTTTTTACTAATGTAATTCATCCTTTTAAATGTAATTAAGACCTAAATAGTTACTAGAGGGTAGATACATTAGATAAAAGTGGATTTTTGGTTAAAATGAACCAGCTTCACCAAAGTTAGGGATGAGTTTGTTGACCTCCGTAGTTTTTGGGTTTCTAGTTGAGCACTTTGTGGATCAGTTCCTCAAGTTTGGGATTTGACCCCTGAGCTGGGGAGAATCAATTTTAATGGCAATATGATTCCTATGTATTAATATGTTGTCCTTGATGGCAACTCTCTGGTAAAATATGGAGTATATGTCTTCAGTAGAAGCTCAAGAGTCCATAAGAAGAAATGTGTAATGTCCATTAGAATATTTGGCAATATCCATATTGAAGATTCTATATGCGGATTTGTAAAGGCGAAGTCGCGTATACATGCGGATAAGAACGATCAAGTCACGTATGCCTTTTGTGCTCCAAAAAGATAATACCAGGGGGCATTACCATGGTATTAGCCCACATGATTGAGTGCCATGTCGTTTATTTGATTTTGTCCAAGGATAACATTGGCAACGGCATGGTTTTGAATCATGGTATTTTTTAGTGACCTATAAATATAGGATTCATAATTTTGACTTGAATGATGGTAATCTTGTAAATATATACATACTTTTCCTTTTGCAAGTTGTATTCCCATATTTTGATAAAAAAGAAAAGAGAGGGTAAAAAGTCCTAAAAGAAAAATCAAAGGACTTAGAAAAACGAATATACCCCAAAAGAAAAAAGATGAATAAAACATGAAAGTGTGCAAGTCTAAATGCCACTACTTTTACTTTTTGCAGTTGATTATGCCAGAGTGTCAATAAATTCCATAATCCATGATGATTTGAACGATTTAATCTTGATTTATCATGTTTCAATTTACTTGTTCTAGATAGAGAATAAATAATTGTCAGATAGTTTAAGCCTGACAATTCAGTAGTTAGGTAGAGAATAAAAGGATCCAACAGTTTAATCTGGATTCTTGGTTGAAATAAGTGTAGAATTAGATAGTTTACTGATTCCAGAAAGAATAAATGTTGTAAAGGTTTCTAGCTCAAATGCACCTAATCAAAATGGAAGAAAAAATGTTAGCAGTTAAAATTGGGTAGGTAGAAGAAGGTGAGAAGCATCATTGTAAATATTATTCACCAGGGCTGCAAATAACTAACTTCCCTTCCCCATAGCCATTTATCATTCTAAACTATCAGTCATAAAAGCTCAAGGCATTTCCTTGACTTCAGTTGGGACCAGACCCAAGGCTCTATTGCTGATTAGTTGAAAATGTTAAATGTCTATATTAATCCCACAAATCACATCATTATCCATTCATGCATTCATTTACTAGGAAAAATCATAAGTAAAAACCTCATTTTTTCTTAATGAGGCTCTAATCCCCATTTGATTAACTTCCTACATCTTATGAAGTATAAAACCCTCAAAATGACATTTTATCCTATGTAGAAGTGATGCAATTATCATAAATGCAAGTTTTTCTTTGATCTTCACTTTTCTTGGTTATAATTGTATGTTTTGAGTATTCACTTTTCCCTTTTCATATTAACACCTAACATATTTCATTAACTCCCTATCAATTATCCTAGTCCTATTAATATAGTTCCCTTTTATTTAATATTCCAAAAACCCATTTCATATATGCTTTTGTGTCAAAGATATTAAGCACATGTTGAAAAACATCCCGAAGTTACCCCTTTGACACTAAACTACCCATAAAAATATTTCCCCTCTCCCCTATAGTTTTAGACCTTTGTCAAAATATGAAACTATATAAAAATAATAATATTACAAATGCGCTATTTATTTACACAATGTGTATATAGAACAATGAAGAAAAGGAAGTGTATTCACCTTTCCCCTCATAAGCTTTACCCGTGGTCAAAGCTTTAGCCTTATCCCATTTTCTTGATACATATTCCCCTACCACAATATTAAACCCTGGTTAATATAATAACCCATCCATTCCATGTATAAAATCCTTTTATACATAAACTTCATCAAATAATGAAGCCTCCTCGCATTCATTCCTGACCATCCGATCATCTTAATCCCTTTAATCCGACGATCCAAACTAAATCCGATAAATCCTTCCTCACCCCCACCATTTCCTATCGTATCAAATTTAAACCGTCGATCTACCCTTACCAAATCAACGACATAGATTATAGTACCTGGTCCCACCTTATTTCCCTACATCTTCCTGACACATCTTAGACATTCGCTTCACTCAACTAAACCCGATGGCGCGGATCCCATATCGTATTTCTAAAGTGATCAGGCGAAGTTGCCAATTTTTTTTGCGAAAAGAGTTGTTTTGTGAAACCACCACTCACTACGTGTCCTAATTATATTGGATTGCATTGTAAGAGCTAAAAACTAGTTACTACTTGAAAGCAATGTGATAACCACCACTGGTTTTTGCTTTCAAACAAAAGACCACTCCTGCCATGTTAACTTGGCCTGCAATTAATACTCCGCATGATCCATAAAAACTAAAGTTTTAACCTTAGATTTTTACCATTTTTTATACCTGTTCGCCCTATTCCTCTGAGAATTAGTCATAGACACCATTGCAGAGCTAATTTCGAATCAATTTTCCATTCTAAAAACATTTCCACTTTGAACAGTTACTACCGAAGACTTCCAATGCCTTATACCAAACAACTGTAACCAATTTGAAGACTGGTACCACCTGCAATCCTCTTCGACCGCAACTATACCTGTTCAAAGGTATTTCTCAGTAATCCAAGCCTGCAAATTTCAAATTTCCAAGTACAAAGTCAAGCTAATTTAAAATTAAAGGCCAAATGTACTCATCTGAGAGTACTTAAACCTTGAAGAAATAGGGGAAACCCTGTAAAAATTTTCCCAAAATTTTCCGCTTCCTAATTTAAGAATTTTAACCATCTGAAAGATATTCCTGCGGTTAAAATACCTTTGAAATACTAAAGAAACCATTGAAAATCACCATCCCACCTTCTGCACTGTACAAATCTGCATTTTCCTCATAAAACCCTCTTCTAGATTCCGAGTTTTTCCCAAATCAGCTTAATTGACGTTCTGCTTCCATAAAGAGCTGAGAAAACAGTTTAATCTTGTTTAGTTTCTTCAAAAATGACTAAGAAATAGGTAACCCCTAGAACTGGAGGTCCTAAACCTCAGAAGTCTACCTCTAGGAAGCTTCCAAATCCCAAACCTCCCAAAATTGATAAACCAACTCTTGTCCTAACTTCTGATTCTACTGAAGTAGTCAGACCTTTACAACCTCCTGTCACTACTGAAGAAAAAAATCCTTTGATTGACTTAGATTACATAATTGCTGATGCTACTCTTGAATTTGATCTTCTGGAAGTACATAACTGGTGTAAGAAAAAATTTGAGAAGAAAGTGGCCAATGATATACCTGTATGGGACTCCAATTTGCCCAAATATGTGGTTCCCATCACCCATCCTGCTCAGGATTTCATTAGGTTGTGTCAGATGCATTATATTCCTGATCAAAGGTGCATGGTAAACAAAGATAGTGAGGTCCTATTTTACATAACTGCTGAATCAATCAATGACATGCTCTAGCTAAGCCATGATCCACGAGCAGTGTCATTGTCAATTGAAGACTTGACTCAGATGTATTTAGACGTAGATTTCCCTAGGAAGTTATAAATCCTTCAAAACTTCATGCCCAATCATGTCAACCTTCACAAGGTGAATCCTCCTTATGATACCTTTGATTTTCCTGAAGGCTCCAGACAGGTCATTTCCATGCTGTCATTTATTTTAGGCTATGTTAATAATGAATTCACATATGCCTCCATTTTAGGGTTCCTCTCCACCTTATCTCCTGGAAAACAACCTGAATTGGTCTTTGAATTTTCCAAATTCATTGCTGACAATATACATTATCAGCTAATAAAGTTACCCGATGAAGGAATGTTCAGATATACATCATATCTGTTACATATTTTCCTTTTCTCTCAAGCAGATAATTTTCCCTTTGCATTACAGAAGATGGATACGGAGGGAAAACTACTTTCAGTAATATTTTGGACCTCTCTTCTTAGAAAAAATAGCAGTGAGTACAGTTATAGTGATTTCAATGACTTATTTATCAGACCTGCCATCAATTTGTTGGATAAAGCAGAACCACCAAGAATAAATGAAGATATCAAAAGGATTTTACAGTTGTCTGAAAACTGTAAAGTTGGTGATTGGTATTTGTATAAAAATCACACTGAAATTAGAATATATGGTGCAATCCTGGCTCCATACAAATTACCAAAGTTTATAACCACCAGGATCTTTGCTCTGGAACACATAAGGCAGATTTTGAATGCAGATGTAGTGAACTTTATAGCATCTAAAAAGAAGGCACAATTCAAATTGAAAAGTCAAATTGTCTCTTTCATAGTTAACAACAGAGATGCCTTGAAGGAGGTAACCAACAAACTATCAGCATTCAAGTTTCAGGAAAGCTTTTACTGGAGCTATGACCCTCATGGTATTCTAAGCAGCCTCAGAGTCAAATGCAAGTTGACCCCATTCCTCCATGAATCGAAGCCACTAATTGAAAAATATGCCAATCATTTGGAATGGTTGCCAATACTTTAATTGATGATGATCAGGAGATACAAAAAGATAATCTACAGGAAAATCAAATGGATGGTACACAGGTGGTTACAGTTAACCAACCAGCAGAGGTATCCAATAAAAGGCCGAGGAAAGAAGAAGGATATTTGGCCGAGGCAATCATTGAAAACAAATTTAAAACAGTCTACAGCAAAAAGGCCAAAATGACTACTCTTGAAAAAGGAATCATAGATGTGGATGATACTAATGATCAACAAATAGATGATGAAGCTACCATGATTGTTAATGAAACACTCAGGGAAATTCAGAATGAACAGGTACAAGCACAGGGTAAAGGAAAAGAGATGGTTGAAGTAGAAATGGATATAGAAGCTCCATCTTCCTCTAAAACAACTAAAGAAACTGATTCTGATATTCAGAAGACGTTCAAGCAAATCAGGGAAAAAAATGAAGAAATAAAGAATGAAGTTTATTCTAAACTTCTGAAGGAAAAACCAGGTGATAAGGACAGACTAGTGACAACATTTGATTACTCAACCAATAAAATGATCATGTCTTTTCTCCAACTAGTAGTATCAGATCCAAAATTAGCCACAGACTACAGGAAGACAAAATTTGCAGTGAATGCTGATACTATTCATGAACTAGATCAGATAGAATTACATAAGAGTGCATCAGAGATGCTATATTCAAAGGTAGTAAGAAAAACAATGAGTGCTACCATGCTTCAAAAGACTGTATCCAATTTGCAAACTCAAATGAAATTGGATAAAGCATCTTTACATGCCAAGGATTTGAGGATAAAATCCTTAGAAGATTTGGTAATTGAAACAGGAGCAGATCCTTCTAATACTGAAGTTTCTAAAAAGTTGATAAAGCAAAAGAATGAGGATATCGCAGCCTTAAGATAGCAACTCAAGTTACCACAAAGTGAGCACCCTGAAGCAAAAGAAATTCTTCAGGAAAAGACAGAGAAGGAGGAAACTATGCAACTGGTTTTGAAGATGACAACTCAGACTAAAGATAGGTAACTCAAATAGAATCTTTAAAGCAAGAAAATGAAAGTTTGAAGAAATCTCAGGAAGTCCCCATTCCCACAGTTATTCCAACTGTAAGTACATCTATCCCCTCTACATTGGAAGAACATTTGGCACCGAAAGGAGTGTTGGCAACTGCAGTGTCAGTTACTTTAAAGATATCTCTGCCACTTCTTCATCCACTTCACAGGTAAATCCAACAGGGGAAACAACTGTTGTAGTAAAGGCTATGGAATACATGTCCTTGAAAGATAAATAGATAATCAGCTTAAAAGGCACCATCAAAAATCTGGAAACATCTAACAGAGATGCATTAATCACTTCCAAAGGACATGAGTAGAGAGCCAATAGATTGCAGGAACATGTAAAAATTCTTCAACGACAGGTTAATCTCACTGAGTAGGTATCTTACATTAAGAATTATCTTTGGAATAACATCATTCAGGGCATACATTTGCAATGGCCCTCAATCCAAATTATTGATGAACAAAAAGAGTTACTCAAAGCAGCCCAAATAGAAATACAAAAGACAAAAGAAGAACTGGCTGATAAACTTGCTCAAGCCATGAAGCTTATCACATTTCTGAATAGTAAACACAGAGAAGAGCTTGAAGAGCTAAAAATTCATCATATAACTGAAAGTATATTACAAATTAAGAAAGTCCTGAATAAGATAAATATGATGAATAATTTGGAGGATAGGTGCAAGGATATGAACTTGGCAATCACAAGATTTTGGGCCAAATACACAGTATTAACACAAGCATGCCTACCCGATATTCATTCTTTAAATGAAAAATTGATGCCACAGAAGGACTATGATAACAAAATCAGGGCTTATGCCAAAGAGCAGGTCAACAAACCTTTACCACAAGGGTCTCCTACTGGTAAAGTCATTTTGGAATATTTTGAAAACTTGTTCTTTTTACAAAATGAAATCAAACATATTTTCATGGTTAAGCCCAATTTTTCTAAGTATACAGAGGCAGATGAAAGTTACAGTAAACTGAAGAGTATGAGGATTCCCAGTGCAGAGCAATGGTAGGAATTCACTGATTTACTATGAAAATTTGCAGTCAAAGTATATCAAGATGAAAAATCAGTGGTTAAAGAGTATCAGTGGTGAAAGTGTATCAATGAAAACAAAAGTTACTACTGATTATTTTTAATTTACAGCAGTAAACAGTGAAGAAACATAGTAAAAGAGTATCA
This sequence comes from Pinus albicaulis, assembly GCA_034641835.2. Classification (NCBI taxonomy): domain Eukaryota; kingdom Viridiplantae; phylum Streptophyta; class Pinopsida; order Pinales; family Pinaceae; genus Pinus; species Pinus albicaulis. Next base: position 1,490,788,768 of record CM076582.1, on the reverse strand, counting down.
GAGCAGAACGATAAAGAGGAGAAGTACACTACAAGTTATCTTCCACAATACATTGTCCCAAGTGATAGCAATACTTCCAGCAAGACAAATAATCTATTTGATTAGATAAACTGTTCTATTTTTCTTGTAAAAGAGGACAACTTCCCCATCTGTTTCGCAGTTGTCCCTCTTCTTATTCAATAATTCCTATTTTCTCTTGAGATATTCTCTCAAACTTTGAGATATTTTGTAAACAATTTACTTGTATAAATACTTCATTCTTCGAAGTATTTTGTGTGGAATAAAATGATCAAGACTACTATAGAATTTTTTTTTGAAAACATTGGGATTTTATGTGAGTTAAGTTGAAGCAGCAGGCTGGAAACTGAAGCAAATAGAAATCATAAATAATGATCCTCTTGCTAATTAGATGAGTATTGTATCTTCCAGTTTCATTGTTTATTTCTAATGCTCGGGCTCTTTGCTTAGCCACATTTGCTACTCTCAAAGCTACATATAATAATACATCCCCATTTTAATGCCCCAAATAATTTCAACTGGAAATTTAAATAAAATATATCTGGAGGTTTTAATATCTCAAATATGAGATTTGGGATATTAAATTAACACTCTTATGGTTATAAACCCACAATCTCCACTATGCATAAAAGTGGACGCACCCAATTATGATCTCAATCTGGGCAATCAATCAACTTGTAGAAGCTTCTTATCAAAGGTTAAAACTATATGAAACTATATTTCATAAAACCCATAAACCTTCATATATGGGGTTCATCAAATGAATATTCAACTTTGGGATAAACTCAATATGTATTTGCCAGCTCATAAATATTAGACCCACATCATACCTTTCTATCCAATATATATTTAATTCCATTAGCATTCCACCATATAACACATACCAAAAGTTATAGAAACATTTAACGTTAGACCCAAAGCATATTACTATAAGGGCCACAACTTACTGGCCTTCTTTTTCCATTGTTTAGCATATGAATATTCGACTCATGCATAAATCCAAACTTTGATTAAAAAACCCAACTGCCAACATATAATATTATTCCGGGCCCAACAAATCATTCATCCATCGAATGGCTGTAAGCTTATCGCGCTTCACTCTGATGGCCACCACCGTTGATCTATGCCTTTGTAAATATCCAATCAACTTGGTGTGGGAACGCCATTGGATCTCCTCCGACCAATATTGAACGATAATCACACTTTTTTCCCCACAGAACTTTAACACTAAAAAAACGCGAAATAAATGGTTTTTAAAAACCACTTATAGTAACGCGTCAAACAAAGACATATATTGCGTTTTTTTTTCAATTCCACTTACCATTCAAGAAGGTGTGCGATACTGCTTGTTTGGTTTTTTTGAAATCGCTTTCACTGTTTAACGTTCTGGTTCCCTTTCTCGACTCAAGGTTCCGCTCCAACTCAATTTTCGGTTCTTTCCTTCACGTTTCCAAAACTCGCCTATTCAATATTTAAAATATATCCTGACTTCTGGTTCTATTCTAATTCTTCGATTCCAGACTTCACTTCACCGTATGCCTGCAACAGGTTAGGTGAATCCTTATTAACACGTTTCATATGAAACCTGCATGTTTGTTATACATATTAACCTCAATACGAAGGACTATGATGGGAGATCGATCACCCTGTGCTCGATTCACATATGCGAGCTACTCAGAATTCAGTAGCAACCCGTATCTATACACAATCACTCAATAACAAGTCTTCAGGTTTACTCGAATCAATCAACACATGGTCTGTTACAGAGTTTCTCATATAATTACCCATAGAATTCAAAATTTTCACACAGAATTAAATCAACATTATTCATGTGACTCAGAAGTCAAATCCCACATATATATACACAAGATTCCCAATTGACCTTTATCATTCAACTCAATCATAGTATTGACAATTTCATCAATTTGTCAATAAATTAACAGAATACTACTTCATTCTTATTGCCTAATTCACTGAAATGCAAAACAGTCCTCGCACAGAATTCGATCAAAGAATACACATGTAATTCACACAAAATTCAGGAACAAATTCTTCATTAGTTACAAAAACTTACTTCCTCTGTGGCCTGATCTTCAATTGATGGCCCTTCTAACAAATTTGTCTGAGGGATTTTTCAAACAACACTCTCTAGATCTCTCTAGGTCTCTTCATTAATGCCTTTGAGGCTTAAACTTATACAAGATGGTAATGAATCGATTCAACTCCTACAAAACTCTTGAAATTCCTCAAAGTCCTAAATTCAGCCCAATTCCCTAGATTTATTGGAAACTGATTCCAACTCATTCCTACTCTGCAGTCTTTTCGAATCTCTCATCTCTTCATATGCCCAACTAATCATTCGAGAGTAGTTACAACTCTCTCCCCATTTAATTAAAATTAATTAAAACCTAATGATTTCATTACATAAAATCTAATTCTCTTGAAACTAAAAACCCCTAAGTCTAACAAAAAATGCATGGAATTTGTTTTGGCCTAATGCCCCTGCATCAGACTCCCAAGGTTAAAATGAATCATGATCTCCTGATCATGTGCTCTTAAAACTTTGCCTCCTGGATCCCATACTTTTCTTTGCTGCTGTCTATCAGCTGCATTATTCTTCAACTGCACACTTCTAGGTTTCCATACTTTGTTCTGCAATTTGCCTCCAGCTATGCTTTCACATTCTGCTCTTGTTTTTCCTTTGCTAAAATTTCTCTACTTTCTTGCTGCTGTCTGCTACTTCTGAGGCACCTTCATCATCAATCTCCTCATAAATTCAATTTCCCTGTCTAATATGTCTTTTGACTACTGGATATTGCTTCCTCTTGATTGCTGAACTTCTGCTTCTTCTTGTTGAGTTCCTAATTGCTCAGTCCTTACTACCACCTTTGTTGCCACCCTATCATCCATACCCTCTTGTCTTCTGTGACATAAATTTTTTTCCTGATTGTCATTTATGACAATTTCTTCATTCTCTGACTTCAACAATTTCTTGGACTGGAATTTAAATTTCCAGTCACTGTCATCATCTCTTTTCTTCTCCTCCTGGACCAAAAATTCTTTAGTCCCCCCATCAGTACCTGCAATCAATAAACAAACATCAAAATTACAAAATCTTTGTGCCTCTTCCTCTTCCAGCAATAATGCAATTTGTTGCTCTGCCATTGTTGTTGCCTCCCAAACCTCTTAGACATCTCTTAAGATATCTCCCTCTGCAACATTATTTTTCTCAACACCTGCACATTTACTTTTAAAAATTAAATTATCCTTCAATTCTCTAACTGCAGTAACATAATCATCCATTTCTCCTTGTGTACTAGTAGGCAGGATTAAATTATGCAAACTAGTATCTGCTCCTATTCTTTTCACAACTTCAAGCATTTTCACCCTAGTGTCTGAAATTTCACTCTCTTCTCTAAAGGTTTTCAGCAAACAATTCAACCATCTATTTTCAAGCATTTCATCAATATGCTGCAAACTTGGTTCAGCATATTCTTCTTCTTCTTCCTTGACAATCTTTAGTAATTGTCTTCCATCTTCTTGATTTATTCTGGCAATCAATTCAAGTTCTTCAAATACTGTGTCTTCATCTTCTGTCAGAATAAAATTTTGATTTTCCACTGCTGTAGCAGTCCCAAAATTCCATCCTCCGGTCTTCTCTTTATCCATTAGACAAATCAGTTTCTTCTTGTCATCAACAGTAATAACAAGTTCCTTTACATGAGGCATAATAGCCTCACCTTCCTTCTTCTGCAATAGTTCATCTTCATCCAAGACAACTCCAAGAGATGGATTGTCTTCTATAACACCTGAAATTATAGTCAAATTGTCAAATTCAACACTACAAGACCCAATGGTCTCAATTGATGATCCAGTCACCAATTCTTCCTTCTGCAGTCCTAAGTCTTTTCCAAGACTCAGAAAATCTTCCCTGTCATCATTCTCTTGCATCTTCACATTCTAAAATCCCCAATTTTGAAATTGAGTTTCTCCTTCCTGCATTGAATCCTGGTTGTTCAACATAATCTCCAACAATCCAACTTCTTCATTCCATGGATTAAAGTCTTCCACAGAATTCTCCTCCTCTTTTAATTGACTGTCCAATGGTGTCAAATTTTCTTCAGCATCAACAAAATCTGCATTCACAAAACAATTGTTAAAACAAAAATCACAAGGCCTCAGTGCCTTTCCTTCCTCTGCCAGCATTTCAGTATGCTGTCCTCAAATTCCTTCCTTATCTATCAGCGCATCAGTATGCTGATTCACTTTTTCCAAAGGATTCTCTGAAGAATTCCCAAGAATGTCAACAAATCTTTCATTCACACCATCTTCCTCCATGATGTTTTCCTGTTCACTGTGGTGAAATCTGCCTTATGCAATCTCCCTTCCATACTCTGAATTCTCCAACAAATATTCTAGCAATGCAATTTCTCTTTTGCATTCTTAAAGAACTTCATCATCACTTACAGTCCCTGAATTCATACAAAAACTCTCAGTTTTTAGACCAGGAGCTTCAAAAACCTCAACTGGTGTTTCACCTATCAGGTCTTCCAACTGATCCTCCCCTTCTTCATCCACAAGAATTTATTCCTGTGCTGCAACACCTTCAATCATGAATGCATCACTGCTTCCTTCAGTCAAGAGACATTCTCCAACATTGCATTTTACTTCAGAGTATTCATCTTTTGAGAGATACTTCTTCATACTTGTGACAGCTTCACAAGATTGCTCATCCTCCTCTACAAAACCTGTAATCACCCCACAATTGTCAGTCACAATGATACAAGGTTCTACATCATCCAGCTGATCTAGACTTGTCCAATAACTCAAGAAATCATCAATAATTTCCTCTTCAGCAAGACAAACTTCTTGCTGTCTTAAAACTCCACCATGATTCATAAGATCTTTTGCAGATCTCCATTGTTCATCTATACTCTGTTCTGTTTCACAAACAGAAACTTATCTTCTCAACTCAGTTGCTCTGAGTTCTGCACATTCCAACTATACATCCATCCTCTGTTCAAGCTTTCTCAGTTTTTTTGCAAACATACAAAAATCATCAGATGTAAAGTCATTTGACCTCTTGGTCTCACTTGAGCTTTCAGTCTTCAAGTCCCTCTCCAAATACCTAATCATCCTGAGTAGCCTCTCTTTTTGCTGAGCACGTATCATTTGCTCTTTCTTCATCTATAGCCCATGCCATTTTACTTTCTTCCTCATGAGCCAACTAACTCTCTGGCTTTCCTCTATCATCTTTTCCAATTTATTAAACTATTCTCTGATCTCAGCTACCTCTTTCCAATATTCTGCACCAGTCAATTTCTTCCTCATGCCATTTTTCCTAGCATCTTCTTCCTCTTCTCTGTTGTGGCCTCTCTCAGAACCCCTGCTATCTCTCCTATGAATTTTGGAAGTCATCTTCTCTTCCATCATGAGTTCCTCACTCATCAGCTGCACCAAGCCTCTGCAACAACAAGCTTTCCTGCTGCCACTTACCTCACCAATCCTTTCCTCCGGATCTGGGCTTTTGGCAAGTACTGGTCCCCTATCTGCTGGAACCTTCTGAGCACTCTCTTCTGCTCTCTCTAGGCTTCACTCTGCAACTTCTCAAGAACACATCTGTTCTTCTTTCATCCAAACTCTGTTGGGAATTCTCCAGGTTCTGCCACACTTTCTTCTTCACTTTAGAATCCTCTGTTGGAATCTTTCATCACTGCTCTCAAAGCTATGATCTGCTTTGGCTGAGATTTCTTCAATTGCCTGCAATCTGATTTCTGCAAACAATACTTCAAACCAGAGTTAAATAATGCTCATCAACTCACCTTCCAATATCCCTGAGTGATCTTTCTGTTCCTCCCACCTGCACTGCACCTTTATATGATGCAATCTTTATTAGTTTCAAAATCTGATCTTACTTCATTACACATGCATTCAACAAAACTTTAACTTTTAAAAAGAGCTATTCCAGTTCTGATACCACATGATGCCCGGGCTCTCTGCTTACCCACATTTTCTACTCTTAAAGCTACATATAATAATGCATCCCAATTTTAATGCCCCAAATAATCTCAACTGGAAAATTAAATAAAATTTATCTGGAGGCTTTAATATCTCAAATATAAGATTTGAGATATTAAATTAACACTCTTATGGTTATAAACCCACAATCTCCACTATGCATAAAAGTGGACGCACCCAATTATGATCTCAATCTGGGCAATCAATCAACTTGGAGAAGCTTCTTATCAAAGGTTAAAACTATGGTTATGAAACCATATTTCATAAAACCCATAAACCTTCATATATGGAGTTCATCAAATGAATATTCAACTTTGGGATAAACTCAATATGTATTTGCCAACACATAAATATCGGACCCAAAACATACCTTTCTATCCAATATATATTTAATTCCATTAACATTCCACCATATAACACATACCAAAAGTTATAGAAACATTTAACATTAGACCCAAAGCATATTACTATAAGGGCCACAACTTACTGGCCTTCTTTTTCCATTGTTTAGCATATGAATATTCGACTCGTGCATAAATCCAAACTTTGATTAAAAAACCCAACCGCCAACATATGATATTATTCGGGGCCCAAAAAATCATTCATCCATCGAACGACTGTAATCTTATCGCGCTTCACTCTGATGGCCACCACCGTTGATCTATGCCTTTGTAAATATCCAATCAACTTGTTGTGGGAACGACGTTGGATCTCCTCCGACCAAGATCGAATGATAATCACACTTTTTTCCCCATAGAACTTTAACACTAAAAAAAACACGAAATAAATGGTTTTTAAAAGCCACTTATAGCCATGCGTCCAAAAAATACATATATCGCGTTTTTTTGTCAATTCCACTTACCATTCAAGAAGGTGTGCGATACTGCTTGTTTGGGTTTTTTGAAACCGCTTTCACTGTTTAACGTTGTGGTTCCATTTCTCGACTCAAGGTTCTGCTCCAACTCAATTTCCGGTTCTTTCCTTCGCATTTCCAAAACTCGCCTATTCACTGTTTATAATATATCCTGACTTCCGGTTCTATTCTAATTCTTCAATTTCAGACTTCACTTCACCGTATGCCCACAACAGGTTAGATGAATCCTTATTAGCACGTTTCATATGAAACCTGCATGTTTGTTATACATATTAACCTCAATACGAAGGACTGTGATGGGAGATCAATCACCCTGTGCTCGATTCACATATGCGAGCTACTCATAATTCAGTAGCAACCCAAATATATACACAGTCACTCAATAACGAGTCTTCGGGTTTACTCGAATCAATCAACACATGGTCTGTTACAGAGTTTCTCATATAATTACCCATAAAATTGAACATCTTCACATAGAATTAAATCAACATTATTCATGTGACTCAGAAGTCAAATGCCACATATATATACACAGGATTCCCAATTGACCTATATCATTCAACTCAATCACAGTATTGACAATTTCATCAATTTGTCAATAAATTAACAGAATACTACTTCATTCCTATTGCCTAATTCACTGAAACACAAAACAGTCCTCGCATAGAATTCGATCAAAGAATACACATGTAATTCATACAAAATTCAAGAACAAATTCTTCATTAGTTACAAAAACCTACTTCCTCTGTGGCCTGATCTTCAATTGATGGCCCTTCTAACAAATTTGTCCGAGGGATTTTTCAAGCAACACTCTCTAGATCTCTCTAGGTCTCTTCATTAATTCCTTTGAGGCTTACACTTATACAGGATGGTAATGAATCGATTCAGCTCCTACAAAACTCTTGAAATTCCTCAAAGTCCTAAATTCATCCTAATTCCCTAGATTTACTAAAAACTGATTCCAACTCATTCCTACTCTGCAGTGTTTTCGAATCTCTCATCTCTTCATATTCCCAACTAATCATTCGAGAGCAGTTAAAACTCTCTCCCCATTTAATTAAAATTAATTAAAACCTACTGATTTCATTACATAAAATCTAATTCTCTTGAAACTAAAAACCCCTAAGTCTAACAGAAAATGCATGGAATTTGTTTTGGCCTAATGCCCGTGCATAAATTTCTTTAAGTTTCATTCATTCATCTTGTGTTATTTTCCATCTTAAATGAATAACTAGGAAAGGTATTACAGAATCAGTGTAAAAATATCTCTATTTTCACTAGTTTTCATGTTTATGTTTTCTGCTAATTTCCAGACTTTAGAATTCTTAATTGCTCTTTAGTCTCGTTTGAACTCAAATTTCCCTCTTCCTTTTCTGTGATCTAAGGATTCTTAACTGCCCTTAGTCCAGATCATACCACTTCATCAAAATAGCCTTTTAAAACCCTATGAAGATCATCTATCTTGCCCTTACTATATTTGTTCTTTTGACCTTAGTTTTCTAGTCTTGTTTGCTATAAATTTGACTCCATTGCCCAATGGTTAGGTAGATATTTCTATGGTTTCCATTGTAATCCTTTATTCCTACCAACATTCAAAAAATCAAACCAAATTGTCCACTCATAGCTAGCCTAAAACCCATTACAAAATAAAGCTAAATCTTAAGGAGAGATCCCTCTCCAGAACTCAGGAAGGCTAGATCTTGAATTCTAAAAGAGGTTCTTGGTTCTTGGTTACCCCTGGTTTTCTTTAACTATAAACCAAAATCCCATGACCTAAGAATTACTAGGGTGATAACATACTGGCGACCATACTGGGGAATCTAACCACTCTCCATTTTTAAGTTTAGTCTTGAAGGAATATTTTTAAACATATATTCCTACTTTAAGATTAAGTTTAAAGGTTGTGGGTATTTACACAATAATCATTCTGGCTCCAAAGAAAGTCTATTATACTAGATCCAGCCCTGATCCCAACCCTGCAGATATAGTAGACAATCTGGACCAGATAGGAAAAAAGAAAAAACAAATTGTTTGTTCAGAAACTAAAGTACCCCTGAAAAGAGCTGATTCTTTACCCAAAGAATTAGTAAGCTTATCAGGTATTGAATTTGATTTGAATTTTGAAAAATCACTATTTAGAACCAAGTTTGAAACTGATTTAAAGGAAACTGTTTTAGATCCTGTTTTTACTTCTTTTGTGAATGAAAAGTAGAAAGTTATTTCAACACCTATTAAATTAGATAAAACTGAAATTCAAAGTCCAGTAAAAAGCGTAAGTGTCATAAAAGTTAAAGACATTGATGAAGCTATAAAGTTAGCCAATTTTTTGTCTCAATTCAAACCTCCAGTTTCTCAATTATATATCACCATCTTTCCAACAGAAGATTCTACTCTGTATGTTGCTACTTCGTTTACAGATTCCACTATCAGTTCACCCCCAGAGCCTGTTAGTCCTGAGTTGCCTTTGTAGCATAGGATCATATATTCATCATATCCTCAATCCACCGCTAGTTCATCAACAAAACCATTCATCCCTGAGCTGCCCTTGCCTAAACTAGTATTTCCATCATTCACTAAATCCATTACAACCACCACCATAAGCCCTAGCCATACAATTTCTTTTTCATCTCCTTTTCCAAGCTCTTCAAGTTTAGCCTTCAACACATCTACTATTGAAACCAGGGCTATCCATGCCACCACTAATGTACCTCCTAGTTTAGCAAGAATCCAAGCCATGGCATCCAGATATGTTCCCTTGGTCTTACCTCAAAATCTCCATGACATGCCCCAAAATTACCAAAAGGACATCCCATTGTCTGATAATTTTTCACAAATTATTGCACAACAACATATCACTAGAATGAATGATTTTTGGGTAATTTATGAGATAGATGAGTCTGATGTCAGAATGAGGTTATTTGCACAAAGCTTAACTGGAGAAGTAAAAACATGGTTTAGAAATTTAGGTGCTGGTACTATAGCAGAATTAGCTGCATTCCATAGAGATTTCCTAAATAAATGGGAAAAGAAGAAAAATCCCTTACAAATATTATCTGATTTTGATGCTGTTAAAAGAGCCCAAAATGAGTCTGTCCAAGATTTTTGCACCAGATACAACAGTGTTTACAATTCCATTCCTGCAGACCTTAAACCCATTCCATATTCCGTGCTGCTTAAATTCCCTGATTGTTTTGATGTAGACATGGCATATCAACTTAGAGAAAGGGATGCAGACACCTTAGAACAAATGCAATTAAATGTTGTTGGAGTAGAAATCAATATCCTTGCCAGAAAAGCCAGAATGAGAAACGAGAGGAGGGTTACTATCAAAGAAGAAGCTTCAAACTTAGATGGAAAATTTGATTTTATTAACAAAACATTAGAAAAAGTAGTTGAGAGACTAGACCACATTGAAAGAAAACCACAATGGGAGAATCAATCCCAAATCAGGAATCCCAACTACAGGAAAAACAATAATCCTAGAAAAGGTAAAGAACCTGTTGGGAAAAATACTGAGAGGGGGGGGGGGGGGGGTGAATCAGTATTTAGGGAGAACTAAAACTTTTTACTTTTTCATGCTCTAAAACCCATACGCTACTTTCCTTTAGTAAACTCGCGTATACATGCGGATATCCTTCATACAACTCGCGTATTGGCAGAGATCTAAATATGCAGATATTTATTGACTTAGTTCTTTGCAATATTCATTCATCTGATGTTAAGTTATCAGTAAACATGTGCAGGAACAACAGAATAAACCATCACACAAAGCATCACATATGAACACCAGGATTTTTAGGTGGAAACCCAAGTCGGGAGAAAACCACCGCTGCAGTTGCTCAGCCTTCAATATTTTATTATAGAGAAAACATCTTACAACATATGTGCTGGTGCAAACTCCTACCAGCACGCAGGCACCCACCCGCGCTCGTTTACCAGCCTCTCCTGGAAGGGAGCTCCAACCCCCTGACTCGTTTACCAGCCTCTCCTGGAAGGGAGCTACGACCCCCTGATCTCGTTTACCAGCCTCACCTGGAAGGGAGCTACAACCCCCTGACTGAAGGCTACAACCCTCAGCACCTCTATGGACCACGTTTCATAAATTTTCACATTGGATCCAAAGCTTCCTTTAGGACACAACTTGCAGGCCACGTTTCATCATATTTTCAGATTGGACCCACTCCATACTTTTAAGCACAGTCACTGACAGATATTTGTAAACTAGCAGGATAGATTAGACTTTTCTTACCACAGACTTCAGCAAACCCTAGTTTGCATACGCGCTTTCCTTTCACTGATGTCGCGTATATACGCGCTTCCGTTCACATAAACCAGCGTATACTTCTGTACATATTACAGAGCTAATTTCATTGCGCATACGCGCTTTCTCTTCATCGAAGACGCGTATATACGCGCTTCCTCTACGGAAAAATAGCGTATGGTTCTTCAGACATTTAGGTCATTGCAATTCTTCAGAACAGATACATCACACAGATTTAACCCTTTACTTCAGACAGATGTTCGCCATATCTCAGATCTAATCATTCCATAAACATATCTAGTAAATACAAGTACATTTCAGATCTAGATCCCCTTCTTCATCATTTCTTCATAGGTGCATCATAGATTCAGATCTATCATCAAACCTTTACCCTTTCCATAAATATATTCTTCACAGAGAAGTATTCATTCAAGCTCAGACATCTTTCTCCCACACTCATCATTTGCACAATGAATTTCTTCTCTTTATATAGGTTTACCCTTTTTCAATACCATGGGCCAAAACCACATTACATCCGATGGTATTCCTGGACGGGGTCATTTGGACGAATCATTACCCAATACAATGGGTCAATACCATGGTGGTTACCCCTGGTTTTTCACTTTTTGAGCGCTTTTTCCCATACGCAACTTGGCACGTACTTAACCGCGTGCATACGCGACTTCTCCTAGACAAATCCGCGTATTCCTTGAAACATACTCTTTTCATCATGGATCTAGCACATATTGAATTCCTTTCTTCATTAACTTCTGTACTCTCTGTAGATACATCAGATTTACTTCATCAAGAACATATTATATCAAGCACAACTTCATCAAGTAAGTTGCCATCTTCTTCATCAAGTGGGTTGCCATTCAATGACAACACTCAGCATCATATTGCTAACTAACATCATTTCACATCAGATTTACAATTCCTTTCTTCATTACCTTCTGTACTCTCTGTAGATACATCAAATTTACTTCATCAAGAACATATTCTATCAAGCACAACTTCATCAAGTAAGTTTCCATCTTCTTCATCAAGTGGGTTGCCATTAAATGACAACACTCAGCATCATATTGCTAACTAACATCATTTCACATCAGATTTACATCATTTACCAAGTCCATCAGGTCAAGAATAACTTCATCAGGTGGTTTGCCATCAAGGACAACACATGTCAACAATCTCATGTCTTCATCTTCATTCAGTGGGTTGCCATCAAGGACAACACTCCGCATCATATTGCCAACAATCTCCCCCTTTGGACTTGATGGCAACCACGATGGTGTTTGATCACCACAACAGATAGGTACATTAAGAATACAATGACACCATGTCACTCTCCCCATTCTTTGACACCATTCTTTCTCTTTATTCAAACACCATGTCACTCTCCCCCTTTGACATCAAGGGCAAAGGGCGGATCAAAACCAACACACTCTCCCTCTTTTCTCCTCATGTAGAAGAAGCGTTCTGCAGATCTAATGTATACTGAAGTGACCAAGCTCCCCCTGAGTTCATGCTGAATCTTCAAACATATTTTTCAATGAATTACATGACTCTATGAACTTCCTATCACCAAAGACTCATACTTACATCAAAGATCCAACCAAGTGGATTTACATATGAGACTCAAATGCCCAACCAAGTGGGTTTACATATCTCAACTCAACTACCCAACCAAGTGGGTTTACAATTTTGACTCAGCTACCCAACCAAGTGGGTTTACAAAATTTGTCAAGTCCTTACATGACTGAATATTACAATTTTCATCATGGGTCTCAACAAGACCTTTTCATCAAATTACAAATATGACCATTTATGACCAATACCAGAAAGACTTCAAAGAACATATTTCAGAATCATCATAATGCCAACAATGCATTATACTTAGCAAATCTAATGCTCCCCCTGAATCTATGCATCCAAGCATCCTTTCCATATGACTAAGGCTCCCCCTTAGTTTTTGCATCCTGAACACTTTCACCAACAAATCATCAAGGCATCTTTATAAAAACATTAGAAATAGATTTATGAGAACTGGAACACCACCAGAGGTACCAAACAGTATCAAAGATACCAAACAGCATTGCAGTTGTGCTGAAGAAAGCTGACCCCAAACAGAAAATGTCAGCAACCAGACATACGCGGTTTTATGTGCATGAACTCGCGTATATACGCGACTGTGTTTCAGGAAACCCGCGTATCCAATACCATCTTCTATATTTTAACCAGATCTGATCCTCTGTGAGAAAAAGATAGTGTTCAGCTTCTTTGTGAGATATTTGAATGCTTCCCTGGACTACAAATAGATAGAACAGTGTAGTTGAGTCTTCAAGCGTCATCCAACGGTTGTAGCATAAGCACATTAGTAACCAAGCCTTCAGATTCTTTGCAGCATCAATACAATCTTTCCAAGAGAGATTATCATACCAGCAAAACATCTTCAAATATGTGTTAATCATCCATGTGGTCCAATATCACCATGATCTTTAAGATTTAACATGAAGTAACATATGTAGGGAAAATATCTCAACCATAGTAACAAACTCTGCATGATCTATTCTTATCTTCGAATTGTAAGACTTTCATCTCAGCAACGAATACTCTTCATCAAAAAGCAAACATGACTCATCCATAATTTTCAACATCAGAAACCAAGTATCATATCATCATAATTTAGAACTGAGCAACTAAGCTGATACTGAGTTAATAATACAGTTATTAACAATCAGACTGATGCTCCCCCTGAACCTCTGCTCCAGATCTTCAGCTATCATATAAATTCTCTTACCATTAATGCATACGTGACTGTGTCTGCTGGAAATCACATGTATACGCGACTTTTTTTCATCTAACCCGCGTATGGAAAGTGAAGCATAGAAAATTTTACATTTCTTCAACTCCCCCTGAACTTATACTTCCTGTACCTTTCGTCTTCATACTAGATGCTCTGTCAGAAATACATATAACCAGAAAAATCAAATCAACCATGAGAGTCATCATACATTGCTCCCCCTGTGACGATACATTACTAAATCTCATAATGTATCCCACATCATTCTTGCAGTCAATAAGAGAAGTAAGCTTCAGAAGCGGATGACTGCAGTAGGGTCAGAATTCCCTACGTTTCTGATTGGTCCTCCTTCTTTTTCCAAATTTGCTTGAACTTCCTAACTGTGTGCTGAAAATTGTCCACTTTCTCAGATCTGTTCAACCTGCATTCCTTCTCTACATGTCCATACTTGTTACAAGAATAACATCTCATGTGTCTAGAGAAATAAGCATAAGAATCATGATGAGTATTTCTAATCTTCCTCCTTTTACAATCAGCTGCTTTATGTCCATACTTGTTACATGAAAAACAATATCCCTTGAAGAAACCAGAGTACCTTTCTATGTAGGAACTGTTTGTTTGAGGCTGAAATGATCTTCTCCTGCAATTTGCTGCAACATGCCCATAATTATGACATTTAAAGCATTCAACATTATTGACTGATTTTCTTTGAGATTTCATCATTGTTGGTTGACCTTTTGTCTCTTTCAACACTTCAGGTTTTGCATTGACATCATCTGAATTTTTAGCACTTCCTTGTGAGCTAGATTCTCCTTTAACAGTTTCATGGAAACCAAGACCAAGTTTGATAGCAGGAGACCTTTGATTACTCAGAGTATTGTCCAAAATATTAGTACTATCTTGAAACCTCAAAAGTTTAACCTTTTCTTCTAATTTACCTTTGAGAATGTTTACCTCAACCTCCAAGGCTTGACATTGCTTTGTCATGCTTTCTTCTTTCCTTCTTCCATCTTCTACTTGATCCTCTAGATTTAGAATCTCTTCTTTCAACCAATTTTCGTTTTCTTCACATGTTTGTTGCAGCTCTTCATTCTTCTTATTTTATTTTTCCAGATCTTCTTTGAGAGAGATTATTTCTGCTTCAAGGCCTTCCTTTTCAAATGGTTGTAGAGGTTCCTCATTCTTCTTACTTGATGCTTCAAGATCTGCTTGTAGAGAGATGATTTCTGCTTTAAGTTTTTCACCTTGATTGGTTGCATGAGCGTACAATCCTTGATACTTGTCTATCTGTCCATTTAGTGTTTCAATCTTTTCATTCATCCTAGAGATCACATCTTTGTAGATAGATTCCTTCCTTTCAAATTGATACCAATCATTAATTTCATCATTTGCTTCTAGACTTTCACTCTCCTTAGATGATGTTTGCTGATCTTCAACTTTAATCTTGACAGCTTCTTCTAGATCCATACTGTTACTTTCACTATCTTTTCCTTTGCATATACAGGTAAGTGAAATACAAGAACAACGATCAATACCTGTTTCATCTTCTTCACTTTCTGCTATACATGATTTCTGAGGTATCTCCTTTCCTTGAGTAGCCTTCTTCTTTTGCTTCTTTTCCATGAGCACTTGTAGAGCTTGGTCAGAATCTTCTTCATCTTCACTGGACACTTCATCATCATCTTCATTTGCAAAATAACTCTTCCTCTTTTCAAATTGTTTCCCTTTACCATATTTATCTCTATAAGGACATTTAGCAGCATAGTGACCAACTCTTCCACAATCAAAACATTTGAAGGGAAGTTTACCTTTGAATCTTCCAGTACCTAGTTGGAGTTTTCTCACAAAATTCGCTTCTTCTTCTTCGGATATATAGCTGGATTCTTTGACAACTTCCTTTTCTTTTCCTTTTGTAGACGCCTTAAAAGAAGCTTCTTTGATTTGAGAAGGACCTCCTTGTCTCATTTCAAAAGCAGTCAGAATATCATGTAATTGAACAATAGTAAGAGTTTGAAGATCTTGCCTTTCTTCAATAGCTGAAACTTTAGAGTCAAATTTTGAAGTCAAGGATCTTAAGACTTTTTCCACCGGAGTAGTATCGGTTATGGTTTCACCCAAATTTCTCATTCGATTTACAATATCATCTAGACGAAGAAAGAAACTGGAAATACTTTCATCACTATGCATCTTTAAATTTTCATATTCAATTCTAAGAGTTTGGAGTTTTGCACTTTTTACCTTTGTATCTCCTTCATAACTCAGAATGATTTTGTCCCATATTTCTTTTGCTGAATTTAGCTACATCACTTTAGCAAATTCTGGTTCATACATGCTTCCTAATTAAGACATTTACTGCTTTGGCATTGATTTCATACTTCTTCCTTTCTGCTGCATCAGTAGGAATACTTGCTGGGTATTGATAACCTTCTTCCACGATTGCCCATACATCCGCACCAAGACTTTGCAGATATGCTTTTGTTCGTACCTTCCAGAATATCAGATTGCTTCCATTGAATAGAGGTGGCTTTATAGACATTACTCCTTCAAGACTTCCCATTGCGACGGATCTCCTTCAAGCGATCAAGCTTCTGCAGAAGAACCTGCTTTGATACCAATTGTTGGGAAAAATACTGAGAGGGGGGGTGAATCAGTATTTAGGGCAAACTAAAACTTTTTAATTTTTCATGCTCTAAAACCCATACGCTACTTTCCTTTAGTAAAATCGCGTATACACGCGGATATCCTTCATACAACTCGCGTATTAGCAGAGATCTAAATATGCAGATATTTATTAACTTAGTTCTTTGCAATATTCATTCATCTGATGTTAAGTTAACAGTAAACATGTGTAGTAACAACAGAATAAACCATCACACAAAGAATCACACATGAACACCAGGATTTTTAGGTGGAAACCCAAGTCGGGAGAAAACCACCGCTGCAGTTGCTCAGCCTTCAATATTTTATTACAGAGAAAACATCTTACAACATATGTGCTGGTGCAGACTCTACCAGCACGCAGGCACCCACCTGCGCTCGTTTACCAGCCTCTCCTGGAAGGGAGCTCCAACCCCCTGACTCGTTTACCAGCCTCTCCTGGAAGGGAGCTACGACCCCTCGATCTCGTTTACCAGCCTCACCTGGAAGGGAGCTACAACCCCCTGACTGAAGGCTACAACCCTCAGCACCTCTATGGACCACGTTTCATCAATTTTCACACTGGATCCAAAGCTTCCTTTAGGACACCACTTGCAGGCCACATTTCATCATATTTTCAGATTGGACCCACTCCATACTTTTAAGCACAGTCAACCATGAAACAGATACATATAACTCACTGACAGATATCAGTAAACCAGCAGAACAGATCAGACATTTCTTACCACAGACTTCAGCAAACCCTAGTTTTCATACGCGCTTTCCTTTCACTGATGTCGCGTATATACGCGCTTCCATTCACATAAACCAGCGTATACTTCTGTACATATTACAGATCCAATTTCATTGCGCATACACGCTTTCTCTTCAGCGAAGCCGCGTATATACGCGCTTCCTCTGCGACGAACTAGCGTATGGATCTTCAACCATTACAGAGCTGCATACTTCTTCAGATCAGATATTCAGTTCAGATTCAACCCTTTACTTCAGACAGATGTTCGCCTCATCACAGATCTAATCACTCCATAAATAGATCTAGTAGATACAAATACATTTCAGATCTAGATCCCCTTCTTCATCATTTTCTTCATTGGTGCATCATAGATTCAGATCTATCATCAAGCCTTTACCCTTTCCATACAGATATACTTCACAGAGAAGTATTCATTCAAGCTCAGACATCTTGCACCCACACTCATGATTTGCACAATGAATTTCTTCTCTTTATATAGGTTTACCTTTTTTCAATACCATGAGCCAAAACCACATTACATCCGATGGTATTCCTGGACGGGGTCATTTAGACGAATCATTACCCAATACAATGGGTCAATACCATGGTGGTTACCCCTGGTTTTGCACTTTTTGAGCGCTTTTGCCCATACGCGACTTGGTACGTACTTAACCACGTGCATACGCGACTTCTCCTAGACAAATCCGCGTATTCCTTGAAACATATTCCTTGAAACATACTCTTTTCATCATGGATCTAGCACATATTGAATTCCTTTCTTTATTACCTTCTGTACTCTCTGTAGATACATCAGATTTACTTCATCAAGAACATATTCTATCAAGCACAACTTCATCAAGTAAGTTTCCATCTTCTTCATCAAGTGGGTTGCCATTCAATGACAACACTCTAACATCATTTCACATCAGATTTACAATTCCTTTCTTCATTACCTTTTGTACTCTCTGTAGATACATCAGATTTACTTCATGAAGAACATATTCTATCAAGCGCAACTTCATCAATTAAGTTGCCATCTTCTTCATCAAGTGGGTTGCCATTCAATGACAACACTCAGCATCATATTGCTAACTAACATCATTTCACATCAGATTTACATCATTTACCAAGTCCATCAGGTCAAGAATAACTTCATCAGGTGGATTGCCATCAAGGAAAACACATGCCAACACTCTCATGTCTTCATCTTCATTCAGTGGGTTGCCATCAAGGACAACACTCTGCATCATATTGCCAACAGAACCCTCCCCAGATCAAAATATAAGACCGCCATTCCAAGAAAACTTTGTAGAGGGTTCACAAAACAATGTCGAGGATGAGGAAGACATCAACATAGTTATGGAAATAGATGAAAACAATAAAATTTTCCTCACACAGGAGGACCAAGAACTCTTTGAGCTACAACAGTTCAAAGTGGAATTTGGTGAATCCTTCGACTATAAACAAGGTTATGACTTCGCAATCAGTGAAATTCACAGCCAATATAACCTTAGGAGCAAGAAAACCAATGAGCCTACTACAAAAAGCAATGCTCCAACCCAACCTAGCCAAAACAAAAAGAATATTGAGGCTCCCAAAACGAAATTTTTGCAGATTCTTCCCAGAGAAAATAAAAAAAATTCAAACCCACCCAGTCCTAAAAAAAAACATAGTCCAAATATTGTAGATATCACTGATGACGTGGCTCAATCCTATAAAGATGCCCAAAAGGCTAATACTACAAAGACCACGAATGCAACAACAATCAATGATCCAAAAAAGAATCCAGCTGACTCAAAATCATCAAATCCTAAATCTTCTGTTGAGAATTCCAAAACTGATAAAGCATCTACTAACACTCAAACTGTTCCTGAAAAAACAATTAAAGATAGCAGAAACCAGGAAACTCAAATAGAGGACAAAAGAAAACCTCAAGCCAAAGGTAAAACTGTTAACACACAAGAAAAATCATCCCAAACAACAGTTCCAAAAGATGAAATAATTCAAGCCATCAAATCTCATTCAACATTTAACATGTAATCTGAAATATCCAAGTTAAAGATAGTTGTTCCCTTAGTAGAATTGGCTAAAAATGACTTGTATAGATCCATTTTTACTGAAAAATTGAATGTAAATGAAAATGAGGATACAATTAATATGAGACTGGATAGACCTGAATTAATCTTTGGTCCAAATGTAGATGGTAAGCATTCAGATGGGTCAGTACCTCCATTTTATTTAAGTCTTATTGTACATGATTAGATATTACACAATGCTATGCTAGATACTGGAGCTTCCCATAACCTAATGCCTAGAGCAATAATGGAAACCTTGAATCTAGACATAACCCGGCCATATAAAGATCTGTTTTCATTTGATTCATCCAAAGTCCAATGCATAGGATTGATTAAAGATCTGTGTGTAAACTTAGTCCAATATCCTGGTAAAAGCATGATCATGGATGTTGTGGTAGCTGATATCTCACCAAAGTATGGCATGCTTCTTTCTCGCTCATGGGGAGTAAAGTTGCAGGGATCTCTACAACTTGATATGGGTTATGCCACTATCTCGGTATTTGGATAGCCCAAAAATCTTTATAGAGAAACCTTAATGAAGTTTATGATCAACAGTGCTGACAAACCTACCAATTACCCAATCTATTCAACTCCTACTGATATTGATTCCTTCATTCTCTGTAACTCTCATCATAATAATAGCCAAACTGAACTCAATGATAAGAAGCTTAAAATAATGGATGATTACATTGGTCATGAGGCTTTATGGAATTTAAATTTTTATGGATCAGTGAAAAAATTAGGAGTTGGAGCTGGTGTATGGATTACCAACATTGAAACAAGCCATTCCCAAGGACATGCCTTTAGATTGAATTTCAAATGTACTAATAACATGGCTGAATATGAGGCTTTAATCTTAGGTCTTCAAATCATTAGAAAATTGGGAGGGCAACAAATATTAGTCATGGGAGATTCAGAGTTAGTTATCAAGAAAATAAACATAGAATAATATGTTCACAATCCCAGACTGGCCAGATATAGGGACACGACACATGATTTGGTTGAGGAGTTGTTAGAAAGCAAGTTTGCTACCATCCCTAGAAAACATAACATGCAAGCCCATTGTTTAGCAACCTTTTCCAGAACTTGCAAATTTCCATTTTCACCATTACAAAAATACACTGCTGAAATCAAACATAGACCTATTGTCCTAGATAATGTAAAAGACTGGAAATTTTTCTCAGAAGATGAACAAATCTATCACTTTTTGAACAATGAACGAGATTTTCAAAATTGCCAAATTGATAATGATTGTAATATAGATTCACCTTGTAACATAGATTCAACTGTTTGTCAAATAGATGATTTAGAAGATTTAGATGTACATAATTTTGATAGACCTACTATATTTACTCAGAGTGACATAGATGAATTGGAAAAAGTAGATATAGAGGAAATGATGGAAGATAAACCAGATTTGATTGATTTAAAACATAACATTTTACCCAGTGAGTTAACTCCCCTAGAAGACTTGTTTGATTCCAATGATGTGCCCAAAAGGCCAAAAATGGAACCAGTCAGGTCTGATATAGAATAGTATAACTTATGTACAAATGAAAAACAAAAAATGATCAAACTTTCAAAATCCTTGTCATCAGAAGAAAAGGTTAAATACATAGAACTTTTGAAAGAATATCAGGATATTTTTGCATGGAGTTACGAAGATTTAAAAACTTACAGCAAAGACATAATTCAACATAAGATTCCTTTGAAAGAAAATCAAAAACCTTTTCAACAAAAACTAAGAAGGATTAACCCAATCTTGTTACCTTTAATCGAGAAATAAGTTAAAAGAATGTTTGATGCACAAATAATTACACTAGTCAGATATTCTGACTGGGTATCTAATTTAGTACCCACCAGAAAGAAAAAAGGAGAAATTTGACTGTGTATAGACTTTAGAAAGAAATCTCAATAAAGCTTCCTTGAAAGACAATTACCCCTTGCCTAAAATGGATCATATTTTGCAGAGGGTAGCAGGTTCTTCAAGAATTTCTTTACTAGATGGTTTCTCTGGTTATAATCAAATTCTAGTTCAAAAATATGATCAAACTAAAACTTCGTTTACTACTCCTTGGGGCACTTTCATGTACGTGAAAATGCCTTTTGGATTGAAAAATGCAGGAGCTACTTTTCAGAGGGCAATGGATATTGCCTTTGCTAAGGAGATCCATGATTTTTTTTGTTATTTATCTTGATGATATTACTGTCTTTTCAAAAACAAATGATGAACACTTAGATCACCTGAGACAAGTCTTTATTAAGTGTAGAAAATATGGTATATCCCTTAATCCTAAAAAGAATCTTTTCGGACTAGAAGAAGGAAAACTGTTAGGTCACATAATCTCCAAAGAAGGCATTAGAATAGACCCTGCAAGAATTGAAGCTATTTTGAACATTCAACCACCAAGAAACATAAAATAAATTCAAGCATTCTTGGGTAAAATCAATTTTTAAGAAGATTTATCTCTAATCTGGCTGAAATCATAAAATATCTCAACAATATGCTTAAAAAGGACTCTGCAATAAAATGGACAATAAAGGCCAAACAATCTTTCGAATCCATAAAACAAGCCTTGACAAAAGCACCAGTCCTCATCAACCCAGATTATACAAAAGATTTCATAATATTTTCCTTTGCATCTGAACACACCATAGCTGCAGTTCTTCTGCAGAAAAAAAAATCAAGGTTTTGAACAGCCAATTGCATTCTTTAGTAAAGCCCTCAGAGATGCACCTTTGAAGTATAATATAATGGAAAAACAGGCTTTAGCCCTGGTTAAAGCCATTAAGGATTTCAGAGTTTACATACTTCATTCACACATCATTGCATATGTCCCCAATGCAGTAATTAAAGATAATTTGACACAAGATGGACCTTATAGTAGGAGAGGAAAGTGGATAGCCACTATCCTTGAGTACGATTTGGAAATAAAACCAACAAAGCTCATTAAAGGACAGGGTTTAGCCAGATTGATGGCTGAATCAAATTGCAATGATTTAGACATTAATTTCATTGCACAAATAGATGACCAGGAGGAGATGGCGACTCCATTGATTAGTGAAGCCTATCTAGACTCACCATGGTACTCTGATATTATCTTTGCAATAACACATTTACAAGCTCCTCCTGGGCTAACTAAAACCAAAGCAAGATTCATCAAACAGAAAGCAATGAGGTTTTGTTTCTTAAAAAATGCACTTTACTGGAAAGAAAATACTGGGATTTTACTAAATTGTTTATTAAAATCCGAGGCTGAAAAAATACTTGAGGAATTTCATGCAGGTGACTGTGGAGGCCACCTATACTGGAAGAGTACAGCAGATAAAATACTGAGAGCTGGTTTTTACTAGCCAACTTTATTTTCTGATGTCAAAAAATTTGTTGCCTCCTGCCACAAATGCCAAATTTTTGAAGGGAAAAGAAACTATTGCCTTTACCTCTTAAGCCTATATCAACTGAAAAGCCATTTCAACTATGGGGGTTAGAATTCATTGGTGAAATCCATCCTCCATCTTCAGGCCAACATAAATGGAATTTTAACTGCTACAGATTACTTTACCAAGTGGATAGAAGCCATTCCTACTCTACAAACCATTGATTTAGTTATAATCTCATTTATAGAAAGTAATATTTTATCAAGATTTGGATGCCCACATAAGATTATTACTGACAATGCAGCAGCATTCAAATCCAAGAAAATGATTTCTTTCTGTCATAAATACCATATTGCCTTAGGTCATTCCACAACATATTATCCCCAAGGTAATGGTTTAGCCAAATCATCAAATAAAAGCTTAATCAATATCATCAAAAAATTACTCCAAGACAACAAAAAGACCTGGAACAAAAAGCTGGTCTATGCCCTATGGGATGATAGACTTACCACTAAAAATTCTATTGGAACTTCACCTTATCAGATTGTTTATGGTACAGATGCAGTTTTCCCCTCTTCCTTGGGTGTTCCAGTCATGAAGATTATCCAGGAATCACAGGCGGAAACATATGATATTCAACGAAGAATCAATGAAACCATACATCTCCAACAAACTAGGGAAGAAGTTTATGAAAAATCACAAGTTTTACATGACAAAATCAAAAATATTTTTGATAAAAGGGTTAAAGAAGATGATTTTTTCATAGGAGATCAAGTTTTGAGATGGGATTCACGAAGGGAAGATAAAGGAAAACATGGAAAGTTTGACTTTCTATGGCAAGGACCCTATGTGATATATGGTTACAGAGGTAATAATTCCTTTTTCATTAGGAATTTGGATGGAACTGAACTTCAAGAAGGACCAGTGAATGGTAGGATGCTGAAACACTACTATTCTTCAGAGTCACTCAACAGTTAGATTGATTTACTTTATCATTGTAAATATTCATTGCAAGTGTGTAGATTGGATTGGAGATTTTATCTACAAAGTTGAAGCCTGAAGAGAAGGCCCTAAGCTTTGCAGTATAAAATGTCATAACTATGAATTTTTGCAGAAAAACAGAAGACAATTACAGGATCACCAAGGTCAAAGATGAAGGCTACTGATCTCAGAGTTCTTGACATTCCACCAGGAAATGCCATCCCCAAGTGAAGTCGATGTTAGTGACCTATAAATATAGGATTCATAATTTTGACTTGACTGATGGTAATCTTGTAAATATATACATAATTTTCCTTTTGCAAGTTGTATTCCCATATTTTGTTAAAAAAAAAAAAAGAGGGTAAAAAGTCCTAAAAGAAAAATCAAAGGACTTAGAAAAAATAATATACCCCAAAAGAAAAAAGATGAATAAAACATGAAAGTGTGCAAGTCTAAATGCCACTACTTTTACTTTTTGCAGTTGATTATGGCAGAGTGTCAATAAATGCCATAATCCATGATGAGTTGGACAATTTAATCTTGATTTATCATGTTTCAATTTACTTGTTCTAGATAGAGAATAAATAATTGTTAGATAGTTTAAGCCTAACAATTCAGTAGTTAGGTAGAGAATAAAAGGATCCAATAGTTTAATCTGGATTCTTGGTTGAAATAAGTGTAGAATTAGATAGTTTACTGCTTTCAGAAAGAATAAATGTTGTAAAGGTTGCTAGCTCAAATGCACCTAATCAAAATGGAAGAAAAAATGTTAGCAGTTAAAATTGGGTAGGTAGAAGAAGGTGAGAAGCATCATTGTAAATATTATTCACCAGGGCTGCAAATAACTAACTTCCCTTCCCCATAGCCATTTATCATTCTAAACTATCAGTCAGAAAGGCTCAAGGCATTTCCTTGACTTCTGTTGGGACCAGACCCAAGGCTCTACGGCTGATTAGTTGAAAATGTTAAATGTCTATATTAATCCCACAAATCACATCATTATCCATTCATGCATTCATTTACCAGGAAAAATCATAAGTAAAAACCTCATTTTTACTTAATGAGGTTCTAATCCCCATTTGATTAACTTCCTACATCTTATGAAGTATAAAACCCTCAAAATGAAATTTTATCCTAAGTAGAAGTGATGAAATGATCATAAATTCAAGTTTTGCTTTGATCTTCACTTTTCATGGTTATAATTGTATGTTTTGAGTATTCACTTTTCCCTTTTCATATTAACACCTAACATATTTTATTAACTCCGTATCAACTATCCTAGTCCTATTAATATATTTCCCTTTTATTTAATATTCCAAAAACCCATTTAATATATTATTTTGTGTCAAAGATATTAAGCACATGTTGAAAAACATGCCGAAGTTACCCCTTTGACACTAAACTACCCATAAAGATATTTCCCCTCTCCCCTATAGTTTTATACCTTTGTCAAAATATGAAACTATATAATAAAAATAATATTACAAATGCGCTATTTATTTACATAATGTGTATATAAAACAACGAAGAAAATGAAGTGTATTCACCTTTCCCCTCATAAGCTTTACCCGTGGTCAAAGCTTCAGCCTTATCCCATTTTCCTGATACATATTCCCCTACCACAATATTAAACCCTGGTTAATATAATAACCCATCCATTCCATGTATAAAATCCTTTTATACATAAACTTCATCAAATAACGAAGCCTCCTCGCATTTATTCCTAACCATCTGATCATCTTAATCTCTTTAATCTAACGATCCAAACTAAATCCGATAAATCCTTCCCTGCCCCCACCATTTCCTATCAGATCAAATTCAAACCGTCGATCTCCCCTTACCAAATCAACGACACAAATTATAGTACCTGGTCCCACCTTATTTCCCCGCATCTTCCTGACACATCTCAGCCGTTCGCTTCACTCAACTAAATCCGATGGCGCAGATCCCATATCGCATTTCTAAAGTGATCGGGCGAAGTCGCCAAATTTTTTTGCGAAAAGAGTTTTTTTGTGAGACCACCATCCGCTACGTGTTCTAATTATATTGGATCGCATTGTAAAAGCTAAAAACCCGTTACTGCTTGAAAGTAATGCGATAACCACCACTGGTTTTTGCTTTCAAACAAAAAACCACTCCCGCCATGTTAACTTGGCCTGCAATTAATACTATGCATGATCCATAAAACCTAAAGTTTTAACCTTATTTTTTTATCATTTTTCATACCTGTGCACCCTATCCCTCTGAGAATTAATCATAGACACCATTGCAGAGCTAATTTCGAATCAATTTTCCATTCTAAAAACATTTCCACTCTGAACAGTTACTACCGAAGACTTCCAGTGCCTTATACCAAACAACTGTAACCAGTTTGAAGAGTGGTACCACCTACAATCCTCTTCGACCGCAACTATACCTGTTCAAAGGTATTTCTCAGTAATCTAAGCCTACAAATTTCAAATTTCCAAGTACAAAGTCAAGCTAATTTAAAATTAAAGGCCAAAAGTACTCATCTGAGAGTACTTAAACCTTGAAAAACCAGGGGAAACCCTGTCAAAATTTTCCCAAAATTTGCCGCTTCCTAATTTAAGAATTTTAACCATACGAAAGATATTCTTGCGATTAAAATACCTTTGAATTACTGAAGAAACCATTGAATATCGCCATCCCACCTTCTGCACTTTACAAATATGCATTTTCCTCATAAAACCCTCGTCTAGATTCCTAGTTTTTCCCAAATCAGCTTAATTGACCTTCTGCTTCCATAAAGAGCTGAGAAAACAGTTTAATATTGTTCAGTTTCTTCAAAAATGACTAAGAAATAGGTAACCCCTAGAACTGGAGGTCCTAAACCTCAGAAGTCTGCCTCCAGCAAGCTTCCAAATCTGAAACCTCCCAAAATTGAGAAACCAAATCCTGTCCTAACTACTGATTCTACTGAAGTAGTCAGACCTTTACAGCCTCCTCTCACTACTGAAGAAAAAAATCCTTTGATTGACTTAAATTATAGAATTGCTGATGCTACTCTTGAATTTGATCTTTTGGAAGTACATAGCTAGTGTCAGGAAAAATTTGAGAAGAAAGTGGCCAATGATATACCTGTATGGGACTCCAATTTTCCCAAGTATGTGGTTCCCATCACCCATCCTGCTCAGGATTTCATTAGGTTGTGTCAGATGAATTATATTCCTGATCAAAGGTGCATGGTTAACAAAGATAGTGAGGTCCTATTTTAGATAACTACTGAATCAATCAATGAAATGCTCCAGCTAAGCCATGATCCACGAGCAGTGTCATTGTCGATTGAAGAGTTGACTCAGATGCATTTAGACCTAGATTTCCCTAGGAAGTTTTAAATCCTTCAAAAATTCATGCTCAATCATATCAACCTTCCCAAGGTGAATCCTCCTTATGATACCTTTGATTTTCTTGAAGGCTCTATACATGTCATTTCCATGCTGTCATTTATTTTAGGCTATGTTAATGATGAATTCACAGATGCCTCCATTGTAGGGTTCCTCTCCACCTTATCTCCTGGAAAACAACCTGAATTGGTCTTTGATTTTGCCAAATTCATTGCTGACAATATACATTATCAGCTAATAAAGTTACTGGATGAAGGAGTGTTCAGATATACATCATATCTATTACATATTTTCCTTTTCTCTCAAGCAGATAATTTTCCCTTTGCATTACAGAAGATGGATATGGAGGGCAAACCACTTTCAGTAATATTTTGGACCTCTCTTCTTAGAAAAAATAGCAGTGAGTATAGTTATAGTGATTTCAATGACTTATTTATCAGACCTACCATTAGTTTGTTGGATAGAGCAGAACCACAAAGAATAAATGAAGAGATCAAAAAGATTTTACAGTTTTCCGAAAACTATAAAGTTGGTGATTGGTATTTGTATAAAAATGACACTGAAATTAGAATATATGGTGCAATCCTGGCTCCATACAAATTACCAAAGTTTCCAACCACCAGGATCTTTGCTCTAGAATAGATAAGGAAGATTTTGAATGCAGATGCAGTGAACTTTATAGCATCTAAAAAGAAGGCACAATTCAAATTGAAAAGTCAAATTGGCTCTTTCATAGTTAACAACAGAGATGCCTTGAAGGAGGTAACCAAAAAAATATCAGCATTCAAGTTTCAGGAAAGCTTTTATTGGAGCTATGACCCTCATGGTATTCCGAGCAACCTCAGAGTCAAATGCAAGTTGACCCGATTCCTCCATGAATCAAAGCCACTAATTGAAAAATATGCCAATCAGTTGGAATGGGTTGCCAATACTTTAATTGATGATGATCAGGAGATACAAAAATATAATCTACAGGAAAATAAAATGGATGGTACACAGGTGGTTAAAATTAACCAACTAGCAGAGGTATCCAATAAAAGGCTGAGGAAAGAAGAGGGATATTTGGCCAAGACAATCATTGAAAACAAATTTAAAATAGTCTACAGCAAAAAGGCCAAAATGACTACTCTTGAAAAAGAAGGAGTCATAGATGTGGATGATACTAATGATCAGCAAATAGATGATGAAGCTACCATGTTTGTTAATGAAACACTCAGGGAAATTCAGAATGAACAAGTACAAGCAAAGGGTAAAGGCAAAGAGATGGTTGAAGTAGAGATGGATACAGAAGCTCCATCTTCCTCTAAAACAACTGAAGAAACTGATTCTGATATTCAGAAGAGGTTCAAGCAAATCATGGAAATAAATGAAGAAATCAAGAATGAAGTTTATTCCAAAATTCTGAAAGAAAAACCAGGTGATAAGGACAAACTAGTGACAACATTTGATTACTCAACCAATAAAATTATCATGTCTTTTCTCCAACCAGTAGCATCAGATCCAAAATCAGCCACAGAATACAGGAAGACAGAATTTGCAGTGAATGCTAATACTATTCATGAACTAGATCAAATATAATTCCATAGGAGGGCATAAGAGATGCTATATTCAAAGGTAGTAAGCAAAAAAATGAGTGCTACCAAGCTTCAAAAGACTGTATCCAATTTTCAAACTCAAATGAAATTGGATAAAGCATATTTACATGCCAAGGATTTGAGGATAAAATCCTTAGAATATTTGGTAATTGAAACCGGAGTAGATCCTTCTAATACTGAAGTTGCTAAAAAGTTGATAAAGAAAAAGAATGAGGATATTGCAGCCTTAAGAAAGCAACTCAAGTTACCACAAAGTGAGCACCCTCAAGCAAAAGAAATTCTTCAAGAAAAGACAGAGAAGGAGGAAACTATGCAACTGGTTTTGAAGATGACAGCTCAGATTAAAGATATGAAAACTCAAATAGAATCTTTAATGCAAGAAAATGAAAGTTTGAAGAAAGCTCAGGAAGTCCCCATTCCCACAGTTATTCCAACTGTTGAACCCTTGGTTAAACTGAGAGGGGGGGTGAATCAGTTTAATGCAGTCATGTTCTTATTAAACTTTCTTTTCTACTCATTCACATCCTCACTTCATTCTCAACTTAATATACAATGGAACAACAATCTTAATAAGTGAGCAGCAAGTATTAAGCAAAATAAATACAGAGTATCAACACATAATCATCATGCATATAGACAACAGATATAAGTGGAAACCCATAAGGGAGAAAACCACATCTTATTATTGTTGTGATACAAAGGCAAGCTCCAACTCCCTCTCACCACTAATTTTCTGTAGGCTCCTACCTACAGGAGGCTACAACCTCAATTCTGCAAGCTACAACTTGCAAGGAAGCTCCAACTCCCATCTATTTTCTGCAGGCTACAACCTACAGGAGGCTCCTACCTCGGCCAACTACAACTGACATCTATCAAGATACAACTTGATATGGAAGCACCAATTTCCTCACTCTTTCATGAACAACACATGCTGATTTACCTGGATAACAGTTCTGTTCTGTTCCTTCTTCACTTTTGTCCACCAGCCTTCATATCTCCCTTATATTATCTCTGAATCTTCACAACTTCTCTATCTGCTCCTCCTTCTTCTTACCCTCTCTGCCTCATTTCTCCATTCTCTAAACTCTCTTATGCATATCGATGTGACATCATTTATAGAGATTACCTTATGACTATTTGTATTCCACAGGGAATTCGAAGTGAATAGGTATGACTCTTTGCCTTCCACCTTCTCGTTTTCTTGCCTAGCACATTCGGAAAAATATAACAATATGTATACATTTCAATATTACAGTGGGATATTTATTTGCCCAAGGAGACTTGCCTTTGCATCACAAAAAATATAAAGTTAATTAAAACATTTACATTTACATTTACAACATATATATCTCATTCAACCCTTTCAGTTCTTGGCTCACTGTATGTTTGTCTTTTCTGCTGCTGTAGTGTAACAATTTTTCATACCTCTGTTTACTGCAGATCTGTGTACCTTTGCCTATCAGATCTTAGAATCAGATCTTATTTCTTCTCTCATCACACCTTCAGATTTTATTACAAAACTTTCTTCAATTCTGTTTTTCATATAAATCTGCATTTTCAAGTTTTAACCCAAATAATTTTAAATCTGGCAAACTCAACAATTTCAATAATGATGCGGAAGCTAATAGTATCTCACATATTTGATTTGAGATATGTTCATAAAACTCTTATGGCTTATGAAAACCATACATATGGTTTCATCCATATTTCAATCTGCATATACTATTAACCTAGATTTTAAATTTTATTTACCATCCACCAATTTCACGGGTTTTTATGTTATGGAAAGCTGAATGCCAATATGTGACCTTGTATAAAGCCAATTTATAAAATAACTTTGTGGGCCCACCAGCTCACATATGACAATGCGTCTTCACATCTTATAACTTACCAAGGTTTGACTTTGGTTTAACTAGCGCGCCTACAACTTTCGGTCCTAGCATTTCATACAAACTCAGACTTTGATTAAAGGCCAAACACCAGCATATATTAAAGTTTTATATGCTTTCTCATTCAAATAACTTTGGCACTAGACCTTTGAGCTTGGATTTAAATCTCAAGTGATACCATATATAAGTGTCCTCGGGACCCATAGCTTACCATTCACATACCAAACATAATATATATCAACGTCAATGTGGTTTGTAAGTAGTCAATGCGTATCCAAATATTAAAAGTTTTCAATCTTTGGATTAAAACCAACGCCAACCATATTGAAGTTCTGGGATCAATTTTTACCCATCCCTTCAGGCCCACATATCAATTAATTAATAAACACTATATACATTCTTTGGAGTCACCTTACCGTCTTATATCATGGTGCGACCACACATATCATTTGATTTGTATCAAGGCTCAACTTTGATACAACCCCAAGTGCTAACATATATGTTAACGTATATGGTTTCACCATTTATTAACACATTGGGCTATGTTCATATTCCATTGTATTTCATACAAAACTCTGACCTTGGTTTAATACATAAACCATCGCACCTTTAATATTGGGTCCCATTATTATTTTAACGTACCTTTTTCCCGTGCTACTTCACTTGTGATCCAATGGTCTATCTCTCCTCGCGTTCCAACAATACTTTGGGCGCACATCCGACAGGTATCGCACAAATTAACTGCACTCTCTTTAACCTCTCAAAATTACACGATGAAAGTGGTAGTTGAATACTACTTATGGACATGCGTCACTTGTTGGCGTATATCACATTTTTTTGAGGAATTCTGCCTACCACTTTTGAGGTTGCGTGAAATTACTAGTTTTGTTCTCCCAAAACCACTTCATCTTCAGGGTTCTACCGTATCTTAGCTCGTCGTTCCGATTTCTTCACAACTCTATTTCAATTGAATTTCAACTTCACTTTCTGTCTTCTTGGTTCTGTGGCACCGTTAGTGTTCTTCCAAACTAAATCTAGCCATCTCTGTACCATTTCTAGGGTTTCGCCTTCAGACGGGCTCGTTTAAGATGCGCCCGATCTTTGGTTCTCTTCTTACTGTTGAATACGCAGCTTCAACAGTCAACAGGATTAAATACATATCAATTCTATGGAATGGAATTCATCCTACGATTTTCTACAACCCATTCGGTAATTATTCAAACCAATTTCAACATCAACCCTTACTACATCTTCGGTTCCGATTGTCTCTACTCACCATTCTTCGATTAAACACACAGCTTGTGCATTAACCCGAATTAACTTCAGACCATACGTCTTACTCATGCTATGAATTCATAGCATTAAATTAATGTCACTATGTCATCGATCTATTCAAAGAGCGATGACCCAATTATAAACTTATCAAATCTTCTCAACTGTATATGCAAGCCCTTATTGCATTCAAGCCCACAATTTCAGATATTATATCCCACAATGTTCATACAATTGGTTATTGAAATTCAAGGCCATTCACACAAAAATTAAATCGAATAATACTCATATAATACTGAAACAAATTCTTCCATATATATCTGAATGAAATTACTTACAAAAATTCCTGGTCCTTGGCCAGATCTTCAAAATCAAATGGCCCTTTTTACAATTGCCCGAGGGCTTGAAAATAAAAACTCTGTTTGCCCGAAATCGTATCTGACTTTGTCCCTACTTAATCTCTTCTGCTTCTTTGCTCCTTTGAATGATTGTCCAGGTGTTGCTCATGTCTTCTCCTTTGCCATCAATGACAATATTTCCAACACCAACTGTAAGTATAGCTATCCCCTCTACATTGGTAGAAAAGTTGTCACCGAAAGGAGTGTTGGCAACTGTAGTGTCATTTACTTCTAAAGATATCTCTGCCACTTCTTCATCTACTTCACAGGTAAATCCAACAGGGGAAAGAACTGCTATAGTAAAGGCTATGGAAGACATGTCCTTGAAAGATAAAGAGATAATCAGCTTAAAAGGCACCATCAGAAATATGGAAACATATAACACAGATGCATTAATCACTTCCAAAGGACATGAGCAGAGAGCCAACAGATTGTAGGAACAAGTAAAGATTCTTCAACAACAGGTTAATCATACTGAGCAGGTATCTTACATTAAGAATTATCTTTGGAATAACATCATTCAGGGCATACATTTGCAATGGCCCTCAATCCAAATTATTTATGAACAAAAAGAGTTACTCAAAGCAACCCAAATAGAAATACAAAAGACAAAAGAAGAACTGGCCGATAAACCTGCTCAAGCCATGAAGCTTATCACATTTCTGAATAGTAAACATAGAGAAGAGCTTGAAGAGCTAAAAATTCAGGATAGAACTAAAAGTATATTGCAAATTAAGAAAGTCCTGAATAAGAGAAATATGATGAATAATTTGGAGGACAGGTGCAAGGATATGAACTTGGAAATCACAAGATTTTGGGCCAAATACACAGTATTAACACAAGCAGGCCTACCAGATATTCATGCTTTAAATGAAAAATTGACGCCATAGAAGGATTATGATAACAAAATCAGGGCTTATGCCAAACAGCAGGTCAACAAATATTTACCACAAAGGTCTCCTACTGGTAAAGTTCAAAAAACGAAATCAAACATATTTTCATGGTTAAGCCCAATTTTGCTAAGTATACAGAGGAAGATGAAAGTTATAGGAAACTGAAGAGTATGAGGATTCCCAGTGCAGAGAAATGGCAGGAATTCACTGATTTACTATGAAAATTTGCAGTCAAAGTATATCAAGATGAAAAATCAGTGGTTAAAGAGTGTCAGTGGTGAAAGTGTATCAGTGAAAACAAAATTTACTATTGGTTATTTTTAATTTACAGCAGTAAACAGTGAAGAAACAGAGTAAAAGAGTATCAGAGTAGAATGATAAAGAGGAGAAGTACACTTAAAGAGGAGAAGTACACTACAAGTTATCTTCCACAATATATTGTCCCAAGTGCCAGCAATACTTCCAGCAAGACAAATAATCTATTTGATTAGATAAACTGTTCTATTTTTCTTGTAAAAGAGGACAACTTGCCCATCTATTTTGCAGATGTCCCTCTTCTTATTCAATAATTCCTATTTTCTCTTGAGATATTCTCTCAAACTTTGAGATATTTTGTAAACAATTTACTTGTATAAATACTTCATTCTTCGAAGTATTTTTTGTGGAATAAAATTATCAAGACTACTAAAGACTTTTTTGTTGAAAACATTGGGATTTTATGTGAGTTAAGTTGAAGCAGCAGGCTGGAAACTGAAGCAAATAGACATCATAACTAATGATCCTCATGCTGATCAGATGAGTATTGTATCTTCCATTTTTCATTGTTTATTTCTTTAAGTTTCATTCATACATCTTGTGTAATTTTCCATCTTAAATGAATAACTAGGAAAAGTATTACAGAATCAGTGTAAAAAGCTCTCTGTTTTTACTAGTTTTTATGTTTATGTTTTCTGCTGATTTCCAGACTTTAGAATTCTTAATTGCTCTTTAGTCTCGTTTGACCTAAAATTTCCTTCTTCCTTTTCTGTGATCTAAGGATTCTTAACTGCCCTTAGTCCAGATCATTCCACTTCATAAAAATAGCCTTTTAAAACCCTCTGAAGATCATCTATCTTGCCCTTAGTATATTTGTTCTTTTGACCTTAGTTTTCTAGTCTTGTTTGCTATAAATTTGACTCCATTTCCCAATGGTTAGGTATATATTTCTATGGTTTCCCTTTTAGTCCTTTATTCCTACCAACATTCAAAAAATCAAACCAAATTTTCCACTCATAGCTAGCCTAAAACCCATTACAAAATAAAGCTAAATCTTAAGGAGAGATCCCTTTCCAGAACTCAGGAAGGCTAGATCCTGAATTCTAAAAGAGGTTCTTGGTTACCCCTGGTTTTCTTTAACTATAAACCAAAATCCCACGACCTAAGAATTACTAGGGTGATAACAGTATTGATAAAGGATAAAACTATATAAGGAGAAGAAGATCATAGTGGAAAGGGGTGCATGTGTAAGGGCTATCACTAATACTTATCTCTGAAATATATCTGCATAGGATGAACTATGTTTTATTGATAAATCTGAAGTTATGATGCGCCCTTGGATAGATTGATGGATCAAGATCTCTAGACCTGAAATGAATATGTTCTTGCATGATCCATTGAAGAGATTATTAGATCTGATACCTGGCGCATGTATGCTGAAGTGGGGTGAAGAAATATGGGCAAGTTCTATAGATCTAAAAACATTTTTCTGAATTAATATTTACAGATCTATACGCTAGTTCATCTCAGTAAAAGTGCGTATATATGCGGGTTTGCCTCAGAAAAGGCACGTATGGAAGTTAGGGTTTTTTGAAGCTCATTGCAGAGGTTTTCTGTTATTGCTGGTATCTTTCTGTTGTCTGTTAATTAAGTCTTCATATAGATCTGGGTTTCTTGATTGCTGAATATGCTACTAAGTTTATTATGTACAAATCTGATCAATGAGTGAGAAAATATGTGTTATGATGACTGACTGACCAAGGGTTCTGCAATTATGAAAAGATATCTGACTGAATGACTCAGATATGGATCTGAGATTGAATATATTCTGAAAAATAGTATTCACAGATCCATATGCAAGTTGGTGTTAATGAAAGCGCGTATACACACAGGTTCAGTGAAGCAAAGTAGCGTATGCTTTTTGAGATAATGAATGTTCAGGGTGGAATTTGACTCACATACTAATTATGAAATCTGGTTGTTACAGTGTTCTACTTACAGTGATCTCACTGTTTGGTTTGATGTATTGGGTGAAGTTTATTATTGTTGATCTTTCTGAAGGGTTGTGTTGAAGCTGTGTGATCCAGTTTGAAAATTGATGAAACGTGGTTTGCAGTGATTTTGAGGGAAGTAGAAGCTTCCTGCGAGTATAAGCTGGTGTTCTGATCAGGGGGTTGAAGCTCCCTTCCAGTAGTGGCTGGTAAACGAGACAAGGGGTTGTAGCTCCCTTCCATTTGTAACTAGAAAATGAGAGAATGTTGCAGCCTTCTACAAGTAGATGCCCGCGTATTGATATGAGTCTGCATCAATACAATATTATAAGCAGTTTTCCATATAATAAGTAGTTAAGATAGAGACGACAACAACGGTAGTTTTCTCCCGAATTGGGTTTCCACCTTAAATCTTGGTGTTCATGTGTGTTTATCTTGTGTGATGATTTATTCTGCTGTTACTGCACATATTTACTGATTAACTAATAGATACATGTCTGATAAGTTGAGTTAAATATTGTTCCTGAAATTTTTTCTAATAATAAAATTATATCAGTATACGCAAGTTTCTTTTGGCATATGCGTGGGTATACACGAGTTGCATTCATCAAAGTCACATATGGAATTCAGTAAAGAAAAAGCTAAAATTATCAGTAAGTTCTAAATACTGATTCACCCCCCCCCCCCCTCCCCCCCCTCTCATTATTTTTCCCAACAATTTGTATCAGAGTAGGTCCTTCTGAAGAAGCTTAATAGTTAGAAGGAAGAAAAACTAAGATGAGCAATCAAGATGGGACAACATCTACCAGGCCTCCTCTCTTCAACAGAAACAACTTAATCTTCTGGAAGACAAGGAAAAGATCCTAGCTTCAGTCTCTTAGAGCAGATGTATGGGCTATAGTTGAAGGAGGTTATCAATATCCAATTTCCGTTCCAACAGATGTAGCAGCAAGAAAGAACTATGAAACCAATGCAAGGGCGGTCAATGCATTATTGGGAAGTTTGACTGAATCAGAATTTTTCAAAGTCATGTAGTTGAATATAACAAAGGAGATATGGGACAAAATCATTCTAAGCTATGAAGGTGTTGCCAAGGTAAAAAGTGACAAACTCCAAACTCTCAGAATTCAATATGAAAAAATCGGAATGCACAATGAAGAAAGCATTGCTAGTTTCTTTCTACGTCTAGATGATATTGTAAATCATATGAGAAATCTAGGTGAAACTATATCTGACACTACTCTGGTAGAAAAGGTTTTAAGATCTCAAACTCCCAAATTTGAATCAAAAGTGTCTGCCATTGAAGAGAAGCAGGATCTGCAAACTTTTACTGTTGTTCAACTTCATGGGATTCTATCTGCTTGTGAAATGAGAAAAGGAGGTTCATCTGAAGTCAAAGAAGCTGTCTTCAGGGCTGCTGCAAAAGGAAAAGAAGTAGAAGAACAAGAAGGATCAGGGTATGTTTCAGAAGAAGATGAGATAAATTTTGTAAAGAAGCTATAACTTGGCACTGGAAGGTTCAGAGGTAAGCTTCCTTTTAAATGTTTTTCTTGTGGAAGAGTTGGTCATTATGCTGCTAAATTTCCCCATAAAGATAGTCATGAAAAGGGAAAGGAAGTGGCTAAAGGAAATAAGAAAATCAATAGAAAAAGCTATTATACTCATGAAGATAGTGATGGTCTATCAAATAGTGAGGAAGGAGAATCTGATCAAGATATTAGACTACTCATGGCTTTTGAAAAGGACTCTAGTGATACTTTTATGGATGCATTAGAAGAAAATGACTTTCTTGAAGAAATAAATCATCTCAAAATATGTTTGGAAGAAAACAAGATTG
This sequence comes from Pinus albicaulis, assembly GCA_034641835.2. NCBI lineage: Eukaryota > Viridiplantae > Streptophyta > Pinopsida > Pinales > Pinaceae > Pinus > Pinus albicaulis. Next base: position 1,490,751,473 of record CM076582.1, on the reverse strand, counting down.
CCATAGATAATCTAAAAAATTAGCTTATGGAAAAGGAGAAGCACAATGAGAAATTAAAATGTGAAATAGTAAGTTTGAGAAAGGAAATTGAGAAAGTGAAAACTTTAAATCTTAGATTTGCTAAAGGATATGAAACCTTAAATGAAATTATCAAGGTACAATGATCTCCTCTTATAAAGACACATCTTGGATATATTGGAGAATCATCTCAACCTTCAGCACCAAGTTATCTAAATGCAGCTAAGGCCATCCTACAACATTCTGTCACCTCAACAAAAGAACAAAGAAACTACTCAGGTAAAGCATGGCCACTTTAATACAAGGAATAACAATAACATAGATATCAATCAGAAGGTAAAAATAAATAGAAGGTTTCATGATCGCAGAAATTTCTTCTTTAATGGAAAATGTTTCTCATGTCATAAGGCTACTCAATGTGTTGCATACAAAACAATCATGACCAGAGAAGCAAGAAAGCAAATAAATGAGACTGGAATAAAGAATAATACTTATAACAACTTTTCTCCTCTTCAAAATGAAATTGAATGTGTTTATTGCAATAACTTTGGTCATAAAAAATCTGAATGTAGGAGCAAACTTCAGCCAAAAGAGCATATACCTTCAAATTCCAAGGTTTGGAGAAAGAAGGACTTACAGGTTGAAAGTTGTGGCATAGTTTTATTTGCAGAAGGGGAAGAGAATCAATGGTACATTGATAGTGGATGCTCAAAACACATGGCAGGTGATAGAAATAAACTCCTTTCATACAATGCTCTAGAGAAAGAAAAGAATGTTACTTTTGGAAATGACTCTCCTACTGTCATTAAAGGAAAAGATTCTGTTTTTCTAAAAGAAAAGGTGAAAGCTAACAATGTTATGTATGTGGATGGATTAAAGCACAACCTGTTAAGTGTAAGTCAAATGTGTGATCAAGGAAATGAAGTTGTCTTTAGTTCAAAAGAATGTATAGTACATGAACTTGACATAGGAAAAACGATAATAAAAGGAACTAGAACACCAAGCAATATGTATGTATTGAAAGGTGGCCAAGAACAAGGCTACTTGGGTAAATCTCAGAAAATTGGTTATGGCACAGAAGGTTGGGACATTTGAACTTCTCTCAAATAATCAAATCCAGCAGACTCAAAGCAGTTCGTGATCTTCCCAGCATCACTCTACCTGAAAGTACCATGTGCAAATCATGCCAATTTGGTAAGAAAACCAGGGTGCAATTCAAAGATAAAGAAGGATCAGCAAGTAAGCCTCTTGAACTTATACATAATGATCTATGTGGTCATGTAAGGAAAAATTCACCTCGCGGAGAACAATACTATATTTTATTTATTGATGACTTCTCTAGAATGTGTTGGATCAGTTTGCTGAAACATAAATATGAAGCATTTGAAAAATTTAAGATCTTCAAAGATTTGGTTGAAAATGAATTAGATCTAAAAATCAAATGTCTTGGATCTGACTGAGGAGGAGAATCTATATCAGATGAATTCTTTGATTTCTGTAAACATCATGGCATAAAAAGACAATTTTCTGTAGCTGGAACCCCACAAAAAAATGGTGTGACAGAAAGGATGAATAGAATAGTTCAACAAATTGCTCGGGCTATGCTTGATGAATCTAGAACGCCCGATACCTTTTGGGGAGAAGCAACACATACTACAGTAAATATTCTGAACAAGGCTCATGTTCGGGTGAACAGTGATAAAACTCCTTATGAACTATGGTATGGAAATATTCCCACCGTAAAGCATTTTAGAGTTTTTGGAAGCAAATGTTTTATCAAGAACAATGATGAAAAACTTGGTAAGTTTGAACCTAGAGTAGATGAAGGAATATTACTTGGTTACTTTACTAGAAGTAAAGCATATAAATGTTATAATAAAAGACTTCAGAAGATTGTTGAATGTATTGATGTTGTAATTGATGAGTCTCTCTCAGCTCCGAAAAGGGAAATAACAACAACAAATGAAGATGATGATGACGTATATCTTGCTGCATCAAATAGCAACAATATAGAAGGTGAACCCAATGAAGCATTAGAAGAAGATCTATCTGAAAAGGCTCCATCTAGGTACGTACAAAAGAATCATCTAGAATCTCAAATTTTGGGAGAAAAGGGATCAGGTGTCCAAACAAGAAGAACTCTTGTAGGATCTCCTAGCTATCTGGCATTTCTATCTACTATTGAACCATAGAATGTCAATAAAGCTAGTAAAGATGAAAATTGGATTCAAGCCATGAATGAAGAACTTGATCAGATTTAAAAGAATCATACTTGGGAATTGGTTCCAAGACCTCATGATAAAAATGTGGTTGTAACAAAATGGATATTCAAAAACAAGTTAAATGAAAATGGAGATGTTATTAGAAACCAGGCTAGACTTGTTTGTAAAGGGTATGCTCAATAAGAAGGTATAGAATTTGAAGAATAATTTTCTCCTGTAGCTAGACTTGAAGCCATAATAATGTTTCTTGCTTTTTCAAGTTATCAACAAATCAAAGTTTATCAAATGGATGTTAAATCTGCCTTCCTCAATGGTGATCTAGAAGAAGAAGTTTATATAGAACAACCAGAAGGATTCATTCCGGGAAATGATGAAAAACTTGTTTGCAAACTTAAAAAGGCTTTGTATGGTCTCAACCAAGCTCCTCGGGCATGGTACTATTGTATTGAAAATATCTTCATCAACAAGGTTTTACAAAGGGATCTGTTGATAGTAACTTATATAGAAAAATAAAGAATGATAAACTGTTGATTGTAGTCATATATGTTGATGACATCATTTTTGGAAGTAATGAAGATTCCATGAGTCAGAAATTTGCTTCTGTTATGCAGTAAGAATTTGAAATGTATTTACTTGGGGAACTAACATTCTTTCTTTGCTTACAAGTGCAACAAGCAACTGATGGAATGTTTTATCACAAGAAAAATATCTTAAGCAAATTCTGAAGAAGTATTGTATGGAAGACTGCAAACCTGTGAGTACGTGAATGGTAACTGGATGTAACCTCAGTTCTCATGATGATTCTCCCATGGTAAATCAACCAGAATATAGATCCATTGTTGGAAGTTTGCTTTATCTAACTGGGACAAGATCAGATATCATGCATGCAGTTGGGATTGTTGGATGATTCCAAGCTAATCCAAAAGAGTCTCATCTTTAGGCTGTAAAAATAATATTCAAATATATACAAGGGACTCAAGACTTTGGTTTATGGTATCCAAATAATGTCGATCTCACTCTTCATGCTTACACAAATGCAGATTGGGTTGGAAATGTCGATGATTGAAAAATCACTAGTGGAGGTGCATTCTAGATGGGGCTCCGATTAGTATCTTGGTTCAGCAAGAAACAAAGTTCTATTGCCTTATCTACAGCAGAAGCAGAATATGTGGCTGCCGCATCATGCTGCACACAACTCCTTTGGAAGATGCAGACTCTACAAGACATTCAAATCAAGTGTTCACCTCCCATCTCCATTTTATGTGATAATACAAGTGCTATTAGTATATCAAAGAATCCTGTTATGCATTCCAAGACTAAGCACATTCCTATCAAGTATCACTTCCTACGTGAACAAGTGCTTGAAAAAAAGGTTAAATTGGAGTATGTTCCCTCCAAAGAACAAGTTTATGATATATTTACTAAACCTCTTCCTAGGGAAGAATTAGAATACCTCAGACAAAAGCTGGGAGTTGTTTCTGCCTCTCTGATTAAATCTTCTTAATTTCAGAAGTTTAAATTTGATACACGAGTTTCATAAAGACGAATCACGTATATACACGAGTTTCTGTGCATAAAACCGCATATGGGTTTTTGCTGATGGAAATTCTTTGGGTCAGCACTCAGGACAGTTGTGGTGCTGTTGGGTAATCTCTGTTGTTGTTCCAACATTCATATTTCTATTCTATGATGAAGATGCTTTGATGAATTGGTTGTTGAAGGTGTTCAGGGTGCATCAACTTAGGGGGAGCACTTGTCTTGCTAAAAAGGATGCATTGTTGGCATTCTGATTGGTTTATGATATATGATTTCTCTCTTAAGATCTTTTGGTCCTGTTAATGACATATCATTTCTGTACTTTGATGAAAAGGGGATGTTGACACTCATGATGTAAATTTTTCTATTCAGTCATGCAAGAACTTGTTCTATTTTGTAAACCCACTTGGTTGGGTAGTTGAGTCAAATATGTAATTCCAATTTGTTGGATTATTGATGTAAGTATGAGTGGATAGGAAAGGTCATACTTGGTTATAGAGTCATGTACTTCATTGAACATATCTGAAATTTCAGCATTCACACAAGGGGAGCATTGTAAAAATAGTTCCCTTTGCCCTTGATGTCAAAGGGGGAGAATATTTTGGGTGTTTGAAGTGTTTGAATAATGGTTATGTTTAACGTATCTCTATTGTGGTGATAAAAAATCATCATGGTTGCCATCAAGTCCAAAGGGGGAGATTTTTGGCAATATGATTCCTATGTCTTAATATGTTGTCATTGATGGAAACTCTTTGGTAAATTATGGAGTATATGTCTTCAGTAGAAGCTCAGGAGTCCATCAGAAGAAATGTGTAATGTCCAGTAGAATATTTGGCAATATTCATATTTAATATTCTATACACAGATTTGTAAAGGCAAAGTCACGTATACATGAAGATAAGAACGATCCAAGTTGCGTATGCCTTTTGCACTCCAAAAAGAGAATACCAGGGGGAATTACCATGGTATTAGCCCACAGGATTGAGTGCCATGTCATCTATTTGATTTCATCCAAGGATACCATTGGCAACAGTATGGCTTTGACTCATGGTATTGATAAAGGATAAAACTATATAAGGAGACAAAGATCATAGTGCAAAGGGGTGCATGTGTAAGGGATATCACTAATACTTCTCTCTGAAGTATATCTGCATAGGATGAACTCTGTTTTATTGATAAATCTGAATTTATGATGCACCCTTGGATAGATTGATGGATCAAGATCTCTAGACCTGAAATGACTATGTTCTTGCATGATCCATTTAAGAGATGACTAGATCTGAGACCTGGAACATGTATGTTGAAGTGGAGTGAAGAAATCTGGGTAAGTTCTATGATCTGAAAACATTTTTCTGAATTAATATTTACATATCTATGCGCTAGTTTGTCTCAGTAGAAGCACGTATATACAGGAGTTTTCTTTAGAAAATGCATGTATGGAAGTTAGGGTTTTCTGAAGCTCATTGCAGAGGTTTTCGGTTATTGCTAATATCATTCCAATGTCTATTAATGAAGTCTTCATATAGATCTGGGTTACTTGATTGCTGAATATGATACTAAGTTGATTATGTATAAATTTGATCAATGAGTGAGAAAATATGTGTTATGATGACTGACTAATCAAGGGTTCTGCAATTCTGAAAAGATATCTGACTGAATGACTCAGATCTAGATCTTAGACTGAATATATTCTGAAAAACAGTATTCACAGATCTATACGCAAGTTGGTGTTAAGGAAAGCGCGTATACACACGGGTTCAGTGAAAGAAATTAGCGTATGCTTTTTGAGATAATGAATGTTCAGGGTGGAATTTGACTCTGCATACTGATTCTGAAATATGGTTGTTACAATGTTCTAATTACAATGATCTTATTGTTTGGTTTGATGTATTGGGTGAAGTTTATTATTGTTGATCTTTGTGAAGGGTTGTGTTGAAGCTGTGTGATCCTGCCAGTATAAGTTGGTGTTCTGATCAGGGGGTTGAAGCTCCCTTCCAGTAGTGGCCGGTAAATGAGACCAGGGGTTTGTAGCTCCCTTCCAGTTGCAATTGGAAAATGAGAGAAGGTTGCAACCATCTACAGGTAGATGCCTGCATATTGATATGAGTTTGCATCAGTACAATATTATAAGTAGTTTTCCATATAATTAATATTGAAGACAGAGATGAAAATATCAGTGGTTTTCTCCCGAATTGGGTTTCCACCTTAAATCTTGGTGTTCATGTGTGTTTCTCTTGTGTGATGATTTATTCTACTATTACTGCACATATTTACTGATTAACTAACAGATACATGACTGATAAGCTGAGTTAAAGTTTGTTTCTGAAAATTTTTCTAACAATAAAATTATATCAGTATACACAAGTTTCTTTTGGCATATGCGCGGCTATACGTGAGTTGCGTTAATCAAAGTCTCATATGGAATTCAGTAAAGAAAAAGCTAAAATTATCAGTAAGTTCTAAATACTGATTCACCCCCTCCCCCTCAGTATTTTTCCCAACAAATTTTGGTCTATATTACTCACTTCCTTTCTCATAGAAAGGGTCAAACGCTGTTGGATTGACCTTGGAACACTTTTTGTAATCAAACATTTGGCTAATAATAACATACAGAGTTGCAACTATATTGATGGAATTCATGTGGTAAATTATTTAGCATTGTTTCTTCTCTTGTTATGCAAATGTTTGAATGTATTGTAGCTCATATTCATTCCATTTCTAAATGTAAATTTTTCCTAAGTCAAAAAGATAGAAATAATTAAGTTTATGCTCTGTTTTGGAGGGATATTTACTGTTTGTCTCATTTTCTTCGTAGTAGAAAATAATTCATCGCTATTTTCCCTTTTCTCAAAATCCTATCGGTCTAAACCACCTCGTCAGATACCCTCTTGTGTTGATTTTATTACCTACCTTGCTCTATTAAAACTTTGCAATTCTGATCCTTTTTTTCCCTGACCTAATTCCTTCTTAGACTTATTCACTATCCAACACCTCAAAATTCAATCAATCAAACCCCTATGCTACTTTACCTAGCCTAATATCTTGTTGATCCAATCATCTTGGCTGAGATCCAATGGAGAGAGCCCTCTCCTGCCTAGTAGGGATAACTACTTGGAAATAGATTGGTTTGTGGTTACCTTTGCTGCTCTCTTCTCAGCCTCGGAGATCTGGTGGAGTGATAAAATCTTGGCAACCATACTTGGGAAGAAAGTGGTAGATCTTCCTTGGTGATACCATTAGTTATTAGAATTCTTGGCCTTGGATGATAGGTCTAAGATTTCGTTGAGGCTGATCTGAAAAAGTTTCAGAGAAACGAGTTGCTGAACAATGAACATCAAGGCTTCGAGGAGATACACCAGATCAAATCATGATCCTCACCTGGCTGATCCAATCGAAGATCCAGAGAGGCTTTTTCAGAAGCATAGATATCAAGCTACATAAAGTCAGTCAAATCCAATCCCATTGGTAAGATCTTCTTTGCTGCCTGCAAAATTTCTATCTCTCAAAGACATACCATTTGATTTAAAATTTGAGCTATCTTTTTTTCGATCTAAGTCTAAAACCTCATTATTTGATATAGTCTTTGACCCATTAAAATCATTATCTAAGTTAGATCTTAGTTCTTTCAAACTTGAAGAAAATTTACACTTTGAAGAAACTAAGTCTGAATCAAAATTTGATACTAAAGTCTGGAGTCAATTCTATAGACTTGTAAGTTTAGCAAACCAATTTCAGTACCAGTCGGAAAAAGCCATAATCCAAAATCAGCAAGAGTCAATACCCATCCTGACACAATCACAATCACCTATTGCTTCCTCATCCACACCATATACTTCATTATCTATTCAACAAACTCTTCCTATTGTCACTCCTGTAGTTCATTCAACAGGAATTATGGCCATATTTGCACCCCTCATCTTACAAGGTAAAATCCATGTCTTACCATAAGGTTATGGCCAAATACTCCCACTTTTTGATGAGAATTCTCTAGTCACCGCAAAACAACACATAGTTAAAGTCATTGACTTTATTGATATGGAATAAGTAGAAGAAGATGATGATAAAATGATAATCATAGCTCAAATATTTTTAGGAGAAGTTAATGTATGGTTCAGATCATTAAATGAAAATTCCATAACCACTTCAAATTAGTTGATAGATGCCTTCATAGCCCGATGGGAGGTAAATAAGAATCCATTACAAATCCTTTATGAATATAATAATATGAAAAGAGAACCAAATGAATAAGTACAAGACTTCACTGCCCGATTCAACAAAGTATACAATTCCATCCCCAATGAGATCAAACCTCCCCCAAGGTTGGCCCTATTGCATTACCTAGATAGTTTTGATCCAGACTTGGCCTATCATTTGCGAGAAAGGAATCCAACTACATTAGAATATATGAAGAAAAATGCAATTAGTGTAGAAGCTAATTTTTACATAAGGAAGTAAAAAATGAAGGGTGAAAGAAGATTAAATATGAAAGAAGAAGCATCATCATCCTCCGATGTAAAACTGGACATGTAGAAATTTGAATAACTGATATGTTATCCACCGAGATTCTTCTGATCACACACTATTTTAACTTCATGCACAATACAAAATCTCTTCTACCATTGATCATTAATTGCGGATATAAAAACAATCGCATGCGCACATTAAAACCATAAACAATCACACATATGAACATAGTATTTTATGGGAAAGCTTAAAGCTGAAAACCCCCAACTATCTGTATATTATATATCATAGAGATCATGTAACAATCATCATACAAATCTCCTCACAAGCTCTCAGTACAATCTCCAATTTGTACACACTAATCAAGCTAGATCTAGCAAATCACATGCTCCAATCTCTGCCACCTGATAGCCTGCCTCTACTGCGCAATCACTGCTGAAGAATGGCTCTTGATTAACTTCAAACCACCTGGCTTGTACTGCGCAATCCTCATTGGCATCTTCAATCACTGGTTGTTGCAAATCATGTAACAATATAGTCACAACTGATAGTCACACTGCTCTTTCACCTACCTCTTCACTGGTCTCCACTGAAACTGTCCATGCACTGAAGTTAACTGATGTATTCTTTAATTGATTAATGAGTTTATAATTAGTGAATTAATTAATAATTAATTCACACCACTCTCACTAATTGTATCAATCAGTTAAACTAGATACAAATAGCTCAACTATGTTTAGATTAGTTAAACTGAATACAACTCCACTAACTTCCTCAATCAACTCCACCAAACTCTGTCACATGAGTTCTAACCGAAGTATCCATGCAATAGCTTCACATAACCCTCAGGAATAGCATAATTCCTTATGTCAGCTCCTGTGCCACATCTGTGCACTTAACTGAAGTGCTCCAAGAGAATAAGATAATGTTTAGAGTCTAAATATTATTAAGAGCTAATAATATTCGACATATCTATTTTTAGACCGGCAATCTAAAAATAGATTCCGCCCAGTATGTCTAAAAATAGAAGTCCATCTATTTTTTCCGACTTGACCAACCATCCACAAATAACATCTTGCAACTCATAGAACATGATCCATATGTCTAAAAATAGACATAGTCTAAAAATAGACTTTGCACCAAAAATAGCCTGCGGGCCCACTTAGTGAAGGCGACTTATTTCCACTAAGCTCATGATCTTGTTGCAATCTCAACAAGACACCTTGATAAGAACAGTAGAAAGGATGGTTGACATGATGTCTATCACCGAAAGGCAACCAGAACCACAAGTTAGAAATCCTAACTTCAGAGGACAACAACAACAACCTCAATTCATAATTAAGAAAAGGGTCGAATAGAGGGCACCTGAGCAACCAACACAACCACAATAGATTCAGACACCCTTGTAGCAAAATTATGCTCAAGGAGGTGAGGAAGAAGAAGAAGATCACATTGTTGAAGAAAACCACTTTTTTACAGCTGATGGACAACACATATTTTTGACATTAAATGAAGAGTATGTCAAGAATACAAATGTAACAAAGGATGAAGACTATATTTTAGCCCAGGATCATTAGTTGGAGGTTGAATATGATGATTATCAGTGAGGATACTTGAATGCCCTCAGCTCATAGCAGAGGCATTACACATTGAGAGGTAGAGATGTCCCAATAACTCCTATTCAGAAACGAGCATCTCAACAAAAATATACTCAATCAAAACATAATTCTCAAGGTAATCAGAATAAAGGAAAAGAACCTACAACTACAAGTTAGAACAAGGATAATCAGCCATCTACCAGCTCATCGGGTAAAGAAAAGGACAACTAAAGGAAAGAAGTTACATCAAAGGATCATGCCGACAAAAGGGACATCACTAAAGAGGTAGACAAATCCACTCCTTTCAGCTTAGAAACTGAAATTTTCAAGTTGTAAGTGTCAATACCTTTAACTCAACTTGTCAAGAATAATCAATATAAGTCTCATGTAGCCAAAATGTTAAAAGTAGATCCTTCATCTGATATAATTAATGTCGAAGATGACCAATTTGAACTTATCTTTGGTCCAACAATAGACGATCAGTTAGAAGATAGCAAAGTTCCCCCATTCTATTTGAGTTTGAGAATCCACCAAAATATCCTTCACAATGCCATGCTTGACTTTGGAGCTTCCCACAATTTGATGCTGAAAGCCATTATGGAGAAATTGGGCCTAGATATCACTCGTCCTTACCATGAATTGTATTCCTTTTATTCGGGTAGAGTCCAATGTTTGGGTCTTATTAAGGATTTAGTAGTTTCCCTTGAAAAAATTACAGCAAAGAATGTCTTGATGGATGTGGTTGTTGCTGATATACCACCACGGTTTGGTATGTTGCTGTCTATATCTTGGGGAGCGAAGTTGAGAGGAACTTTGAAACTAGACTTCTCTTATGCCACCATCCTAGTTTTTAGAAAATTGAGAAATTTGTATCAAGAAATGAAGATGAATTACACGATAATCATCAAAGAGAAGCGTAATAATCATCCAATTAATATTGTACATACAAATTTAGAATATTTTATTTTTTTCAATGATAGCGACTTGAATGATGTAGATAGTCAGCTTGTATAAAGAGAATATGTTCCAGTGATCTCTAATTGTATCAGAACAATTATAGAGAAGGGAAAAGAGAATCTTCCAAGTTCTTCAGAGCAGCCATCTGATAAGGCAGAAGAAAGTTCAGATTAGAATCAAGAAGTAGCTCGGAAAGTTGAGATAAAATAGAAATCAAAATTCCAGCACTTGGATGATGAAAATGGTCTATGGACCATGGATTTTGATGGCGCCTTGGGGAAAGACGGGGCATGCATTGGAATTTAGATCCACATCCCTCTTCATTAGCCCAGTAAGGTTCCTAATAATGTTAGATTATGTTCATACAAATTGGCTTTTGATTGTTCTAACAATGAGGCGGAATATGAAGCATTGATCACCGGTCTCAAGATCTTGAAAAAGTTGGGTGCAAGAAGAATTTTAGTATATGGAAACTCCGAACTTGTGATAAAATAGGTAAATGGGGAATACCAGGCCAAGCATCCATGAATGAGAGTGTACACGAATTCTGTACTAGATATCTTGAATATGTTTCCTAAACATACATTTTCAGTAGTGCCGAGAAGTCATAATCTCATGGCAGATTCACTTGCTACAACAAAAAGTAATTTTAAAATACCTATATATTCCAGTAGAAAATTTGAAATACATGTTAAACATCGGCCCAATGTTTCTGAAAACTTGTGGTATTAGCAATATTTTGGGATGATAAGCAGGTAAAAATTTTTCTGTAGAATGAAGGAGAATTCGAGAATCCTTTCATTGACGAATTTTATGATAAGGAAGATCAGGTAATTGAAGCTACCTAGGTTGATATTTTACAACTGAAAGACAACAATATTCCAAGAGGTCTTATACCCTTGGAAGAATTGTTTGATCGAGATGATGTGGCTCGAAAGCCAACATTGTTTCCTATGGAAAAGGGTGTGGAGGATGTAAACATCAGAACAACGGACAATCCTAAGATGGTTAAATAGTCCAAGTTTTATCTCCTGAGGTAAAGGAAAAATACATTGATTTAGTTTCTAAATTTTTTGATGTTTTCTCTTAGGATTATGCAGACTTAAAGGTCTATAATAAAGATATCATACAACACACCATTCCAATTAAGCCCGATCAAAAGCCCTTTCAGGAAAAGCTAAGAAGGTTCAACCTGAGGTTGCTGCCATCCATAGAAAAAGAAGTGAACAGGCTCTAAAAATTAGGTATCATTGTTCCTATCAAGTTTTCTAATTGGATATCTAATCTAGTCCCAGTAAGAAAGAAGATTGGTGAAATAAGGCTTTGCATAGATTTCAGAAATTTAAAGAAGGTGTCTCTTAAAGATAATTACACACTAGAATAAACACACAAGACAAAAATGAAGGATAAGTGCGAGATATATTATTATTCACCATATATGTACATTTATAATACAATGGTGTGACTCTTGGATTCCACATTCCAAGGTCACTTGGAATCCTTTTGTCCATTCGGCTTATACCTACCCATAGAGGATTAGGTGTCCAACATTCCCCCCCTTAATCTGAAGAGGTATGTGTGAGTCCAAGAAGAGAGTTGTAATATAAATCTGCAAAGTATGCATGGCATCACTTAGGCTGAATCATCTCTCTGAAATGTTGGCATAAAGAGGTGGTTTAAGGATGGCCACCAACATTGGAACGCTTAGTGTAGTTCCCAGAACTCTTCCAAATCTAGCAAGAAGCTGAGATCTTCTGCTAGAGGAAGTGTCCCTCATATTTTGAAGAGGGAGACCTTCAACCTAGAAGAAGGGAGGTCTACAACCTGTGATGGTTTAAGGATGACCACCAACTCTGGAATGCTTGATGCATTTCCAGGAACTCTACCAAAACTGGGAAGAAGTTGAAGTCTTCTGCTAGAGGAAGTGTCCCAAATTCTTTGAAGAGGAAGAATATCAACCTCGCATAGATGGTTTAAGGCTGTACACCAACCAAAGGCATGCTCATCAGCATCCATGTCTCTGGCTACAACTCTGAATCTAGAATGAAAATTTGTGGCTTAGGCTTGCTTGAACTGTTGTGTCTCTGGCTACGACTTTGAATCTGGAATGACAGATTGTGGCTCAGGCTTGCTTGAACTGTTGTGTCTCTGGATACAACTTTGAATCTGGAATGACAGGTTATGGCTTAGGCTCACTTTATGTGGCTTCGAAGCTTATAGATGACCACCATTTTCCCCCTTGTCAGGTACAAGGTGATCTGATGGCGAAAAATCAACTGCAAGATTGTTCAATAATCTAGAACAAGTTCTGGCATATGAATTAAACATATTCTTGGTTGTTGATGCCCATTTCCAAGAAGTGATCCATCCAAGATGAATCTTTGTTCTTGCAGGAGGCTTGTTTCTGAAGCATCTGTGTGAATAATGGGTGTGCCTACCACAGTGCTTGCATGGGTGTAGATCGAAATAGTGATCTTTCATATGGCCAACTCGATCAAAGTGTTGGAATTTTACAATTTGTTGTTGCTACTGTGGAAAAGGAGCAGGATCTAGAACAAATAAATGTGAACTGTCATGAAGAAATCCGACACTCTGAAATTTGATGGGCTTGGAGTAGTCCGGAATATTAAAGGACAACTCCTTGTCATATCCAAGACCGGTTCTTTGATTGTTATGGACAAGCTCTTCCCAAGGTATTTTGATGGGCTTGGGAAGTGCAGACTGAACTACTTCATCTGCATGTAAATCTGATCTTGTACAAGGAACACGATGGGAGTCAATCTCAATGTTACTGACTTGACCATTTGCTTGTTGTTGATGGGTGTCATGATGCTTATGCTGCTGTAACTCATCTTGCCGAAATTGAGACTCAAGCTGCAAAAGATATATCTTGTTATGTGCATCTTGTAAACATGTTTGAATATCAGAAAGGGTGTCCTTGTTTATTTTAACTGTACTTTCAATGGTAGATGCTATTAGAGTTCTCAACAACTCTAATAAATTATCAATTTAGCCATTTTTTTGTTTTTTATTTTTCAACAAATCTAACTTATCCCTTAAGACATATAAATTTCATATGCCATTAAATATTAACCATACATGCTTTTCACTCTCCAACATATAAAATTTCCAACACATTAAACAACATAAATATATAGATTGATCAACGCCATATAAAGAGCATGAAGGTTCTCATACCAATCATAACCGAACAATAATAATTCAACATACTATATACAATGACCAACACACATACCAATGGAATATAATTTAAGGTTTAAGGAATATACGTCTTCATCAGATACACTGCTAATAATACCAATGAATATATACCAACGTCGTTTGATTCATGGGTTACTTGACCCCCGGAATGCTATGACCATAATCATTTCCCTAGTCACATCCCATACCCTTAACTATAGACACCTACATGAATTCAACGTGGCTACTTATTCTCTGGGGAAACCAACGTTCAATTAACATATTCAAAGAGAGCCCAAAAATAATATGCTTCTCACCAAAGCCGACCACTAGAGATGACCATGCTTCTCCAAGGATACACTATCGATCCCGACGGTGGGTGTTCAAACTCTAACAATGCCATCAATATTTCATCGCATCATCTTCTTTGGGTTTTGGTTAAATTCCTCCCAACATTTAGAAGACTAATCGTTCGTTCCAAAGTCGGGACAAATCTCAAAAAAATTGGCGTCGAAGCTCCCTAGGGTTCGATTGCTCATTACAATACACACATGTTTTCCAGAGGCCATTAAGAGGTTACATAATCATATTTCGATGCTCCAGGTGGTGTGGGAATGTAATACAGGAGTCGACTATTATGGGACTACATATGAGGGACTTTAACAACGTATTAACCAGTGGGAGGGAGGAGGTGAGCTGTCGGGGCCGTGGGAGAGGCGATATGTATTGAATGCGGTGTTTATTATAACAAGAGTCAGAGTATAGAATGGGAGTGCAGAAGTATGGACTAGGAGGTGGAGATTTATTTCCACAGAGATATCATAACCGAGGGTTTGTTTGGAGGAGTAGTATGGTATGGAGCAAGAGCTATATGGCGTAGCACGAAGGAACATGGTGGTAGCACCGGGAGAGTTTTTGAATGATATGGTCCGAGGAGGTATTACCATGGTGGGAACCACGATACATTCACATTAGATTGAAGAGGATTCGTATGGTGGAAGCCAAAAGTGATGGTATTATCACAAAGGTTGACTCTGTAATACAATTATGAAAAGGTTGATTGTGTAATAGAGGTTGAGGGTGACTCTGCGTATGAATATCATGTACAGAATATCATGTACAGAATATCATGAGAAACTAGTGATGTATTGAGTGCATCGGTGTGGTATTTCTGAGTGGTATTAAAAAACAACAGTGTGGTTCCAATGGGAGCGGTATGAAGCAGGGTTTAACGAGCGGGCCAGAGTTGTATTACCACTGGACAGGTAGGACATATAGCAACATTTTTTATGAGAAAAATTATAACATATACTGCAATAGTTTTGACATGGGGACAATGGTGTTTCAGAGAAAGAGCGCTAAGAGTTGAAGAGAGCGCCCATAAATGAGAAAATGAATTTCTGACAAAGACCAAATTAGTGGACGTTAGGTAAGGCATAAAATGAATAAATGAGTTTCTGAAAAACATCAAAGTTTGGAGTGTTAGAATCCCTGCCAGGCATACAAAAATGGAACCATTGAAATCAATGTCAATGGAGTAACGCCTGGTGCAAAGAGGCAGAGCTAATATAACAAATTCGTTGAATCCACATTAGGAGAAGAATCTGGTATATCTGAATATGGACAGTCATGAACCCAGAGGACATAGGTGACAATGGCTCAAATAATATTGAAAATTCACCTGCAGCTCTGATACCATGTTAAACACAGGTATTGTAAACACCCACTATAGTAAACACACAAGACATAACTGAAGGATAAGCGTGAGATATATTATTATTCACCATAGATGTACATTTATAATACAATTGTGCGAATCTTGGATTCCACATTCCAAGGTCACTTGGACTCCTTTTTTCCATTCATCTTCCACACCTACCCATAGAGGATTAGGTGTACAACAAGTGCATGAGAAAGATCAGGACAAAACTGCCTTCACTACACCTTGGGGTACGTTCAAATATGAAAATATGCCATTTGGACTAAATAATGCAGGGGTTAGCTTTCAATGGGCGATGGATATAGCCTTGGCAGATGAGAAAGTTGTTTTCTTAGTGGTATATTTAGTTGATTTGACAGTTTTCTCCCATTCCGATGATGAACACTTATATCACTTAAGGGTTATTTTTTAGAAATGCAGGAAAATCAAAATCTCTCTTAATCCAAAAAAGAGCCTTTTTGCCATGGAGGAGGGAAATATTCTCGGTCACATCACCTCTAAGGATGGAATCTATATTGACCCTTCTCGGGTAGAGGCAATTCAACAAATTGAATTTCCACAGAGCAAGAAAGAAATTCAGGCTTTCAATGGTAAGATGAATTTCTTACACAGATTTATTCCAAATTTGGCTGAGCACCTTCGAGAAATGACCAACATGTTGAAAAATGAGAATGAGGTAAAGTGGTTCGAGGATGCCAAGAAGTCCTTTAACTTGGTGAAGTTTTCCTTAACCACAACCCCTATTTTAATTAGCCTAGATCATTCAATTGATTTTATCATTTTCTCATTTTCCTCCGAGCATACATTGGTTTCAGTCTTGATGCAGAAAAAGGATAAGACTAAGCAGCCCATGGAATTTGTTAGAGGTAATTTTGGGAACCATTCCCAATGACCTTGTTAACTAGGCATCATCTCCAAGACCAATGATCAAGGGTCTATCATTCCATATCATTTCAGTTGCTACATTCCCTAAGACAAGAAACAAGACAAATGAAGCAGACTTTCATCAAGCAAAGGTTTCCATGGTTTGAAGCTTATTATATAGCATATGAGAGCTCACCAACGCAAGCTCTAAGGGGCCTAAGTGCGTTTCATATGTAGGTAGCCCCATGCAAGGCTTCTTTGCAAAGCACTTCCCGACATTCATAGGTGCGTTGGTCACATTGGGAGCGAAATTCTCATTATTCCAGAATCTCCACTTGGCCAGTGCTTTCTAGAAGAGTTCACATGTGTCAAGCTTAAGATCCAAGTGTCCATTTGACATCTACATGACTGGAAACATGTCTTGCCTATTATTGGAAAGCCATTGATTGCAAAACAACCTACAGTTCATCTATAAATTGAGCACAAATCTAAGTGCTTGAAGAGAAAGAATTCGAGTAGAGAAATGTTGGAGAATTTTCAATTGAGAGCTGGATTTGTGTAGCTGTTGCTGGAGAGATTTATACTGTGATGAGGCTTGGGAACATTATTGGAAGGTCACTTCAAATCAGTCACTAGGTTTTAACCTCTCCTTCTATAATCAATAAAGAGTACTACTTATTTTTCCCTATATGCATTTGTATTGGATTTGATTTTCCATATTGAAAGATCTTAGTTGATGTGTATGGTTTATGCTTTATTTATTTAGCTAACTAGCTTGAATAGATATGTATATTATTGCATCTTCTATTGTTTCAGTGTTCTTTCTTGCAGAAAGCATTCAACCCAAAAAACCACTTGAATTTGAAGCTGCAACAGAAGCAACAAAAGGAGCCATTTGGAAGCGACTGAACAAGTAAGCCTCCAATCCTCTCTGTGTATCTGTTCTGAGTTAGGAGTAATAGTCATATAGTATTTCACCTGTTGTTCTAGACTAGCACCTGTCTAGGGAAGCGTGATTTATTCGTAATTCACAATTCTGGCCCAACAAATTGGCGACTCTGCTGGGGAGAATTTCTCTTAGTTATAGGTGTTTAAGCCTCTGATTTTATTTGTTTATCCACCCAGTAGTTGTTACACACAAATATTAAACCTTTTCAGAGCTTAATTTTCAAAGACAGTGAGTTAAAGAGTAGTATTGTTCTTTGTATACTGCGCCCAACGCACCCTTAGACTAGACACAGT
Organism: Pinus albicaulis; assembly: GCA_034641835.2. Taxonomy (NCBI): domain Eukaryota; kingdom Viridiplantae; phylum Streptophyta; class Pinopsida; order Pinales; family Pinaceae; genus Pinus; species Pinus albicaulis. Next base: position 1,490,733,651 of record CM076582.1, on the reverse strand, counting down.
GCTTTGCAGAGCACTGTCTCCCTTCCTAGCCTGCGTTGCAGAGCACTATCTCTCCTTGGAGACTATGTTGACTCTTGAAAGTACCCAAATTCCCTTGAATTTGACTTTGCAACTTGATTCAGTTTTTTTTTTGCTGTGTTTTGAAAATTTTGATCCTCAATTGACCAGTGACTCTATATACTTCTTCTCCTTTGACTGAAATTTTTTTCAATTTTGTTTTGAAAAAGTTTTTCTTTATCAATGACAAGTTGATTTCAAAGTACTTTTTATGGTCGCATTAAGAATCATTTGCTTTCGAAATAGGAAATTGTCGTAAAATCTTCATTTCCTTGATAGGATAAATTGTTGTTGAAATCCTCATTTTTCCTTCAAAAGAGAAATTGTTGTTTGTATTATTCGTTTCTCGGAAGTAAAAACCATTTGAATTATTGATTTAATGCACCTAGTTTCTTTTCTGCATTCATAACATTAAGGAAACTGAAAAGAAAAACTTGCATTTTCATGTAGAATAATGTGTGTTTTACAAAAGGAACATTAGGAAATTTTCATTTAGTTTGAAATCATTGATCTGTTTTGTTCATTGATTTGTTTTCTCACAAATTATTTGCTCTCTTCCCTCAGTAGCTAGGTTTTTCATTGAAGAAGCTGAAAGTGAAAGATTGTTTATCATTCTTAGCTTGCATTTTAGGAATTTCATACACATCATCTTGGTGAACCTTTGAAAGTTAAATTGTTAAACAAGATCAACATAAAATTAATCTCAATTTACTTAACTTCGCATTGGAACCATAACGATAAAATTTAGTAGGTATAGGCTAGAGACATGTTCCGGCGTCGTAAAACATAGCAGCTGTTGTTAAATTGTCTGCGATATATTCTGAGTGTGATACCTCACTCCACGTACATAAGTATATCGTAGCTCGTCCACGTACTTTCGGGTATATCGGGTGGTGTTATAGTACGATAAGTATAAAGGGGTGCTCTCGCTGTGCAGTTTCGCATCAGACAACGCTAATATGGACTTTGGCCTCCACATACCTTTGGGTATATCTGAGAGGAAAATTTTTAGGTGCTATCCATCTATAGTGAACCGAGTCGGCCACCTTGAAATTGTGATACACCTAACACAACATTCGGGGAGATTACCTGCCTATACTTCTTGGTTCGCCAGGAGGTATTCTGCAGTTCACTGTTTCATGGTAAACCCTTTTTCTTAGCATTGCCCTCTTTTTTTTTATTTGTTTTTTGGCTAAAATAAATCAGTAATCGTGGAAGAACAAAATCCTATTCCCCGTCATTCGCATAGATTAGCTTTAAAACCACCTTTACCACTGGAAGTTACTTCTGGTAGGTGAAAGCGATCATGATCTGCCGAATCAAGTACAATCTGTACCTTTGGAGAAACATCATCTTTTAACTAGAGTTAGTTCAAATGGTTTCCACACATCCCGGTTCGTCTATTGTTGTTGAAATGGAGTCTTCACAGCTACTCGTGGTCACGATCCATTCAATCGCTGAGACCATACCTCCTGGACCCAATGTTGTTCAATCACAAATTGATCCAGATCCTGTCTCTTCTTTGCTAGAACATCTGAATCTTGAAGTTGAACAACTTGAAGTTTTTCCTACCTTGGTCATCCCACAAAGTTTTGTAGCTATTGAAACTCTTACATCACACAGTCAACTATCTAAAATATATTTTGGGCCCGACGGTGAAGTTCTTCCTCCCGGTTTAATTGTGATTGAATAAATCCCACAAGATGACACACCTTTAACTCCAACCCATTTTGGGGGGGACCTTTACCTATACGAGTATTTTCCTTAATCGTTTCCGTATGCTTTTGTTGATCCTGTTCCCATTCAATCTCCTGTCGATTTTCGAGGGTATAAATTTAATCACACAACCATGTCTGAACCAACATCTTCGGTTGGGTCTGCTGTTCCAATTATGTCAACTCCTACCCTCGCTACTCTGTTGATGTTCACAACCTCTCTAGAGTCATATTTTCACGGTGGCCCTTTGATCCCAACATGTTACAAATCATTATCTAGCACTTTCTCTGGTGCATCATCAAGACCATGGTCTTTACCGTTGTCATCATCTGGTATTTTAACTGATAGTCCTATTGTTAGTAATGAATGACTTGAGTCATTACATACATCATCGGGGCAATATCAAGTCGGTCCTTTTGGGTCAATTCCTTTAAGTACCATATCAATTGGTCTCCCAGCATTTGGAGAAAATTATTTTCCATCTTATTATCCTCCTTATGCTGGGGGGAAACCTTTGGTCACCTAGTATGACTTTACTCCATCACTTTTTGGTCAAACTAATGTTGACATGAATGTTTTTCAATGGTAGCCCACTCTGCCTATCCAACCACAAACGGTTTTACACTCGTATCGACCGATTCAGCCTATTACACCCACTTCATTATCACTTGTTAATACATCTATACCCCTATTACAGAATCAAAATATTGTAGATCAAACTTATCAGGCAGGTCCTTCAACTCAATATCATCAAATGTTGGGTCCATAGACTCAAAATCCTTTGGTTAATTTACAACAATCTGTATCAGGAATCATTTATTCACAAGTTGGTGTACCATTTTATGGGATGTCACATACACAACCTGGTTATACATATCAACCAAATCCAAGTTATACTAATTTGGGTTATAACATTGGTGGACATAGCCCTTGGCAGCCACAGGCGCAAATGCCTCAAACTTCATTTCAACAAGTATCATATCCAGGTTTTGGTCAACAGAATCCTCAAGCGTTTGCTATGCAAAACAACCCCTATTTTTGTTACCAGCCACAGATTCCGTATGTTGGTGCTCAAAGGCCTATTGCTCAAGCAATTCCATCTTACCCTGGCTATGCTCAACCTGACCTTAATCGACAGTTCCCTTTTGTTGCAACCTTGGAATTACCAGATTTAAACCAGTTAACCAAGGATCCTATAAATTAAGCTCCTTGGTGGCTAGTGATACCCCATAAATTACCCTCTAATATTCCTAAATTCAATGGAAACTCTGGAGAAGATCCGTCGACTCATGTTATGACTTATCATTTATGGTGTTCATCAAATTCCCTGAATGATGATTCTGTTAGACTACATCTTTTCCAGCGTACACTCACAGGTTCGACTGCTAAATGGTACATTGAGTTACCTAGAGCTTCTTTTGAAAATTTTACTGCCCTAGCTACTGTCTTCTTGACCCATTTCCAATTACCGACCATATACGAAACTGGAACGGAACTCTTGACCAAATTCAAATAGACTAATGCTACTCACATCTCTGATCATATTCATGAGTGGTGTCGTTGTTGATGAATGGTTAAGACATTCGTTCCTGATCAGCTACTTGCTGAATGGTTCCTAAAGTCCCTGTTACCATCTATAACAGAGGATGTGTCTAAGGGTGGCATCATCATAGAAGAGCAAGTTATCGCTCATGCCCAATATTTAGATTTGATTTACACTCAAGCCGACATGCTCTATGTAAAAATTCCTAATGCGCCGCGATCTAATTTCAATGTTCCTTCTCAAATAAAGGACTCTCATGCCAGAGACGGCTTGATAGGCACTGCAAACACGCACCACGCTACTGCATCTGATCCTGCTCCTACTTTCGAAATTAATGTCGTGTCATTTGACAAAGGCAAAAGTGACAAGCAACCAAGAAGTAAGAAAAAGGGGAAATCAAAGAAAAATAAAACTTCTAACCCGCAGGATAGATCATCTGATCAACCGTTTGGATCAGGAAAACCTCGTTATCCATGCATAATCTGTAACAAGGAACACTTTGTTAGGGATTTTCCTCACCGTACTGAAGTCTCAAAAACCAACAAGAATTCCCATGCATCAGCTATGTTGACAGACCCATTTCCAAATCCAGACACCAATTTGGTTGCTACAGATCCAGCTCCTAGTTCCCAAGTGTTAATGTTATCCACCACAAAACCTTCACAAGATATTTTGGTATCAACGTGTAATAAAGACTATGTTAGTCTGGTCACTAATCAACCTACTACCTCGACAATGAATCCATCTAATGAATCAGTACCACCTACTGTTATTCCTGAATTGACAATTAAGACACCAAAGGGAGTAATTCATAAATTGACATATAATCCTCGAGCAAGAGCTGCAAAAAATTATAATATAGTTGAAGATTTGGCTCAATCCCCTTCAGCTATGTCTACTCTTGAGGTATTACAAAATTTTCCTTCACAGAAACAGGCTTTATTGTCGACCATTGATGGAATTGATCCGAATGATTCTAATCTTGTCATCTTTAATCATACAGGATATGTGCCACAACTACCAGCAGAATTGGCATTCTCCATACAAGTAAATGTTCTCAATCACCTTGTTCATCACACTATTATTGATGAGGGAGCATCTACATGAATTATGTCTCTAAACTGTTGGAAGTCACTTGGCTTGCCGCGATTATCACAATCATCAACGATGTTGAAGGATTTTGATGGAAGAACATATAAACCTTGTGTTATTATCAATAACCTGCATGTTGAACTAGGGGGAAAAATAGTGAATATTGATGTTGAGGTTGTTAACAGACCCCTTGACTATAATATTTTACTTGGAAGACCATGGGTATATGCGATGACTGCAATTGTTTCTACATACTTTAGAATGATTGCCTTTCCATATAAAGGTACAATCACAGTCATTAATCAATTATCCTTCTTTGCATCTGCTTTGTAGGTAACTTGAAGCATTATGTTTGTTCACTTACCCCAACTAGAAATTCAGAACATTGGTGTAGGAATCTTAAAGGATTCCACTCTTATGGGAACCTTTGCATTACCACTGCCCGCGACGTCGGTAGAAATTGCAAGTATAGAGACCTGCTACATGATCTCTTCCACTCTATCTGGCTTAAGGGAGAGTACATGTGATTCTGATATTTCTACGTTGGATGTATTTTTACCTCCTAGCCCTATTGAGATGGCATAGCAATAAATCTATTTGGCTTGGGCGGCAAATCCAAAATCAGCGTCGCCGAGTGTTTGGGTTGATTTTTCCTTAGATTTTGGTACTCCATCTGATCCATTTTCCTTAAAGTTTTTGGCAGCTGAAAATATTTTGGAAGCTATGATGTCAGAATGAGAACCATGGGAAGATTATCAGCATCATTCCCATCTTCCTAATTATGGAGAAAACAATCTTAGTGAACTATATCACCCATCCATCAAAACTTTCCTTTCGAATTCTTTATCGATTAATGCAATCAATTCTGAGAAAAATTTATAAAATATTGAAGAAACCATTTCTATCGATATTTCGACCAAACATAGCATTATAGAAAATATTCATGTCGATGTTCTCCATTAGAACTTGATTCATATCGCTCTCTATTTCGTGAATTTTGTGACGTATTCGCTTGGTCTTATAAGGAAATGCTAGGAATAGATACTAGTATAGTTGAACACACTATTAATATGTATCTTGATGTCAAATTGATGCGCCAATGGCTTCGTCCTGTTCATCTAAAGAAAGCCGCTGCCATCAAAGCAGAAGTTGAAAAATTTTTGCATGCTGGTTTTATTTACCCTGTTATGCTAACTGAGTGGGTTTTCAATATCATTCCTATTATGAAAAAACAAGGAACCATTAGAGTGTGCATTGATTATCGGTATGTTAATCATGCTTGTCCAAAATACAACTATCCTACTCCCTTTATTGACCAGATTATTGACGATTGTGCTGGATGCGAAATATTCTCATTCATGGATGGATTTTCCAGATACAATCAAATCAATATCTACCCAGATGACCAACATAAGACATCATTCATCTGTTCCTGGGGCACTTTCGCATATAGGAAAATTTAATTTGGTTTAAAGAACGTTGGGGAAAATTTTCAGAGAGTAATGGATTATGCTTTCAACGACATCAAGCACATTTTTCAACCATATCTAGATGATTTACCAGCGCATTCACAAAATCAGACTGATCACTCAATGCATTTGAGAGCCATTTTCTCATGCTGCCGACACTACAAAATATGCCTCAATCCACATAAATGTGTGTTTTGTGTTGGTTCTCGTCGATTGCTCAGATTCATAGTCTCAAAAGAAGGAATTCAGATAGACCCATTGAAGGTTCAGGCCATTCTTGATTTTCCGGCACCATCAAACTTACTTCAGATACAGAAACTTCAAGGAAAGGCTAACTTCCTGAGAAGGTTCATTCCAAACTACGACGAAATGGCTAAAGTATTTACTCGATTATTGAAAAAGGGGGTTCCCTTCCATTGTGACCAAGTTGCGCAAGCTTATTTTGCTGCTGTTAAGGAAACTCTTGTCTGAGCATCATTAATGTATCCTCATAATTATCAAAATGATTATTTCCTATATATCGCCGTGGCTGAAATGACCATCGCTATGGTTTTGGTCCAAGTAGAAGATGGAATTGAACATCCAATCTATTATTTGAGTCGTCATCTCAATAATACGGAAGTTAAGTACTCATACGTGGAAAATCTTGCCTTGGCAGCTGTTCAATATGTCCAAAGATTTCGCCATTATATCCTGCTCCGAAAAACAACAATAGTTTTGGATTGCAACCACATGACTTATATCTTATCACGTCAATTGCTGGGGGGAAAATATTCAAATTGGATTGTCATTTTGCAGGAATTTCATTTGGAATTCATCAAATCCAAGTCAAAGAAGTCTTTAGTTTTGGTTGAGATTCTTTGTGACCTTCCCTCTGATAGTACTGCTACTACGTCGAAACCATCTCTTCCAGATGAGTCTCTGTTTCTGATCGGATCATCTGATCCTTGGTATGGGGATTTCATCATTTATCTCCAAACCCAAACTTTTTAGCCTAATACCTCTCGCTCTGAACAATGATGTATTCGATACCAAGCCAAATATTATCTGATCGTTAGTGATACACTTTATCATCATGGTGTCGATACCATTTTAAGGAGGTGCCTCACTCATGAGGAGGCCGAAAAAGTGTTAAATGATTGTCATGCTGGGGCTTGTGGTGGACACTTATCTGGATATGCTGCCGCGTAGAAGATACTCCACGCCAGTTACTTTTGGCCTACTATTTTTCAAAGACTACATTCTTGCGGTTAGAAGTTGTCATGCATGCCAGATTTTTGATCGTAAAATCCGCAAACCGCCAGCGCCAATGCATTCTGTTGCCTCTGCTGGACCATTTAAGAAATGGGGTATTGACTTCATGACCTATAACCCTCCTTCGTCCGGGGGGCATGGTTATATTATTGTCGCAGTCGATTATTTTACCAAATGGGCCAAAGCGATGCATACATTCAATAACACATGATAAACAACTGCATTGTTTTTCTTCAACCACATTATTGCACGGTTTGGGGTCCCACAGGCTATAATTACGGATCATGGGAAGCATTTTCGCAACCATATGATGTCTAAATTGACTACCAAGTTAGGATTTTCACATGATAATTCTACTCCTTATTATCCACAATGAAATGCAGAAGTTGAGGCTATTAACAAAATTCTTAAACTAATGCTTCAACGAATGATAGGAGTCCGTAAAAGGAACTAGCATTTGATCCTGTACTCTGCTTTGTGGGCGTATCGAACCTTGGTGAGAAACGCAACCAGATTTACTCCTTTCAATTGGTGTATGGCCTGGAAGCTATCTTACCAATCCAATATGAAATATCATCTTTAAAACTCGCGATAGACTTGTTACCTGACACCTCAGAAGAAGAAGTGCATCTCCTTAACCTCATCCATCTTGATGAAACGTGATGTGAAGCCCAATTGGCCAACGAAGCACATAAGAGACGTATAAAGGCGCAATACGACAAAAATTTCCAGCCTCGCATCTACTCAGAGGGCAACTTGGTCCTTCTTTATGATCAAGAAGCTGTTGTAATAAGTAGCAGGAAATTCGAGCCATTGTGGCATGGCCCCTATATTTTCAAAAGAGTTCTTGCTAAGGGTGCCTATGAGTTAGTTGATTATGATGGGATTCCATTAGCACAACCTAGAAATGGGTTGTATCTTAAACATTACTATGCTTAATCATGAGCATAGTAATTTTTGGTATTATATTGTATATATGTTGTTGATTTACATTCACTATCTTAATTTGTTTTTAGAGTTTTCTTGATGTTAGTAATCCGCTTTACATTTTATCGCAGATGTTTGAATCTTCGGAACCATTTTTTGGATATGCTGATGGTGCTAGTCGTAGTACGCAGAATCTATCCTCTGCATCGTGGGCCATTTTTGCTCCGAACTACGAGTTAGTGCGTTTTCGAGGGATTTGTATTGGTAGATCAGAAAACAATATTGCTGAGTATAGCGCATTGATCGAACTTCTCTCTAATGCCATTTAATTTGGTATTAATCGCATAATCATAAGGTTAGACTCACAACTTGTGGTATTACAACTTACTAGTGTTTATACTGTTAGAAATCCAACACTTCTTAGATTGTTCCTAAGAGTTCGACTTTTAGAAAGACATTTTGATTTTGTTCAATATCAACACATTTCTAGAAATTTGAACACATTGAATGATTCATTAGCTAATCAAGTTTTAGACAGACATTTGCAACATAGGTAAATAAAACATTCACATCATTGAATAGGATTACGCATTAAACATAAGAAAAACTCTGAAATCATATAGATAATAGTTATAAGTTTTTAAAAAAAATTTGCCCAAGACACATTGGTCATCTGACCTCAAAATGTATACAAAATGTCATAAGTAAACTAGTGGTGCTCATGGTAACATGCTATATATCTAGCAATCCTACGGAGCAACCGCATCCAACGGTTAGGAACCCCAATAGTGTGTCGCTGCAATCGCATGGGAAGCTCTTCGATCCGACAATCCGGAATCCCGATGGTCAACCCCTCTATGTGTTGCTGAGGCTCAGCTAGAGTCTCAGCCATATCAAGGTCCTGAAGGAATGCTCTCCCGATAGCCCTCTCTGTTGGCGCATCTGCTTCGTGCTCTAGTTCCTCTACTGGTTTAACACGGCCAATATCTGCATTATATCAAACATTTAGTTTAGTATTGGAAAGAAATAAAAACACAAAAACATTGTATAAATCTTATAAAAATAAAAAAACATTGTCAAATCATTCTTACCTATTACACCCACTGAGCGCCTTCTGGTAATACTAAATTTGGACCTCCTCGGAAGTTGACACCTGTGTGTGTGTACTCATCAATGGTGACAATCTGTCGCTAGAACCAGGTGAAGAATGCAGTAGAGAACACAAAGGTCGATTGGCCTGCATGCCGACCCATGAGTTCTACCCATCTCTGCATTCGAGGATCTCTAGGACTAGATATATATAGTGTTACATGCTGTGGAATCCGTTCCCAAGTGAAGGAGATAAGGATTTAACCATAACTGAAATTTTTCTTCCTTCCTCCCTTTGCTTTGTTTAGTTGTTCCTTTATCTGAGATAGAACAGCTTCAGACCAGTTGAAGACTTTTGGCTCTAAGCACTCTAGCGCATACTGCATATACGATCTATTCACTACATGTAGTGTAATGTTGCCAACAAGTTTAGAAATCGTGAAAAGGATGGTTCTCAAAGGAAAATCCCTGACATCCCATATGTTTATTTTTCCATCTTTGCTAGGTTCTATCCCTGGATAGCAATACTGCATAACATAATCCCTCACTGTTTCTCCTCCAACGGTAGACCCTGTGAGAGAAATGGGAAAACCTCTCCTCGACAAACCTGTGAGAAAATACACGTCCTCAACTGATATGGGAAGCACTTGATTTTTAATGTGAAATGCCTCTATCATCGGATCCCATGCTCAAACTAAGAACTCCAAGAGTTCTATTTGTTACCTCATTCCCGACAATTCTAAGTACTTAAGTAGTCCACAATCTCTTAGGGCTCTTACAGTACCCAGATCATTCAAGGAAATCATATATTTTTCTTCATGTTCTCTTTCCCTCCATGTTATCGTCATTATAATCTAATGGAAACCTAAAATACAACCATAAGATCCATTAGATTCCATTCGTTGCAAAAAAACTAGGGAAATTTTGGGCACAACATGAAAACCAGAAACTTGAACTACGCTCAACGCACTCCTGGGTTGAGACAGTGTGTTGCATATGCAAGTACCCTTCATTGTACCTGCTATGTAATGCAGGTTTCGACATTCAGGGGTGCGTTGCCCTCATTTTGGGCAGAATTTACCCTAGGGGCCTTAAAACCCTAAAAATCTACAAAGAATGGAAATGAAATGAATACCAAAGGGGAGAGGAGGTTCATGGTACTAACCTGGATCAAACAGTGATGAAATCCGTCCACAAAAACGACCGCAATCGACGACTGAAGTTGGGGGGAAAAATCAGGTTCAGACAAAATGCAAATGGTAATTATGGAATGGTAAAAATGAATAGTGAAACTACTTTTTATAGTTATTTAATTGTTTGCAAGTTAAATTTATTGCTATGACTATAGTTTATTATGTTTTTATCATAAAACAAGTATTTTTAATCCATTTGATGTTGTTCTGAACATGAAATACAACTGATGAACATATTAGTTGTGCAGATTTATTCAAAGAATGACTTGACCACAAAGCATACTTTTCCTCCTTATTTTTCGAGCTTTGTGAAAAACGAAAAGGGATTTGAAGCACACTTTTATCTCTTTTTCAAGCTTCGATAACAGTGAAAAAGGAACCCCTGGAGTCTTCTTTCAGCTCTTTTCAGACTTTGATAATGTGAAAATATTGCCGAGCACTTGTCTTTTCAAGCTCGTTAAAGTAAATGAATTGATATCTGCTCAGTATAATCTTAACCCTTTTCCGAACTAAGATGGATTATTTACGAAAAAGGAATACCTTGGTTAAACATGACCAAAGAGGTTCTCTCAGATATTATTTTACACTTTTTCAAGTCTGAGTGAAAAATTCACGAAAAAGTACTTATGGAGTTCTCTTTCGTCCTCTTTTTCAGACTCTCTAAATATGAAAAAGGACCAAGTTATCGCTGTCGTTAAGCTTGTTAAAACATAAAATAGCGACAGGCTTGTCAATCATGGAAAGAATCGAGTTTCATTCATCTCTAGACTCATTAAATTATTAAATAGTGACACTTTATTCGCTCGAAGGGTTGAATTATAGATCAACAAAACGTTATCCTCCTCAAGCTTGTTAAAAAATAAAGAGGTACTGGTCGACAAATGACCGGGGAAAATTTGGGAAAAGTAAGCAAAGTTTCTTTTTGGTAGCAAGTCGCTCTTGAACATGACACTTCTTTCACTCCATGTCCGTGACTGTTTGGGTTGGGTAATCATCTTGACGGTTCATTCACACTTATGGTTCATCATACCTTCACTTTGGTTTTGGGTCAATGCTGCCAACTCATCACAGTGTTGCCGATATGTTCAAGAGAAGTCATCCAGTGAATAAAAACTCATCCTTATGTAATACTCGTAAACCTTCATTTTCATGATCATCATCCCTGAAAACTTCTATATCAAGTCATACCCTTGTCTCTGAAATCAGTAACTCTAGTTTTGCAATAAGGTGACTTCCTGTCAATGACAAATCCATATCCAGGAAGTTCACTTAGAAACATTAGATTCCAATACCATGAGGCTTGTTACAGCATCGACAAGGTCCTTGCTTCTGGACCTTTGACCAAAATATTTTGTTTGGCGTCCGACATCAAATTATCTATTCATGCCTTACAAAATGTACTGCAGTACCTTGAGGGCCCTTGACATTAATGGTGGTTCTCTCACGTTTGTTAACAACTCACATCATTGGCTGGTAATCAAACTATGTATTTCCATGTTCGACTACAAATCATATATTCACATGGCTAGACTTGTACCCAAATGATCGAGTGAACGAGATAAGAATACCCCGGATCTAGTTTCAGCCATCCGGGCTGCGATTTCAGGATTGTTGTACACATCATCTGTACAGTGACCTTGCATAAAGATTGTCATTCAAACATGGGCCTATATTTGTAGGCATGTCTGCATCTAGGAAACATTCCAATGAAGATGAATTTTTGAATTATGTACATGTTATTAGATTGTTTTATGTGCTGAACATGGGAATTCCTACCCTCAAAAATTATGATCAAAGAGGATATATCATGATATAAGGTATTGTAATATTGATGCAGGTGACCACTCCGCTTCATTTCCAGGCTCATCAGAGTGTAAAGCATCTCAATCAAATGTTCTTATTATTTGGATCTCATGCTTTAGGGGGGAATTGTTGTAGGTCAGTTTGGGCACCATTCCCAATGACCTGGTTAACTGGGCATCATCTCCAGGACCAGTGATCAAGGGTCTATCATTCCCTATCATTTTAGTTTCTACATGCCCTAAGATAAGAAACAATACAAATCAAGCAAGACTTTCATCAAGCAAAGGTTTCCATGGTTTGAAGCTTATTATATATTATATGAGAGCTCACTAATGCAGGCTCTAAGGGGCATAAGTGCATTGCATATGCAGGTAGCCCCATGCAAGGCTGCTTTGCAAAGCACTTCACGAAATTCACAGGTGTGTTGGTCACATTGGGAGCGAAATTCTCATTGTTCCGAAATATCCACTTGGCCAGTGCCTTCTAGAAGAGCTCACATGTGTCAAGCTTTGGATCCAAGTGTCCATTTGACATATACATGACTGGAAACATGTCTTTCCTATTATTGGAAATTAATTGATTGCAAAACAACCTACAATTCATCTATAAATTGAGCATAGATCTAAGTGGAAGAGAAATAATTTGAGTAGAGAAATGTTGGAGAATTTTCAATTGAGAGCTAGATTTGTGTAGCTACTGCTGGAGAGAATTATACTATGATGAGGCTTGGGAAAGTTGCTGGAAGGTCACTTCAAATCAGTCACTAGGTTTTAACCTCTCCTTCTATCATAAATAAAGAGTACTACTTATTTTTCCCTATATACATCTGTATTGGCTTTGATTTTCCATATTGCAAGATCTTAGTTGATATGTATGGTTTATGCTTTACTGATTTAGCCAAATAGGTTGAATAGATATTTATATTATTGCATCTTCTATTGTTTTAGTGTTCTATCTTGCAGGAAGCATTCAGCCCAAAAAGCCACTTGAATTTGAAGCTGCAACAGAAGTGACACAAGGAGCCATTTGGAAGAGACTGAACAAGTAAGCCTCCAATCCTCTCTCTGTATCTGTTCTGAGTTAGGAGAAATAGTCGTATAGTCTTTCACCTATTGTTCTAGACTAGCACCTGTCTAGGGAAGCGTGATTTATCCATAATTCACAATTCTGGCCCAACAACATTTTTCAGCCGAACCATCAGGGATGCAGCTCTTCGATACAAGATCATAGAGAAACATGCTTTGGCTTTGGTAAAATCGTTGAAGGGTTTCCGTGTTTATATTTTACATTCACATATTTTGGCTTATGTCCCCAATGCAACAGTAAAATATGTTCTTATGAAAATAGATCTGAAAGGTAGAAGAGGGAAATGGATAGCATCAATGTTGGAATATGACCTAGAGATCAAGCCCACAAAGCTGATAAAAGGTCAAGGTCTAGAAAATCTTATGGTTGAGTCAAATTTTCATGTTTTAGACATCAATCTTATTAAAACATTGTTTGATGAAGAAGAGGATGTCACTCTGATACAGGTATCTGATATCTTTCTTTCGTCTCCTTGGTATTATGTTATAATATATGTTCTTCAACATTTTAACCCTCCTCAGGAATGTCTAAGATTAAGGGTAGGTCTTTAAAGTTGAAAGCTTCCAAATACTGCATTTTGGACAACACACTTTATTGGAAAGATCCAGGAGGTATTTTGTTGAATTTTTTAGTTGAAAATGAAAGCCAAGAAGTTATGAACGATTTTCGTAAAGGAGACTGTGGGGGCCATATTTTCTGGAATACCACAACTAATAAAGTGTTGAGAATGAGATACTACTGGCCAACTCTTTTTGCAGACTTGTACAAAACAATGATGAGTTTCCATGAGTGTCAAGTGTTTGAAGGTAAAAGCAAACTTCTTCCTTTACCTTTGCAGCCTATTTCAGTACATTCACCTTTTTAGCAGTGGGGACTTGACTTCATGGGAGAGATTCACCCTACATCATCTGCACAACAGAAATGGATATTAACAGCCATTGAATACTTCTCCAAATGGATCGAGGCGATCCCAACAAGGCAAGCAACAAACCTAGTAATTATTTAGTTTTTGGAGACTAACATATTGTCTTGTTTTTTTTTCCTTATAATATTATTACCGAAAATGTGACATCATTCAAATAAAAAAGGATGGTTGAGTTTTGTGACAATATGACATCAATTTGGGGAAATCAACCACCTATTATCCGCAAGGTAATGGCTTAGCAGAGTCCTCTAATAAATCCCTGATTAATATCAAAAAGAAGATGCTGGAGGCCAACAAGAAGAATTGGCACAAAAATCTTGTGAATGCCTTGTGGGAAAGCAAGGTGAGTAGTAAGAAATCTATAGGGATGTCACCTTTTCATTTAGTTTGTGGTGTAGAAACCGTTTTTCCTACATCACTTGCAGTCCCAGTCATGAAATTGTTGCAAGAAGCAAGAAGTGAGGAGAATGATGTACACAGCCGAATAAATCAGATGATCCATCTTCAATAGACAAGAGATAAGGTATTTCAGAACACCTCAAAGCTTCATGAGAAGATAAAGAAGGTGTATGACCGCAAAACCAAGGCAGATGATTATAAGCTTGAAGATGTAGTCCTCCGATGGGATGCAAGGAACGAGGAAAAAGGAAAGCACATAAAATTTGAAAACTTATGGAAAGGGCCATACAAGATCTCAATATTCCATGCGAAGCATGCTTTTATATTGAAGGAAATGAATGGAGAAGAATTCTTAGGAGGACCAGTCAATGGTAGGCTCCTTAAGCATTATATTTTCTGATGCAAATTTCTCAAATCCATTGTAAATATCAATTTATCTTTTTGCAAAGTATGAAGCGGAGAATCACCAAAGCTTGGAGCCCGAGGTAAAGGTCATAAAGTTTCATTGGTTTTCTGCTATTTTCAAAATTAAGTAAGTCAAAGTCAAGTAAGTTTTGAGTCAATTTTAAAGTTAGTTTTCAGTCAGTTTGAGTTTGTTTCAAATCAATTTAAAATTTCAGTTTTTGATTAGTCTTTTAGATTTTGACTCCATGCCCAATGGATAGGCACTTGGTCTACAGTGTTCTTGGCACCTCCAAGGAGCTACCATCCCCAGCTGGAGCCAATGTTAGTGTTAGTATTTGCATCCTTCCACCAGTGATCAAATAAACTCTTTCATGTCATATTAAGGGCCCCATTCTGAAATTTTTGTCATTCCATTAGGTCATCATGCAAAATTTGGTCACTTGGTGCAGATTTAGGTCAAGCTTCACTCTTTTTAGAAAATTCACTACTTGCTGGCTCATTTCATCACTTTGCTCATGTACATCAGTCATGATTTCTTATCATCATATCCGTCCTTTCATCGTGAAGTTAATTCAGTCATAGTTTTCATTAGGTCTTAGGGTTTTCAAGGTCCATCAAATCACCATCTTCATGCATAAAAGACCAGCAAGTAAGAGAGTGACAGTAAAAACATTTCATTATGAAAGCCTAATTTGTAAATTTTAATTCACTATGTAATTTTATTTTTCCTAATATGTAATAATTTCTCATGGATCCAAGAAGCTGCATACTCAAGGTTCCAATTAGTCAAAAAGTCAATGTTCTAAAAATCTATAGTGTTCAAATCCAAAAAATGAGATCAAATCCAAAGATTAGGTTCAATGGTAAAGTGAAATGTCTAAAGTTCATTTTCAAAGGAAATGTGGGTCCCAAAGACAAATTATGAAGATTCACCAAGTATAAAGGGCCATCAAAGACCAAAAAGACACTCATTTTCATCCTTGTGCATCGAGCTCTTGAAATCCCAAGTCAAAAAATCAAATTTGAGCGAGAAAATCAATTTTTTTGCAGGCATTTCACTTTCCCTTAAGGCGATGCACTTTTGATAGACTAGGTGTTGCAATTTCCCTTAAGATACTGTGCTTTTACCAGGAAAGCGCTGCGCTTATCCTCAAGGCGCTGCACTTTTTTTATATTTCTTCCACAACTCCAAATATTTAGTGCAACTGCTCTAGCAATCAAAAAAGGGTTTCTTCAGTCTAATGAAATTAGGTTACACCTATTTTGATCCTCCCTTCAGTTTATAATTTGAATTCATGGTATAAACCCTCCTCTTTTGTCATTTCATGTTTTGAGCCAATAAACCCTAATTTTTACCATTGCAAGTTAAAGTGGTTTCCCCTAGTGTTAGTATGAATCTTTATTCGAAGTGTATGAAAAAAGAACACATTAGCTACGCATAACTTATAGCCCTAACAACAGAAATGACTGCTAATATCTTCAGTTTTGCAATTAGATGATCAAGATAAATGCTGTAAAAATCTAGATCTATGCCTTTGAAGACATTAAATAGTAGGAAAATAAGATTTACTCCATAGATCCAATAGACAAGACAAGAATATATCCAATGAATAATTTTATTAATGGCACTTGGGAGGAAAACACAAGAGGGTGTTCCATGTTCTCCTCAATTGGATGGGTTCTTGTGAGTCCTCAGCACTTCAGATTCAGAACTTCTCTCTCTTGATGGTATAGAAAACCCAGACAAAAATGGAAAAGTATGGAAATGATTATGGATCAATAGCCAGACCAAGTGTTGAGATCTAGAGTGATCTTTAGGCAACAAAAGGTGACAAATGAATGGGAAAACCCTTCTATTCATAACAAAATATTAAGTTAGTCTAGAGATTGGTGCATAATTAAAATATTATTAACCAAATCTAGATCCAAATTTTATGGAATATAATATTATATTTGTTGGAGGGAAAAGGAATTTGACTTGAGTCAAATCCCCTTATTTGTAAATAATAAATAAATAAATGATTTATTTATCATTTTAAGGATGTGATTAAGTAATAATAAATAAATAAATGATTTATTTATCATTTTAAGGATATGGTTGAGTAATAACCAAATAAATAATGATTTATTTAATTATTTAAGGGAGATTTAGTCATATTTAACAAAGAATATTATTTAAGTAATGTTTAAATAATTATTCTTAGAAAATAATAAGACAAATAATGATTTATCTAATTAATTTCCTTGTTTTGGGTTAAATATAACCAGGAATATTAATTAAACTGTTGTTTAACTAATTATTCCTTGAGGAAAATCAAAAAAATGTATATTTATTTAATATTTCCTCATGGGGTTTCCTGTTTAGACCATAAACAACTTAATAAAGGTGGTTTACTAAGTTATTTTCATAGTGAAAGCAATTTTACTTAGGGTAAAATTGGTCTTACATGGTGTACTTGGGTCCATCTAATGATAATAGGTTAGATGACCAAAAATGGTGTAACAGATTGCCCCCCAGCGTGCGAGTGTTAGGAGCAAATCGTATGACCGAAGTACGTTGTAAGAACTCAATCACCAGACATCAAGAGGGAAGTCAGAGAGAGAAATGTGAGGTAGACTAAGGTGCTGAAGAACTAGACCCCGAGGAGACGAGACTTGCAGGTGCAACAAGTCTCTTTTTATGAGAGGGTACCTGCTATAGGCGGTGGGGGAGGCATACCTATGCCTGCCGAGGCAATAGTACAAACAATAAGGCGCTCAGAAGACCACGGAATGAAATAATGAAGCATATGCTGGCCTAAACATGAGCCAGATAAATACCACGATAATGAATCCCACATACATATTGTGCCTGGGATAATAGCCAAGACTTTGTATAATAATATATGAGTACATGAGATATAAATACAACACAGATGCCCCTGAAAATAGGAAAGGGCTCTAAAAATCTGATTGATACATGCGAACAAAAAGGTGCTGCAAGCAACTAAGGCCGACATCATCAAATGTATGGAGCTGCATCGAAGGTTGTAATAAAGATGTCATACGAGTGTTTGGGGGGATACATGTAGGGCCACCCCCTCATGAGGACTGAGAAATCTCACACATACCCGGGAATCACCAATGTCAGCTACTACATCACTGAACCATCAAGTATATGGATCTCGATCATGGTGAAAGGAGCTTGAGCTAAGAAACAATCAAGGCAAAGGGAAATAAGGAGTTCCTTTGACTGATCTGAGGCACCGAACAAGAGTGGATGCTGGAACCAAGGTACATCGCCCTCTAGACATATCTTCTAGAATGAATGAGTTGATGTCGACAGAAGAAGGTCTGCCATAGGTGAGGTAAAAATGGATACTCAACTAAGGCATGAGAGAAAATAGTTGAGTGACTAACAGACTAAAACCAATGATGATGATGAAATGGGGGGGACTGAGTAGCGAACGGATGAATTCCCTTGTTAGAGCATAAATGGCATGGATGACCTAGCAGCGACTGACATAATATCATGAGGGATAGGGGACAGTGGGACTGAAGGTTATAATGTGCGACACGAGAGAGGGACCAAGTAATGAATGATGGAGGACTATGGCGAGATGTAAAGGGACTCGGGATAGATTCCATGGAAGCAATGATAACTCTACTCGGATGCTCTAAACCAGGGTGACTCGATGGTGCTGCCATATATTTAAAGGGTCCAATGGGGACCATAAAAGCGTGAGTTCAAGATGGTAACTCACGACGAAAGTCGACACGAGCATGGAAAAATATGGAGGCAACATGGTGCCCCCAGTACGAGTGTTGCAAGTGAAGAAATTCGATTTTGAGGAAGGGTGAAGTGGTACTTCTTGGAAAAAATGTGTCCTGGTGAAGTATTAAAGGAAAAAAGCTAATAGATACCCATTTGAGTGCTTGGTGAGATCTTTCCAATGGTATATACGGTTTGTGAAATTGAGCTACGTTTTGGTCGCAGTAAGTGAAAGAAAAATCATCGGTTTTCTTTTAATAAGGCATTTTCCTTCCAGATTCACTTTTTTTCCGGTGGAGCTGTGGTGAATGTCGTGAGGAGAGGAGGCCTTAAATATTGCAACAATTGTAGCGGATAAACCAACCATTGGAATTTGAGATCTATCAGTTGTAGGTAAGAGGCCTAATCCTACTCTTTCATTTCAGTGGATTAAAACTTCAGTTTGGGTACCCAGAGATTGTGAACAGGCTAGGTTGCACTTTTTGGGGTCTGTTCTATGACCTGGGTAGCAGGTTCTGGGTAGAAAAATGCGACATGTCCTAGGAAATTACCTGAAAAGTGTGACCTGTCAGAAAAATGGGTTTTTAGTGTTGTTTTTGCTTAAGATCTAGGATTTTTCTGGTTGAGGGGCATAGGTTCCCCCAAGCATGTTGTGGACATGCCAAAATGTATTTAGAAAAGGGAAATCTAAACACATTCTAATGATGTGGTGCACCATTTGTTTTTGGTATGGTTGCGCAGTTTGAGAAAGGAAATAGATGATTACCAATCTCTTTTGACACTGCATATGTGAATCAAAGGGACTTTAAGTTTCTAGGTTAGCACACATGGTGCTAATATCCCAAAGATAGTATTTGGGATAATGAACTGATGTTCTCCCAGAAAACTTATAGGTTGGTCAACCACAATATCTATGAGACTAGGTTGCTGATGAAAAATAAAGGAATGATGAGGGGTATCATCCCTAAAGTGATCTTGAAGTGATATGGGACTCTAGAGGTTCTTCTAAATGTGGAAGAATAATGGGACTAGAGTAGTCACGACTATATTCACTAAGAGAGTGTTGAAGAAATGCTTCTCCTTGTCTCTCCAATATGACTGCCCCCCATACCCAAACATTGGGTGTCAATGTAATGGCCACAAGGTGTGTGTGATTTGAATGCATGAATTCGATGTAAGGGGGAATAGATAAAGTCAGGAATGGTGGCTACTTCCATAATATCACCATCGTAATATAAGATGGGGCGACTTATGGAAGAAAGACCACCTAACATGGCGAGGTGACCTTACTCCTCCTCATGAGAGGAGAGGTTTGTATGCATATCGTCACTCGGGGTGACAGAGGAGGAAGCAGACAAAGGATCTTCCGATGTTGAGACTAAGGAGGGTGCCAAGGGGAGGTCGGACGAAACATCAGAGGGGACTTCTGACCAAGGACCTGTGATCTCAACATCATAAGGGGGAATGAGAATGGGGGCAGGATGTGAGAATAAGGGAGTGGTTGACTCATTGCACTCAGCCTCTAATTGGCGTAAGGCTTCTAAAGAGGAACGATACTCTTCGAGGCGAGGGAAAAAGTGAGTGTAGTGGCCATGGAAATCACACAAATAACCGGGGTGATTTGTGCACAATGGTTTGAGTTTCGGGATTGAATCAGGTATAGTGACATATACCTCTGGGATATCAGATTCCGGAAATGTCTCGTTGACCATGGACTTGAGGTGAGGCAACTCCAGACAAGTATGGGTGGCGTGACCAACAATATCACACAAAACACACTGGGTGGTATGCCGTGGAGGCCGAGAAGGGGCAGGGTTTGTCAGGGTGGCCTTGTCCTTTGATGCCCTCTTGTGAGCTTTTCCCTTGTTACCCGAAGCGGTCGCAACGGGAGGTGGTTCCTGTTGAGGTGAATGAGGCACTGTTGCAGCGGGAGAAGTCATAGGGACCATTTGAACAGGGGTCAAAAAAAGATAAGGTTTAGGCTGACTGGGTGGGGTGGTGGCTGGAGGATCGAGGTACCAGATGGGAATCCCAAGAGTTAGGTTAGGAAGAGAGAGGGTGGCCATAACAGGTACATTTTACACTCCTGGTGGGGGAGCTAGGAACGATATCTGACCAGAGGGGTAATGACCAGGCAGGACGGTTCCAAGGTGGTTGAGGCCTGGAGGAACCGTTCCCAGAGGATAAAGGTGCTCATGAGTACCAAATGAAGGTAAAGGGCCAGGAGAAGGAGGTTCAGAAGGCTGATTAGAGGACATCATGAAAATCTGGTAATCGGGGGAACCAGATGGAAGAGGTTGAGTAGCCACCTGTCCTTTAGGTGGTTGGGTAGCCACAAATCTCTATTGAGGGAAAGGATTCGTAAGCACAGCTGACTGACTAGGTGCAGGACTGGGAGGAATGAAAGGGATGGCTTGCTGTCCTCTCAATGTTGCTTGAGATTCCCATAGTTGTCGCATTTTTGGCAGAAGAGGACAATCATGCGTATAATGACCATAAACACCACAACAAGAACAAGGATTGTTCGTACGAAGAGGCCTATCCTGCTTGGGCTAAGTAGTGTTAGGAGAATTACCTTGATTAGGTCCAGGATTGTTAGAGGCAGCTTGATTTTGATTGCCTTTTCTCTTCCTTTTTGAGGTAGGAGGATTAGTCATGCCCTGTTGTGTGTACACCTGTCCTGGAGGGGGTGGTGGTTGTTGTTGTGGGGGTTGAGAAGGTAAGGGAGGAGGAGGTGCTAATGCTGTAGGAGCTGAAGCACCAGGCTGTGGATACGGATAATAAGGAGGTTGGGTAGCACTGTGGTAAACAAGAGGTTGGGCAAAAGGAGGAGGCATGCTGTATCCTGGATATGTGCTACCGGGAGGGGGAAAAGTGCTGGAGGAGCTGGCCCCTCCTTGAGAGAAACCATAGACCATGGGAGGCTGAGCATGCGGATTAAAGAGAGCTCCAACGATACCATTAGCGGTGTGAGATGCCCCCGATGCATTGGCACCACCAGGTCTAGGAAGATGAGGTAGGACGGTATAAACATAACTTGACTGAGCGTAGATCAGGTCATATTTTAACGCAATTTGGAGAGCAGCTTCTTCGGTTTGAGGAAATTGCGATGCGATGTCTTTCCTGATAGGCGGTAAGAAAGTCCTACGGAACCAGTCCATGTAGACACGGTCTTCAAAAGTAGGGGCTCGACATAGGCTCCTTCTTCTCCGCCATTCATGAACATGTTCAAATAGGTGGGTCGCAGATGACTGATGGAAAGAGGTCAAGAGCTCTGTACCAGTGTCGTAACGAAGGGGAAGCTGGAAATAAGACAAAAACTCCCGGGCCAGAGTCACAAAGGTGGTATGAGAGGAACATACCACTTAGAAGCTTCACCTGTAAGCGTTCGTTGGAAAAACCGAAGATGAACAGAGTCATCGGTAATGGAATTAGACAAACACCACATGTGGAAAGATCTAATATGATTTGAAGGATCTTCTCCAGCAAGACCTTCAAACTTTGGGATGTCTGAAGGGAGCTTTGTTGGCATAGCAAGCCACTTAGCATCATGGTGTATAGGGTCGTTTATCAACTATCGAAGTCGAGGAGGCTGAGGCTTGCAATGAAAGGGAGCAAGGGTGCAGCCCGGGTAGTGTCTATTGCGGTCCCACTAGTGGTATTCCCGGCGAGAGGGCTGAGGTTACCACCAGTATTAGGTCCTGCACCAGAAGTAGTGAAGGTGATAGGGGGAGAATCGAAGGCAGAACGAGAAGGAGAACCCAAAGGACCAGAAGAATATTTAGAGTGCAGACTCGGTTGAGGACTAACTCGAATCCTATGCGGAGGAGTAAGTCTCTCTACCAGAAACTGAGGATGAAGGCCAAGAAGTCTCCAGGATGAACACCTTGGTGGTGCAATGGTGAAAAAAAAAACACGTCAGAAAGGAAAAAGAGACCAACAAGGGCAAGGAGGTGCAGGATCAACTGATTACAATGTCGAAATAAGGGCATAGAGGTGCAGGATCAATTGATTTCAATGTTTTAGAGTCTTTGCTTGGCGGTGTTAACCAAGCCCTTTTTCACTTAGGGTGTGTGTGTGTAAAAGTGTGTAAATTTTAATTTTTAAACCCAGATATTTGTAGAGACAAGAAAAAATGTGTTGTAGAGCTATGAATAAACCTGCAAATGACAGTATATAGGCCTGCCAAATATAAAATAAACAGCCAACAATGCAATAATCTAAACCCAAGGAGGCGGGTCTCTCAACAATTAGTCTATAGGTGAGAAAGAAAAAACTAATCTAAACACACTAGAAAAGGCTAATAGATCTTGGGTCAAGAGGGACAGAGATCTAAAAGACAAAATCTGATGGAAAGTGGTGTAGAAAACATCAACAAATCAGAGGAAAATTTCTGTAAAAAGAGGTGTCAAAAGGCTATCTCTAGGAGGGAAGTGGAGTGCAGCCTAAAGGAAAACCCAAAAAAATCTAAAAGAGGAGATTTGGATGGATAACAAGCCGATCTGAAGTGGATCTGAAGATGAGGTATCAGATCTGAAAAAATGGCTGAAGACTCTGAAATTTTAGGCAACCTGCAACAGCAAACACTCTTCTACAAAAAGTGGAGGGTACCGAAGCCATAGGGGGCTAGGTTGCCACTTAGTTGAGAGAAACAGAACAAGTACAGGTGCAAAATTGGCGGAGACAAAGGTCAGACAACCCTGAACAAAGGCTCAACAAAACCAAGAAAAATTTCAGAAAAATCTCTGCAGAAAGTCCAGGTCGTAGTTTTTGGCCTGTTTTCAACAGAGGTTGCAGTTTTTGGGCTGTAAAGTGCGCTCTGGAGGTCCAGATCGTAGGTTTTGGGCAGAAAAGTGTGACCTGCACTTCTGGCACTCTTGGCGGCAGGTTTCAGAAAAATTTGTTGTCTCAGTTGCGACTGATGTCATTCACCTGCACAATGGGTCCGAAAACACACAGAAGTTAGAATTTTTATCGTTTTAGGGTTTTATGGGTTAAAAACAACATCAAGAATAAGAAAAACAAGGGGTTGAAGAGAAATCCTAGGGTCTAAAGCAGCTGGATATGCAAGGATCAGAAAAACAACAACGGTCGTAATGGTAAACTCGTGTGGAGTCGCTAGTTGTTAGTATGAATCTTTATTCGAAGCGTATGAAAAAAGACCACTTTAGCTACGGATAACTTATAGCGCTAACAACAGAAATGACTACTAATATCTTCACATCTGCAATTAGATGATCAAGACAAATGCTACAAAAATCTAGATCTATGCATTAGAAGACATTAAACAGTAGAAAAATAAGATTTACTCCATAGATCCAATAGACAAGACAATAATATATCCAATGAATAATTTTATTAATGGCACCTGGGAGGAAAACACAAGAGGGTGTTCCCTGTTCTCCTCAATGGGATGGGTTCTTGTGAGTCCTCAACACTTTAGATTTAGAACGTCTCTCTCTTGATGGTGTAGAAAACCCAGACAAAAATGGAAAAGTATGGCTATGATTATGGATCAATAGCCAGACCAAGTGTTGAGATCAAGAGTGATCTTTAGGCAAAAAAAGGTGACAAATGAATGAGAAAACCCTTATATTTATAACAAAATATTGAGTTATTCTAGAGATTGGCGCATAATTAAAATATTATTAACCAAATCTAGATCCAACTTTTATGGAATATAATATTATATTTGTTGGAGGGAAAAGGAATTTGACTTGAGTCAAATCCCCTTATTTGTAAATAATAAATAAATAAATGATTTATTTATCATTTTAAGGATGTGATTAAGTAATAATAAATAAATAAATGATTTATTTATCAATTTAAGGATATGGTTGAGTAATAATCAAATAAATAATGATTTATTTAATTATTTAAGGGTGAATTAGTCATATTTAACAAATAATATTATTTAAATAAGATTTAAACAATTATTCTTAGAAAATAATAAGATAAATAATGATTTATCTAATTTATTTCCTTGTTTTGGGTTAAATATAACCAAAAATATTAATTAAACTATTATTTAACTAATTATTTCTTGAGGAAAATCAAACAAATGTATATTTATTTAAAATTTCCTTATGGGGTTTCCTGTTTAGACCATAAACAACTTAATAAAGGTGATTTACTAAGTTATTTTCATAGTGAAAGCAATTTTACTTGGAGTAAAATTGGTCTTACATGATGTACTTGGGTCCATCTAATGATAATAGGTTAGATGACCAAAAAATGGTGTAACATCGAGACCCTATTTCCCTCTCCCACAAACTAAAAACACTCCCCATATCCCTACAGTACCTTATTCCTTACCCCCAAGTCCCATTTCCTAAACCCCTAATCCTAGGCTGCATTTTTTATCCAGGTGGATATTGGTGGCCACTCGCCTATTCCACTTGGGGCCCCACCATTGTCTCTTTCATATTTTTTCACAACTTACTATTTTTAGTAGTTTTTCAGATCCTAAACTTCCGAAGTCGTTTTGAAGCCCCAAACGGAGATAGTATGCCGAAGTTACGTCCCCGGGAAGTTGAAACACCAATTTACCCAAACAAGGCCCATAGTTTTGGCGCTTCATCTCCTAGGGTTAGGTTTTTGGACATTTAGAGTTCTCCGTTGTTTCTCCATAATAAATAGGCCCTTGAGCCTCTTTGTAACATAGTTCAGAGGTCTCTAGCTTCCACATCTCTTCTTAGAGATTCGCTACCAGCACCCTAGCTATTTGATTTCCATCATGTTTGTAAGCATATTTCTGTGATTTGATATTAATGAAATGAAGCCTTATTCTGCTGTATTTCTATGTTTATGGTTATTTTTGTATTTTGTTGCATTCCTGCATAAATCTGGATCAATAGTATCAGAGAGGTCTGATTTTTCTTGATCCTTCTTTGCATGTCCCCAACGAGGTCGAGGTATAAGGAGTTAGGCTCGATCTGGTGGAACCTTTGCAAGATCAGCCTCGCAAACCTTGACGGACGCCCATGGGGGACGAAAATAAAGATGAGGGAGCAAGAGATCCTATCAAAATATTTCTCGAGGAGGCCCTCAAAAAACAAAGGAACGCGATGATGGATAATTTTGCCCAGATCCTTCAACGAATGCCCAACGGCAGCGCATCTGCATCCAACAGCTACTATGGAGGAGCGACTCCCTTTAAGGTAGAAGTAAACTTTGACATTCCCATATTTGAGGGTCAAATAGCTATAGATGCCATAGATAGATGGTTGAATTTATTAGAAGGATATTTTTCGATTCATGACTTTTCCGACCGGGAGAAGATTATTTTTTCACTCCTCCAAGCTACCCCCCATGTCAAGGACTGGTGGGAAACCTACTGTGAGAAAAAGGATGAGACAAAACCCTCTTTGTTCTTAGCCATACCCACTTGGAATTCTTTCTGAGATGCCATCAAGGAACAATACTATCCCATGGGGAGCTATGAGGACAAGTACATACAATGGACCATGCTGCGGCAACAAAGGGATCAAGATGTGCATGAGCTAACGAATCTATTCCATATCTTGCACACAAATTTGGGTATCAAAAATTCAAAGAAAAATTTGGTGCTAAAGTATTGCGATTTTCTACACAGATACATTCAAGAGGAAATGGAGTTCCTCGACATCTCCTTGCTTGGTACGATATACCGGTATGCTGCCAAGATTGAGTAGAAATTAAAACAGAAGAAGCGAGACTTTGGATCTACGAATAAAAAGCAAGGGAAAGGTGCCCCCAAACCACAAAACAAAGGACAAAGCCAAGGCATGGCAGCCCAAGACAACCTTCCAAATACATAAGAAAAGAACAACACCGTGAAGCCCAAGAAGGACACGAGAAAGTGGTGTGAGTTCCATAAGAGCTCCACTCACAACATAAGTGAGTGTCGGGCAAAGCAGTCATTGGTGGCTGAGATGAGGGCTTCTGAATCATATGCATGCTCCGACTCTGAATCAGAACCTGACAAGGTGAATGACAAAGGGAACCAGATTATTGATGCGGAGCACAACGCCACTGTTTCCACTACGAAGATCCATAAGGAGGAACCAAAATATCCTGAGGAGGCAGAGCGTCTCTTCCAGTCCCAGATGTGGGTAAAGGGTTCCCCACTATGGTTCATTGTCAATAATGGGAGCCAAAAAAACCTCATTTTAGCAGATGTCGTGAAGCGGTTGGGCTTTTCGACCATAGCGCACCCACAACCATACGCCATCGGGTAGCTTCATCAAGGACAAGATCTTCGTGTCAGCTAGCAATGCCGCCTTCCCTATAGCATCAAGCCCTTCACGGATGAGGTATTGTGTGACATTGCTCCTATTGATGTTTCTGATGTATTATTAGGCCAACCATACTTGTGGAAGTGACATGCTGTATATGAGTCCTGACCTCGCGTTGTTATTGTTACTTTGGGAAATAAATTGTACAAGATACCAGAGGTACCACTGCCTCCCACTATCTCTTTGGTTACTGCAAAACAATGCAGTAAGCTCATTTCCCAAACCAGGAAATTTGTTTTCCTGATGATCCACCCCTGGGGCAAGAAGAAGACTGTGGCCATGACCTCCAAACATGTCTCCTCTGCATGAAAACAACAAATGGACAAGGTTGTGGAGGAGTACGGGGACATCTTCACCTCACCCACAGGGATGCCTCTACACTGTCAGGTCAAGCACCCCATTGACCTGACCCAAGGTGCGCCGCTACCCAATGGAACGATCTATAGGTGATTTGTTCTGGAGATGATGAAATCAAGAGGTAGATTCAGGAGCTGCTGCAGAAAGGTCACATCCGGCCAAGTTCATCACCCTGTGGGAGCCCGATCGTGTTGGTACAGAAGAAGGATGGGACTTGGAGACTGTGTATTGATTATCGGGCGCTGAACAAGATCACTGTCTAGAATAGGTACCTGATCCCATGGATTGATGACCTTCTAGACCAACTCAAAGGGGAAAAATATTTCAGCAAGATCGAGTTGAAGTCTGGGTATCACCAGGTACCAATCGAATCCTCTGATGTGTGGAAGACTAGCTTCAAAGCCAAGGAGGGCCTTTTCGAATGGCTCGTCATGCTTTTCAGATTGACAAATGCTCCTGCAACCTTCATGAGGTTGATGGATGAAATCTTGCATCCATTCATCAAATCATTTGTAGTGGTATACTTGGATGACATTCTGATCTTTAGCCAAACTTGGGAAGAGCACCTCCACCACATCCGAGAAGTCCTCCAAACACTGCGGCAACACAAGTTGTGTGCCAATTTGGAGAAGTGCACTTTTTGCATGACCCAGGTTCAATATATGGGATATAATATTGATGAAAGGGGGGTGCATGTGGATCCAGCCAAGATCCAAGTCATTCGGGATTGGCCAGCCCCAACCACCCTAACAGAGCTTCGCAGCTTTCTGGGTCTTGCTAATTTCTACCGCAGGTTCGTGTTGGGATTCTCTCATATCACTTGGCCCTTGAGTCAAGTCACCAAGGGAGGAGTGAAAGAAAAATTCTGTTGGTCGGAATCTCAACATAAGGCGTTCGTAGAATTGAAACATCACCTCTGTTCTGCCCTAGTGCTCACTTTACCAGACTTGCAACAACCATTTGAGATCGAGACAGATGCCTATGACTATGCTATTGGGGTAGTTCTTACTCAAAAGGGGCATCTAGTGGCATATCACAGTGAGACATTGTCCGACACAGTTCGAAAGTATCCCACTTATGACAAAGAAACGTATTCCATTGTGCAGGATTGTCGACAATGGAAGCATTACATTTTGGGGAAGGAGACAATCATCCACACAGACCACCGACCCCTGTAGTTCATACAGACACAAGGGAAGTTGCAGAATGATCACCATCAGAAGTGGTCTAAATATCTGCAACAATTTCATTTGAACATCAATTACATGAAGGGTAGTACCAAAAATGTTGCAGACTGCCTCAGCCGACCATCGATCGTGGCCATAACCACCGTTCTCAACTCTTATGGGCAAGAGACTTCTGATTGGCCACTTCTCTACAAGAGCGATCCAGAATTCAGCTACACATACAAGGCACTCTTGGGGGGTATGCAAGTTCCAAATTTCACCTCCAAGATGCACTATTATGTCACCTAGGACACCTTTGTGTTCCTTCAAGTGAGCGTGCCAAGATGATATGGGAAGCGCACTACAGTCGAGTCACTGGGAATTTTGGGGTCGAGAAAACAATGGCAATACTGCAGAAGTATTTCTATTGGCCGAACCTTTGACAGGATGTCAGGAAGTACATCAGATCCTGCACTGCTTGTGCCATTGCCAAACTGACCATCAAGAAGCAAGGGCTCTATACTCTGCTACCCACCTCTAGTCGACCTTGGGAATCCATCTCCATGGATTACATGTCAGGCCTTCCTTCTACTAAGCATGGAAACGACTGTGTTTTCGTGGTCGTCGACAGATTCTCAAAGATGGCCATTATGGCGGCCTGTAAGAAGAATATCATAGCAGAAGCCACTGCTAAACTCTTCTTTGAACGAGTTTGGGTGCACTTTGGGATCCCACAGTCTATCATATCAGATCGTGATAGCAGGTTCCTCAGAAAATTTTGGTCTAGCCTCTAGTCAATGTTGGACACAAATCTCACCAAGTCCACAGCTTTCCATCCCCAAATTGATGGCCAGACAGAGGCCGTCAACATGATGATTGTACACATTTGCGCATGTAAAATTCAAAGCATCCACGCACATGGGATGAGGACCTTCCCTATGTACAACACAGTTATAACCGGGCTCTCCACAGCTCAACCGGCCATAGCCCCTTTCAGGTGGGCTAGGGATTCCAGCCACTATGTCCCATTGAAATAGCCATGCCATTTGCAGCTACTTAGGCCGATTCGGCTCATGTCCAATCTGAAGCTAACAAATAAAACAACTTTATCGAGCACATTCCGCACATCCGCCAATAGGTTCATGACATATTGGACAGAGGCAATGCTAAGTACAAGAAACTACATGATCAACATCGGGTGCCACACAACTTCCAGGTGGGAAAAAAAGTGTGGCTACATTTGCAAAAGGAGCGCCTCAATAGACCCCACTGCAAGATTCACCCGCTCCGATATGGGCCGTACACCATCACCAAAGTTGTAGGGAACAATGCGTTTGAGCTCATTATTCCACCATTCCTTGGTCTGCACCTAATATTAAATGTAGACTGCCTTCATCCCTACTTCCCACCTATATTGGACACCTCTAACATTGCAGAAGAACTCAAACCAAAAGAGTTAAACCCAGACTGCATGGAACAGGCCACCACCGACTGTATCATGGAAATGCAAATCAAGAACACTCGTTGATAGAAGATCCAATTGTATTGGGTTGTAAAAGCTGGCCAACTCCTGCACCAAGGCAAGTGGTTCACCAGGGACCACGTTCAATAGAAGTTTCCTCATCTCATGGAGGAACTCAACGCAATGGGGACCATTGCTTCCTAAGGGGGGAGGAATGATCCAGGTGGATATTGGTGGTCACCCGCCTATTCCACTTGGGGCCCCACCATTGTCTCTTTTAGTTTTTTTTTCACAACTTACTATTTTTAGCAGTTATTTGGGTCCTGAACTTTCAGAGTCATTTTGAAGCCCCAAACAGAGATAGTATGCCGAGTTACGTCCCTAAAAAGTTGAAACACCAATTTACCCAAACGGGGCCCATATTTTTGGCGCTTCATATCCTAGGGTTAGGTTTTTGGATTTTTAGAGTTCTCCATTGTTTCTCCATAATAAATAGGCCCTCGAGCCTCATTGTAACACAGTTCAGAGGTATGTAGCCGCCACATCTCTTCTCAAAGATTCGCTACCAGCACCCTAGCTATTTTATTTCCATCATGTTTGTAAGCATATTTATGTGATT
Organism: Pinus albicaulis; assembly: GCA_034641835.2. NCBI lineage: Eukaryota > Viridiplantae > Streptophyta > Pinopsida > Pinales > Pinaceae > Pinus > Pinus albicaulis. The sequence goes on along the minus strand of CM076582.1, from coordinate 1,490,703,062 downwards.
TGATATTAATGAAATGAAGCCTTATTTCCACTATATTTCTATGTTTATGGTTATTTCTATATTCTGTTACATTCCTGCATAAATCCAGATCAATTTTCCTAGGCAGTCATACCATATTCCTATAATTAAATTCCCTACCCTATCTCCCTAAGTTTTTCTATTCCCCACCATTTCCCTAGCTCCCTAAATCCCTTCCCCAATCCCCTAAATTTTCCTTCACTAATCCCAACTCCATAAACCTACTATCCTACCCATTTCCCTTCCCCTTCCCTAGGGTTTCAAAACAAAACAATTACTATGGAGGAGGAAAGACACATTAGAGAAGAGGAGATGAACATAGAAGAGGAGAGGAGGCAACACAAAGGAGGCAGGATTTTGAGTCTTGAACCATCCAACACTAGAGAACTGTTGGCCTTACCCATGACAGTCAATTGCTTCAAACATGTGGCCTGTTTTGACTTTTGTGAAATGGTCTAAAGAGTAAAACATCACCCTGATTTGACTAGAGTTTTTATCTCAAACCTCAAAGACAATAAAGTGACCATTTCAGGAGTAACCTTCACCATCTCCATAGATACCATTGTTGTAGCCACAAGGATACCTAATGTGGGTGAGAAGTAATTTAAGGCCAAAGATATAGATACTCAACATTATGAGCCATTTCTCAAGCCAAGTTACAAAAATGATAAGAAGAAATTATTTCCCTTCAGCCACCTAATTGAAAGATTTCCTCCCATGACGAAGATCATCATGAATTATTTCACGTGTGAGGGTAGATTCTCCAGACTATATGCCTATCACATAAGACTGCTCATGCATTTCACCAAGGTGAAATTGCTCAACGTCCCTCACTATTTGTACAGAAGTATTGATAAAATGTCATATATAGTGCAGAATAGAGAGTATGAACATCATATGAACAACCTCTTTCATCACTCTCTAATCAAAATAATTGTCCTATATCATCTCAATCAGTTAAATATTTCCTGGGATACCTTCATTGAGAATGATATCTTCAAAACTCCTTGTAAACGTAATTATGACCTAAATAGTTACTAGAGGGTAGATACATTAGGTAAAAGTGGATTTTTGGTTAAAATGAATCAGTTTCACCAAAGTTAGGGATGAGTTTGTTGACCTCCCTAGTCTTTGGGTTTCTATTTGAGAAATTTGTGGATCAGTTCCTCAAATTTTGGATTTGTAATGTTCCAAAATTTTCCGACAATAATTTGGAACATTAATTTTTCTAATTTCACCTAGGAGGAGAATAAATGGGTAAGGAAACCCATTGCATAATAAAAACCTCAATAAAATCCCACTAAGTATGAAAGGGGATCATCTTTGGAGCTGGTTTGCACACCCTCATGTGTGAACAAGGATATTTGCAAGGAGGCTTGGTTAAGTTGACCAAGTCAACAACACTTCCATAGGAGGAGTGGCTTACTTAGGAAGCCAGCACAGTGTGAATGAGGAAAAGGGACATTTGGTGGAGGAAATCCTAATGGATGGGGCCCATGGAGAAAGAGATTTCATTTGTTTAAAAGGAGGACAAGGCAACCATTGTTTCCCATGCTTATGATTATTCATCTCATTGTCTTGTGAGACAATCGTGCATTATTTGCTGCTTAGCAAGAATTGATGGAGGAATTCCTGTTTAGGATTCCTTCTCCTTCTTGAGAGGTCTCTTAAGGGATTTTTCTTCATTTTCCTCACATCCAGGCTTGAGGCTATGCATCCTCCATCAGGACAACATTATTTCTGCAGCAGATTAATGTTGTGTTGCTGGGTGTTGCAGTGAGGGTTCACTACACCATCCCCTTCAGCTATTTTTTAGAGGAGGAGTCCCTCTTTCCTTTGGGATATCATTTTGGAGGCTTTCCGGAGCATATATCAGCCTTTGGCTTCCAAGCCAACTTTTTCTGTAGCCCTACAACACAGTTCCATTCAGAGACTGTGTTATTTTGAGAGGAGCATTTGCAGTGGGGCTCTTGCAGAGTATTGGAGGGAGAGATATTTAGTGAAGGGATCAGCCTTTCACTTGAAAGATCCATTGGAGGAGGCACATTCAGTTTGAGCATCAGGTTCAACCATCTCCATCCAGTTCTATTTCTGAGTTGCTACAGCAACCCAACAACTCCGAAATTTCTGAGGAATTGCCATTTTGTATGTTTTGCAGCCAATCCTTTTAGGGATTGTGCATTATTGTTTCCAGGGGTTGAGATCTTGCTCCCCCTATTGTATTTGAGCCACATATTGATATATTTGTGTATTGACACTTTATGCAATAGTTTCCCTTCATAGACTGCGCAATCATATCTTGAGCATACATATGTAGTAGTGGTTTTGTCAATGTTGATGTACTTGTTCTTTGAGGCTAAGCATTGCTCATCTTGAGTATCATTTTCCTCAAGATCTTGTTTTAAGTTGTTGCTACTATCATTTAATAAGAAAGCTATGGATTTCTGTCATGTTTTTATGAGTTGAGTGTTGCTATTGCACCAATATTGTGCTTTCTTATTGCTGGAGCTCCAACTTTAGAATATTTGGAGATATTCTCATTGTTGTAGCAATTTCCTGAAAAAGGAAAATTATAGGATTTGGCCCCTAAGCTGGGGAGAATCAGGTTTTTTCTATATTACTCACTTCTTTTCGCATATCAAGGGTTGGATGTTGTTGGATTGATCTTGTAACACTTTTTGTAATCACACTTTTGGATAATAATAATAGACAGAGTTGCAACTATATTGATGGAATTCATGTGGTAAATTATTTAGCATTTTTTTTCTCTTGTTATGATTTTTTTAAAATGCATTGTAGCTCATAGTCATTCCATTTCTAAATGTAAATGTTTCCTAAGTTAGAAAGACATAAATCATTAAGTTTATGCTTTGTTTTGGAGGGATATTTACTGTTTGTCTCATTTTCTTCTTAATAGAAAATAATTCATTGCTTTTATGCTCTTTTCTTAAAACGCTATCAGTCTAAACCATCTCATCAGATAGACTCTTGTGCTGATTTGTTTACCTACCTTGCTCCATTAAAACCCTGCAATTTTGATCCTTGTTTTCCCTGATCCAATTCCATCCTAGACCTATTCACCATCCAACACCTCAAAATTCAATCAATCAAACTCCTGTGCTACTATACCTAGCCTAATATCTTGTTAATCCTGTCATCTTGACTGAGATCCATTGGAGAGAGCCCTCTCCTGCCTAGTAGGGCTAGCTACTTGGAAAAATATTGGTTTGTGGTTACCTTGGCTACTCTCTTCTCATCCTCGTAGATCCGGTGGAGTGATAACACTAAAACTTGTGTCGAAGTGGCACACCCTTCTCTAAGGCTTTCCAAACCCTCTTCGGTGCCCATTTTCCAGGACGCCTTATGACCAACCATGAACTTACTCCAACCACTGTGCTCTGCATCCCCGAACTTGTGCCCAAGTGACACACCCTTCTCTGGGTCTTGCCAAACCCTCTACAGTTCCCACCTTCCAGGGTGCCTTATTTCTAGCTAGAAACTTATTATCATAAGGCTCTAGGAGCTTGTGATGCTTCCAATGCTTCCAAGCACCCTTATAGGCCATAAACTTAAATAAATCCCAGCTGGTCTAGAACCCATGCTAAGTGTTCACCAGTTGGTTGCTAAGAACCATATCATTACAAGGATAATAATAATAATAATAACACCTACATTTCATTTCATACAATTATATACTTCTCATAATTGCATGGAATATTTTTTACATGTGGCACATACTAAAGCCACATGGGCCCCAAGTGCTCTTTTTCACCAACACCAAACACAACAACCCATTTCCCGTCATTGTGGAGTTGTTCTCCCCCCCATTCTATTTTTCGTGGAGTGGGCTCCACAACCAACTTATTTTATTATTATAAATATCTGTATAATAGTTACATCATTTTTATAATCATGGTCCTTTGACCTCTTTCACCAAAAACCAACATATATTCCTGGGCATGTTGGCCCCAAAATATATCTAACATATCTACGTGGGTACATAAAACACATAATATAACTTTTTTCACCAACTTTATCAATGTACAATAATAATTTAGGGGTGGAATTGGGGTGTTATAGTTTGACATGTGGCAACCATGTGGCATTTCCACATCCGTAAAGTATTCATCTCATAGGTGGGTTTTGCACCTTGGGTCTTAATTATGCATACTAAAGTGTAACATGTTTCAAGCAGTAGGGAAATGATTGGTTTACTTCCTTTTAATCTTGTCTATCGAATAGCCCAGTAAAATCATCCAATGGACAAGATATTAGATAGTTTCGACGATATGGATAAAATTTTCCCTACCATTGGAAATTACTAAAAACTTTCCTTGTAAAACCAAAGGACATGCCAAGCTACACTAAAATTCATGCACAATTCTAAAAAATCATTCTATTTTAGTGTTTAAAATTTAAAATTACTTTTTAATTCATTTTACATAATAATATATACTTAATTTTTCATTTTTAATCATAATAGACTATGTCGTGCACAAATAACAAGAGATGCCTAGCTAAACTTTAGAAATTCACAACCTATTTGTACAAAGTAAGCCAAGGTTGTCGAGTTATTGATGTATCGTTGCTGAGAACACTTGGAACCTGCCTATTTCTGGGCTCTACTATTGTATATTTAATTAGTTAGTTCTTATTATGTTTGCTTAATTCTCCCCTTTGACATCAATGCCAAAGGACTAAATCTGGCTACACTTGGCTACTTGTTCTTTGGGTCTAGGATTCCCCCTGTATGTGATTTTTACTTATATTTGCATATTCTTCCCCTTGGATAAATAGATATGGATTTTACTTATGGTTGTGACAACATTTAGGCTTCCCCTATCAAGGTTATGTCCTTTCTTGGCATGCAACATTTTCACGTATTTTGCTTGATTTTAACCTACTTCCCCTGTTTTTATGCTTCATTTTACCTATGCTTATCTTCATTTGTAACTCTTCTTCTATCTACAAATCGTCCCTTTGAACACAACATGATTTACTTGATCAACAACATGATTTTATTTGGTAACAAATACTCTATTTTTGCAATTTTGTCTCACTGATAGATTATTCCCCCTGATATTGTGTTGTGCATCAATTTCCATTATCAAAATTATTCCATATGGTTCTTCTCATCTGCCATTTTATTTTTTGGTAAGTGCTCCAAGCATTTATTGTTTCCTTTAAGTTGTTTATTGTATTTTCATCTAGCTAAATGTCCTTTCATTGACTGCAATTTCTCTAATATGAATGAAGAATGAATCCCCCCTGTCAACACTCAAATTCATCTTTGAATTTCTCCCCCTGAGCATCTATATTTCTTGCCTTTTTACTGTTTGATGTGTCAATTTGCTTTTATTTCTGCTTTCCTTAACTTGAGAATTATTTGACGTAGTCTTAGTATGCGCTATATCAACTCCCTCTTCTTCTTTCTATGTACTTTGACTTCTATAATCTATACTATCATATACTCTACTTTTGGAATTCTTATTGATCTACAAGCTGTTACAACTAATCCAAATACTGCTACGATACCAATTGTTGAAATTAAGATTATACTGAGTGGGAGGGGATTGAATTAACATAATATCCAATTAACACTTTAAAAAAAATTTAAACCATATAATGCATCAAACACAAGCAACACATGAGGAGACCAGATGTATATGGAAGTTGTTAAAGGGAGAAAACCACAAAACTTGAATAATTATTGTAGGCACAAACCTACTATTACATCAATTTATTGGCACTAGGTTCCAGAAGGAGACACCAATCCCCTAATTTGCAGGTACCAACCTAAAGGAGAACATAATCCCCTGATTTACTAGAACTAACCTGAAGGAGACACCAATCCCATGATTTACAGGGACCAACTTGAAGGAGACACCAATCCTTTAAATAATTATGAGTTCTTGTTATGCTCTTTTCTTCACAATTCTACAATCTACTCTTTGTTATGTACTTTACAAATTGGTCACTGCTCTTTTCTCATCATATGAATGATCTACTCAAGTATTTCTACTCTCACTTGTTGCACCAAACATTTTTACTTCGGTACTTAGTCTCAAACATAATCTTTTACTTAACGACGCAAATTCTTCCTCCCGATCATCTCTGGACATGATATTTCATACTTTAGACAATGTTACAAGTGTAAATCTTATTTTTATATCACAGACTTCATAACACCCTTAGGCACTCTGTTTAGACAAATTCCTCCCATATATTACACATATTTTTCAGGCTTCATCTTTAGATTTCTTCATGATTGACCCACAGACTTAAATATTCTTCAAAATTTTATATTTTAGGTCACTAATCTATCACACCACATCCACACACTTCACTCAAGTAACTCTCTTGATTCAAGTTATTTACAAAAAATATCTAGATTTGGGTTGACACCTCATGAAGATGTAATCTAGGTGGATAGTGTGCCTTGGATCCTCTTCTGGGGCTAATAATATGAGACAACTAGAAATCATGGGCCAAAACCATGGGATTAAGTATTTGGGCACCCCAAATGAAAATACCAAGGGAGGAATAGATATTTGGATGACCCAGATTCTAAATTTTTATAATTTCTCAACCCAAATGGCTAAACCACCAATCTAATGTTGTGACCAAGTGTCAGGACCATGTTCCAATTTTTTTTTTCAAAATATCTAGAATATGGGTCCTTTCTTTAGTGGGCACATGCTATGAAACCATAGTGATATGAAATTGGAGGAGAAATTATCCTTCCTAAAAGTTGACCATCCTCTAACACTTTGCAAGTAAACAAAATGAGTCTTAATGTAAACAAGCTTTATGATCTCTTCAAGGATGATGAGTTAGTTTTCATATGAACTTTAAACAAACAACATATTCACATGTAACTCAAAATAATGATTAAGCAAAGAGGAAAAACATAATCTGATGACAGATTTCACCCCTCCTAGGCTACATCTCCAAGCCTACTAACACAACTAGACTGCTCCATAGATTTCAGTGGTAAAATAATACATGAAATTGTTTCCCCTACAAGAAAAAATTCTCCTGCAAATAATTCTCACTCTAAAAATATGACCACCTGTAGTTAGTCATAAAAAAGGTCAACATGAAAAGGGCTCTCACATTAAGTCCCTGTACTCCACTTGAAACTGAGCATAAAATGTACAACAAATCCACATTGAAGTACTAAAAATAACATTCCTCAAAACACATAATGAGAAAAGATAAAGAAGATATGCACCATAGAAGTCATAACTATTGCAGATAAAACAAGAAGGTTGGAAAACGCCTACATGGTTCTCTCCATGCTCAAAATTCCTTCAAAAATGCTTCAAAACCTTTTTTGTCTCTAGAACTAAAATACTAAATCCTGGAAAATTTCATTCCAAAAGTGATCCAATCAGTAAACTAAGGCTGCCAATTGTTACAGGTCGATTTGGGCATCATCCCAAAAAATAGATCAATATTCATTAGGGTCTATCATACTCTAAATTGGTTGCTACATTCCCTAAACAAGTCATCACATTGATGGTCTTCCTTCATGAAAGTTTCACTGCTTAGATTCGAGTTGAAGTGCCCCATTGAGACATCAACGCACCCCTAGACAGCTGTAAATGATTTGCAGAGCATCTAATCCCATGCAAGGCTGCATTGTAGAGGATCTAGGTCCACTTTAAGGTGAGTTGGTCGACTGTGAGCGATTTTTTCATTGGATTCCAGGAATCTTCCCAACCTTTCACCTCATCTCATAGCCTCGAATTTGGAACCCATGAAGCCATTAAACCTCTTATCCTCATATTCCCATGAACAATGAAACATCTTCATCCATTTTTAGGAAATCCATTTAATGATTCATTTATGTTAAACCACCTTCATATAATTATAAATAGAGCGCCAAACATAGTAAACAGAGAGCAATAATTTTTGTTAAGTAGAGTTCTACTGGTGAGATATCAACTCTTGAATGTATTGTGCATGTACTGTGATGCTGTTGGATTGTTGATGTTGGATGTGATGAGGATGGGACTCAAGCTAGATGAGTTTCATTGAATCAATAAATTGGTTGTACTCTTCCTTATACTTCATAATAAAGACATTTTTTCCTTTCCTAATGCATGTGTCAATGATATTATATGTGTATTTATGAATTTAATCGATTCAATTTGTTTAACTTCAATAGATCATATTTCCTTTATGTTGTTTTCTGTCTCCTATTTGCCATGGCAGGTATCAATCAAGCAAGTTAAGTTGGATTGATAGTGACGAAAGTGACGAAGGGAGGCGAGGGAAAACGAACGTATTACAAGTAGGTTTCTCTCCCTTTATCTATTCATTTTAAGGAAAAGGTCAGATATCTTTCTTTATGTTGTTCTCAGTTCACTACCACACTTAGGGAAAACATACTTATCCATAGGTTTGTATATTCATGAAACAAATTGGCGACCATACTAGGGACGACAAATCATCCCTGGTAGTTTTGTCCTTGTCCATCAACATCTAGTATACTTTACCTGCTTATTTTCAATAATTTGAATGTGTCTTATAAACAGTAGCGTGGTTGCTTTCTTTTTCGGAGAGTCCTCTGGCACCAACACACTGCTTATCTTGACACAGTGCTCTGCATAGCACTGCTGGCTTAGGGACAATGATCTGAAATGAATTGTCTCCCACTCAGGGGTGTGTTTCCCCTGTGACCAACCAAAATATATCTATTTTATCTTTTTCCAATTCATGTCAGTGTTTGCTTGATGAAGTTTTGAGTGATTGATTGCCTCTAGAGACCAGTTTTCCTCTACTCTTCTTGCCTCACTTTGGATTTGTTTTATCAATGTTTCTTTGTGTTTTATTTATCATTTTTGAAAAGTTCCAAAGTCAAAAATTTTCATTTTATCAATTCATTACTTTCGAAAAGAGGAATTTTCGTTTCAGACTTCGTTTCTCTTGAAATTTTTGAGTGACTGTTTGTGCATTAGTTTCTTTTTCATTCATATAGACTTAAAGGAAACTCAAAAGAAAAACATGCATTTGCATTTAGGGATTATGAGTGCTGCTTAAGGAATATTTTAGGGAAAAATTGCATTTATATGTGTTCATTGATGATTGCAAACAATCTGGTTGATCTATCCCTAGTAGCTAGTTTTTCATTGTCGAAAATCAATTTGAAACAAATGATTATCATTGAAATTTCATTCTAGGAATGTTCAATGCATCTCGTAGTGAACCTGAAAGACAAACTGATAATCAAGATCAACATAAAATTTATCTGAATTTATCTAAGGAAGAATTGTAACATTAGCGATAACATTTAGAGGTCTAGGTTAGAAGACATGTTTTGGCATCGTTAAACATAACAGCTGTCATTAATTGTCTGCGATACATTCCAAGTGTGATAACTTAGTCCACGTACATAAGTATATTGGAGCTCATCCACATACTTTCAGGTATATCAGGCGGTGTTTTAGTATGAAAATTATAAGGGGATGTTCTCACTTTGCGGCTTCGCATTATACAACGCTAATACAAATTGGGCCTCCACGTACCTTCGCATATATTTGGGAGGAAAAAATTGGGTTTCTTACCATCCATAGGTAACCGAGTCGGCTACCTTGTACCTATGATACACCGAGCACAACATTCGAGGATATTTCGTTCATGTATAATAAGTCCTTGGTTTACTGAGGCAGTATATTGCAGTTAAAAGTTTCTTGGTAAACCTTTTTCCTAGTATCACCCTCTTTTGGTTTTTTTTTTTGTGTAAAATCAATCAGAAATCGTGTAAGAAGATCAACCCCTTCCCCATCGTTCGCGTAGGACAATGAATAAACCTACGTTACCGCCAGAAGCTACTCCTAGTAGACGAAGGCGCGCTCGCCCTACCAAGTCCGGTACCTCTGGAACTCTTGGTGCTACATCATTTGATATACCAAATACATCTGATCCTTTGAGTACCGAGTCTTGAGTCATTTCAGCTGATCCCGGATTATCTGCTACTATCAAGACGAAAATGTCATAGTAACCTGAAGACACTGAAATTAAATCTAGTGAAACGGTAAATCCTGAACCCAAGCTTCTTCAACTGGAGGTCGATCCAATAGTTGATACTAAAGTCGAACAACAAGAAGTTGTTCTGGTGCAACTGTTTGATCCTAAGCCATCCGTAACCATCGAGTATTCCTCTTTATCAAAGAGATTTTTGCCTAAAATTTATCTCGGGCATGATGGTGAAGTGATTCCACCTAGTTTGATTTCGATAGAGAAAGAACTTTAGGAAGAGACAACCCCTTCGACTCCCACTTATTTTTGGTTGGGGCTTCATTTATATGAGTCTTTTCCTCGTTTGACTTACTCTACTTCCATTGATACTTTTCACTCTCAAGTTTCCATAGATTCATTAGAGTATTTTCTAGGTTATTTAACTATGGCAGAGACAACATCCCAGACTATATCATCTGTTATGGCTGCGAAATCATCTACTGTCGCTTCTTTTTCGATGTTTTTGATGACACCCAAGGAACATATTTATGGTGGTCCATCAATCCCACTAGGCTACCAAGATTTAAATGGAACCTACTCTGGTGTCTCCTCTATTCCATGGACTTCACCCATGTCATCATCTGGAATTATATCTAGTTCATCTATTATGAGTATTGAATGGTATGAACCTCAATATCAAGCTGGTCCATCCAATTATCGTCCATCTTATCCAGTATCTGCTAGATACCCATCATATGAAAGTCAATATGTGAAATATACCTATACTCCATATGTTAGGGGCCACAGATTTTTGGTCCATATGGCAGTACTCCATCGTATTTAGGTCCATCATTTTCTGTAATTCCTATTTGCCAATGGTAGCCTACTTTTCCTGTTCAGCCGTAAACGATTTTGTATCAATATCAACCAGTTCAACCTGACGTTGCAACTATGCCTATGTACTTGTAATTTCTTCTATGGTTGTTGGTTAGTCTGCACAAGCGGGTCCTTCCACCCCTAACCCTCAAGTTTCGAGTCCACAGAATTCGTCTTCATAGGATGGTATTAAAAAAACATCTGTATCGGTAATTTCACAATTGCATGCTAGTTTACCTTTGTCACAGGCTTCTACTGTCACTGTCTATTCACAACCAGGTCCGAATTATCCTAGCGAGAAATATTTTTATCAAATACCATGGTAGCCACAACAACCATTCCCATAGTATCAGGCTTATCTAGGACCTGGTCAGCAAGCCTACCCCTATTTGGGTTACCAACAACATAATCCATATGTTGGTATGAAAATTCCTATTGCTCAGGCAATTTCGTGTTATCCTAGTTATGCTCAACCTGACCTTAATCGACAGTTTCCATTTGTTGCAACGTTAGAGTTACCGGATTTAAATCAGCTCACCAATGATCCCATTCATTATTTACCTTGGTGGCCGGTGATTCCACGTAAATTACCCTCGGACATTCCAAAATTCAATGGAAATTCCACAGAAGACCCCTCTACACATGTCATGACTTATCATTTATTGTGTTCATCAAAATCCTTAAATGATGATTTTATTATATTGCGTCTTTTCCAGCAAATGATTACTTCTCTGGCTGTGAAGTGGTACATTGAATTACCACGAGATTCATTTGATAAATTTACAAATTTAGCCACTAATTTTTTAACCCACTTCCAGTTATCCATCAGATATGAAACTGGAACGGAACTTTTGACCAGCTTTAAATAGACCACTACTACTCATATATCAGATCATATACATGAGTGGCATTGTCGTCATCGAATGGTTAAAACATTTTTTACTATAAAATTTTAGTTGAGTGGTTTATTAAGTCCTTGTTGCCATCTATCGCCAAGGATGTGGCCAAAGGTGGTGTTGTCACTGAAGAGAAAGTCATTTCTCGTGCCTAGTATCTGGATCTGATTTACACTCAGTCTGACACACTCTATGAAAATATTCCAAACACGTTGCGACCAAATTTTATTGTTCCTCCTACTCCATCTGGTCAGGAAATTCATTCCAGCAATGGGGTGATTGGTTCTGCTAACGCTCTAGCAGTAATTCGACTATCTAGTCCTACACTTGATGTTTCAAATAGATACCCTACTAGATTTGATCCTGCATCTTCTTCCGAAATCCATGTTGTGTCACCTGACAAAGGAAAAAGTGATAAGAAACCAAGAAATAAGAATAAGGGGAAAGACAAGAAGAAATCAAATTCACTTCCGCATGAAAAATCATCTGATTCATCCTGTTATTTTCAGAAACCTCAGTACCCTTGCTTGATATGTATTGAGAAGAATTTTACACGAGATTGTCCTCACCGCTTGGAATTCCCAAAGCTTCTTAAGACTTCTACCACATCTGTAGTGTTGAAAAACCCTTTTATGAACCCATAAACATATATGGTTGCTACGGATACTGCTTCTAATTTGCAAGTGCTTATGCTATCCACCACGAAGCCCAAAACTGATGTTTTTGTGTCTACACGAAGTAAATATACAATAATCCATTTTCTTCATCCAATGGTCAGCCTACATATCAACCTACCACTTCGACTTCGACGTCATCTGACTCGAATATACCGCCTATCCTTCCAAAGTTAAAAATAAATCTGTCGAAGGGAGTAGTTCAAAAATTGACATTTAACCCTCAAGCTCTTGCAGCTCAAAATTATAATGTAGTAAAAAACCTGGCTCATTCACCTTCTGCTATGTCAACGTTTGAGGTTCTTCATAATTTTCCCTCCCAGATGCAGGTTTTTTTGTCCGTGATTGGTGGAATTAATCTGACAGACTCAAATATTGTATTTTTTAATCGTGCGTGCTATGTGCCACAATTACCAGCACAATTAGCATTCTTGATTCAAGTACATGTCCTGAATGGCCTCATTCATCGCACTATAATTAATGAAGGCGCATCTACCTGTATCATGTCAATGAGTTCCTGGAAGTCACTTGGATTGCCGACTTTGTCATAATACGATGTTCAAAGCTTTTGACGGTCATACATATAAGACTTGTGGAATTATTAGTAACCTGCAAGTAGAACTAGGGGGGAAAATAAATTACTATTGAAGTTGAGGTTGTTGACGAACCCCTTGACTACAACATTCTACTTGGAAGACCATGGGTTTACGCTATGGCTGTGGTAGTATCTACTTACTTTCGTATAATCATCTTCCCCCATAAAGGAAGTATCACATCCATCGAACAAATCTCGTTCTTCGCCTCTGGTTCCTAGGCAATTGGAAGTGTTCCATTTGTTCACGGACCCCCAACTTCTCTAAAAAACATTGGTGTAGGACTCTTTAAGGATCCTTCCCTAATGGGCACCTTTTAATTACCGTCGCTTGCGACATCAGAGGAAATTTCTAATATAGAGACCTGCAACATGATATCTTCCACTTCATCTGACTTAAGGAAGATACCCAATGATTCTGAAGTAGTTAGGTTGGGCGACATCATGCCGCTAAGTCCAATTGAGCTAGCATAGCAATAAATTTTCCTGGCTTATGCGACCAATCCAAATCTGTTTTCATCGACAGTTTGGGTTTATTTTTCTTCAGATTTTGGTACTTATTTTGATCCATTTTCACGCATATTCTTGACTGATAAGAGCATTATGGAATCCATGATACCGGAATAAGAACCATGGGAATCATCACATCAATGATCCCATCTTCTAGGTTACAGTGAAGATAATAAATCTAAACTATATCACCCTACTGTCGTTGATTTCTTGACAAATTGTATTCCTATCCACGCTGTTTATTCTGAGCAAAACCATTGAATACCGAAGAAACGATTTCTATCTATATTTTTACCAAACCCGATATTGTAGAAAATGTTCATGTTGGTGTGTCTTGTTCTCCATATTAACTTGACACTTACCACGCTCTTTTTCATGAATTTCAAGATGTATTCACTTAGTCATATGAGGAGATTCCAGGTATCAAGTTCAGCATTGTTGAACATGAGATTAAAATTCATCCTGATGTTAAGCCGGTGCGACAGTGCCTTCATCCTATTCACCCTAAAAATCTGATGCCATTAAAGCAGAGGTTGAATTTTTTTTGCGTGCTAGATTCATTTACCCTGTTCCGCTTACCAATTGGGTATCTAACATTTTTCCTGTCATGAAGAAACAATGGACAATTAGAGTGTGTGCCTACTATTGGGATGCTAATCATGCTTGTCTGAAAGAGAAATATCCAACTCCTTTTATCAACCAAATTATTGATGAATGTGCCGGATGTGAAATATTTTCTTTCATGGATGATTCTCTAGTTACAATCATATTAATATTCTTCCAGAGGACCAATATAAAATGACTTTTATCTGTCCCTGGGGAACATACACTTATCGAAAGGTCCCTTTTGGTTTAAAGAACGCTGGGGCCACATTTTAGAGGGAAATGACTTATGCTTTTCATGACATCAAATACATAGTTAAACTGTATCTGGATGACTTACCTGCACATTCACTAAAATGGGCTGACCACCCGCTACATCTGAGAGCAATATTTCTACGATGTCATCACTATAAAATATGCCTCAATCCGCACAAATTCATGTTTGGTGTTGGTTATGGTCATTTTCTTAGATTCATCGTGTCGAAAGACATAATTTCTGCTTGATCCATTGAAGGTCTAGGCTATTCTTGATTTCCTTGCTCCTTCCAATCTGCTTTAGTTACAAATACTCCAAGGGAAGGCTAACTTTCTAAGGAGGTCCATTCCTAACTACGCTGAAATCGCTAAAGGATTTACTCGACTCTTGAAAAAGGGGGTACCCTTCCATTAGGATAAGGTTGCACAAGATTCCTTTGGTGTTCTTAAATATTCCTTGATCCAAGCATCATTAATCTATCCCCCAAATTATTAGAGTGACTATTTCCTGTATCTCGCCACTGCAGATACAACCATCGCTATGGTTTTAGTCCAAGAAGAAGATGGGATTGAACATACGATATATTATTTGAGTCATAATCTCAATGATATGGAAGTTAAGTACACATAATTTGATAAGCTCGCTTTGGTAGCCGTTCAAGCTGTACAAATATTTCACCATTATATCCTGCTCCGAAAGACCATTGTCATTTTGGATTGCAACCCTATGACATACATTTTTTCACGTCAATTTCTGGGGGGAAAGTATTCAAAATGGATCATCATTTTGCAAGAGTTTGATTTGGAATTCATAAAATCCAAGTCAAAGAAGTATTTGGTGTTTGCTGAGCTTATTTTTGACCTTCCTTCGAGTAGTACCGATCCTACTACAAAAAAATCAATTCCAGACGAATATTTGTTTTTGATCGAGTCATCTAAATCGTGGTATGGATATTTCATCATCTATCTCTAGAACCAAACTTTTTTAGCCCAATACCTCTCCCTCAAAAAAATGACGTATTCGATACCAAGCCAAATATTATCTTATCGTTGACGATGCACTTTATCGTCATGGTGTTGATGCAATTTTACGTAGGTGCCTCACACATGAGGAAGCTGAAAAATTTCTAAATGATTTCCATTCTGGTGCATGCAGTGGACATTTGTCTGGCTATGCTACCACACAAAAGATTCTCCACGATGGTTACTTCTAGCCTACCATATTTCACGACTGCATTATCGTGGTTTGAAGTTGTCATGCTTGCCAGATATTTGATCGTAAAATCCGCTTGGCGCCAGCACCAATGCATTTGGACGTCATTGTTGGACCATTTGAAAAATGGGGCATTAAATTCATGACATGCAACCCTCGCTCGACCGGGGGGCATGGGTATATTATTGTCACCATTGACTATTTTACCAAGTGGGCAAGGCGATGCCTACATTCAACAACATGGGATAGACAACTGCATTCTTCTTTTTTAACCACATGGTTTCACGGTTTGGTGTACTGCAAGCTATAGTCACAGATCATGGAAAACATTTTCGCAATCACATGATGGATGAGTTGAATGCCAAGTTAGGACTGTCACATGATAGTTTTACCCCTTATTATCCACAAGCTAATGGAAAAGTTGAAGCTATCAACAAGATTCTTAAGAATATGCTTCAATACATGATTGGGATTCATAAACGAAACTATCATTTTATCATGTACTCGAATTTGTGGGCATATCAAACCTCGGTGACAAATGCAACTAGATTCACTCCCTTTTAGTTTTTTTATGGTCTGGAAGCTATCTTACTGATACAATGAAAAATACCATCATTGAAACTTGTGATTGACCTGATACTTGACACTTCTAAAGAAGAGGCACGCCTTTTAGATCTCATCCATCTAGATGAAACGTGTCGTGAATCTGCATTGGCCAACGAAGCGCATAAGAGATGAATCAAGGCGCAAATATGACCACAATGTTAAGCCTCACACCTTCTCAGAAGGAGACCTAGTCTTGCTTTATAATCAGGAACCTGATTAGATAGGAACAGGGAAATTTGAACCATTATGGCATGACCCCTATATTCTCAAGCATATTCTGGCTAAGGGTGCCTACGAGTTGGTAGATTATGATGGGATTTAATTGTCATAGCCTCAAAATGGGTTGTATCTTAAACGTTACTATGCCTGATTTTGCGTAGTAAACACTGTATTATATGCTTTGATTGCGTGTGTATAGCAATGTGCCTTTTATAGTTTTCATGTGGTTAGTAATTCTGTTTTAATTTTTTGTAGATGTCAAAATATTCAGAACCATTTTTTGGATATGTCGATGTTTCTATTCATGGGACTTAGAATTTATCCTCTGCAGGATGGGCCATCTTTTCTCCATGTGGTGAGTTAGTGAACTTCCAAGGGATTTGTATCGCTCGATCAACCAATAATATCGCTGAGTATAGCACGTTGATTGAACTATTCTTTGATGCCATTTCACTTGGCATTCGTCGCATCATCATGAGGCTGGACTCACAACTTGTCGTACTATAGCTTACTGGCATCTATACTGTCTGAAATCCAGTAATTCATTGCATGTTCCTTTGAGTTCGTCTTTTGGAAAGACATTTTGATTATATTCAATATCAACATATTTCGAGAAACTTTAACACTTTGGTTGATTCACTGTCAAATTATGTCTTAAATAGAAATTTGCAACATATGTAAAGATAATTTTTCAATTCAAATCATACAATTGAATAGGATTGCACATAATCATAGAAAAACACTGAAAGTAAAATAGATTTATATTGAGTGTTTTACAAAATTGTGTCCAAGACACATTGGTCATCTTACCTCAAAATGTATATAGACATAGCACAATCTAAGTAAACCCAGTGATGCTCATGATAGCAGGTCACTGCTTGGGCTATCATGCGCAATAGCCTCATCCAACGGCTAGGCACACCAATGGTATGGCGCTACAACCTCATCGGTAACTCCTTGAGCCAGGCATTCGGTATCCCAAGGGTCAATCCCTCCACATGTTTCTGCAACTCAGCAAGAGTCTCGGCTAAATCCAAATCCTATAGGACCGCTCTTCCGACAATCCTCTCTTCTGGTTCTCCCACCTACTGTGCACGAACCACTGGTTGAACGGTACCTACATTTTCATACATAAAACATATTTATTTTAGTCTTGGAAACATAAAAAAACACAAAAATATGTAAAAAACCCCCAAAAATAAAAAAACATGGTCAATATTTTACCTGTAGCACCCCATTGAGCACAGGCTGGTAAAATCAAATCTGGATCTTCGCGGAAATCCATCCCTGCATATGGATTCTCCTCTATGAAGATATTATGTCTTTAGAGCCAACTAAAGAATACAATGGAAAATGAGATCGATGACTGACCAACATTTCTAGACATCAACTCAACCCACTGCTCCATCTGTGGATCTCTAAGACTAGCTAATCCCAACGTCACATGCTGTGGCTACATCAATGGAACTCGCTCGAAAACAAAAGTGATCAAAATCAACCCATAACTAAAATTTTTGGTCTTACCACATTTTACCTTGGTAAACTGTTCTTTCATCTGAAGGAGTACTATTTTAGTCTAGTTGAACACGGTTGGCTCGAGACACTCAAGCACATACTGCATGTATGATCTGTTCACGCCATTTAGTGTCACGCTTCCAGCTAGCTTTGCAATAGTGAATAGGAGAGTTCACAAAGGCATATCACACACATCTTTGATATTTATCTTTCCATATTTTCTAGGCTCAGTTCCTAGTCAACAAAACTGTCAGATGTAGTCCTTCACTGTTTCATCTCCACGGATGGAGCCCACAAGGGAAATGGGGGCACCATGTCTTAACAAACCTGTCAGAAAGTAAATGTCATCAACCAATATTGGGAGCACTTTTTCCCCAATGTGAAATGCTTGTAGTGTCGGGTCCCATGAATGGATCAAGAACTGCAATAGTTCCATGTGTTGCCTCATCCCTGAAAATTGGAAGTACTTGAGAAACCCATAGTCTATGAGGTTTCTTACAATGATAGGATCATTTAGGGAAACTGTATCATGTTCTTCATGTTCTCTTTCTCACCATGTAATCGACATTCTGATCTGATCAAAGTCTAAAATCACATCATAGACTTAGTTAGGATCCATTCCATGCAAAAAATTGGGGAAATTTTGGGCTGAAACAAAGATGCAACTTTATGAATTGCGCCCAACGCACCCCTGAGTGAGAGACATATAATTTCAGAGGAACTAGTCCTCTTTCCAGCATCTATGCAACACAATTTTTGACATTCAAGGGTGTGTTGGCCCTAGGGAATTGTATATAAACCCTAGGGCCCCAAAAACATAAAAAATTTACATGAAACTGAAAAGGAATTCATCCAATAGAAAGAGGAGGGTAAGATATTCTACATGGTCCAGACGTCATGAGAAATGATCCACAAAATCTATCACAATCATCTGCTAAATTTCGAGGGTAAAACAAGCTCAGAGCACTAAAATTCAAATGGTAAAAATGACTTGGTATTTTCTTAATTTAATAGTCTTTTTTATTAATTTATGCATAACTTAAAGAAACGACTATGGGTTTTACCCATTTTTACTATTTTAAATAGGTATTTTTGATCTGTTTGATGTTTCTTTGAGCAGCTTTGCAGTTGATTACAATGAGTTAGTTGGGCATGATCATGAAATGCAATTTTGACCACAAAGCATAGTTTTATCTCTTTTTTCGAGCTTTGTCAAACATGAAAAAGGAATTCAAAGCACACTTTTATCTCTTTTTCGAGCTTTTTTAAATGTGAAAAAGGAGCCACCCTAGAGTTATCTTTTAGCTCTTTTCACACTCCCAAAATATGAAAAGATTGTCGAGTGCTTGTCCTTTGCAACTCGTTAAAGGAATTGAAATGACATCTACTCAGTATAAGTTTAACCCTTTTCCAGACTGAGATAGATTATGATTACGAAAAAGGAAAACCCTAGTTGAACATGGCTAGGAGGTTCTCTCAGGTATTATTTTGTGCTTTTTCAGATGCGAGGGACTATTATACGAAAAAAAACTTGTGGAGTTTTCTTTAGTCCCTTTTTCAAACTCTCTAAACATGAAAAAGGACCGAGTTCTCACTGTCGTTAGACTCGTTAAAGCATCAAATAGCTACGAACTTGTCCATCATGAAAATATCAAGTTTCACCTTTGCTAGACTCGTTAAAGCATGGAATAGCGATGGATTCACCCGAAGGGTGGAATTATACATCAATCATATGTTATCCTCCTCAAGCTTGTTAGAAAATAAAGAGGTAATGGTCATCAATGACTGGGGAAAATTTGAAAGGGATAAAACACTTTATGGTAGCAAGTCGCTCTTGTACATGGCACTTATTTACTTCATCGCCATGATTTTTGGGTTGGTTAATCTGCTTGAAGGTCTATCATACCATCCATCACTTTGGTTTTGGGTCAAATGTTTCCAATTCATTTAGTGTCGCCGATATGTTGAAGAGAAGTCACTCAGTTATTCCTCACCCTTTGCAATACTCATAAACCTTCATTTCATGACCACCATCCCTAACATTGCTTCATCAATCACATTCTGTCTCCAAAATAATTACTCTCGTTTCGTGTCATTGATGGGGGAAGCATCAATGCCATCTTGTGACAAGTCGCTTCCTGTCGACATCAACTCATTATTTAGGAAGTTGACTTAGAAAAAAACTTTTTAGTACCTTAGAGCTTGCTTACATCATTGGCAGGTTTCTCACTTCAGGCGACGGGTTTAAATCACAGGCCTTCGATCGAAATACTTTGTATGGTGTTCGACATCAAATCATCTATCCACACCATGTAAAATGTACTGCAGTACCTTGAGAGCCATTATCATCAACGGTGGTTTCTCTCGTGTATGTTAATGGCTCACATCATTAGCTGGTAATCAGATGGTGTCTTCCCATGTTAGACTTCAGATCACATATTCGCATGGTTAGACTCATACTTTAAGTGATCAAGTGAACGAGATAGAAGACCCTGGATCTAGTTTCATCCATCCGGGTTGCGATTTCAGGAGAAGTACTAAATCATCCGTAAAATGGTAATTATTCAGATGATCATCCTATCATGGGTCTATATCTATAGATGGTCTATATTTGTAGACGAATTTCTGATGTTATGATAGTTTGTGTGTTGAGTATGGGATATGCCTCCCTTAGCAATTCATGTACAATATGAACAAATATCATGATGTAATGTATTGTAATTGATGTAGGTCACCATTCGCTTCAGTTCCTTGTCATCATGTAGTAAATAAAATCACTCAAAATTATCATTTTTGACTTTATGCTTTAGGGGGCTGCTATTACAAGTCGCTTTGGGCATAATCCAAAAACACAAATCAGTATTCATTAGGGTCTATCATACTCTAAATTGGTTGCTACATTCCCTAAACAAGTCATCACATCAGTGGTCTTCCTTCATGAAATTTTCACTGCTTAGATGCCAGTTGAATTGCCCCATTGAGGCATCAACGCACCTCTAGACAGTTGTAATTGCTTTGCACAGCATATAGTCCCATGCAAGGCTGCGTTGCAGAGGATCTAGGCCCACTTTGAGGTGTGTTGGTCGGTTGTGAGCATATTGTTCATTGGATTATGAGAATATTCCCAACCTCTAGTGACTTCTAGAAGTTGTTCCAACTTTAACCTCATATGATAGTCTTGAATTTGGAACCCATGAAGTCATTAAACCTCTTATCCTCCTATTCCCATGAATAAGGAAACCTCGCCATTCAATGATTCATTTATGTCAAACTACCTTCATCTACTTATAAATAGAGCACTTGACATAGTACACAGAGAGCAGGAATTTGTGTTAAGTAGAGTTATGCTGGTGAGATATCAACTCTTGAAGGTATTGTGCATGTACTGTGATGTTTCTATATTGTTTGTGCCAGATGTGATGAGGATAGGAATCACGCTGTATGAGTGACAACGAATCAATCAAATCGTTGTACTCTTCCTTCTAATTCATAATAAATACATTTGTTTCTTTCCTAATGCATGTGTTAATGATGTTATATGTGTATTTATGAATTTAATCGATTAAATTTGTTTAACTTGAATAGATCATATTGCCTTTATGTTGTTTTTTGTCTTTTATTTTCCATGGAAGGTATCAATCAAGCGAGTTAAGTTGGATTGAGAGTGACGAAAGCGATGAAGGGAGGCGAGGAAAAGCGAATAGATTACAAGCAGGTTTCTCTCCATTTATCTATTAATTTTAAGGAAAAGGTCAGATATATTTCTTTCTGTTTTTCTATGTGCACCACCACACTTAGGGAAAGCATACTTATCTGTAGGTTTGTATTTCCTTGAAACACCAATGGATTCATAATGCCCAAAAACCACTATCTAGGCTCTTCTTGGGCTAAAAAAGACAAAAATTTGATGAAGTTATGCCTCCTTGAACAAATTGTGCTATTAATCCCTCAATTTGACAGAACCCGCTAAATGTGCGAAATTTTCTCCCTTTAAACAATTCAGGAGGCAACAATTTCTCCTGAAAATGGTGCATTTTGTCGTTTCATTAATTTTCCCAATAACCCCTGTGTGAAAAAATAGGGCCATATGGTGCCCATACGACTGGGGGCTGGGGCCAATGACTTCCCCACCGGTGCTGGCTCCTTCCTTATCAGGGCTATGGTCACATAGTGCCCATGTGGCTAGGGGCCAGGGCCAACTTCTCGCTCCCACTATCGAAGCCCTCCATTGCTATCGACATGGTTGTATCGGGGCACATGGATGGGGGCCAGGGAAAACTACCCCTCCTAGCTGGATCTAACCTCTTATTTGTCGCTAGTGGTCGTGTGGATGAAATGAAACCTAGGGCCAAGCCTTAATTTCCACTTTTTCGGACTCGAATCCACGCCGATTCCATGGTGCCCATAGCCTCGAGGGTGGGGCTGAATCCCCGCCCCGCTTCGATAGCACTCTCCAGAATTCATGCTCAGTCATATGACAAGTGTAGTGACTAGGGAATGGGGCTGGTCCTTGCCCCTCCCGCTGCTTATCTTCTGCCATGATCCCATGTAATTTGTGATAACCAGGGGCCAGGGCTAATGCCTGACCCCTTCCCCTAATGCGAAAACCATGTCACTTCAAATATAACATAAGGACTTAATGGGTTAAGAAAAAAAGTGTGGGAATGATGGTAAGGCATGAAATTTGAGTGTGGCAGGTCATGCGATCAATCCCACCAAGGCCTTCGGGCTCAATACAAAAACATTCACTAGTGACGGGGCACCACATGGCGACCTTTGGTTGGGTCACGTGGCAACCTCCTATTGGGCCACCTAAACATTTTCAACCATTAAAATGATTCCAACTCACCCTATACGAACTTGAAACTTAGCAAGCTATGATTTGTCCACCATACACCCGGTTGAATTGCTGGCGTAATCATGACATTAGTAGTACGGACTGCCTAGTCAATAGCCTTGTCAGCCCACTTGCAATTTTTTTACTGTTGGTCAAAAATTTCAGAACATCATAACTTTGTCATAGGATGTCAGATTGAGGTGATTCAAGCTTCATTAAAATTAGGATGACGAATAATACGATTTGATACCAGTTTCTGGATATTTCAAGCACTTTCATTTTTTAGCCTATTTTTGGTCTCCGGATCATACCTCCCCACTAGGAAAATTTTGGGCCCCAAAAGTTTATCTTCTCCCAGCAAAAAAAAATTAGGAAAAATCTCATAAAATTTCCTGATCTCAATCCTTCATGTTATGTTTCAACTGGTGCCTTCAAGCTTTTTATGTGGATAAATCCCTCTTGCAGACAAGAGCGGTCTCCCTAGTATCCTACAGATAGCTAGAAACAAACATTGAGTTGTAAATTGTTTTCTCTAGATCATTTGCAATTCAAAATTATTATTAAAAAAGAAATAGGACATGCCCCTACCTTGAAACTCGACGTTCGGTGCAGTCTTTTATCCAGTCGTTCCAAAGAGGCTTCTTCAGTAAGTAGAACCTACAATCAAAGACAGACAAAAGAATTAAAAGCACTGGCAACATATAATAATTGAGAACAACTAATCTAACTCAATGATCATGGAATACAAGTATTGAAGGATTAAAATAGACACAAGAATAACTCAATGAGAAAAGGAGATCCATATGTATTATCTTGAATAAAATAGTAACTTTACAACCTGTCACCTTGATGTCATACAAGTTCCTCCTGGGGTCCTGAACAATCATTACTCTTTCAAATTGACAAGCCTTCCTCTCTCTGAACTAGCATTAAGTTATGGACATGAGTGTGTGATCATTCTCATACCAATAATGACTAGCGTAGAGAGTATGCTCTCTTGGGAATTTCTTCAACAATTACCTTATACAAGCTAGGTACAATCTACCCTTGAGACTGAAACATGAGCTAAATTTATAGGGAAATGGAGGTAGTTTCAGTTCCATGAAGATGGGGATGGATTCCCCCCATGAAGGAATTTGAGCTCCATATACCATGGGATAAACTCCATGAGTGAAGGGATAGAGCTCCATGAGTGGAGGGATAAAGCTCGAACTGATCGCTCCTCTAGAAGCTTCCAGTTGGGAGAATATTCGTCCAGCTGGGCTTCTAGAACTTACTTTTTCCTTTATTTGACTGTTTATGGGGGTCCGCAGGTTTTATAAGCAGAACGTGTGGGATGTGATGGAGGCTATAGAACAAAAATCTGTAGATTCACAGGAAAGAGCTAGGAAAAATGCGGAGTTAGACATTTTAGGGTTTTAATGAGCTTTTCTCCAATTCGAAGACTTGGTTTAGGAACATTAGGGTTTTTGATATCTAAGGGAGCATAATATAGGTATTGATGAACCTATATAGACCGTCAAATGTCATGGTGACAAAATAACGTGTAACAGATTGCCCCCTAAAGTGCAAAGTCTAAGGTAGTTCTGAAGAGTGAAGTGCTTTATCATTCCGAGGATTGGATTGTGGAGACACTGGTCGAAAACTTGCAAAAAAATTCAATGCAAACATATATATGTATATCATTGCTGAGGTAGGCATTCCCATATTTAGATCGAAACTAACTACATGTTCTGGTACATAAATGATTTTAAAATTACATCAATAGTAGACATAGTATGGACGCAACCATCTGTCATAAATAGTCTATTGTATCATGAATAATAAAAGTCCTCATAGCCTGGATGGTGGAAACTAGATCCAGGGTCTTGATTTCCGCTTCCCGAACTAGTACGATTCTATCCATGTGATTGATTGTGTCAAAGTCGAACATGGTAAAACCAATTGATTACCAGTCAATGATGTAAACTGTTAGCAATTGTGAGAGAAACCACCAATAATGACAATGGCTCTCAAAGTACTCAGTACAATCCACGAAGTTTGAATGAATGATTTGCAGTTGAACACTTCACGAAATCATTCAATCGAATGTCACTAATGCAACCTATCATTGAAGGCGAGAAACCTGCCATTAGGGCATGCAGATTACAAGGTACTGATAGGATTATAGATCAACTTTCTAGATGATGAGCTATCATCAATAGAAAGTGACCCATCATAGGAAATCCCACGACACGAAACCATTAAATCAAGTTTTGAAGAAATATTTTGCAAGGAATGACTCAGGGATAGTCAATGCAAATGGAGACAAATGTTTGCAACAAATGGTTTATTTGAACGATCTCTTGAACACATAACGACACTGCAGATGGTTTGGTAACAATTGAACTAAAGATAATACCCAGAAACCGGCTGAAGACTTTCAATGTGGTTTGATTAACTGTTAGACAAATGATTTTCCCAACCTAGGTACAAGTGTGACAAAAGTGTCGTGTTCAAGAGTGCTATACTACTTTTAAAACAAGGGTTAAAACTAAATTCCTTTTCTCTTTTTCCCCCACCATTACTAGCAAGTACCTCTTTATTTTTGGCAAGCTTGAGGAGGATAACATTTGCTTGTTGTGTAAGCTCATCCTTCGGATGAGTCCATCTTAGTATTAAAATTGAACCCTAAGAATGAGTGGTTCCTTCCTGTTTGTAATTGACAGGTCCTTTACTGTTAAATTTTAACGAGTCCAGTATAGTAGAAACTCAGCGTTTTTCAGTTTTAGGGATTCAGAAGAAAAACATAAGTAAACTCCATGGTTGTAATTTTTCGTAAATTTAGTCTCTCAAGCCTGAAAAAGGATAATATAATGCATGAGAGAACTCTATTGACCATGATTAGTCAACGTATACCTTTTTCATAAATAGTCCATTTCAATCTGGAAAAGGGGTAAACTTATACTGAAGGGACGACTGTTCATTTCCTTTAACGAGTTCGAATAGTCAAGTACTCAGTGATATTTTCATATTTAGAGAGTTTGAAAAGGGCTTAAAAGGGAACTCCAGGGTTTCGCTTTTTCAAAATTTTCAAGAGCCCAAAAAAGTGATAAAAGTGTACTAGCATCAAAATAATTATTTTCATCGAAAAAACCTATATTCTACAAAAAAACTCGAAATATTAAACATACCTATTTACAATAAGTAAAAACATTGAAAATTAACTTTTTAAAGTGAAAAATAAATAAAATATAATATTTTGTTCATTAAAAAAACTATAAAAAAGAGTTTAACAAAGTCATTTTCACCTTTTGCCTTCAGAGTTGTAAATTGAGAGTTTTTGGCAAAAAGGTTCCAGGGTTGATAATGGGAGAACCAACCGCTCAAATCGTGATTCTTTAGAACTAGGTAATCCACAACACTCTTCTCTTCGTTTATATTTGATTAAATTATCTTTTTGGGCTTTAGATTCATTTTTTGGGGAGAAATTATGTTCAAAAATGCGCTCTCAAGGGTCCGTAGGTCATGCACGCATTACCTGCGGACCCCGATAATTTTCTAAAAGGAAAATTATCGGGCTATCTCGGTTTTTGTGTGGAGCTCGTGTGGACATCCACACTGTCTCCACACAAAAACAGCGGAGATGCCGTGACCGGTTTAAAATTGATAAATTCTCTAAAAAATGGATAAATTTTCCCACTCAAATAGTTTATAACCTTCAAATGCGTCCATTTGCAGACTATTTCACCATGCTAGAGTGGAGAGAAAATGAGCATGAAGATACAGACAATGAAGCCATGAATAATTCTTAAATAATGTGAGTGCTTAAAAATTGTGGTTTGTATAAGTTCTGGGTGATTCAAGCCTATGAGAGCATAGGTGGAGCTGATGACATGGTTATGAACGATTGGGATGTTTAAGATCAGTGCTTTATCATTGTCGACCATCGGCTCGAAATAGAGCTCGATGATATTTATTTTCTCACTGGATTGTCCAAAAGAGGAGAAAACATATCCTTGTTTGGAGCTAGACAAGGTGGCCCACCTATTGCTAGTTACAAACAATAGTTTTGCAGTGATGCAGCAGATCCAAAGGATAATTACATAGACATAAAGACTATCTTACGACTAGATCTTAAAGTAGTTGCATTTCACGGTAACCGGGCTGTGTGGAAGTGCGACTCCACATGTAGCCACTAAATCTCAAATGTAGATCGCGGTAGAGTGTTTCAGAGGCACCATTTTCAACTGGTGCGAAGGGGTATTGGCCAACATGAAAGGCCAACTAACCAGAGAAAAAAATTCAAAGTTCAAAAACTTTGGGTATGGCGCCATCCTGATTTATTTTTCTTTGGAGAGAATCCCACTTCTTGCCCCTCAGCTTATTCCAGTAGATCGTGGGGAGCCTAGAGAACCTTGGATGGTACATTGGGTTGCATTAATGGCCTGCCATGGTGGTGATGACAGTTTAGTGGTTTGGTTTACTCCGGCGTACTTTATGTGGTTGAAGAATCAAGTATTCACAATTGAAGACTTCCCTTATGCTGGTATAGATTTCAGAGGTGATCTTGAGATTTCCTTGCCTCCATGGGCACAGTGGGACGAATCAGGTAAGCGAATCATTTTGATGTGTTTTAAATCTAATTTTTATTTGTTTTTTATCACCCAATACTGATAAAAAATTTAAATGTAGATGTTGGTCCATGACGACCAGCTACACTCCGCCGCTTTGAAAGGCAGCAAGCAGAGCCTATATTACCACCACAGGATTAGGCAGCAGAGATCCTAACTGATATGGAACACAACCTGGAGAGGTTAACCGTAGATATTCCTAAGACAGGGAAAAATGACATTCCTCTCTCGCTTCAGAGACATGCTACGGGTGTACCAGGACAGTTTAGGAGATTCATGCGCAAGGTGGTGCGTGCCACAATCTAATACCATGATCATCATCATGGATAGTGGATGATCATTGTGGATTGACATATATATATTTTTTTTGTATCAGTATCTTTCAGATCATAAGGTGTTTGAACCTATGATCACAGACGATGTAATATTTTTTGAAAACAAACCTATCTATGATATTACTACTTTCTCTGACTATCTTGTTCAACATGTATCGAATGCTGTTTTAGTTTACTGTTTTAATGTTGCAAATGTCTATTTAGAACACAATTAGCTAATGCATCTGCCAATGTGTTTAAATTTCTTGAAATGTGTTGATATTCAATGTAATCAAACTGTCTTTCCAAGAGATGAACCTTTAAAAATAATCTCAATAACACTGGATTTTTAATTGCGTATACTCTGTTTAAATGTAATACAAGGAGTTTTGAATCTAACCTAATGATCAAACGTTGAATACCAAATGAAATGGCATCATATAATAACTCAATGACTTCACTATATTCTGCAATATTGTTTGTTGTTTGGCTAAGGCTTACCCCATGCATATAAACTAATTCAATAGTGGGTGAATAGATAACCCAAGCTACAGAAGAAATATTCTTTGTACAACGACATGCACCATCAGCAAAACCAATGTACATTTGAAGGGATGTCGACATCTGCAATATCAAGAGTAATCAAGATAAGAAATGATAGTAGTAAAAACAAACTTAAACTAGGCACACTTAACTAATCTAAGGCACACTAACTAGAAAAATAACTAATATACAAGTGAGATCTTCACATGAGAATCAGGCATAATATCTCTTCAGATAAAGACCATTTCTAGGTTTATCTAAAGAGACCCCATCATCATCAGTCAATTCATAGGCCCCTTTGGAAAGAACTCGCTTGACAATATAAGGATCATGCCACATTGGTTCGAATTTCCCAGCTCCTAGCTTATCATTAGCTTGATCATATACTAATACTAGGTCACCTTCTAAAAAAACACGAGGTGTAACACTTTGATCATAGTGAGATTTCACACATTTTTTATGAGCTTCGACAGCTAATGCAGTAGTGTGCCAAGTATCATCTAATTGTGCTAAGTACAAAAATCATTTTTCCTCTTCAGAGGTAGCTGGTAGTAACTCTATGGCTAATTGGAGTGACGGTATTTCGCATTCAATTGGTAGCACAACTTCAAAACCATAAAACAATTGAAAAGGAGTGAACCCTGTAGCAGTTTTTGCCGAGGTTTGGTATGCCCATAGTGCTAAAAAAAGCATGGTATGCCAATTCGATTTTTCAGTTCCGATAATCCATTTGATCATGGTAGTTGAAAATTTATTAACGACTTCAACCTGACCATTAGCTTGCGGGTAATATGGAGTAGAGTTATCATGACACAAGATAAGTTAATAGGAAATTTCGGTCATCATTATATTTCGAAAATTACTCCCATGGTCAGTGATAATAGCTTGGGGTACACTGAAACGAGAAATCACATGATTGAATATGAATGTAACTGTAGTTTTTCCATCTGTCGCGAATGTAGGCATCACCTCGGCCCATTTGGTAAAGTAATCCACAACGAGAATAATATATCCATGCCCCCTGACCGAGTGAGTGTTACATGTAATGAAATCAATTCCCCATTTCGCAAAAGGACCAACAGCAATTATTGGGTGAAGAGGTGCTGGAGGCGCACACATATTTCGATCAAATATTTGGCAGTTGTGGCATTTTTAGACTATAATAATACAATCTTCGAACAATGATGACCAAAAATAGCCAGCACACAATATCTTTTGGGTTGTGGCATACCCAGACATATGACCACCACACGCTCCTGAGTGGAAGTCATTCAAAACCCTTTCAACCTCTTCGTGAGTTATACAACTTCGAAAAAAAGAATCCACATGACGATGATAAAGTGTGTCCCCAATAATATTGTATTATTGAGATTGATAACAAATTCTCCGTCGATTTAAATGTGAAAGCTCAGGGGGAAAGATTTGGGTTTGAAGATAAATGATAAGATATCCATACCATGGATCTAAGGTACTGATAAGAAACAAAGATTCATCTGCAATGGGATTATTTACCACATTTTCCATCTCAGTATTGGGAAAATCACACATAAGTTCTGCAAACACTAGTGATTTCTTTGATTTATATTTCTCGAATTCCAAATAAAACTTTTGTAGGATAACAACCCATTTAGAGTATTTTTCCCTGATTAATTTTTTTGTCAAAATGTACATCATCGAGTTGCAATTAGATATCACATTTGTCTTTCATAACAATATGTAATGACGAAATCTTTAGACAACTTGAACTACTGCCGAGGCCAATTTTTCCACATGTGAATATGTAATTTCGATCGACTTTAGATTTCGACTTAGATAGTAAATCACATGCTCATTGTGAAATTCATCCTCTTGAACTAACCATTCCAATGGTGGAACTAGGGCTGCTAGGTATAAAAATTAGTCCTGGTTGTAATTGGGTGGATGCAATAACAGTGCATCGGTTAACGCGTGTTTTAGAGCATCAAAATATCGATAAGAAGTATCATCCCAAATAAAAGGAACATTTTGTTTCAACAACTAGGTAAAACCTTTTGTTAACTTAGCATAGTTCGGGATAAATCTACGCAAAAAGTTTTCTTTCCCTTGCAAACTTTAGAGTTGGTGAAGTGTGGAAGGAGGAGGTAAATTTATGATGGCCTCAATCTTTGAGGGGTCAACACAAATGCCAGCTTTTGAAACAACAAATCCCAGTAATCGTACAGATTGAACACAAAAAACACATTTGTGCGGATTCAAACGAATCTTGTAATGCATACATCTCATAAAAATTGCTCGTAAGTGAGTAGGATGATCATCCCTGTGCAATGAGTGAGCAGGTAAATAATCCAGATAAGGCTGCACAATATGTTTGATGTCATGAAAAGCGTAAGACATTTCCCTTTGAAAATTTGCACCAGCATTCTTTAATTCAAAAGGTAGTTTGCAATAACAAATGTTCCCCAAGGACATATAAACATTGTTTTTGGTTGATCAGCAGGGAGTATTTTTATTTGATTACATCTGGAAAATCCATCCATAAATGGAAACATTTCATTTCCGGCATAATCATCAATGATTTGGTCGATATAGGGGGTAGGATAATTTTATTTTGGACATGCTTTATTAATATCCCTATAATCGACACATACTCGTATAGTCCTTTGTTTCTTGGTAATGGGAACTATATTAGATACCCAATCTATTAAGGGGATTGGATAAATAAATCCTACTCGCAGTATCTTTTCAACTTCAACTTTAATAGTAACAGCTTTTCGCGGATGTATCTGACGTAATCTTTGTCTAATAGGCTTGGCATCCGGGTATGTATTTATTTCATGAACGACAATCTTTGGATCGATTCCTGACATCTCTTCATAGGACCAGGAAAATATGTCTCGGAATTCTAGAAATAGGGCTTTATATGTATTAATTTCTTCAATCGTACAAGAAGCAACTATATGAATGTTTTCAACAACTCCAGGTTTAACTGATATGTCAATAGGAACAATTGTAGAAATGTTTCCCAAATTAATCTCAGAATCTGAATTTGTAATCGATATGGGATTTTGTGGTTCCTTGACATAATCAATTGTAAAAATAGACGAAAAATCATTTTCAAACCTATCAAGGTTAGGTAAAAATGAAGATCTATGATGTGGATCATCCCAGGGTAATTCATCCATAGACAAAAATTCTCATATAGTTTCATCAATATGAAACACTTGTTGAAAAGGATCGGAAATTGATGTCAAGGCTGAGCTTGATAGTGAAGAATATTCTTCATTTATCACATTCATTGGATCATAATTAGTTTAAAGTGTGTTAGAAAATGACTGTAATGCTTCATATTCCATCTCAAAAGGACTCAAAGGAATCTCGCCATTGAAAGAATCCATTTATGACTTTGAAGGCACTATCCAAGTGTCATCGAATGGAATAGTGCTTGATGAAATCATATTGATGTTGGAAATAGTACGCGGTACGTTGGGTGGAGGCATAGAGAAATTTCCTATCAAAGCAGAGTCATTTACTAAACCTACTCCAACATCTTCATATGGAATAGTCGATTTTCCAACATGTTGGATACTGTCTGTAGAAGCTGGGTCGGACGAATAATATGACAGTTGATCGATTTTCACAATATTTCCTTTATGAGGAAACATGATTAACTGAAAGATGTATGATACGACAACATTCATGGCATAAGACCAACTTCGACCCAAAATAAGGTTGTAATCCAGAGGGGCATCAACTACTTCCACATCTACATTAACAATTTTGCCTTCTACTTCTATAGGTAGATCCTGTAAAATTCCAAACAGATGGAATCCTCTTCCATCAAAAGCCTAAAGGATTGTCAGAGATTGGATGAGTGTCAGAGAACCGAGATTTTTCCAAAAATTTAATGACATTATGAACGTGGTAGCCCCCTCATCAATTACAGTACAAAAAACTCATCTGTTTTTTACTAATATTGGAATCTGAAAAGCTATTTGATGAGGGAGTCTGGGTGTAAAATTTTCTAAATCAAAGACCATGAGGTTAGAATCCTGAGGATCTATAGCTCCAATAGCTGATAAAAGTAATTTACTTTGTGCTGGACATGATTGTAGCACTTCTAAGGCCGACATTGTTGAAGGGGAAATCTCCAAGTCTTCAACAATGTTGTAGTTCTAAGCAACTCTCACATGTGGATTGAAAAATGATTTTCGAAGTACACCTTTAGCATGCGATTTAATTCCTAGATCAGGATTTGGTTTCTCAATATGAAGTGGATCAGAAACTGAAGGAGATGTAGCTGGTGTTGAATTATATTTTTCTACCTCTTTACCAATAACAAGATTTTTACTTCCATATTCTTGTGATCGCATCGCAACCATCACCTCAGACATCATTAAAATATTTGCTGATGAATGTGAAGAAGAACCTATCATTTTCCTATCTTGAGTAGGAAAAGGATCATTCAAGACAACAGGTGTGGGTGAACCTATGACGAATTTAGAGACCTCAAACAGATGCGGGCACTCTTTAGTAAAGTGATCCTCATCATAGATAAGACAAGGATAACGAGGTTTTCATTTATCATTAGATGGTTCAGCCTTTTCGGTTTTCTCTTTGGGAGACAAAGTCTGTTTTTTTTTATTCTTTCCTTTCTTCTTATTACTAGTTTTAGATTTAGTTGTAGATGAATCTACAACGTGAATGTCAGTAGAAATTTCAAGGGAAGAGTCTCCTTTCGGGGAATCTGGTAAAGTTATGACAGGAGAAGTAGTTTTTGAAGACTTCTTTTTACTCTTATTCAGGATAACTAAACCAATTACACTGTTTGCAGCATGAGACCCTGAAGGAGTTGCAGTTATTTGACCAGAAAGTGGTATGTCAGGGATTTTATCGTATAAGGTACCAGACTGTGTATATACAAGGTCTAAATACTAAGCTTAAGCAATGACCTGTTCTTCCGTAACAACCCCTCCCTTAGCCACATCTTCAGTGATATTTGGAAGTAATGATTTGATGAACCACTCTACAAAGATCTAATCCAGAATAAAGACTTTCACTAAACATCTTCTACATCTCCCTTCATGTATTTGATTTGATATGTACGTAGACATAGATTGTTTTAATGAAGTCAAAAGTTTCGTGCCATTGTCGTATCTAACTGGCAACTGAAAGTGGGTTAAGAAATTTGTTACTAACGCATTGAAATTGTTGAATGAGCCATGTGGTAGTTCAATATACCATTTTGCAGCTAAACCTATCAATGTTCTCTGAAACAATCATAATCGAATGGAATCATCAATCAAAGATTTGGATGCACACCAGAGGTGGTAAGTAATGACATGGTTTGAAGGGTCCTCTCCTGTTTTACCTTCAAACTTAGGAATATCACTGAGAAACTTGTTCGGCATTGGTAGTCAATACGAAAGATAATAGATCGGATCATTCATTAGGTGCAACAGATCAGGTAAATCCAAACTTTCTGTGAATGGAAATTGACGGTAAGGGTTCTGCTGAGTAAATTAATAACCTTGTGGAACTATACCAGTACCAAGAGGAGGATATCTACGATATCTTGGAATAGCCTGTGCATTTGGGATTGGAATACCTCCCGGATAACCAAGATTAGCCGGACCATATTGGGGTTGAGCTGGTATCTGATATGTGTACCCTAGGTAAGGTTAATGCTGGTATACTGGATTTTGTGCTACAGGTCCATATTGATATTACCCTTGATATGGTTGATAAAAAAACTGAGGTTGGCTTGTTACAATTGTACTTGTACCAGGTTTTCCTGTAGGCATCTGAACAGTAGTTTGAACTATAGGTCCAAGTTGTTGTGCAGTGACTACAAGGATTTGTTGTGATACTTGAGGGATTGTAGAAAAATGAGCTGCAAAAATTCCAGGGATAGGTGTGGCAACTTGAAAAGAAGTTGGTGCAGCAGTTTGAGTTGGAGTCCTAGGTGTACTTGGACTAGGCTGCTGAATAGTACTAAGTGCAGATACCTATGGTATAACTTGAGGGGTAGGTTGGACAGGTTGCTAGATTTGACTGTAACCAATTGGCTGACTAGGTTGATTATAGGGTACTTGCACGTTAGGTTGCAAATTTTGTTGAACTTGTGATGGATCCCACAACGTGTTTACTCCAGGATATGGAGGTCCCATTGAAGGTTGTGTTGCATAAGGTGGACCATAACCGGAGTGATAATTTGGAACGTATGTTTGATAGTTGGATGGATAATTCCCACCTCCCTGAAACAATTGATATTACGGGTAGAACTGTGGCCCTAGAGGAGGTTGTTGTCCTTGGAAATATGGTTCCCCTAGCATAGGGTACAGTCCTTGAAGAGGTTGCAGTCCCTGAATTGAGTAATGCCCTTGAGGTTGATATTGTCCTTGAGGTATGTATTGTCCTTGAGGTTGATATTGTCCTTGAGGTTGCCCCCCAAGTCATAAATTACTCCCTTGAGGTTTCCCCCAAGTGGTAAGTTACTACTTTGAGGGTCAGGGTTAGGAATATGTCTAGACATCATGTAAACATGTTCTGCGCTCAAATTTTCCGTATGTGATTCATTTGGACCAGATGATGATATAATTTGTCGAGAGAAGGAGATACTCCTGAGAAAGTACCAAAAAGTGACTGGTATCCCACAGGAATAGATGGACCACCATACAAATATTATTTTGGTGACGCAGAAAACATGGATGACTCACTAGACATGTTTAATGAAGGTCTATAATTACCTCTTGGTATGGCGTAAAAAGGAATTCAGGGTCGCAGATAGTTTAGACCAGAATTGTGTAGAAATTATGTCAACTGAGAATACCAAGGATCTTGTTTGAAATGGCTATAGTAAATCGATTCACGTGGTCAAAGATCGAAAGATTCCTGATGTGAAGGAAGAACAACTTCTTCCTCTGTGTCAGTAACTTCTTCAATGCTAATGAGACCAGGAGGAAGGTTCTTAGTGATTCGATACTTCACTTTGGGTGAATCAGGACGACAAGGGGTTGGAGTGATGAACTCTGAAGCAGGCTTAGATATAGCAAGTTTAGTTTTTGGTTCAGAAATTTCAGGCTCAGTAGCTGATAATTCACTAGTTGTGGAAGCAAGTTCAACTAGTTCAGAAATTGAAATTTTCCTTTGAGAATTCTCTGCTGTTTGAGGTTGATCTACTTCGTATTTAGGATGAATAACTATTAATGTTTCTTCGTGTTCAGTTGATCCAGTCCCTAATGTTTGTCCTTTCTCAAATTTAAGTTTTTCTAACTGACTTGGTGTGTACTCAGGGGGTTTCCACTGCATTGTACGTGATTTTCTAGGTAATTCAGCCACGATTAAAATTTTTAACACATGAGATCAAAGAAAATGTCAACAAAATGTCCTAAAATCTCTAAGGAAACAATCAAATTGATCACACACCTACAAAATCTAAGAGATAAATCCACACACAAACAATAGATTCCCACACTAAAAACACTAGTTGGTGATGAAATCCAACGTCGTATAATTTTAATTTAGAAATGGTGGTTGGAACAGTTACCCCGACAACCTACTTAATGAAACAGTCTGGTGCAAGTCTCTCAACTTATACCATCTCGAAGTGAAAATTACCCTCCGAAAAGTCCAAGTGAGTCTAGTCGACGTCTGCTCTAGGTACAGTGGGAAATTCCTTCCACCTCCACCTTGGGAAAAAATCCTAAAGTTTATAGCCACTAAGGTCACAAAAGGGAACAAATATACCTAGGGGAACAGTCTGCGATCCGATATACACGCAAGGGAAGAGTAACTAGCTCAATCCCCTTGAAGGCTCCTTGACATAGTCCAAGGTTTACCAACAAGTGACCCTAGGTTCCGCGAAAATGGTCTATCCGAGGTTTACCATTTTTAATACGTGCACATCTGCTATCTTTCCCAATGAGATAGGTACGATTACCTCACTGGTTCGTACATGATCTCATGCTTGACTCTTTTAAGAAGAGCTTCCCAGAGCATAAATGCTACAATTAGATTTTTCCTGTCGCAAGATTTCTACTTGTTTGTTTGAAATGTCTTGGAATGTTAATTACAACCTGTTGCAAGACACTAGCCTAAGCTATGTTGGTGGAAAAGAGCCCTAGAAAATGTAAAATATCTAGATTGATTTTATTAAAGCGTTGTTTTTAATTTGGTTGTTTCTTAAGACAGAAGGTATGGAAGTGAAACTTCAATGATGTTTAATGACCCAACTCAAAAAAGGAGCATAATATAGGTAGTGATGAACCTATATATACCGTCAAATGTCATGGTGACAAAATAATGTGTAACAAAGCTTCAATCAAGGTACTCCACCTATCGTCTGTGTGAATTCCTTACCTTCCTGTCAAAGAATCAAGCCACAATTCTTATAACCATGTAGGAAAAAAAAAATTGATAGATGAAATATGAACAATCTCTTCAAAACCATGTTTCTTGGCTTAAAAAAACTTCATCTTGAACTCCCTCTTTGCTGAAGACAAACTTGATTTTCCATCTTGGAAATCAGAAGCAACTCAATGCTTGTCATGCACTGATTCATACTTTGCTTTTCTTTCCTCAAATTTCACCTGTACTCTAAGGTACTATGGATGCATTTATTTAATGACACATTTGGATTTTTCCACATAAACATAGTAATTTTCTGTACAACCTTTATTAAATATTTCATTCACAACAAGCTTCATCTTGAAATACTTGTATCAATGAGTACACGCCGCAACTGTAGACATATTGGATAACATACAAATGTTCATCCTAAAAAGTCTTCAAACAATTGGACTCATTAAGAAGCTTTTTACACTACAAGGAAAAGACCCTCTAGCGGATGTTTTTGAGGAACCCCTTATAAAAATACCCCAAACATCAGTTTCTAGCGGAGGTTACTAGAGAAGGTCGGCGGGTGGAGGTGTTTGCAGATGTATTTCGTACGGTGCACTTATCACCGTAAAATGCACCAGTGCATTCAAAAAAAGAAAGCACCGGTGCACAAAAAATATCAGCACACCAGACACCGTGTGCTCCGTACACACATGCTTGGGGCGTTTCCTTTTTGTAGCGCACCGGGCCTTTACAAAACATCTGCACCGGTGCCTCATAAAAAGTGCGCCGAAAAAAAAAACGTCTGGTGCGGAAGAAGAAAACACACCGGTGCTCCCATAAAACCGGCGCACTGGAATGGGGTTAAAGAAAAAAAAATTATGGCCAAAAAACCACAAGAAACAATGGCACATCGGACAACGTGCGCTCCGTACACACCTGCCCAGTGCCTTTTATTACTGTAGCGCCCTGGTGGTTGACACAGAATCCGCACTGGTGCCTTGTAAAAAGCGCACGAAAACAGAAACCACCCAGAGCAGAATGAAGAAAACAAACTGGGGCACCCATAAACCCGACGCACTGGAACAGGATTAAATAAAAAAAAATTACAGCCAAAAAACCGAACAAAACATTGGCACATCGAACACTGTGCACTCTTTACACACCCGCCCAATGCGTTATATTAGTCTAGTGCGCCAATGCGTTACAGAGCATCCACACCAGTGCCTCATAAAAACCGCGCGAAAACAGAATCCGCCCGATGCAGAATGACGAAAACGCATCGGTGCGTCCATATAATCCTGCACACTGGAAGGGGGTTAAATAAAAAAAATTAGGGCCAAAAAACCGCACAAAACATTAGCACACCGGACACCGTGTGCTCCAAACACACCCTTCCGGTCCATTGTATTACTATTGCGCATCAATGCTTTACAGACCGTCCGCACCGGTGCCTCATAAAAAGCGTGCGAAAACAGAAACAACTCAGTGCGGATGACCGCAAATGCACCGGTGTGCCTATAAACTCCTGTGCACCAGAACATGGTTAAATAAAAAAAAATTATGGCAAAAAAACCAAATTTTTCACTTTTGTCAGTGCTACAGAGCTCTCAAGCACTGGTGAAATTTATCCTTGTCTGAGCTACCCTGACATCAGTGCTCCCATTGCACTCATTGCACACACTGTTGTTGTGCATTGCTCACCAATCTCCAGCTTGAATTTTGCAAAACAGTGGAGAAATTTTATTTTGCAAATTCTACAACCAATATGCCTCCTCGACGAGCAAATGTACAGGTATTTTTCTTGTTTTTCCATAATTAAACCTTCTAGTGGATTAGAATTTCAAATAACCTTAAAATTAACCATTTAAAAGGAAAACAAAAAATTTTGTCGTGCGGTGCGCTCGAGCCGTTTGGCTTGCACTGGTTGGCGGTGTTGCCTGTAAATTTACATGCCACACTGCCACTGGTGCTAACGGTATCCGCATCGGTTTCGGGGCGGCATCGATAAGTGCACCATGTTATTTAAAAATAAAAATAAAAAGTGCGATGCGATCGTTTACCTGGCCACACTGTTGACAATGTGGAATAGCGGTAACACGATGCGTTGACTAAATGTTCTGCCCCGGTGCTGGTAATTTTATCAATGAACCATGTTGTCGCTATTCCACATTGTCAATGGTGCAACCTGGTAAACCGACGCTTATAGTATCCGCACCGGTTCTGGGGCGGTACCGAAGACGCACCATGTTGTTTTAAATTTTTTTAAGAAGTGCGGTGCGGTCTATTATCCGACCGCACCGTTCACTATGTCATGATGGCAGGAGGTCGGTCCGCTGACTTAAATATACACCTCAGGGCATAGAGTTTCACAATGCACCACCCTATTGACACTGTACATAGTCAATGGTGTGCTATAAATTCTTCTGGAGCACTGTCATTGGGGCGCTTAATATTATTAGGTCCACCGGGGCCGGTGCGCTCCATAGAAAGACACACCAGTACCGGTGTGTGACTGTGTTTTCAGCGCACCGACTGTTTTTTTTTTTTTCAAAAAAAAATTATATATGTATATTTCTAAATACATGTGTTTTTTAATATAAAAAATTGTGCTTAATATGTCAATCATTCAGAGACATGAAAGGAGAGAAGAGGGGGAGAAACAACAGCAAAAGGAAAAGAAATATAACATGGTTCGCCTGTGGGAGGCATGAAGGAGGGAGAGAGATGTGTACCCTCACCCTATTACAATAGCTACGCAGGGGCTCCTAAGGCAAGTAGGCCTCCTCAAGTTCTATGAGGAGGCTACTTCCCTAAAGGGCCATAATTTTTTTTTGAGACATCTTATTCAAAGGTGGAATGCCTAGTAACAAGCTTTTCGGGTTGGTATCAACCATTTGTACATGCCCACTGAGGAGGATATATACTTCATTATAGGGCTATCAAGGAGAGGGTTGGATTTTCCATTGTTCCCAGAGGTTCCAGTTGGCTATGCGGCAGGGAGTCAGTTAGTTTACTCACAGAGATACATTGGAGAAAATGTACTGTCTCTTGCAGAGTTTCGGGTTGCTAGTGTTCAGTTATGTATTGGTGCATTTGGTAGGGAGGAGGTGCAGTGTCTCTCACTTATCATTTCGACCATTTCGGAAAACACTAGTGATGGGAAACACATTAGTTGCCCACTTCTATATTATGTTAATTATTTATTACAGGAGCCAAGACTTGTCAGGTGGTCTGCCATTTTTTTGCGGCAGTTCTGTATAGCCTTAGATAGATGTCATGCTCATGCACAAGGGAGGGTGAACTTCCCTTTTGGTTCAGAGCTTTTTTGTTTATTTTTTGAGAGGTTTCCAGAGACGAGACATAATTTTATTCGGCAGCCTCATAGGACAAAGTTTGAGGCATGTATGCACATGTGGGGTCAGATGATGCCCAAGAGGGGTGACACTGAGTTTTTCGCGAGGATATCACAGGATGCACTGGAGTTGCTAGCCAATGTTGATGAGCATCCCTTCATTATGGTCCCCTGTCCTTATGCAGGTTTGGATTGGCGAGGGCATGCCAACATCCTCTTCATAGCTGATGAGCCACTAGATGATAAAGGTAATATTACTAATTTCTATATTTAAATTTATTCTAGCATGTTCTTTAACTTGTTTTTATTAAATTGTGTAATGAAATTGTCAAATTATTGTTGTGTACTTATATATATTTTGCAAAAATTGGCTCTTTTGATGGCGAGGAGATGCCGACACCAGTACCACATGATCTAGGAGTGGATCTAGCTGATGATGATCAGGGCATGGAAAATTTCAAGGATAATTAGGAGGCCGGTGCTAGGCGCAGTCGACATGATGCTAGATAACGGATGGAGTTGGGTGACCAACTATGTGCATTGATTGTTGAGGCAGGCATTAGGCCTGCTCATTACAGAGACATAGAGGCTGATGAAAGGCTATTACAGATGTGGAAAGGCATGTCGCGTGACATGTACAACCTAATGTGGCATGTCATAGGAGTTATGACAGCTTTTATACGACTGACGAGGACTGCTGAATATTATAGGCATGGTCGTGACATAGTAGGTGATGGAAAATCCATGAGCAGCGACTCTTCATCTCATGATCGTTCACCTTGCGCCGCGTCAGATGAGTATGAACCTCCACTAGCATCCAACAACAATCATCATGGAGATGAGGTTGGACCATCAGCCATGTCCATTCAGCAGCCTACAGCTTCCATCAGTACTCATGATCATGAGCAGGGCGTTGGACCATCGACCGTCAAGGCTGCACCATTGACTGAGCAGGCCTCCACTAGTACTGATATTGATGTTGTACTACCACCAACTGATCCATGACATTTATATTATAGTTGTATATTTTTAACATTATCTAGTTTATATATATATATATATATATATATGGTCCATGTATTTTATGTTCATGTTGCAGTTGTACTTAATTTACATGTTGGTGATCATCATGATGTGTATATTGTTAGGTCATGTTAGATATGTGCATTTAATGTGTATGTGATGATAGCATGAGTTATTTGACATGAGATGTATATTTTATGTTTGTGTTGTGATGAATATGTTAATATATAACGTTAATTGTGTTTTGTTAGATTATCATGATCACGATGATGTTAGCGATTTTGAATGTGTTTTTTAGTGAAATATGATGTTTGTATGATGGTTATCATGAACGTGATGTTTATTAATTAATTTAATACTAAATGATCATGATATTGTAAAATTGTAATATTTGTAAGTATAATTGTATGTAAATTTTTAAAATTGTAATTGTAATGGTATATATGTAAATTTGTAAAATTGCAATGGTAATTGTAATTTTTTAATGTGTAAAATTGTAATTGTATATATGTAAAATTCTAAAATTGTAGTTGTGATTGTAATTGTACGTGAATTGTAAAATTGTAATTGTAATTGTAATTCTAAT
This sequence comes from Pinus albicaulis, assembly GCA_034641835.2. Taxonomy (NCBI): domain Eukaryota; kingdom Viridiplantae; phylum Streptophyta; class Pinopsida; order Pinales; family Pinaceae; genus Pinus; species Pinus albicaulis. The sequence continues at coordinate 1,490,661,532 of CM076582.1, read as the reverse complement.
TGTATGTAAAATATTTGTAAAATTTTAATTGTATTAATATGAATTGATTGTATTTGTTAAATTGTAGCTACATGTAAAATTCTAAAATTGTAATTGTAATTGTATGTGAAATTGTAAAATTGTAATTGTATGTAAAATATTTGTAAAATTTTAAATGTATTAATGTGAAATGGATTTATTAAAATTTTTAAATTTTTAAATTTTAAATAATTGTAAAATAATAAATCTAGAATAATATGATTTATTGTAACATAATAAAGTTTAGAAAATAACACAAATAAATTCATGTACTTTAGAATTATCATTATTTTATTATGATCTTAGATACAAAAAAAAAGAACTAATTTATACAGTACACCATTGTTTTTGAGATTAGCATAATTGCAAATAATTATCAAGTGAATTATTGATTTTAACATTAACACAATGCAAATTACCAATTAATTCAAAATACATATTATAATGTTTTGAAAAACCTATCTTAAAAAGTATAAATATTGATGAAATAACACATGTACCATATCACTCTCGGTTCTCATGATCACCCTCATTATCTTCCAGCTCACATGGCATGATAACACTATTGTTCTCAAAAATATGTTTTGATCTAGGGTCATGTGTCAATACGAACCGCCAATCCCTATCCAAAAAATCTAGGTAAAAAAACACCTGGTTGCAATGTTTAGGGAAAACATAGGGCTCCTTAGCTTCATCCCACATCTTTCTAGAGTTGATACATATCAGCCTACTATCGCGATCTTCCTTTACATTATTCCAATCAAAGGTGTCCCACCACTTGCACCTAAAAATAACACATTGGAAAGAAGAGAAATCCACTTCAATGATCTCTTGTATCTTTCCAACGTAGCATAACGTCCCTTGTACAAGGTTTTGATCACGGTGGCTAGATCGACTAGATTGATCGAACTCGACTTCCACTCCACAGTCTTGTGTGATGTTTCCAATATCGGAATTTTCTTTGTGAAAATGGTGTCCATATGCCCACATAGATGGGAAAAAATGCACCTATTATAAAAAAGTTAAAAAAATCATAGTGTCATGTGTCTTATAATAACCCAACAGTTAAAATATGAAATGTAGATGTCTTAATATAAGTTTCAATTTTACATATAAATTAAAAATATTATTACCGAGTTGCTGCACCCAATCCCTACATTTAGCGCATCCTCTTCAGCACGCGGGTAACGACCGGTAGCACTGTATTTCTCTCTGACTTGGTCAACAACCCAACTGTTGGGGCATAGTTTTGGCATATTTTCTTTTAAAAGATCGGGATAAAGCACACTTCTACCATTCAACCGTCTGAATTCTTTCCTGTCACTATCCCATTTCATCCTCTTTTGTTCGTACAATGTGACCCACAGTTGTGCTGCCTCAGAATTGTAAAGAATGAATTTATTGATTGCTTCAATTTCTGCATTCGCTGATGAAATCAAACCAGCATTATATAGTACTTAGAGATCAAAATATACATTATATCAAAGTTCAACATGAATATTAATTACTTTTTGTAAATTTGAAAAATTATAAGTCGCTTACTCTTTATCAAGCGTTTTTTTCCACTTGTTTGGAGCAACTCCCCTTCTCTTTTGTCTTCATCCCTTTCATCGCCCCAAATCACCACACCTGGTCTGTTGTCGATCTGATTAATGTACTCACCGAAATAATATAAAGACTCATATGATATGTACCCCTCTGCCATAGACCCCTTGGGTTTTTCCCTTTGTCGAACAAAACCTTTCAATTTCTTTATGTACCTCTCTAAGAAGAACATCCAATGACAAGAAACAACCCCAACTAATTCAACCTCATCTACTAGGTGGATTAGAAGATGAACCTCTAAGTCCATGAAACTCGTCGGCAGTTGCTTCTCAAACATACAAACAATCTCAACTATCTCTTGATGCCACAGTGGAATGCTAGCCACATGAATCTCCTTTGACGTGATCCAACGTACAAATGCAGATAATTGAGATATGGCACGTCCTAGGTCTTGAGGGAATTCATGTTTCACACACCCACGCACGAACAAAGTTATAAACACATGCAATAGTATAAAAAATTAGTTATGTTTTATGATCCCCGCATGGGATAAAATTTATTAATATAACATATAATAAAAGCATGCTTTTGACATTATACGTACTCTTAGAAGATTCAAATGGTCATGCGATTTCAACCTCAACAAATGGTCATCCACAGTGAAGCAGCACCTTAGTGAAGACCCATATGGAGTTGGCACCCTCACATTCATTATAACTTCCTTTGCCAAAGATATATCATATTTTTTTAAAATCCATGGGACATCACCTTCTTTGAAAAACCATGAATTAGGGACCAACGCCCCATACTTTCTAATTGTCTTGGTCAATGTTTCTTTTTAGTTCTTGAAGTAATAAGATCTTTCCTAACAGTGAATGTGTCACTTTGTTTCGATGATATGTTCCTCCATAAAGAAGATGAAATTTTTTTAAATATATGCATGAGATATAATAAGTGGGCAATCTTAAGATGCTCCCAATATGGGAGGTCATAAAAGATATATTTCCTTTTCATCCCAATGGGAAATTTCTCAACATAGGTGTTCAAGAAATATAGATCATCAAACATAGGCTCCCTATTTTGAATCAAAAATTTCTATGAACTCCTTCTCCTTCTCTTTATCATATTCTCTAAGCCATTCAGCTGGTGTCATTATTGGAGGCAGATGCTGCTCTTTTGTAAGGGTTTTCTTCTGGTAGGAATACCCTGGAGCAATCATACACTAGCTTTCGTAGGTCCTTATACCATATAGCATTCAGAGAAGGTCCACAACATTTACATCCAAAATACCCTTTTGTAACAAGACCTACAAGATTATATTTGTATACATTAATTAATATACATGGAAGTTAAAGAATATCATGAAGATCAGAACAAATATTACAACGAATTAAATAACTAATATGTGAAATAATATTGTTACGTATATAAACAAATAAATAAATTAAAAATGTAATTTACCAGAGCAAACTTCTAAGCCTAGATAATCATGTGTCGTGTAAGCACTTATGCCATACACCATAAAACTCCTCTTTGTTGTGATGGGTCTTGATACATCGTATACATTTATCCCATCCCATAATTCCTTCAATTCATCTACCAGTGGTTGTAAGTAGACATCCATATTCTTCACTTGTCTTCTACCAGAGACTATGAGAGCCAACATAAGATGTTCATTCTTCTTGGACAACCATGGGGGGATATTGTTATTGATCACTACTACAGGCCAAACCGAATAGTTTGTTTTCTGGAGGGAATATGGGTTGATGCCATCCATGGCTATGCTGAGTCGTAGACTTCGTACTTAATCCTTGAATTTTTCGGGCCATGTATCCTCTATATGCTTCATGGCTATTGAATCAGTTGGGATTCGCATAACTCCCAACTCACTTCTGTGTGAGGCATGCCATCCATGCATATTGGAACAGGGTCTCCTATGAGCTGTGAAACTGGTCCATTTTTGAATAATTTTGATTAGATTTAGTCTAGCGTAGGGGTTTTTGGGTGGGTCAAAGCCTCGAAAGCATTGTAACAGGTAAAAGGGAAAACCAGGGGTCCGAAAACCACTGTTTACGGACCATAGGAAATTTTAGGCTAGATTATTATAAATAGTGGAACATTTTGTATTGTAAGGTAAGAAAGAAAGAGTTATTGATGCGAATTGTGGTTTAAGTTGTCTGTTTGGGTTTTGGGGAAAGGACTCCTGCTGGCTGTGTGCACGGAGATCCAGAGTCCAGCTGTGTGCGGACCCTGCTGCTGTGTGCGCAGGCTGGGAAGGGGATTGTAAGAAGGAATTGATGAATTGATGAATAAGAAATATTGATAGAGAATTGAATCTATGTATACTGTCTTTTGCGAATGATTGGTACTTATTGCATTATGTAATTTCTGCATTTAAGCTGCAAAAAACCTGTGTAAGTGTGTTTACTATATCTGGATATATTATGTTCTGTTTTATGTTATATTGTGCTACTGTCCTAGAAATATATAACTGTAGATCTAGCGCACATGGATGTGAAAGAGACCTATCGACCCTGCACGGGAAGAGGCAATCTGGGTATTACCAGGTCGAGCGCAGTTTTGCTTGCCTTACCTATCCTTTCTCAAGGTGTGGAAACCTCGTTCCAACACCCACCCATACTACTTTGGGTGAGACTTTGACCTGCGAAATCAGGTCACTACTGAAAGGGCCATTAGTATAGGGTTTTGTTGGCAAACCTTGAACTCCTAACCTAGGTCAGGACCCCTTGAGCCAACAAATGGTTTCATTGCTAGAACCCGAAGCATTTTGAGAAAGGGATCGAGTACTGACAAGCGAATACTGGAAATCTAACACAGAAGTGAATGAGCATCAGTCTAGATGAAAGTACAACACAGAGTGGTAAGTACTATCGAACCAATCAAGAAAGGGATCACTTTGCCCATAGCCCACTGAAAAGAGCAGCTACACAAGGTCCACCAGTTACCCCTACTTCAGACTCACGGGAGAACAAGCCTTCAACCGAAACCTCACTAGAAGGAAACATGGAAGTACACTTGAAATTACCTACCTTTAAAGGCACGACCGAGTAAGACATGGATCAATTTTGGTTCGTGGCCAACTCGGTATGGACTGCACAAGGGGTGGTAAGCAATACTGTAAAGAGAGTGCAATTGTCTCTAGCCTTCGAAGAAAGAGCTCTGGACTGGTATATGCGGTACATATCTCAAAATGGGAGCGCATCCCTTCAAGATATCAAGGGCGCCTTAAAAAAATAGTTCCGGAAGAAAAAGTAAAGGACTTCAAGTAAGGTGCATCTGAATCAGTGTGGGAGGCCGATCAATAACTGAATAAAGAAATCAGGGAAGGAGCGTTTAAGTATGACGACAGACAACACACCGAATGGTTCATTGCTATGTTGTTACCCCACTTGCGTATACCAATGGGCCACCAAACCTTTGAGTCATAGGAAAAAGCCTTGGAAGCTGCCATGAAACTCAAAGCTGCCCCCAAAGACGACACTTTGGGAGGAGTACAAAAAATTCAAGAGCAGCTCGGAGCCATGCACATGGAGATTCAGAACCTATGGACGGAATGGGGAAAAGGAGCTAGCACAGACCTCTGGTGCATACGATGTCGGGTATCTGGCCATACAAAGGACCAGTGTCCTCTATTGATGGATTACATGCAGGCAGGAGGACCTAGTTCGCTACGCCCAGGCGCCAGCGGGTCTGCGTTATGGTGCGATGATTGCCAGGTAGCAGGGCTACATGATACGGCCCAGTGCCCTCGGCTAAGTATGGGTGAAATGAAACAATAGTGGTGCAAGTTCTTCCAGTCAGTAGGACACAATGAGAATAACTGTCGCACATACGACTTGATTGTAGATCGAGGGAACTTCTATAGGGTACAATCAGACCCTGCATCACCAAGATCCCTGCAACTTTTGGTGGCTCCCCAGAAAGGGGTAGGGGAGGTCGGGGAGGAAATGTAGGACGGGGATGAGGGCAGCTGATCTACTATAACTGTGAAGAGGTAGGGCACTTAGTGAGGGACTGCCCTAGCCCCACCAGGAAATCCTGCAAATATTGCCGACACCTGGACCATGAGATTGAATACTGTCCAATCATGATGGTAAAAATGCAGGAAAAACAACCCACTCCTACGCAGAATGTGCAAAGAGTTAAATCTGAGCTAAGAAACTTATAACCGAATGTGAAAGTCATAACATGTAGCGGGATGGTTACCCAGGGAGCAAGGGAAGTGCCTGCCAGGGATTCTATGACCTCTCAGGAAGGATTGAACATCAGCTGGAGACAAGAAGAAGTAGCGGCTGCTGCACAAATGCCAACACATCCCAAGGTATAGGAGGAGGTTTAGCCCTTTCTCTAGGCATGTATGAAGCTTCTACGCAACCCACAAGCTGTAGAGAACCTTCAAGCACTAATGCATAGCTGCGCAGCTCCACCCATTCCCATTCCCAGGACCAAGGAGGTACACCAACTATACAAGTTTAAGAAACACACTAGAAGAGAAATGCGTTTCACTGCATAGATTAGTGATTACGAGCTGGATCAAGTTATTTTGGATCTGGGATCAAATGCGAACGTATTACCAAAGAAAACATGGAAACGAATGGGAGAGCCTAAATTGGAATGGTCCACCATCCAGCTGCGAATGGAAAATCAACAAAATATCATCCCTCTAGGAAGACTGCTGAAAGTCATGGTGGAGATCGTAGGAGTAAAAGTCATAGCTGACTTTGCAGTAATAGAAATTGTGGAAGATTCAGACCCCTACACTACGCTCCTAGGTCTGGATTGGGCTATAGACGTTGGGGATGTCATCAATCTCAAAAATCACAACATGGTGTTTGAGAGTAATGGTACGCGCGTAATAGTACCACTAGATCCCGCCAAAGGTGCGCGGTATACAGAGCCAATGTATGAGGAGGAGGAAATCGATCACATCTACAAATTAACTACGCAGGACGAAGACTGGGTTAACCCCACGAAAAAAGGAGTACTCTATTGGGAGAAGGAAAATGAATGCTTTTCCGACCCGGATGGGGAACTAGAGAATTGGAAAACCTAAGTTGCATGATGTTCCTGCCAAATATCCCCGGTCGCAGGGCCCCCTGCTGCATTTCTTCGCAGGTAAGATAACTACCCCACTTTCGATGAGTCCGATAGCATCCGTAATTTCGAGAACACCGGAAGCTGGTTCCACAGAGAACAACGGGCCTCGGGCCTCAATATACTCCATGGGGCCGGACACCTACACGATGGTGGGATACCCACAAGAAAGCATTCCGACCGGGAAACATGCTCTGGACAGGATGTTTCTATGGTTCGCCCCTCATTGATATACATCTAAGATAGGCTCCTCCGACTCTAGATCCTCGTATATATCTGCGCACTGTAAGCGGTAGCCGTGAAGACAACCACTTTGTAACACTTATTTCATCCATTTTTACTCTTCTCTATTATATCATTTGTTATAATTTATCATTTAAATCCATTTTATAAATGATTTATGCTCTTATGGATGAAAATTATTTATCTTCCTTTATTTCTAATAAATTGATAATTATGAATTATTTTATCAATGATAGTTTTAATAAGTTGGTTATAACATTATTCACCATTTTTAGCCTCCAAGGTAATTTCAGATTGAAGATTTGATCATTAAAAGTGCCAGCTCAGAAACGCGCTAGAATAAGGAGTGACAGTTTTGCGGTTGAGATTCTGAGCAAATGAGGACGAATCTGGAAAATCCGGAACATGGGTTTTGTCCAGAACGGACCCAATTAACTTTATGAAAGAACGGTTTGCCCAAATTCGGCCTGTGTTGAGAGATTCGCAGAGATCTTTAAGCACGATTTTCTCAGTTCTGTTGTTGCGGCCGTCCTCCAAATCTCAGCTAAAAAGCCAAATTCGACTTGCTGTTGTTGAAAGATGGATGTAAATATATTCTCTTGTTGATCAATTGGTTAGAATCAATCCAATTTTGTAAAAGAAATCATGTTGTAATTATCTATGTTGTAACTGCTCTCTGATCTTTCTCTATTTAAATGAAAACAAAGATCAGAGAGAGGGGGACTTCAGGGATGGATTCGAATGATGGAATTAAGGATGAATTAGAGAATCAGAATTGAGGATGGAAGAGAGAATGTATAATGGCTAAGAGATCGAAAGATTTCTTGTTGTAATCAGCTATAACTCTGCTTCGATGTTTTAATATAAATCTGGTTGCCATTCATTCTTTTCATCTGAAGTAGCCCAGCAGCGTCCGCTGGCGGCCAAGGGCCCAGCCTCTGGTGGATTGTGCTGCCGCTGTATATTATCTCTTTGATTTCTGCGTGGTTTGTTTATTATTGTTATTTGGTAATTTGATATGTTTCATGAATTAATATTACATGCTCTGTTAATATTGAATAATTGAAGTTGTTACAGGTGGAATCGTGGATTGACTCTGCATTATGTTATTGATTCGTTCAGAGTTCATTACATGTTATCAGCCTTAATTAAGTACTCTTACTGTTCTATTACAGAGCTGTTATATTAACATTTGTTTCATATATTCGTTTGAGGTAGTGTTCTTCATAATCATTGGATTTATAAATAATAGTGTTCTGTTAGAAGCACAGTTGTATTCCTGTTGGTTCAGGTGGATCAGATTATTATTCCAATGTGTTGCGTGCGTTTCTGATTTATCAGTAATGTTCTATAATTCATTAATACTTAACGCTGTTCCATTAGTGTGATTTGTGTGAATTGCCTTTAGAGTGGAAGAATGATTATTTGATTGCAAAGAGTGCATTTGAGTTACTGTATTGTTTGTTATAAACTCACGGATTTAGTTATTTCACTATCGCCCCATTCCGTATTTGCTGCTCAATTCTTTATTTTCCGTTATCGCATTATCTTTGTCAGTGCGTAATCCATTCAAATCGCAGGCATCGTTACTCATTGCCTAGTCCGCACCGATGATCTGTTTCGATCGAAAAGCGACCGAAAAAAGGGATGGCCATCGTTGTGCTGCCATTTGTAATACATTGTATGGTTTTCCGAATGCATGATTTAAGTCTTAAAATGCTTTGTTGTAAGTAGATTTTATTTCCAGCTTTCATTTACTTTTTGATTTTAAGCACTATACTGCAAAACATTACTCTTGAGTAAATAGCCGCCTCAGACTGAGTACACTCTTGAAACAAAAAGTCGTCCCTGGGTTGATAATTAATGTGAAGGTAATTAGAGGTGAAAGAGACCCTTTTTATCGCTCCACACCGGACGTTCAAATGGTCCGACCGACTACCGAAGAATGGGTCCATCTTATTTGTGCATGCCTCGGGCCCTATCCCTGCCACTGTGCATTTAGACATGGAGTTACATCGCAGCACCCACCATCGGGAAATACTAAAAGAGGACTTTATGTGAACGTTTGGAAAATAATTGGGGACGAGACGCTCGACGAAGCCTTTGTGACATCGATGCATTTGTATTTAAGAAATCACACCACCACGTCGCAACCAGCGGTCCTAATATGGGAAGCACGTATGCAAGACATAGCCAACTCATTTGAACCTTGTGATGTTCAAGGTTATTATAATCCTCGAAACGTATATGTTCTAGAATCTGAAGGAGAATGCACCGTTATTGGACCTCTGTTGCAGAATATTGATGTGACACAACCTCTGAAGCTGCGCGAAGTTAATATTGGGACGGAAGAACAACCTAAGCTGGCTAAAATTGTGGACTATTGGGATGAAGGAACTGTAGGAAAAATTGCAGAACTACTTACAGAGTATCAGGACTTATTTAAGACAAATTTTTCTGAGATCAAAGGAATCACAGGGGACCTAAGGATTATGCACATCACTCAGAAACCTGAGGCGTGTATTGTCAAGCAGCAGCCTTATCAACTGAATCCTAAATATAAGAAAAAGGTCAAAGAAGAACTGGACAAAATGCTTACCGCAGGTATCATTGAACCAGTTGAGCAATCGGATTGGGTAAGTCCAATGGTCATCCAGGAGAAGAAGACAAATGGGGGAATATGCATCTGCATAGATCTCCGCAAGTTAAACGATACCTGCGTCCATGACCCCTTCCCTATGCCCTTCTCTGATGAAATCCTTGATAGCGTGGGTGGACAGGAGGCCTATTCCTTCACCGATGGGTTCTCAAGGTACCACCAGATCCGATATTTCCCTTGAAGATCGTAGCAAGACCACATTCGGCGACCTCCATCAGTCCTTTCACATAGCTCGGCGTTTTGGTTTCAAGAACACACCCGCTATTTTCTCAAGGGTCGTAGTGGTTGTATTCAAGGAGTTTATTCATAAGTTCCCAGAAGTTTATTTTGATGACTGGACGGTCTTCGGCCTGGTAAAGGAGCATGTCTATAACCTACAATTAATGTTGGATGCGTGCCAAAAGCACTAGATTTCCTTGAATATTAAGAAGTACATATTCTGTGTACCGTTCAGAATCTTGCTCGGACACATAGTATGTTGGCAAGGGTTGATGGTTGATCTTGCGAAGGTAGCCGTAATTATAAACCTTGCAGTCACAACCATGGAGAAACAACTGCATTATATTCTAGGGCACACGGGCTATTACAGGAAATTCATCCAGGGGTATGCACTGATCACAACACCCATGGAAAAACTACTAAAAAAAGATGTTTCCTTTTTTTGGAATGATGAATGTTAGAAGAGCTTTGAACTGCTCAAGGAAAAGATGATCGTTGCACCCATACTAATATTTCCTGACTGGTTGAAGGAATTTCATGTACATGTGGATGCGTTAGGCATCGCCTTGGGCGCTGTCCTCACTCAACCTGGAGAGGGGGATATTGATCACCCGGTTGCCTTTACGAGTCAGAAACTCTTGGGCGCAGAACGTAACTAGTCTACCACTGAGCGAGATGGATTGGCTATGGTATATGCGTTACAAAAATATCGGCACTATCTACTGGGTTGACACTTTAAAATGTTCACTGATCATTCAGATTTAAAATACCTGGTCATCAAGCCTGTGTTGGGGGGGGGGGGGGGAGATTTGTCGTTGGCTCTGTTGCTATTTTAGGAATACGATTTTGAGATCATCGTCAAGCCCGGAAGGTTGAATGTGGGCCCGGATCATCTGTCCCGCATCAAGACAGGGGAAGAACCTACTAACTTGGAGGAAGGCTTACCAGATGCGCAGTTGTTCACCATTAAGGTTGTTGACACACACTTAACTGATATCATTGAGCTCCTCACTACAGGCGTAGCCCCCGCAGAATATTCAGTGCAACAGAAGAAGGAGTTGGTTACTCGGGCAGCGGACTTTACTCTCATCGCCAGTCAGTTATACAAGCTAGGCGCGGATGAAATACTACGCAAATATGTCCTGGAACATGAACGGCCTGCTGTTTTGGTGGAAGCACACGAAGGTGTCGTAGAAGGCCACTATGCAGGGAGAGCAACGACACAAAAATTTTTGAGGGCTGGGTTATGGTGGCCTACCCTGCATCAGGATTCTTATACCTATTATAAATCATGCGACACGTGCCAGCGAACCGGACGGCCCTCATGACGAGATGAAATGCCATTACAGCCTCAAATGGCTCTACAGGATTTTGAAAAATGGGCCATTGATTTTATAGGACCCATCAATCCACTAGGCAAGAAAAAAGGTGCGCACTACATTATTATTTCCACTAACTACGTCACCCGATGGGTTGAGGCACAAGCGGTGAAGGATTGTACTGCGGATACTGCTGCGCACTTCATATTTGAGCAGATTCTGACTAGATTTGGCTGCCCAAAGATCCTAATAAGTGACAGAGGTACGCACTTCGTTAACCAAACAATTCAAGCACTGAATGAGGAATTATGGATCCACCATGCGAAGAGTACACCATAACATCCACAGGCCAATGGGGCAGTTGAAGCTTTTAACAAAATTTTGGAACAGGCATTAACTAAGGTTTGCAATGCCAATCGTAGTGACTGGGATGTTCGCATCCCCTCTGTTCTATGGGCCTACCGAAAAACCTGCAAGAAGATGATAGGCTGGACCCCCTTCCGAATGGTCTATGGCAAGGAAGCCATTATGCCCATAGAATACATTGTTCCTAGCCTACGTATTGCAGCATTTACAAATATGGCGGAATCAGATATCATAGAGGAGCGCCTTGCACAACTTTTGGCATTGGAGGAAGATTGGTTTATTGCTAACTTTCATCAATAGGTTTAGAAGGCCCATGATAAAGCCTGGCATGATCGACATATTAGCCAAAAGACATTCGTAGCAGGTGATCTCGTCCTTTTATATGATAGCCAATTTGTGAAACACCCAGGGAAATTCCTGCAGCACTGGCTTGGTCCCTACACCGTTAAGGAGATCACGAATGGTGGAGTAGTCTGGCTAGCTATCCTGTGTGGTGACCTCTTTCCTGGCTTTGTCAATGGTATTTGACTCAAGCCATATAGGGCTAAATGACTATATGGTGGCCACAGTACCTCGGGACGAGTCACAAGATTCTGTTGGGGGACCGTTGGAACAGGGTCTCCTACGAGCTATGAAACTGGTCGATTTTTTAATACTTTTGATCAGATTTAGTCTAGCGCAAGGGTTTTGGGGTGGGTCAAAGCCCCAAAAGCATTGTAATGGGTAAAAGGGAAAACCAGGGGTCCGAAAACCACGGTTTGCGGACCATAGGAAAGTTTAGGCTAGATTATTATAAATAGCGGAACATTTTGTATTGTAAGGTAAGAAATAAAGAGATATTGATGCAAATTGTGGTTTAAGTTGTCTGTTTGGGTTTTTGGGGAAAGGACTCCTACTGGTTGTGTGCATGGAGATCTAAAGTCCAGCTGTGTGCGGACCCTGCTGCTGTGTGCGCAGGCTGGGAAGGGGATTGTAAGAAGGAACTGATGAATTGATGAATAAGAAATATTGATAAAGAACTGAATCTATGTATACTGTCTTTTGTGAATCATTGGTACTTATTGCATTCTGTGCTTTTTGCATTTAAGCTGTGAAAAACCTGTGTAAGTGTGTTTACTGTATCTGGATCTATTCTGTTATGTTTTATGCTATATTATGCTATTGTCCTAGAAATATATAACTATAGATCTAGCGCACGTGGATGCGAAAGAGACCTATCAACCCTTCATGAGAAGAGGTGATCTAGGTATTACCCGGTCGAATGCAGCTCTGCTTGCCTTACCTATCCTTTCTCAGGGTGCGGAAACCTATTTCCAACACCCACCCATACTACTTCGGGTGAGACTTTGACCTGCGAAATCAGGTCACCGCCGAAAGGGCCAGTAGTATAAGGGTTTTTTGGCAAACCTTGAACTCCGAACCTAGGTCAGGACCCCTCGAGGAAACAATGAAACATAGCTAATTATTTGCAATGAAAGAGCCTTTGAATCCTTGGGATTATAGGCATGTGCCTCAATATCTTAAAAGGAGGACCAATACGTGATTTACCCTTTTTTTTATTTATCATACCTGTCATGCCCACATTTTGGACACATCTCTTTGTCTACATATTCTCCTCTATATATAATACAATCATTTGGACATGCATGATATGATATGTATTCAACACCCAACATTTTCAACAATTTCTTTGCCTCTTCGCAGCTACCAGGCAAGACATTATAACTCGAAAGAATCTTATCTTTGAATAACCTGTAGTTGGTGATCATGGGAAAATATATTAATAAATGTACTTTAATGTCGATATAATTATAACATTCATAAAATTTACCATTTGTAATGTTCATTGCAGTGTACTGATTATATTTCAAATTTATATAAGAGAGTACTTTATGGTAACTTACCTCAAAAGTTTCGAGAAACATGCATTCGACAAGCCAAAATTTGCTTTCAAGTCTTACAATAACATCGTTGTCCCCAAATGGATAGAATTTTACTGACCGCCAGGTCCAAAGAAAGGGGTGGTGGAAGCAAATTTAAGTCTTTCGAAAAAGGTGTCAGCAATATGAGCATCAGCCCCTAGCTGATCATTGTTTTGGAATGCATCTAACAACATTGTCTCCATGGCAATCGTATCCCTTAAGTAATCATCCATACCAACCTCTATTTGATTTCCTCCATTGCCAGCTTGTGAAGAACTACTATTGTTGTAGTCATTCCTAATTGGTGAATCTGGACGTAGCGGGAATTGAATTAGTGGTTGATTCAACCATTGTTGGTATCGTTCCTCTCCGATTTTTTCTCTTAATTCAGTCTTCTCTCGATTTGAAATTTTTGTGGGGTATAATGGAAGATGGTAGGTAGGTCATTCATCATCTCTAGAATCCTAATAATTAAAAAAAAAAAATTGAACATGATTAGTACAAAATATATGATATCAATTAGTAACCACGTTGACAATATTGCATGATTATAAATTGGTTTGACGTTGAAATAATTACATATTAATCAATATATATACCAAACAAGTATAATTATAGTTACCATCATTGTTCTAAGATTGTGGCTAGAAGATGCAATATTGTTACAATTGGCAGGGTAAAGTGGTTGTCCATTTTCATCCACCAAATGTGCCTTGCGGTATGCAGCTCCTGATAAGAAATTCTAACGTTTTGGAGTAGTTTGAATATTTTGTGCATCTGAACTCAATGTTGAATCTGCATGAACCTACAAATTTGTATACATTATAAATTTAATTAAGTTGTGCAAGATGACTACATGGATAAAAAACATAAATTCAATTAGATAGTGAAAATAGAAAACAAATCTGAAGTAAATATTACGTCTCCAGATGGATAGGGAGAAATCCGTGATGGACTTTGCGAAATATTATGGAACGAGATGGATTTTGAAGAATTTTCCATTCCATATAATATATGATATTTTCTCCCTGCATTTGAGAAAAACAACAATAAATATTGGTGCACAAACCTAAATGTAATTTCGGTGCGTAATGTATAGATAATCGCACCGGTGCATTTTGGGTATTGTGCACTGGTGCCGTTTTATAACCCGATGCACCAGTGCAGTTCGATTACAGGACGCACCAATAATGAATAACCGCAAATAAAAAAAGAGCAACCCTATTTTCTTTAAGTGAAAAAAACGGTAAATTGAAAAATGGGTGGCAAAATATTTTCAAAAATCTAATTTCATAAAAAATTTCTTTAAATACTAAACACTTCTCATTATTTCACTATTTTTGCAAAAAATTTCAGCCAGAGATTTGCAGGATACATAGCTGGAGCAAAGAGAGCACGAAAGCACTGTGGAGCAGGGAAATACGTTCAAACAAAAGTATTTAGACAATCAGAATTCCAAACCTTTGGTGTGTTGGGGTTCCCATGTTTTGGCCAGATTGGCAAGACCAAAAGATGAGACAACATCAAACCACTTTTAGACCCTGGAATCTAGCCCTCCTGGGTCCAGAGAGGGATCTCTCTATGTAAGAAAAGGTTTATGTCTTTGAAGCTCAAATTTTAAGATGTTAGGCTAGTTATAAGACTTGGGGTTTGTTTGTTTGATTGTTTGTTTGGTTGCTGGTCATCAGGAAAGAAGGGTTCAAAATAAGACAAGGATGAGCAAAGAGGATTTAGGCAGAGGTGAAGTATTCCAGGGAGCATTCAAAACCATTGGGAAATGGAGTCAGGAAAGGATTTTCTTACTAATCAATATGCAGGCTTTCAATTGGGCTAGTCATCTAAAACATTGGATCTTAAAGATGATAGTGTGGTATGGAATGGTAGGAGAAGAGGAACAACATAGTTCAAAACACAAAGTTGAAGACCTGGGATCAGAAAGAGACTTTGAACTCTAAATGCTTCGGCCTCCAGCTTGAGGGATCTTAGAAAGGTCAGCTGGTCGTACAAGGATCCTAGTGGACAGGGCTAACTCTAATCCCCAATGTTCCAAAATCTTCCAGCTAAATCCTAACAAGAACATCTAAGAATAGATTCATTCAATTCATACATCAGAGAGTAGGCAATAACATCCACTACACTGGTTAAATCAACTGAAATCAATTCTTAGATAACACATATAGTAGAAAACATCAAAGGCGAGGAGAGCAGAAACATAGGGTACCTAACAAGGGTAAATCCCGTGCCAATATTTTGATGCAAGCCAGTAGAAACGAAATGTAACGAATTAAACACAGAGATAGGAAAACATCACCGCTGCTTTAGATCAGGATCCAAATAAATGTGCCTATCATATTAAAAAGCAACACCAATCAAGTACAACATTTCCAATAGCTGGATACTCAGTCTGAAAACATCTTCCTCAACCTATCTTACAACTTTACACATAGACTTTGTCTCAAAAGAAACAGCTTGTAATTCTCTAATAACTGATCAACAACCTTTACAATGAGTTTCTTCATGAATTTATAGCTCCAGTGGAGCGGAGAAGGTAGGTGAAACACTAAATGAAGCATTAAACTCAAAAAAGAAAGAGGGCCGAAGCCCATTCTGTTTAAATCCTGTGCATTTATCTCTGGCACTCTTTGGGTGAAAGAGTGGTCTTCTCTAGGCTTCCATTTACTCTGGTATGTCTCTGATGTACTTTGGCTACAGCAATCTGTAGTACTTCTGGTGAATAAATAAAAGGTAAATAAATGATGCTGGGGCCTGCCATACTGTGAATCAAATGCTCTGGTAGCACAAGACTGTTGTCAGGGCTGGAAAATATCTCTAGAACACGACATAGGGTGAAAGCTGTATGGGCACTCTGTCCTTTATGGGGAAAACATTTTGCTGATGTGAAAACCCTGATATACATAAATTTCTGCGCGTTGTACCCTCTGTGTGCTCCATGATTTCTTCGATATGGTGCTTTGATGGCTCTGGGAAGGTTTCGCAGAGTTTTAACCCTGCTCTTTAAATGGCGATCATATCAATCACCTTCCCAGGCTTTGCTTCGTTATTTTGAATTCTGCACACAGTCCTTTCTGTATTTTTTCCGCTCTAATAAAGAATGTGTGATCATGGCGGCTTTCTCCTCTGATAACCTTGCAAAACATGAAAACTTGTTAAGAAAACCATGCATGGGGTGGTGGATGCAATGGGAATGACAAAAGTGGCCGTGAAGATGGTGATGCAACCGTGGAGGAATGGCGAGAAATGCTGTGGAAGACTTGCAGTGTGATGGAAATAGTGGGAAATAAAGTTGAAAGGTGGCGCAGATGGGGAAAATAAAATGAAAAAACTTATAAATTGACCTTTGAATGGAATATATAAATGGACAGGCGACAATGCAAAAAAAACACATGGGCAGATGACGTGGCGGGACGGGGTTACAGCGGGACTGAGAATAAATCTGGGCCGTCCGATCTCGAGAAGAGATCGATGGTGGAAAACACGTCAAAGGGTGATGGACAGTGGGCTAGGGGTACGGCGGCCTTGGGTTAACCTCTGCGCAAATCCATGGAGCGATCACCGTTGGATGGACGATCGCAGATCGGACGAATGACATGCAAATCACTCCGTGTCCTGTGCCGAACGATAATGCGCGATGAGTGAGTGGTTTTGAAACAGTGCCGCTGCCATGTGTCGCGCGATGAGTGGAATCACTGGTCCATCGGAAAATACTGCCCACCTCTCAAAGGTGGTGCGATATATACCGCTGGTTTCTGAACAGTGTGCAGGGACCACCGGGGCGAGTAAACTCTGATCGTTGATTTGGTAGGCAAATGAATGATTATGATGCGATGTACGAGGCGGAAAATGGAGTGAACGGTGGACACTATGGGAATGCAGCGACCATCCGATCTATATAGATCGACGGTTTGCAACATGCCCGATATGGATTTGAGATAAGTGCTTTTCGGGCTGGCGGGTGTTTCTAGCGTCGCGGTCGCGTGGTGGGAAAGTGCAGGGGTTTGGCCGAAAGGGGCTAGGCCCACATATATGGATAATATGGTCTTTGGGCCATTTTTAATGCATTTTTAGGCCAACAAAGGGTAACGATAAGGGAAATAAGGGGAAATAAAACCACACCAGGGGCGTGCGAATGGTTTTAAGGGGATTTTGGGAAGGTTTAGAAGGATTAGGGGAGGTATTTTGGGGGTGAAAAGGGGGAGTTTATCAAGGGGGAAAAAGGGTATTTTGCAGGAATACAAGGGATAAATGTAGGCCTTCTGGAGCATGGCTTTTGCAATCAGTGAGACTTTATAAAGGGAGTCAGCAGAGGCAATTTTACCAAAGGCAGAGGCACAGGAGACTTCAAGGATGATGTGTCTTCAGGGGAGATGCATTCCTTGAAGGCTCAAGAACAATTTAGCCCCCTACTTTGCTTGTCAAAAAATTATAGGGGGGCTAACAGTGGCTCCACATGGGGATGGCTTCTTCTTGAAGGAGTCAAGAATTCAGAGAATAGATCTTTGGAGTAGGCTAGGTGCCTGCTGCTTGAGCCACCTTTCTTCTTTAATTTTCAGTTGCCACAATTATGAAGACATCAATTTAGCAGAAACATTACCCCACCAATCTACCTACCCATCCTACAATCCTAGCATTTTCTCTTCCAAGGTTCATTTGAGCTAGCAGACCCTTTACATCTTTTAATTTTTTACAAACAAGAAAATAAACCTATTCTATTTCTACCCTTATTACTCCATGGGACCAGATTAAACTGTTGGTCTCACATGTTTCTCTACCTAATCTAATATCTGTTGGGATTAAACTGTCCAGCAGATTTCTTCTTTATATTCTACAACAAAAATTTAAAAACAGTCAAACTAGGATTAGACAGTCTAGTTTGCTGTGGGTCCAAGGCATAAAGACAATTGCTCATGGACAGAATTTTGCAGAAACCTGAAAACAAAATCTTAAGGACTTGAAATCTGAAGTTTTGTAGCATCCTTCTTTCCTTTGTGACTCAAGTTTTGAGCTTGTTAGAGTCACTTTCTTTACTTCATTTCAGCTCTGGTTTTGGGCTTGTTAGAGCTGATTCTTCTTCCTTCTTTGCTGGTCCAGGTTTTGGGCATGTTTGAACCAACTATCTTTACTTTCTTTGGCTCGGGTTTTTATCATGTTAGAGCCAATATTTTCACTTCAGAGGTTTATTTTTTGAGCATGTCTGAACCTCTCCTTTTTTTTTTTTTTTTGGAAACAAAACACTGCAATGGTATATACAATGGAGATGTAAACTAGAAATTGGAAATCAACAGAAGTAGTGTTTGAGCATCCTGCCATTGACAGGACCCCCAAACAGCTCTGTACCATCTAACTCTTGTAGAAAAAAGGCATTTGGACCCGCCGTGGCCTGGATGATGTAGGGACCTTGCCACAAACTGTCAAACTTGCCGTGCTTTCCTTTGTCCTCTCTCCTTGAGTCCCACTTCAGAACTTTATCTCCAATTTTGAAATCAGAGGCCTTAGTTCTTCTGTCAAACAACTTCTTTATGTTCTCCTAAACTTTTAGATCTCTATTATAGACTTCTTCCCTTGTTTGCTGGAGATGGATGGTTTGATTTATCCTCCTCACCATACTGTCTTCTTCTGTCTGAATCTCCTGGACCAGCTTGATCACTGGTACCCCAAGGCTGGTGGGAAACACTACTTTTTTTCCATAGACAAGATGATGTGGTGACATGCTAATGGATTTCTTTGTTGTAAGCCTGTCAGCCCACAGGGCATGCACTAACTTGTTATGCCATGACTTTTTGTTCTCTTCCAGCAACTTTTTGATGATGGTCACCAGGCTCTTTTTTGATGATTCAACTAATCCATTGGCCTGAGGGTAGTAGGCAGTTGAATGACTGAGTGTTATTTGATACTTGTGACAAAAATCAACCATTTTCTTGGATCCAAAAGCGGCAGTATTATCAGTGATTATTTTCCTTGGGCAGCCAAACCGAGAGAGGATATGACCTTCTAGGAACCTAATGATGACTAAATCTGTGGCATTCCTAGTAGGTATGGCCTCTATCCACTTAGTGAAGTAGTCTGTGGCTGTTAAGATCTGTTTGTGTTGTGCAGAGGAAGCAGGATGAATTTATCCTATGAAATCTAGGCCCCATTGCATAAAGGGACCTTCAACAGTGATGGGTTGTAGAGGTAAGGGGAGGAGTTTTCTTTTGCCTTCAAAAATCTGGCATTTGTGGCAGGCAATTATCATATTATGGATATCATTGAAGAGTGTAGGCCAATAGTAACCAACTCTGAGTATTTCATTTGTAGTGGCTTTCCAGTTCAGGTGACCTCCACACTCTCCTGCATGGAATTATTGTTTAATCTTTTTTGCTTCAGATTCAGGCAAAAATTTAAGCAATAGGTCGTTTGGATTTTTCCAGTATAATCCTTAATTCATTATGCAATAGCTTTTGGCTTTTAGCTTTAAGAATTTGGCTTTGGTCTTTGATAGTTCAGGAGGGGCATTGAGGTGCGTAAGCACATACATAATACCTAAATACCAAGGAGAGCTCTGAAACTTCTCTTCAACAGTGGGATCAAGCAATCCCTACTGCTCATCCAAGACATATACCATGTTAATGTTGAGGGCTTATAGATTTGATTCAGCCATTAGTTGAGCTAAGCCCTGACCTTTGATCAGTTTGGTGGGTTTTATCTCAAGGTCGTACTCTAAGATCATAGCAATCCATTTGCCCCTCTTCCCATATGGGTCTTGGGAAAATATGTCTTTAACCACTATATTTGGCACATAGGCTATGGTGTGGGAATGCAGTATGTACACCCTAAAGTCTTTCAAGGCCTTAACCAGAGCATAGGCCTGTTTTTCCATTATGTTGTGTTTCAAGGGTGCATCTCTGAGTGCTTTGCTGAAGAAAGAAATGGGTTGTTCCATTCCCTCTAGATTTTTCTGCAGCAGAACTGCAGCCACTATATGCTTACAGGAAAATGAAAAGATCAGGAAATCTTTCGAGAAATCTAGGCTGATTAGGACAGGAGCCTGGGTGAGTCCAAGTTTAACTGATTCAAAATATTTCTTAGCTTCAACAGTCCACTTAACTCCTACACCCTTCTTCAACATGTTAGTCATATTCCCAAGGTGTTCAGCTATATTGGGAATAAACCTCCTAAGGAAGTTGGTTTTCCCAATGAAGGACTGTAACTCTTTGATATTTCTTGGGTGTGTGATTTATAGTATTCCCTCAACTCTTTTTGGGTCTATCCTAATCCCCTTATCAGATATAATGTGGCCAAGAAGTTTCCCTTCCTGTAGTCCAAATACAGTCTTTTTGGGATTTAATGACAGACCAAACCTTCTACACTTTTCAAAGACTCTCCTCAGATGTTTTAAGTGTTCTTCTTCAGTTTTGGAGTAAACTGTTATGTCATCTAGGTAGATGACAATTAAATGTCCTATCTCATCTGAAAAGGCTATGTCCATTGTTCTTTGGAAGGTGGCTCCAGCGTTCATCAGTCCAAAGGGTATTTTGACATACATAAAGGTGCCCCATGGAGTGGTAAAGGCTGTCTTGAGTTGGTCTTCTGGGATTACTAAGACTTGGTTGTAACCTGAAAAGCCATCTAGCAGGGAGATCATTTTTTAGCCTACTACCCTCTGAAGGATGTGTTCCATTTTTTGCAAGGGGTAGTTATCTTTGAGTGAGGCTCTATTAAGATTCCTGAAATCAATGCATAATCTGATCTCACTTGTTTTCTTTCTCACAGCCACTAGGTTTGATACCCAATTAGAGAACCTCACAAGCACAATTACACCTGCCTCATACATCTTCTTAATCTCTTTTTCCACTGCAGGCAATTGTTTTGGGTTTATTCTACGAAGTTTTTGTCTGAAGGGTTTCTGATTTTCTTTCAAGGGTATCTTATGTTGTATGATGTTTGTGTCATAGGCCCTTAAGTCCTCATAACTCCAAGAAAACACATCAATGAATTCCTTGAATAGGTCAATGTATCTCTTTTTCATGTTTGCAGGCAGGGACTTAGCCAATTTGATCATTTTAGGCTTATCTTTAGTGCCTATGTTGCATTCCTCGACATCAGAGTCTGCATGTTCTATTGTGGGCTTTTTTTCTACATCATCAAAGTCAAAAAGGTCTTCTAAAGGGGCCAGACCTCGAGGTATGTTCTTATCTTTGGTCTGCAGCACCTCTACTTCTTCACTATCTGCGTTTTCACATTTTTCGTTTGGATTTCCAATCTGTTCGTTTAAAGAGTTTATTTCTATGTTACAGGGTGTTTCTTCCTCATCTGAGGATTCTTCACTTAGGTAGCAACTGTCAGATTTGGAGTCTGAATCATAAAATTCAAACTCATTTCTGCCTACCAGGAAATCTTCAATCTATTTATCTCCTTCAAAAACCTGCCAATATTTTTCATTGTCCAGCACTGCAGTTCTGAATTTGGTCTCAATGATGATCTGTTGGTCGCTTGGAGTCTTAGGGTATGAACTAGCTAAGCAAGCTAACTCGTTTGAAATGACATTTTGACTCCTAGGAACAAACACTAATTCGTATTCAACAAATTTTTTCAATAAATCCATAGTGTCATTCCTGTAGGCTCTTAGTCTAGGATGTTTTGTTGTGTATTCACCATTCACCTGTTTGATAATCAGCTCAGAGTCCCCACGCACAGTTATCCTACGGGCTCCTAATTTTCTCAACAGATTTAAGCCTAGGATAAGAGCTTCATATTCTGCAATATTGTTTGTATATTTGAAGTGCAGGTTGTAGGCATGGCTCTCTGCGTAATCACTCTCTGGGTTATGTATCCACACTGCTGCTCCAATAGTTCTCTTGGTGCATGATCCATCGAAATTCATCTCTCACAAGGTTTCATTTTTCGTTTTATCATCACTTCCTCCCCTACAGCTGGGTTCGCCATTATGTTGCATTATAGGAGCTGCACTAGCTTGTGGGTTGTTTTGTTTTTCGTCATGGGTGTGGAAATCAGAGAGGTGACTAGGTGGCTGATTAGGTTTTGTTTCTGGTTCACTTTGAGTTTTTGTTTCAGTGCACTATTCTGAGTTTTCTACATCTTTCTCCTCCGAGTCTAGAGTAGCCATTATGTTTAAGTCCATGGGCTCTGTTTCCTTGTTTGTATCTTTGTTTTTGGACTCTGACCCTTTTGAGGATTCGTCATTACAGAGGATGAAGGAGTCAAGGTTTGTATGTACAAAGTATAAAGGTGAATTTTCAGGCTTTTCGGGGCTACTAACCAGGAATTTCATTTGTGCCTCTTTGTACAGTGTTCTAAGTTGGACAAATATTGGGATTGTGGCATAAGCCCCATCCATCTGCATTGTTCCTTGCAGCTTGGCTCCCCATGATCTTGATAATAGCATGCCATACTTGGGTGGCACATCTGCCACAACAACATCCATGACCATACACTTGGCTGGAATCTGGGTAAGGCTCACACATAAATCTTTGATCAGGCCAAGACACTTTACTCTGCTAGAGTCAAATGAATATAGGTCTTTATAGGGACAGGTTATCTCTAGGCCTAGTCTTTCTGTCACCACTTTAGGCATCGGGTTGTGTGATGCCCCAAAATCATGCATTGCATTGTGGAGAATCTTATCATGGATATTAAGACTGATATAAAAAGGAGGCACTACCCCTTCCTGAAACTTTCCTTCTATCTTTGGACCAAACAGAAGGGCAGGTTTATCATCACTCAGATTGCAGTGTCACTGTTCCCACCTAAATTTAATGCTTTAAAAATTTGGCCTTTATATACATCTTGAGTGGCCAGCTCAGAAAGTGGGACAGAGATTTTAATTTTTGCAATCTCACTCTCCAAATTGAAAGTGGACTGACTCTTTGGAATTTTCAACTCTGTTTTGTTAGTCACCACCTTACTGGCTAAATCAGTGTGCTGATTCTCACTATGTACAGTGTTTGTGACAGTTTTATCAGGAGCACTAACTGCAGTGCTAGTGCTGCTAGTTGGTTGGTTTTGTTTATCAGCGTTTTGGTTGTCTTTTTCTTTGTTCCTCCCAGAGCTCTTAGCTGCTGATTTGTTACTTTCAGCAGTTGCGTTAGAAGATTTCTCAGGCCTTTTCTTGATGGTAACCTCAGAATCTTTTGGTTTGGTATTATCTAAGCTATTTTTTCTTCTAAGTTCATATTGTTCTCTGACCTGCATCATGGCATTTTCAAATCCTAACCTGTAATCCTCATATTCTAACCATTCCTCATCCCAATATGAGGGTGAGGGTTGATCTTCTTCTGTGTAACAGTTATGGATTGAATCTTCTGTTTCAAACATGTTTATTGTGTTTCCCTCAGACTCTTTAATGATTCCCTCATCTTCATCTAAAAGGTTCTCTTGGAATGGGGGAATAACTTGCTGATCTGATTCTCTTTGTCTGTTGGGGGTGGCATTATTCCTTCTAAAGTTTTGGTTCTGGTTATGGTTTTGATTTCTGTTTTGGTTACTAACTGTGACAACCATTTTTTCCATCACTTGTTGTAGATTTTCCACCTTTTTAGATAAACGGTCATAATTTGGATCAGATGTGGAAGCTACATTTTCATCTCTATATGTTACCCTTTTTTCAACTCTCAATCTTGCTTTTTTCTCGATCAAATTTTCCTCTACACTCACTTCTCCTTTTTGCATGTCTTCCAATGTGTTGTAATCCCTCTCCCTAAGCTGGTAGGCCATGTTAGCATCAAGGCCTTCAGGGTATCTCACTAGGACCATACCTAGGGGAGTTTTCATGTGTGGAGGAAGAGCATTATAAATGTTGTTAAATCTCGTTGAGTAATCATGGATACTCTGTCCTACGTTTCTTTTAAGGTTCATGTATTCTGCTAGGATTTGGCGAGGATTGGCCTTGACTTCCCATTTGTTTATGAAGGTTTGATATAAAGCAGGGAGGTCTTGGATACTGTTAGGAGGTAGGCCTTTGAACCATTTCTTCACATCACCTCCTAAAATCTGAGCAAAGATTCTCATTTTGACTGTATCATCATCTATCTCCATGTAGTCAAAAGAATCTTCCATCCTATCTACATGGTGTTGTGCTGTGGTAGATTCTTTGGTAGTGAAGTGTGGGATTTTTTATTGATAATCATTGGGTAAAGGTACTAGAGGCTGGGGTAAAACCAAAGGTGCATACCAGGCTGCCATGATGATGTTTTGATGAGGTAAGGTGTTGACTTGAGCAGTTGGTATATGGATGACAGGGATGCTAGGACCAGCAGAAGTCTGTTGAGCAGATTTAGGATGACTGAGCCCCAAGTTTTGAATGAAGTGAATATCAGGAGGTGTAGATGGAGGGGTCTGTATATTCCCAGGGTGTTTACCACTTTGGGGTGGTGAACCAGGGAGCTCAAGGTCTGGCTGGTCTAGGACACTGAATGACCTAGTTCTTGGTAAACTGTTTTGCGTGCCCAGGTCAAAAAATGGGTCTGATAGAGCTGAAAAGTCTCCTGGTGCAAAGTTAGCTCTCTGAATATGGCTGGAAATAGCTAGTCTTTTAGGTGCAGGAGATCTCTTGATGATGCTCTCAGGGTTATCAACTATTTCAGGGGGGTCTGGGTTAGGGTAAGCTCTTGTATGAATGGTTCTTGAAGCCAGAATGTTATTTTCCAACCGAGTAGCTTAGCCCTACTTGTTACTTCTATTGTGGTTGATGTTGTTTTGGGGGCTGGTCCCCCAGTGGAGTCTAATGTGAAACCAAGATAATCAGCAGGCCTACTGATCACCAGTGGATTCTTTAAATCGTATAAAAATTATGGAGTCGCCAGGTGGAAGGTTTTAGGATACTTCTGGAGGGTACACTGTCCACCACAGTGCTTATGAGATGTCCCTTTTCAAGGATATCTTCACAACACAGCAAACTCCAACCAGAGATTGACTGGGAGGTATTTTACCAGATATGTCACCTCTAAGAGAGTGTGAGATCTGGAGGCTACCTGGCCCATTCCAGACTCTGTCTAAGAGTGTGGGAGAAAACACAACAAATGGTATAGAGGTTGATCTGTGAATAGAAGTGTTTAACTGCCAACTTAACCAGAGATTGTAGGTTTCTGAAGCTCTTATGATGTAGTAAGGTGAGGAATACTCAGAATGTTCCCCAGCGGAGTCGCCATTATGTTGGGGTTCCCATGTTTTGGCCAGATTGGCAAGACAAAAAGATGAGACAACATCAAACCACTTTCAGACCCTAGAATCTAGCCCTCTTGGGTCCAGAGAGGGATCTCTCTATGTAAGAAAAGGTTTATGTCTTTGAAGCTCAAATTTTAAGATGTTAGGCTAGTTATAAGGCTCAGGTTTTGTTTTTTTTATTGTTTGTTTGGTGGCTGGTCATCAGGAAAGAAGGGTTCAAAATAAGACAAGGATGAGAAAAGAGGATTTAGGCAGAGGTGAAGTATTCCAGGGAGCATTCAAAACCATTGGGCAATGGAGTCAGGAAAGGATTTTCTTGCTAATCAATATGCAGGCTTTCAATTGGGCTAGTCATCTAAAACATTGGATCTTAAAGATGATAGTGTGGTATGGAATGGTAGGAGAAGAGGAACAACACAATTTAGAACAAAAATTTGAAGACCTGGGATCAAAAAGATACTTTGAACTCTCAATGCTTTGGCCTCTAGCTTGAGGGATCTTAGAAAGGTCAGCTGGTCATACAAGGATCCTAGTGGATAGGGCTAACTCTAATCCCCAGTGTTCCCAAATCTTCCAGCTAAATCCTAACAAGAACATCTAAGAACAAATTCATTCAATTCATACATCAGAGAGCAGGAAATAATATCCACTACACTGGTTAAAGCAACTGAAATCAATTCTTAGATAACACATATAGTTTAAAACATCAAAGGCGAGGAGAGCAGAAACATAGGGTACCTAAAAAGGGTAAATCCCATGCCAATATTCTGATGCAAGCCAGTAGAAATGAAATGTAATGAATTAAACACAGAGATAGGAAAACATCACCGCTGTTTTAGATCAGGATCCAAAGAAATGTGCCTGTCATATTAAAAAGCAACATCAGTCAAGTACAACATTTCCAATAGCTGGATACTCAGTCTGAAAACATATTCCTCATCCTATCTTATAACTTTACACAGAGACTTTGTCTCAAAAGAAACAGCTTGTAATTCTCTGATAACTGATCAACAACCTTTACAATGACTTTCTTCATGAATTTATAGCTCCAGTGGAGCGGAGAAGGTAGGTGAAACACTAAATGAAGCATTAAACTCAAAAAAGAAAGAGGGCTGAAGCCCATTCTGTTTAAATCCTATGCATTTATCTCTGGCACTCTTTGGGTGAAAGAGTGGTCTTCTCCAGGCTTCCATTTACTCCGGTATGTCTCTGATGTACTTTGGCTGCAACAATCTGTAGTACTTCTGGTGAATAAATAAAAGGTAAATAAATGATGCTGGGGCCTGCCATACTGTGAATCAAATGCTCTGGTAGCACAGGACTGTTGTCAGGGCTGGAAAATCTCTCTAGAACACGGCATAGGATGAAAGCTGCATGGGCACTCTGTCATTTATGGGGAAAACATTCTGATGGGGAAGTTTTCACAGAGTTTTAAACTTACTCTTTAAATGGCGATCATATCAATCACCTTCCCAGGCTTTTCTTCGTTATTTCGAATTCTGCACACAGTCCTTTCTGCATTTTGGCCGTTGTAATAAAGACTGTGTGATCATGGCGGCTTTCTCCTCTAATAACCCTGCAAAACACGAAAACTTGTTAAGAAAACCATGCATGGGGTGGTGGATGCAATGGGGATGACGAAAGTGGCCGTGCAGATGGTGATGCAACCGTGGAGGAATGGCGAGAAATGCTGTGGAAGACTTGCAGTGTGATGGAAACAGTGGGAAATATAGTTGAAAGGTGGCGCAGATGGAAAATAAAATGAAAAACCTTTGAAATTGACCTTTGAATGGAATTTATAAACAGACGGGCGACAATGCGACAAAAACACGTGGGCAGATGACGTGGCGGGACGGAGTTACTGCGAGACTGAGAATAAATCTGGGCCGTCCGATCTCGGGAGGTGATCGATGGTGGAAAACACGTCGGAGGGTGATGGACAGTGGGCTAGGGTTACGGCGGCCTTGGGTTAACCTCTGTGCAACTCCATGGAGCGATCACCGTTGGATGGACGATCGCAGATCGGACGGCTGACATGAAAATCACTTCGTGTCTTGTGCTGAACGATAATGCGTGATGAGTGGGAAGTTTTGAAACAGTGCCACTGCCACGCGTCGCGCGATGAGTGGAATCGCTGGTCCATCAGAAAATACTACCCACCTCTCAAAGGCGGTGCGATATATACCGCTGGTTTCTGAACAGTGCGCAGGGACCACCGGGGCGGGTAAACTCTGACTGTTGATCTGGCGGGCAAATGAATGATTATGATGCGATGTACGGGGTGACAAACAGAGTGAACGGTGGACGCTGTGGGAATGCAGCGACTGTTTGATCTATATAGATTGATGGTTTGCAACACGCCCGATATGGATTTGAGATAAGCACTTTTCGGGCTGGCGGGTGTTTCTAGCGCCACGGTCGCGTGGTGGGAAAGGTGCAGGGGTTTGGCCGAAAGGGGCTAGGTCCACATATATGGAGAATATGGTCTTTGGGCCATTTTTAATGCATTTTCAGGCCAAAAAAGGGTAATGATAAGGGAAATAAGGGGAAATAAAACCACACCAGGGGCGTGCGAATGGTTTTAAAGGGATTTTGGGAAGGTTTAGAAGGATTAGGGGAGGGATTTTGGGGGTTAAAAGGGGGATTTTATCAAGGGGAAAAAAGGGTATTTTGCAGGGATACAAGGGATAAATGTAGGCCTTCTGGAGCACGGTTTTTGAAATCAGTGAGACTTTATAAAGGGAGTCACCAGAGGGAATTTTACCAAAGGCAGAGGCACAGGAGATTTCAAGGATGATGTGTCTTCAGGGGAGATGCATTCCTTGAAGGCTCAAGAACAATTTAGCCCCCTACTTTTCTTGTCAAAAAATTATAGGGGGGCTAACATGGTGATTCAAACCTTGTACCATGAAATTTCAAATGATATGAGTAAAGTTTATTGTTTTTTTTTACTTTTTTCTGCAGTTTTTTTTATGTAGTAAAAGAAAAAATCAAAGTTTATTTTTTTATTTTTTACTTTTTTTCTGTAGTTTTTTTTATGCAGTAAAAGAAAAAAATCAAAGTTTATTGTTTTTTTACTTTTTCTGCAATTTTTTAACCTTTTATGCAGTTTTCAGAAACAAAATTAAAAAAAAAAATCCATTTTTAGAAATAAAAACCCTAGATTCTTTTTGTTTATGCCCTTTCTTCTCCCTCTTTTTGTAATTTCAGAATTAGGGTTTTTAAATTTAGATTTATAGGGTTTTTATAGTCATATGACATCCAACCCACGAGACGACTTGCATAATCGGATCCCAGTCCATGTTGGCCCTTGCGTGAATTTAAAAAAAAAAACAGATTTTTTTTCGTTGGTGCGCCCTATGTAACATAGCACAGCAGTGCGCTCTGTTATACCAGCGCACCGCGAAAGTACAGTGATAAAAAATAAAAAAATAAAATATGTTTTTACCAGTGTGATATATGTAACATATGGCACCGGTGCACTATTTCATTATGGTGCACTGCGAATGTGCTGTTTCGCCAAAAAAAAACCATTTTAGAAACAAACCCTACATTATTTTTGTTTCTACCCTTTCTTCTCCCTCTTTCTGTGATTTCAGAATTAGGGCTTTTCAATTTATATTTATAGGGTTTGTATTGCTAAATATAAGCCTAAGACATCCAACCCACAAGACAACCTGCATAATCGGATCCCAATCCATGTCAGCCCTTGCGTAAATTAAAAAAAAAAAAGATTTTTTTTTTCGGTGCGCCCTGTGTACTTGAGTGCACCAGTGCGCTCTATTATCCCAGCGCACCGCGCAAGTACTATGATAAAAATTTGAAAAAACAAAATATTTTTTCTTAGTGCGCCATTTGTAAAATATGCAGCTAGTGCGCTATTTCATTATGGCGCACCGCAAGTGTTCTGTTTCGAAAAAAAAAAAACTTTCAAAAAATACAAACCTTACATTCTTTTTGTTTCTGCCCTTTCTTCTCCCTCTTTCTGTGATTTCAGAATTAGGGCTTTTCATTTTATATTTATAGGTTTTGTATTGCTAAATATAGACCTAAGACATCCAACCGACGGGACGATTAGCATAGTTGGATCCCAATCCATGTCGGCCCTTGCATGAATTAAAAAAAAACAGTTTTTTTTTTTTTTAATCGATACACCCGACTTAACCTAGCGCACCGGTGCTCTTTATTGTACAAGCGCACTGCATAAGTAATGTGATAAAAAATTAATAAACAATTTTTTTTTATCAGTGCGCCATATGTAAAATATGGCACCGGTTTATGCTACAAAAACTAACATTGGACGATTTTTATTATTTTATCATGGTTAACCGGTGCGATGATTGAAATGTAGCGCACCAGTGCTCCTTGTTGACATAGAGCACCGTACGGTCTATTATACTGTTTGTGCAGTGCGTTTCTAAGACACCCATGCACCAACGTCAGTGCGTACACCATGAATGGCGCACCGGTTTCTTGAGATTTTTTTTTTTACTTGAAAAGTTGACAATTTATTTATAAATATATCAATGAATGATATGGTATAGGTTTTAGATTGATAAAGAAATGATTAACAAGAGATCAAGTAACAAAAATACTGATAACACATCAAGAAAAGCAAAAAAGGCAAGTTCTTTGTAAATTCTTTACAAAAAATATTATTTTTGAACTATATGTAAGTTTAACTAATATGTATTGTTTACTGTGTATCATATAGAGCCACAAAATGACGAAGCTCGATAAGATTATTTCTGATCTAGGACCAGAAGAGCTTAAAATCTTGATGGAAAAATTGCAAAAGGATGAATCAGGTGAATGAAAAAATACTATTGATCCAATATGAGTTTCTTTTTTTAGTTTTCATTAATAATATAATTAAAATTATTAGATAAAATGTGTCAAACAGTCTATTAATTCACATCTATTTAATTTTCTACAGGGACCAACAACTCAGAAAAGGAATGTTGTTCTAAGAAAAGAAAAAAATTGAACATTCCTTTTCTGAGTTGTTGGTCCCTGTAGAACATTAGAAAAGAAAAAAATTGAACATGCAAATGAAAATGAATTGCTCCTTAGCTCATCTGGAGTAGTGCTGGAGGTGAACGAAAGGGGGAAAAGCTTTTACAAAAGTTTGAGGGATCTAGTGGAACGAATGTATAGACGTTATTTCCACTTACAATACAAAAACCAATATAATGATTCCACAACCAAATTTTATCTGAAGTACAAGAAGCGTTTCCAGAGAATTGGTCAATGAGACATGTCATACTTTTAATAGAAAAAACATACAACAACAAAAAAGAAGGAATGAAAAAGTAATATTCATTTAAATGTTTGTCTAGAATTATTTATAAATATCACTTTTTTTATACTTACTTTTCATATATCAATATAAAAATTAAATAGTTTATTGTCATGTTACATTTTTAGGAAGATTATGAAAATCTCAAAAGATGAACGAGTTGATATCAGAAATATGCCAGTAGGAATGTCCAAAAAGGTGTACAATGAGATGGTCAAAGAAATGGAAAAAATTGCATAACGGGAGGAGCCATTTCAACAACAACGTGCTTTAAATGTAATATATAATCATTGAATTTTTCGATCATTAGGTACAATAAATAAACAATTTAGCATTAAATATTAATTTTCAAGTATTTTCTTGCAGAAAATAAAAGAAAATGGAACCCATTCAGCACATAAAACAGGACAACAAGGAAGAAATGGATTGATATCTAAGTTTTTGAGTAATTGTTACTTCCTTATAACAACTTAACTAGATTTAATTTTTGTATTTTTTAAGTTGTTTTACAAAAATCATCATTGAATGTCTTCAAACAGGTGCTAACATACTAAGAAGAACCATCAGAGGAATTGATTGAAATTGGGTTAAATATGGGTTGTGAGTATATGTTGACATATCAGAACTTAATTGTGGAATTTGTAAGCATCTATCGATCTTGTTTTACTTAGCCCCATCTATAATTAATAGAAAAAATAAATCTTTTATATTAAATATATGATTTTTTATGGGGTATAAAACTTGCAGGAAACAAAGTATGGAACTGCGCCAACAGATCAAATCTTGAAAGATGGCATGTTGCATGGTTTTGAAAGAATGTGTATAGTTTATGATTCAATTGTCGCATTGGTACATCATTTATTTTCTATTTACATAGATGTATAGTATTTAATATTGCAATTTTCATTATTCTCACCAATGTATATACACTCATTTCAGTTTATTTTATGTTTGTAGATGGAAGGTGAAGAAGAAGAAAACAATCAACACCGTGAACAAAACATTCCTGAAAATAACCCAAGTCATGGAAGTAGCTCTAGCAGTGACATTAGTTCAAGCAAAGAATGATGATCATTATGTTTGGATATCAAAACAAGGCATTGTATTTTTTGAAATATGTCTGTGAAATAAGACATTTTCTTTAATGTAATGGACATAGTGTCCCAATTGAAAGATAAAGGGATACCAATAACTGTCCCATTTTGTATGACAAAGAATGTCTTATTCTTATATATATGTGTGTGTGTGTGTGTGTGTGTGTGTGTTTTAATTTATTCTATTGCTTTCTCCATTGTCGCTATTGTGTTCTCCATTGTCGTTCTCAAATGCACTAATAAAAATTTAATTCATATGAATATTGTTATAAGATATATATGTGTCGACTTTTGATGAATAATGAATTTTAAAAAACCACAATAATTATGATATGATATAACAAATTAATCCAAACATCATATTCAAATGCTTTAATAAAAATTTAATTAATATGAATATTGTTATAAGATGTGTCAACTTTTGATGAATAATGAATTTAAAACAATCACAATAATTGCACTGTCACAGGTCGATGTTTCTAAAAAATACAAAATGAAAATCGGTGCGTGTATTCTTACACCGGTGCTTTTTTATTCTTAAGCACACTGGTGCGTTTTTAAGACCTATGGGCACCGCACAAATACCAAAACCAATTAAAAATATTGAGGCGTTTGTGCAGTATGGCACGCCGGTGCATTTATGTCTATATACGCACTGGTGCCGTTTTACGACCTGTGGGCACCATACGAATACTGATACCAATTATCAATCTCGGTGCGTTTGTGTGATACTATGCATCGAGGCATTTTTGTGTCTATACGCATCAGCGCATTTGTACGACCTATAGGCACTGCACGAATACTGATACCAATTATAAATCTCGGTGCATTTGTGTGATACTGCGCACCGTGGCGTTTAAGTGTCTATACGCACTGGTGACTTTGTATGACCTATGGCCACCGCATGAATACCGATACTAATTATAAATCTCGATGCATTTGTGTGATACTGTGCACCGGTATGTTTCTATAAGTCTACGCACTAGCGCGTTGATACGACCTATGGGCACTGCTCAAATCTCAAGACCAATTAGAACGGCCCCATGTGTTGTATCACCAACACTACGCCCGGTGTTGTTTTATACCTTAACTGCCCGATGCATTTTCCTTCGACCGCCTCGGGGCTCCGGCTACAGGTACGCACCGGTACATTAAATCCTGATTAGCGCACCGATGAAAAAAACATCCGTAATTACCTCCGGCTGCCCATTTTTTTTATTTGTGTTGTATTTTCATTAAAAGCTCCGCCAAAACCTCCGTAACCATAAACGAATGTTGTAACAAATGTTTTTTTGACAATTTTGGCCAATTTTATAACACTAAAAACCTCCTTTATAACCTCTGCTAGAGGGTCTTTTCCTTGTAGTGTTATTTCTCCTCAGTTTCCCAAGGCTGAGAAAGGAGACCAAAGGAGGTAACCTCAGGCCAACTTTAGATTTGGTAGCTAGCCCTACCAAATCAGAGAGGGTTATCTCTACAATCTCACGGCAAATGAAGTAACTTGAGAGAAAAATAGACCTTAGGTTATATATTCAACTCACTAGGGTTTGATTTTAGGGTTTTGTTGGATTAGGATCATAGGTCTAGGAACTAGGTCAGGGTTTCAAATGATCATTGGCAAAGATAATATGGGGAAAGGTAGGTATGATTAGTGACACAATTGGTTGTCATTTATGGTATATGGTTAATTAATAAAGATCAAAATGAGCATAAGACTATGAATTCATTTATTAGAAGATATGGAACACAAACATGAAAATATCATCTAAACAGAGCATAAAAATATGAATTCTGCTTAAAAAATAATGAGATGATGATATGAAAGCATGCTAATGGTAGTAAGAAGTATTAAATATTCAATTTGATAATAAAACAGAGGAAAAACACTGTCAATATATATACCATAGGAATCCCAAGATAATAGTTGCAATTGTTTGTTATATTACTGCAAAAATGGTGTAAACTAGCTCCAAACCTATGACTCTCAAGTATCCAACCTTTGATTTGACTTAAATTATGCTACATATAGATTAAAGACCACATTCCCCCTCCTAGGGGTTGAATTTGTTAGGGTCAGTATTTGCATCTTGCCATCAGTGATCAAAAATCCTCTTTTCATATCACTTTAAGGGCCCCACTTAGAAATTTTTTATTATTCCACTAATTCATGAAAAATTTAGTCACTGATGGTAGCCCTAGTCCAAAAACATCACTCTTCCTCAAATTTGATTACTTGCTGGCATAGATTCATACCTTGCTGACTGTACACCATCCATAAAGTTAAATATCATCATGTCATCACATCAGTCATGTCATTATGAACTTTGGTTCTTCAAGGTCTCATTAGGTATTTTAGGGTTTCCAAGGTCCAATAAAACTTCATTTCCACTGCATAAGACTAGCAAGTAAAGGGTGTTCAATTAACATCTCTTCACCATATGAAGATGATTTGTAAAGAAATTTTATTTTATTTTATTTTATTTTATTTATTTATTTATTTTAATTTTTTTTCAGCATGTAATTTTGGTTTTAAGATGTAATTTTTAAATTTTCATTATGTAATTTTATGTCATTCAAATTGTAATAAGTCCATGATTCCCAAGCTGCTAACTCAGAGTTCCAACATGCCAAAGCATCAAAAAATGTCAAATCAAAGAGTTCTCACAGTCATTATATGATCAATTTGTCAAAGAAAAAGTCAAATGCAAAGGTAAAGATTTAGAGTTTAAAGTGAAAGTGAAGAAAGAACAAGTGGGTCCCAAGGCCCAATTCATTCAAATAATGAAGTATAAAGACCACCAAGACATCACAAAGAAGCTCATTTGTCATTTCGTCCATCGAGTTTGCACTCCCTTAGCCGGAAAAATCGAAATTTTAGGGTTAGAGGCTGAGTTTTTCAGTGGCGCTGCATTTTCAGAGGGTGGCATTGCGCTTTCAGAAGTTGGTGCTGCACTTTTGACCTTGGCACTGTGCTTTTGACAAATTTTCTCAGTTTTTTCCAGTTTCACTTGAGAAAATGATGTTTTACCTCTGTAATTCAACGATGTAAATATAATTATGGTGTTTTTACACTTACCTAGGGTAAATACACTAGATGAAAACTTTTTATGGTGATGTCATGAATCAGTTTCCAAAAAGTGAGGAATGTGTCAGTTTGACCTCCCTACACTCTAGGTATCAGTTCAATGTTTGGTGGAACTGCTCCTCCACTCATGGATTCGATCCATGAGTATGGGAGTTGTTTTGTGGTCTATATCTTGTAATTTTTTACTCATTTTAGAGGTTGGATGTTGATGCATTGATTAGAGACTCTAGTGTAATCAATATTTGGCAGGAAATTAATGAAAGAGTAGCTATTTCTTTGGGATACCTGTGGTATAGAAATTTAGCATAGTTTATTTTTATTTCACATATGTATGAATGTTTTGTTTCATGATCCATTTCATCTCTATTATATGTTGGTTTTCAAGTTGATAAGCATAATACATCTCACATGCTCTGTTTTGGGAAAATCTTCATAGTTTGTTCATTTTCTTTAGTTTAGAAATAATACATGTTTTTCCTTGCTCTTTCTAGCTCCTCATCAATCTGATCCATCTCACCCTGAAGCCCTAAAGTGTTAGCCTTCCTACCTACCTTGCCCCATTGAATCTATGTAACCCTAATCTTATTTGCCCTGACCTAGCCTCTTTGACCTAATCCTCATCCAACAACCCAAATTAAAACAAACAAACCCCTGTACTCATACCTTGCATAAACCCTAATTCATCCAACCCTCTTGGTTGTGACTTTGTGGAGAGAGCTCTCTCTGGTTTGGTATGGTTGGCTACCATGCCAAAAGATTGGTCTATGGTTACCTCTGTTTGGAACTCGTTTTTAGCCTTTAGAGATCTGGTGGATTGATAACATAATCCGTCATCATAAGAACTAATTACATCAAAATCTCTAACCATACCAAAAACTAGGGAGGTTAGAAACCAATTCCATTTTTACATTAACTGATTGAGTTTGAATTTGAAAGCATTAAATTACAAGGAAATCACTCTAAAAATTACTAGAAAAATTAATTACATCATGTAAAATCCTTGAGAGACAAATTACATCCATCAAAGTTGAATTTGACCAAGAAAAACTTGAAAATAGGCTTCTCCACAGAAACACAACGTGCATTACAAAAATGTAGCGTGCAGACACAGAAACGTAGCGTGACTTTGAGGGAGTATGGATAACTTTGGTGCATCTTTGAATTGAAATAATGGTTGGTAAAAATATTTGAGGATGTCTAGAATACCTCTGAAGCTTCAAGCCTGAAAAAACCCACCTCCAAGACACCTAAAAATTAAATCTCCCAAGACTACTCCAGAAGCGTAGCATGGGGTTAAAAATTGTAGCATAAGTATGAAAAATTGCTCATTTTTTGCCTTTTTCTTGAAATTTGTGAGCTGAAATGAGAGAATAAGTATATTCATGAGATGTAGAGGTAAAAAGACACCTAGAAATGTGTTCCATTTTTCATTTGAATGCTCTTAGAAGAAGTGCAGTGTGGCCACACTGCGTTTTTGTAGGGTCAAATTTCTGGGTTTTCTGCAAAACTAGGGCTCAAAGATAGAGAATTATATCTCTAACCATAAAACTGGTTACAAAACTGAGAGAGGTTGTTGTTTTAGGTATGTTATGAAAAAAAACCTCCTCTCGATTTCAAAAATAATATCCCATTTGTTCATAATCCAAGATTGAAGTGGGTCACTAAAAACACAATGAAAATTTGCATAATTTTAGCAGAAGCACGGTGAAAGTTTGGAGAGTGATTTGGAGGCCTTCCTAGAGGATTTTTGGGCTGAACGTGGTATGGTTGGAAATTTTATGATGTCTAATACAAAATAGAATCATCAAGCACTACAAACACCTGCTCCAAACCCCTGAAAAACTAACTTGAAGTCAAGTTGTCCAAAAGTGCAGCAACTCTTTTGTAGCATCTGTATTTTGGGAATTTCTCTCAAATAATAACACCTGTGCATAAACTGAAGGAGGTTTTTGTTATTTGGTCTATGATTGAAAAAAACCTCTTTCAGTTTTATAAAATTCATCTTCGTTACTTCAAAAATTTATTTTGAAGTAAGGTTATCCCTGTGTGCAACAAATGACCTCCAACCCCAAAAATCATGCCAATCACCTCTGTTGATACCAAGAATTCCATCCCTGCCATGGTGGTCTTGTTCCTGTTGAAATGGGTGGCAAATAGACTAGTCAAATTATCATGGCAGGCCACCTCTTGTATTTTCTCACAAAACCATAGGCAACCTACCCGTTCAAATGTCCTCTTGATGAATTGTGAAGCATTGATTTCCTTCATACAAGTTGGCTCATATTTTCTCATGAGTCTCTAAAACCTGTGGAGTGAATGATGAACCTGTTGTTGCTTTTTTTGACCTCCAAAACCCAAAAATGCATTGTGTTCTCCAGAAGCGCAGCGTGATAGTGCAGAAGCGCAACGTGCTTGATGGCAAGGGTTTGGTGATGAAAAAATCAAGTTTCTGATGGTTGAGATGAAGCACAATTGTGGAGAAGTGATATTGGAGGATGGAATGAAGTTTTTTAATGCTTGGATGATCCTTTTATTGCTTAAAAGTCATTTTTTTGCTTTGGTGATAGTGTGACATCACATGTACTTTTCAGAAATGATGTGATGAGGTAGTGTAATGTAGCTTTTATTGCTCTTTTTGGAAAGGTTACATCTCCATGTGGGGTAAATGTACCTCTGAAATATTTTTTGAAAACTTTTCCCTAATTACTAACTCCCATTATGGTGACTATTGTGATGACATGACTCCCTACATGAATTTTGATAACATGAGCTAATGATGACACCCAATGCATATCTTAAACCATTTTTCATAACTTTGAACCCTTGAAAGTATGAATGTTATGATTTTATGACCAAAATGATGACCAAGGCACTCATTTGATGACCTCTCAGAAGGAATAATGACATGACCATGATGAAATTTGATGACCTTGAAAATGGAGGGAGTATTAATGACACCTAGGACATGACTCAAGTCTCATTTGACAATAAAAAGACATGTCAAATTTTATTTGAAAATATAACATTTTGACCTAATGACCCTATCAATCATATGGAAAGAGTATATTTGATAACTTATGACTCATAGACACTAGTAAAGCCAACACGATATGACATGTCAAAGAAAACATAGTTGTTGCAAGTAAGTGATTATTCTTGTCTTCACTTTACAACGTACCCAAAACAGAAATGTACAACAAGTATTTACAATTTTACAAAGCAAGCAAACTATACAAAACAATCTACCCAATATTTTCCTCTCCTAGGCTTATTGGTTCTATTTCTACATCCAATTTGCTTTGAAGGTTGCCTTAGGAAATACACCAAGTTCCTCTTTTCCACCTATCACTTTCCTTGAAATGGATTTCATGACCTCTTCACCCTGCTTGGGATGAAGTTCCAGATGAAGTTTCCAACACCTTTCATTCCCATGCCCATTCATGTTACAATGGGTACAAAAATGATTTTTCTTGTTTATCGACAAGGAAGTCTTCAAATTGGAGGGAGGTTCTTCATTCTTTATTCCAAGAATTTGGTCCATTCTGTTGACCATCACTTTGCGTTTCTCAAAATCAACCACAAAATGGTAAACCAAATCACAAAATCTGCAAGGATACTTCCCATAAATAATTAAAATTACCAACGTTTTTAAAATTCCCATGACACTTATACATGTCCCTTGGGCTGTAACTTTGACGATAAGGACTAGTATTTTCATGTCCTTTGAGACATTCATCTCTCTTGGGAGAAAAATTTCCATTATCACTACCATCATGGTGTGACATATCATCATTTAATTACTTCTTTGCCTCAAAAAGTTTAGAACACTCTCTAAACTCTCTATGACCATAACCCAATCCTTCATATCTTGGTCGCCCCTTCACCTCGATAGGATTAATAATACCTTGGCCATTAATTATAAGGCCTCTTCTTTCATAACCCATCCGAACTAACAACTTCATACAAATTCCTTTAGTATGCTTTTCAAAGACTGCAAAATATGTGTTATCAAAATAAACTGAAGGAATATAACACATATTTTCAGTTTCAGAGGCTGATGATGAATTTGAAGATGTCTAAAGCCACCCATTTTTACCAACAGACACATAAGGAGAATCTTTTAGATGTTGACAAAACTCACAAGCATCATTCTTCACATGGGGTCCATATCCTGTGTTTGGACCATGCCCACATATTGGCTTCATCTTGGAGGAATTATTTGTTGCTTCTAGCCTATAAATTTCACCAAATTTTTCCTCCAACACATGCCGCAATTGAAGGCTCATATGCCTCTTCTCCTCCTCAGCAACTTCAAGAAATATCCTTCGCTGAAAATTCTCCATTCGAAGAGACAAATTAATATCCTCTAACTCTTGGAGTTGTTCACACGTCAACTGCTTTGCCATACCTACAACTTGGTCAAAACCATCTCTGATACCAATTGATATGAAACTGGAGGAGAATTTTCCCTTCCTAAAAACTAAACATCTTTGACGCTTTGCAAGTAAAAAAAATGGGTCTTAATGTAAACAAGTTTTAAGATCTATTCAAGGATGATGAGTTAGTTTTCATATGAACTTTAAACAAGAAACATATTCACATGTAACTCAAAATAACAATCATGAATAGAGGAAAAACATAATTTGATGATGGATTTCACCCCTCCTAGGCTACATCTTCAAGCCTGCTAACACAACTAGACTTCTCCATGGATTTTAGTGGTAAAATAGTATATGAAATTTGTTAGAAATTGAGTGTCTTCTTTCCTCTACAAGGAAAAATTATCTTGCAAATAATTCTCACTCTAAAATTATGGCCACCTACAGTCAGTCATAAAAAGGTCAACATGAAAATGGCTCTCACATCAAGTCCATGTACTCCACTTGAAAATAAGCATAAAATGTACATCAACTCTACATTGAAGTATTAAAAAGAGATTTCCTTAAAACACATAATGAGAAAATATAAAGAAGAGTTGCACCATAGAAGTCACAAATGTCGCAGATAAAACAAGAAGGCTGGAAAACCCCTACAAGGTTCTCTCCATCCTCAAAATTCCTTGAAAATTGCTTCAAACCCCTGATTGTCTCTGGCCCTAAAAGACTCAATCCCGCAAAACGTCCTTCCAAAAGTTCTCCAATCAATAAACTTAGGAAACCAATGGATTCATAATGCCCAAAAACCCCTATCTAGGCTCTTCTTAGGCTCAAAAATACCAAAAATTGATCAAGTTATGCCTCCTTGAACAACTTGTAGTATTCATCCCTCAATTTGATAGAACCTTTTAACTATGTGACATTTTCACCCTTTAAAAAATTCGGGAGGAGAAAATTTCACCTGAAAATGGTGCATTTTTTCGCTTCATTAATTTTCCCAATAACCCTTGTGCGCAAAAACATGGCCATATGGCACCCATATGACTAGGGGCTGGGGCCAACGACCTGCCCTCGCCAGTGCTGGCTCCTTCCTCATCGGGGTTGTGGTCACGTAGTGACCATGTGGCCAGGGGGATGGGCCAGCTTCCCACCCCCACTGCCGAAGCCCTCCATTGTTATCAACATGGTCGTATCATGGCACATGGTCGAGGGTCGGGGCCGACTTCTTGCCCAGTCAGCTTCGCCCTCTTCTCTATCGCTGGTGGTCATGTGGATGAAATGAAACACAGAGAAAAGACTTAATTTCTACCACATCAGACTTGGCTCCACGTCGGTCCCATGGTGCCTACAGCACCGGGGGCTAGGGATGAATCCCCACCCCACTCCAGTAGCACTCTCCAAAATTCGTGCTCAATCATATGACAAGTGCTGTGATCAGGGGTTGGGGCTAGTCCCCATCCTCCCATCGATGCTCTTTCACCATGGTCCCATTCAATGTGTGATGACCAGGGGATAAGGATAATGCCCAACCCCTTCCCCTAATGTGAAAACAATGTCACTTCAAATATAGCCCAAGGACTTAATGGGTTAAGAACAAAAACATGGGTGCGATGGTAAGTCATGAAATTTTAGTGCATTTGGTCATGCGATCGATCCCGCCAAGGCCTTTGGGCTCAATAATGTTTTTTTTACCAGTGACAAGGCACCACATTGCAGCCTCTGGTTGGGCCACATGGAAGCCTCCTATTGGGCCACCCAAACAACTGCAACCAATCAAAATTCTGCCAACTCACCCTGTACGAACTTGACACTTGGTGAGCTGTGATTGGTCCATCGTACGCCCAGTTGGCTTGTTGATGTCATCATGACATCAACAGTACGAACTGCCCATTCAAAAATCTAGTCAACCCACCTGCAAATTTTTTACAGTTGGTCAAAAATTTCAGAACATCATAACTTTTTCATACAACGTCAGATTGAGGCGATTCAGTCGTTGTTGTAATCAAGAAGATGAAAACTAAGACTTTATCCTAGTTTCAAGAGATTATGGGAACTTTCATTTTTTAGCCTAATTTTGATCTTTGGATCACGTAGATACCTAGATTCATTAACTGGCTCCAAGGGCTCGACCATCAAACCCACATGACCTTGTGTTGGGACCATGTCTTATTGATTGCTTTGGCAAATCTTTAATATGGGTCCCTTCCTAACAAGGACATTTTTGAACACCCATATTTTTGGATACTTGAATTATTTCATAATTATTTAGCTCCAAGTGCTAAATCATTGAGCACCTGTGACCATCTGTTGTGACCTCAGTCTCTATGTAGAACCATGAAAAGTTGGAACCTCATCTCCATACCAAATACTGGAGTCTCGATATACTTCGATGTCAAACATCCTAATACTGATATGATAAAGGAAATTGTTATATGGATTGTTAACTTAAAACCTTTTCTACAACTAACGACATTTTCATTGTCATGTCAGAACATTACATATCAAAGAAATATAACTTGTTGTCCATTCTAGTACCCTAGTACCTTGACAACCGAGTCTTGTCAACTGAGAAACTTTTCACATGGTTAGCCATGATCTACAATTGATGGTAAATTATTCATCACACTAAGACATTACAAATTAGAGAGCTTAATTTTTGTTATTCAATCCTGGTACCTTGGTACTCTGGTGTACTAGACCTGCACATGGCCTGCAACCCAACTTTTCGTCCTTTCAACAAAAAACCACAACATAAGAAAACTTTGTCGAACTCGACCCTAGCATGAGTCCCAAGACCTCTAGTTCTTCCATGTCAAATCACCATGGACTAATCATTGTCTAGCACGTGGTCCATCTTCCATGTGTCACCCTCTGACATTGCCACGTATCACTCGCCAAAGCCTTGTTGGCTGGTCAAAATCTCTTTTTTTACTTGCCACAAATCACTAACTATTGCAGCCATGCCATTAGATCTACCAACATGGCTTTGGAAAGTGACACCGAAAAAACTCCATTTTTACCTACTGCACATCACTTTCTATTGTTGCCATGCCATCATATTTGCCACCTATCTTCCATGTGATTCCATGTCATATATTTGTCGTGTCACATAGAATAATTCCTTGTCCTTTTCATTGTTTATACTATATACCATCTGGTGCCCAAGACCCCGGTAGGGACCCACCTTTACCACGT
This sequence comes from Pinus albicaulis, assembly GCA_034641835.2. Lineage (NCBI taxonomy): Eukaryota > Viridiplantae > Streptophyta > Pinopsida > Pinales > Pinaceae > Pinus > Pinus albicaulis. Next base: position 1,490,618,897 of record CM076582.1, on the reverse strand, counting down.
CATACCAGATATCAACCTATTTTATGAAACACTTTATCAATAAAGCACCTGGAGACCCACCATTATTTTGTCATACCGGGTCTATGCTCACGTCATTCCAAGACGCTTGATCAACAAAGCATCTGGTGCCCAACCTAACATCAACTGGGACCCACTACCACCTCATATCTCTGCCACGTGTTATGATATGTTGTTGTAACTAGTCATCCATAAAATTTCCAATTGGTCATCCAAAAAGGCCAAAACAAGTGCCATGTGATGGCATCAATGTCACTACCACTTGTGTCTTGAATGGGCACCACCTATACATCCATTAGCCAAAGAAAAAATCTAAAATTTGGGCCTTTTGAAAAAGTGTTAATTTTCATTTAAGAGGATATCCAGATATCCATATATGAATGTGGACCTTGCGGGCGCCCAGATTTAAGTGTGGGCCAATATAAATTTGGTATATGGGTCTTTTAACGAAGGCATTCATTGTGAACCTCCAGATGTCTGGATAACTTTTAGAAATACGAATGCCCTCTTTTCATTAAAAAATGAACAAGTGGAAGGATTCTGCAATCAATGCCAACTGATAATTTAAATTGCTAATCAATGTCAATTGATGATTTAACTTGTTGCATGATTCACCACTTGAATTTGTATGGACATTAAAAAATATTTCCTCCTTTATTATTTTCTTTATTGATTATCCTCTTGACATCAATGAAAACATATATCCTATTTATTATTTTTGACATCAATGACAACACACTATCTAACAAGAATTGTTTGTAATCAAAAAGAGGAAAGAAATTAAGAACAAGAAGGATTGATTATGAAATAAAACTTCACTTTCAAAAGATGGGGAATAATCTAGATTTTTTCTTGTATATTGTTATTATGTCAAGGATTGATAGGTTTTCTTGGAGTTTTTTCTTGTACTTCTTTCTGATTAATTTTTTTGAAGGATTGAATACAAGGAGGAGACACATATAGGAATGAAATATTTATTATTTATGCATTATATTTCTCTGTGTATATTAATGCATATCTATTATTTCTTTCCATCATTTCATTAGCAATATAATTATTTCCTTATTAATGAAATATACTTTAGAATGGTTATAAGTAATTTAATTGTGAGAACATATTAATTCTTTTACAAATGTGAACTTCTTCCTATGCATATTTGAATTTAATATGTTAGTATAGTTTCATAATGTAATTGAAAATTCATTCTAATTATAGTAATTAAACTTTATATTTGCAATTATATTTCTATTACTAATAAATTGGGAGTAGAAAGTCTCTCTTTAAAGAGAAATTCATTTAGTTAGGCCCACATATTGATGGAGTTTTCCATATCAAGAAAGAGTAGGTATCATTGGAAATTTCCATCAGGGAATCCTCTCGGTTGTTGGCATGCATTTTCTCGCATCAACACTTGATTAGTATTCTCATAGCTAGCTAATTTAGAATGATTTTCTTTTAGTACTTATATTAACCTCATACTGCACCCACACTTTACATATTCCATCACTACACTACATTAATCAGTAATGGTTGTTGGTCTAGAATCCAGATTCGTATCCTATTCCAAATAATGTGAGGTCTAATTGAGACTTTGTATCAAGGAGTCCCCTATCTTTTGGAGGGAACTTTGTTGACATTGATAAGTTCCTTATTCTTATGTAATAAAATGAGTTTCTTAATATATTTTACGTAAAATGTTACAATATCAATTATTATACATACATATATAGATGATTTCTATCATTATAATGAAAATAAATTTAATCATTTGGTATATTTGTTTAAGTAATAAAATAATTTAATACAATGATTATATCTAAATACTCATAAAAATAAAAATCACTATTATTATAATAATTATTTGATTTGGACAAGTCAACAATACTACCCAACATTCTTTAAAAAACTCTCAACATCAACATAATTATGACTATAAAAACTTACATGTAAAAATTATTTGATTTTTATTAAAAAAAATAAAAATTTACATACTCAAAAAAAATATACAAAAATATTAAATAACACATGGAAAATTATACATTAAAACATACAAGTGTATAGCAATCATTTATGTTCCACAGCGTGTTTAAATAATTCTTATGCACCATTGTGTTTTCTATGTTTTTTACACATGAATGCATGGTAATCGTTGTTACACATTAATGCACTCCAATATATAAACACTGATATGAACGAGCTTATAGTACATATTGGTGCACATTATATGTGTGCACATTCTCGTTGCTAAGAATTGTAATAAGTGCACTGAGGCTCTTAAGTACATCATCAACACCATTCCCTTCAATGATATTGTTACTATTGTCAATAGGATTACTATTACTACTAATATTACTAAAAGATTTATAATTCAAAAGGATATTGAGGATTTGGTGGTTAGCAATATATAAGGCACTTATCATTTATAATATATAATATGTATTATTTCATATTAAATAGTGGTATACTTAGTGAGTTAGTGTAAGTGATTGAGAGTTATGAATACTGAAGATAAGGTTTAGAAGTCAAGTCTTTAGGTTGGCTACTTTGTGTATGTGGGTCTTGTTAGACTCCTATACGAATAGGTGTCATTTTTCATGATTGACTTGTTGAACTATGCAATATGTCAAACCTTTTTCTTGTTGCAAAGGTGTTCCATATTTTCAAAAAATTAAAAAATCAAAAAATTTAAAAAAATGTAAAGAGGGTATACCCTAAAAGAAAAATCAAAGGGTTAAAAAATAAAATTGGCCAAAAAAGTGAAAGAATGAACCCCAAACAAAAGAAAGGCCCAGGAAAGTGTGCAAGTCTAAATGCCACTACTATTTCATTTTTTGTAATAAGTAATTGTGTGCAGCTTGTCAAACTTTTGCCACAATTTATGAAGAGTCAAACTGTTTAAACTTGACTCATTCATTTTTCAATTTCATGTTGTAGAATAGAGAATAAATATCTGACCAAACAGTTTAATCTTGGCAGATAAGTAGATAGGTAGAGTTAATAAAAGGTGCTCAACAGTTTAATCTGAGCCCTTGGATGTAATAAGTGTAGACTTAGATAGGTTGCCATGTAAAAGAAAACAAGATTGATAAGGGTTTGCCAGTCTAAGTGCACCCTAATAAAGAAGACAAAATGGTAGGGTAAAGTAAGTAGGGTAGGTAGATGTTGTTGCAAGATTGCATGTGATGACTGATGGTTCTAAATGTGTTCAATTTTACTTTCATCACAAAGTACAAAGGCGAATACTATATTGGAAAAAATTCACAGCAGAGCAAAGTCAAAATTATTAATTTCCCCTCTCATTTTCCCTAAACATTTCACTAATTTCCCTAAGCACTAAGGTATTTGAAGATTAAAGGGGCTCAAGGCATTTCCTTGACTTTTGGAGGGACCGGACCCTCGGCCCACTAATTGAAAAGACCTAAATACTTGAAAACATCCATTATCACATTCATTCATTTTTTCCTAAGTAAAATCCCATTTTACTTAGGAAAATCCTTCAATATTTCATGAAAAGTCCTCAAAATCACTTTTTATTCTAAGTCTAAGTGATGAAAGTATAATAATGCTATTTACTTTTGAAATCTCACTTTCTTGGTTATATTTAAGTATTTTGAGTTTACATTGTCCCTTGTCATATTAACTCTAATTTATATATTAACTCCCTATGAAAATCACCTTTTCCTATGGATATAATTCATTTTCATATAATATTCCCAAAAAACCCATGTATTATAGCTATTTTAGCCAAAGTATTTTATTCCCACTTATTCAAGTCAAAAACCCACAATATAACCCCTTTTGGCTAAAATATAACATTAATTCTATTCCCGCCCCCTATGGTAAGAAAATCACATTGATTTAATCACCATATATTAAAAAATATACAAAAAGGGTTTAAACATATGTATATATGTTTAAAACAGAAAAATAAACCCAAAGTTTAATTAAAACCAAACTTTGGAATGAATCATCCCTACGCATTTAACGTTTCCCGACCACTTTTCCATATGGGATTAATTAATCCTTAAGATTAATTAATAACCGAACCCTCCAATCAAACGCCTCCTGAAATGATTAATTCATATTAAATCGTGTTGGGCCCGCGCTGTTAAACCTCCATCAATTCCCTGTCCCGTCCACCGTGCGATCTCCCGCTCCAAGATCGACGGTTGACGTTAATTCCACTGGCCATCACCCATCCGAAAGATAACGCGTGAAATAAAAATGGTTTGTGAATAGTGCCATTGCTACGTGTCAAGCGCTGTATCGCTTCCCTGCCCATCTGCCCGAAACTGCCTTCGCTCATAAGTGGTGCGGAAAAAACCGCTTACCACTTTTCCCCCCTATGACTCGCCTCCCGTACAGAATGACGTCAGTCATTAAAATAATAAAAATTCCCCCCCGTTTGACTTTGCCAATAAAACAAAAATTTCGTGTCTTTTTCATTATTCTGCACGAACTGAACGAATACACCCTCCACGCAGAAAATTTGAATTTCAAATTTCTGAAGTCTGCCAACCTGTATCCTGTCAAAGAAAATTACAGTCGAGCCTTTCAGAAGATTATCCGCACTCACCTGCGTCTGTTCAAAACGCTCTTTTCTCCAAAACAGGTATTTACCCTAAAATTGCACTGAACTCTGTAAGAAACTCGGTTTTCCTCTTTCTTTTACTGAAACATAGTTAAAAAATTGATTGCTAGTTCATTCCTTAATCCCGAAGAACTATAATTGATTTCCCAACCTACAATTGTACCTGTTTCTCCGGTCGAAACCTGTAATTTTGCTCAATCTTTCACTATAAGCTCAATTTCCATTTTTGAATCCACAAGAACCAAAAATGGAAGCTCCTGTGGCTTTAAACGTCGCCCCATTGAACGCCCCTCACAGAGACCTGGATTATTTATCATTAGTCGACAGGGATTTCTAAATCAAAGACCTGAGTTTTAGTGATAGTCCTCTTCGAATTTTTTTTCGCTGCAGAGACAATTATTTGAATGGCTTAGATACTATTGGGTTATGGGAATCTAATCTTCCCCGATACCTCTTTCCCTCTGTTCATATTTTCCCTGAAATAATCCATTTTTTCCATGCCAATTATGATCCTAACCAGAGAGTAGTCTTATCCCCAAACCAAGACATCCTTTTCCCAATTACTGCTCAGTCAATCAATGAGATGCTTCATTTTCAACTCGATCAAGCCCTCACTCCTCTGTCCATGGGAGACCTTCTTGAGAAATCCACAAAACTATCCCATGAAGAATTAAGCCGCATCTGTCAGACCTTTATGTTGCCTGATCACCAGCCTAAAGGCCCTCCCCCTTATGGAAATGCTTTTTTCACTGAGGAGGGTAGACTTGTTGTGGATATGATATCTTTCATAATGGGCTTTAATACCAGTGAATTTGTTGACCATTTAGTTCTAGTATTATTGTCTATTTTTACCCCTGGACAACCTCCTGCTGTCAGGTATGACTTTGCATCTTACATAGCCAACAAAATCCATGATAAATTCATGAGATTGGAAAATGAGAAAGTGTTCAAATATTCCTCTGTCATCTATCACCTCATGATATATTACCAGTCTGAAAAATTCCCTTTCTATACCAAAAATATTGATGCCCAGGGGAATCCTAGGCCTGTTATCTTTTGGTCATCCATCACCCATAGTTCTCCAGATTCTCCCTATTCCTATAATGAGTTCATTGATATTTTTATACACCCTGCAACTACCTTGTTGATAGGAGTTTCTCCTCCAAGACTCAGCAATGAAATCAAGAAAACTCTACAACTATCAAAAAAATACAAGATTGGTTATTGGTACTTGTACCAAAATCACACAGAAGTCAAGATATATGGATGTGAATTATGTCCATTTAAATTGCCAAAATATGTCCCCATGAGACTTTTTGCATTAGAGTACTTCAGGCAAATGAATAACTCTGATATAATTCATTTTTGTAATGCAAAGAAGAAGGCTCAACTCCGGATAAAAAGTCAATTAGGTCTGTTTATCTGTAACTCTAGGGATGGAGGGGAAGAAGCTGAAAAGATACTACAAGACCGTTTCAGATTACAGAAGAGTTTCTATTGGGCGCCTTATGACCCATTCAACTTCATTTGTGATAAAAGAATGAAAAATAAATCAGCACCATACATTCATCAGAGAATTCCGAAGATTGAAAAATATGCTAATACAGATGAATGGATAGAAGGCACATTGATAGAGCATGATATTAAGCAGGTCAATATGAGAAATGTTATGAAAGATCTTGAGAAGATGCTTGACCTAGACTCTTTTGTACGGGTACCAAGATCAGAAGTTGGCCCTTCCTCAACTGGGATTATTCAACAGGGGTTACAAGAAAATATTGCGGTAGAATCAAAAGGAAAAGAAAAAGAATCGGACATACAAGTAATTGAAAAATTCACAATGACAGAGCAACCAGAGACATCCAAAGAATAAGGTCAGGTACAAATCACTCCAGTTCAGATCAATTAGACATAAATTGCCAATCTTCAAAGTCCTCTTAATATGGAAAAAGGGAAAAAGAGAGAAACTGAAACATCTACCCCTGGTGATAGATCTACAGAGCAGCATGATACTAAAAGGCAGAGATTGAATCCTCTTCCATAAGTTGAATCATTTCAATAAATCTCTGACAACCAAGAAAGAGAAGACAGTCAGCAAACAGGAACAGTTAGTGGAGCATCCATTACTTCACAAGGGAAAGAATTACAAAAGCACCAAAGTATTGAAATATCTTCTTTCAAAAGACCAGTTAAGGATACAGGGGACATAAAAAATACATTTATCAATATCAAGGCAAGAAATGATCCACTGAAAATGCAAGTATATAATCAATATCTGAAAATGGCCCCGAAGAATCAAGAAAGATTGATGTCAGCTTTTGACATTCAACAGGGCAAAATGTTAATGAGCCATTTCAAACCCAAGGTGCAGCAACCCCAAACAACTGCTGATTATATTAGAACAAACTTTGAAGTCCTAGCCAAGGATATACATCCTTTAGACCAGATTGAATTACATAAGAAGACTGGGGAAATGATCTATTCCACTTTGACTGATAAAGCCATGGCAGCTCACAGGTTACAGGATTTTTTGGAGAACACCAATACACAATTGCAACTTGAAAAGGCTTCTTCTCAAGCAAAAGAAAACATAATAAAAACATTGGAGGAAATAATAATTGGATTAGGTCACAATCCAAAGGATGTCAAAGGTATAGAAGCATTAATAAAGAAAAAGGATGATGACATTGCAGCATTGAGAAAGCAGTTGAAATTGCCAGCTTCTAGACATCCTCAAACTGAAGAAGTAATAAAGAAGAATTCTGAAGAGGAAATGATGGATTTGCTCTTAAAAATGAATGAGCAACTGACTGAAACAGAAAAAGAGCTGGAGCAAGCATTGAAATACAAACAATCTGCTCTTCCAACATCTGCAACAGAGGCAACTACAGGTACAGGTACACAGCAAACGGGTCAGCCAGCAGAGTCATCACAGGTAGATATTTCAAATTTGAGCACAGAAGTATTAGTAAAGAAAATGAATGACTTGAGACTTCAAGTAACAGAACTTCAACAGACAAAGTTACAGCTTGTTAATTTGGAATAGAAATATGATCTTTCAAAAATGAGTGTTGCTGACAAATCAAGAGAAATCAAGAGATTGGAAAATTTGGTTAAAGCATTAGAAAAGGATCTCACATTGGAGAAGCCTTTGAGAGAAATAAATGATATTCTTTGGGATAACATTAGCGAGTCAATAAAAGATATCTGGTCCTCAATCCAGATAATGTACGAACAGAATGATTTGGTCAGAGTAGCTCTAGATGAAGTTGAGAATACACGAGCAGAATTAGGAAATAGGCCTGAGGAAGCCAATCAGCTTATACAATTTCTAAACACTCAAACCAGATAGCAACTTGCAGATTTAGGTATTCAAGACAAAACTGCAACAATCCTGGAGATAAAAAGAGTTTTTACTAAGAGAATTCTTATGCAGAATTTAGAAAGAAGATGATTTGACATGCAAACTGAAATCCTTGATTTCAGAAAAAAGTTTGATGTTTTATTGAATAAAGGGTTGCCTAGCCCTATGATGTCAGAAGATAAAATAATGGACCTGGAAACTTGTGTTAGGAAATTGGACATACATGCTCACAATCTTGCCAATTCCTCAGCTAGTTCATCACAAGCAACATTACCTACAGGAAGAAATATTCATGACAGATTAGAGAATTTGTTTTATCTAGAACATGAAGTAAGGCATTTGTTTCCTAACCAGCCTAATTTTTTCAGATATACCGAGGCTGATGAAACATTAAGGAAGCTTCAACGGACAAAAATAGTAGAAGATAAATGGTGGGAAGACTTGTTGGAAATTTTGTAAAATTTATCCTTATTTGAAATTTTGCCTATTTACCACAGTATAAGGGATAAAGGACAAAACAAAGGTCAAAGATTATTAGTTCAGTTGAAAGTGTATCAGTAAAAACAAAGAGTATCTGTGAAGCAAGTCAGTTAGCACAAAATTACTGAAGAAGACAACGATGAGCCCAAATATAGGTCCAGCCTCCAGCACATTCTCGAAATGAGGAAACAGCACAACATCGGTTACTTCTTGTCTTATCCATGAGACCATCTGTCTCTATTTTTATTGTAACTTATTTATGACTCATCTTAGATTATATCTCGTTTTGTTAAGAGATATTTTGTATCATTTTTTGTATAAATAAGCCCTCAATTGACTTATTTAGGGTGGATTCTTCTACTTTGTTGTAACATTGACTTTTTGGAATAAAAGTGCTTTGGAGAAATTTCTTTGTGGCTTGCTGGATGATCAATTGAAGCTCAAGACTTTTTGCAGGATTCATGTGTCATACTACAGTTCAATAAGTCATTTCTATCCTATGTTTTAAGTTTTATATCTATTTATAATATCACTGTGTTCCATTTCTGAATAATTGACAAAAAAGAATAAATCAGAAATTGCTTAAGTGTACTCTGATTTGAATTGTGATTATTCTAAATGTTTTCTTCTAAACTGGTTATAAACAATGAATTATTGATTGCTCTTGTTTCGCTGGTTTAAACATTTTGATTACTATAGTAAAGAATTCTTAACTGCTCTTTATTTGTAATCATTCACTTTCTTTCTTTGAACATGTTAAAAGATTCTTAATTGCCTTTCATCCCTTCAAAATCCATTCCATTCACTTTAATATCTAAAATTGTTCTCTGTTTGGCTATCTTGCCCTGCAAAGCCATCTTTGGTGTAAAAACTTAATCCAGTAAAGCCATCCTTTCGACTCCATAGCCCAATGGCTTGAAATACTCAATCGTGCCCTTAGTTGGTGGATTCCACCATTTAAATTCAAACAAAACTCTTGGACTTATAACTAGCCTAATATTTTCTAAGAACAAAGCTAAATTTTAAAGAGAGAGCCCTCTCTGGATACAGATTGGCTAGATTCTGTATCTGAAAGTTGGTTTGTGGTTACCTCGGATTTACTTTCCTTTTCCACAACTTCAAGGAAAATCTGAGTGATAACAGGTCTCATTCACTATTTCTACCAAGTCAACACACAATACAATAGTCTTTGTGACTCTCTTTACATTGGGTACCATTTTTAGAAAGATAAGTGATTAGGGATTTCTCAAGGATGTATTTTCCAAGGGAAACAAAATATAATAGTAGCAAATGGGTAAGCTTCATCACAATAAGTATTTTGGTGAAAATATTTTTCTAAAACCTTCATCTACCTATAATTTTTAGTTATAATAAGTATCTATTAAAATCTTTGCAAAAACCTCTACTTTTTGTTTGGTAAGCTTGGTAGGATTACATATTCATCATGTCCAATATATCATCCCGATAGAGGTGGAAAATTGAACCAGTAACTTCACATCAAGGAGTGCCTTAATAGAGCACCTGATCACCATCTATCCAAGACCCATAAACGCAAAAATAATAATTGTTTTCCACAATTTCGTAATAATAAAAACCTTAAAAAAAGTTTTCCCACACCTAAAGGAAAAGGTTACCCATACAATTATCAACATTAATGAATTTATGTAACATTTAGTTATTTATTTGTTAATAATATGACTTGACTTTGATGGTTCGTAGATAACTAACACTTTCTTCATGATTTTATATTTCATGTGCTTCATTGTGTTGATTTATACTCATTAGTGATGTCTGTGTTGCAGACCCTTTTATAAACATTATTTGAGAAAGTATTGTGATGACCTCCGAGGTTCTAGTGTACTACTATTATTGCACGTTGCACGTTGGATCTTAAAAAAAGGTTTGGTATGGGCTACTGACAAATCAAAAGTCAACCAAGATGTCACACTCCCATAATCTCATAAATAATAAAGGTTTGGTATGGTCTAGTTACAAATCAAAAGTCAACCAAGATGTCACACTCCCATAATCTCATAGGTAATGATTGATTTTATTGCAATAAAATCGAAAATAATTCTTTACATTGTAGTTTATTGATTAAGATGAGGTATTGTTCTAATAAAGCCTTAATTTTTTTATCTTATCAATATTAAATATTCTAAACAATACTACATTCATATTGATTAAATTTAATATCTCTATATTACTATATAAGATTATATTAACATGAAATTAAATTGAAAAACTCTTATTAATTAGAAAATAAAAAGTCAAATCTCCATGAAACCTAAAATGTCATGTTAAATTATTAATTAAATTACAAAATATGATAACTAAAACAATAGTCTTTGATTATCTATACACTTATAAGTATTCAAATTTTATTTAGTTCATGTTTTATGGCTATGGTATTATATCAGCTCTTAATTATAAGTATTGATTGATAGTTGTATATATACTAATCTAGATCTATTTTAAATCTAAATCTATCAAGTGTAGAGGGATCAAATTTCTTTTCACTCTGAAATAAGTTTATATTAAGGGATTTGATCCTTCTAGGAGCTTGGTAGATCCGGATTTAAAATAGATTTAGGCTAGTTTAATTCCCTCCTTTAAATAGGTTACATTCCACATGAATACTATGGGCCAATATTATGAGTTATCAATACCATAAGTCATTTTTATTTTTATAAAGTTATTTTTATTTTTATTTTATTTTATTTTCACCATAAAATGTTTATGTTACATTAATATTTTTATTTAATTATATTTTAAAATTTAATTTTAATTTTAATTTTATGTAATTTGACTTAATCAAAATGTTAAACATTACATTACAACATCTCTACCAAACTAGGCTAGAGAGTTTGTAGTTTGACTATAAATTATTTTTATTAGTCAAAATCTAATATAAAACAACAATATTTCTTATTAGCATAATCTAATTTATAGACAAAATGACTTTTAACCAAAATTCGAGCAGAGATTTTTAAAATTTTCAATTTAAGTTATTTAATAAGTTAGACTAAACATTTCTTATTTATATAATGCAACAAAAATATATTATTTTAAATATGATTGAAAAAAAAAATTAGAATCTTATTGCAAGCTTTGCAAATATTGAAATAATGTAAGTTTTCAATTATAATTAGAGAAAAATATTTGCTTAAATTTACAATACTTGATTTAACTTAAATTTGAGGAAGAAAAAAAAAAAACCTTAAATTTGAGCAAAACTACAACCTTTCATATCTTTTCTTTCCTATCTTTTTTTATATGAACTAAGTTATCATATATTTTTCATCCAAATTTACAAAACTTGATTTAATTTAAGTTTGAGCAAAACTATAACATTTTATATGCTTTTTTCACATTAAACTAGATATCATCTTTTTGAAAATAACACTTATGGCACCTACTCATCATGGAGTAAGACAAGATTGTAAGAAACTTGTGGCCTTCCATCTCCAATGGCTTCATTATTTCTACCCATTCGTCAAATATATCAAACCTACATAACATATCTATTTTGCAATTGATGAGAAATAGCAGATTTACAGCGCCAATAGATGACTAAGAAATAAACCTAGCAATAAATTGTTTACCAAAATCCATTTTAAATATTTCAATTTTTAATCATGCTATTTTGGTAGTTCTTCCACTGAGAACTCTAAAAGGTTCGGGAAATTTTCCAAAATCCCTGCAACCACATCACTTAACATCATTTGCTTTAGGCATTTGCACATTGAGTCTTTGCGTTATCTTATACGCGGGGAATGAGCAAATTTTATTTTTATAGAGTTTTATTTGATAAGCATAAATTTCAATCATATCGCTAAAAATAGGTGATTGGGAAAACAAAATCATCTTATGAAATTCAACTGGGTTAAGTAAGTCATTTATTTATGACCATTTTTATGACAAATAGTCGTAACTAATTAATTTTTCATATTAACCTTTATTTCAGGAAATTCATTATGGAATGTAAGACCACTAACTTAATCCATCCAGAAACTTGGTAGATTCAAATTTAAGATGGATCTAGACTAGCTATTTATAATGATGAGTTATAGTTACCTTCAACAAACTAATATAACTATAATTTCAAATTACAAATTGTATGATGGTTGTAAAGGGTATAGAGTGCATGTGTATCTAGACTAGTTATTTATAGTGACGACTTATAGTTACCTTCAAAAAACTAATATAACTATAGTTTCAAATTACAAATAGTATGGTGGTTGTAAAGGGTATAGAGTGCATGTGATCATAGTGGGTAGTGGGTTGGTTATATATAACATTTTCTAGTATAAGCAAGACAAGGCATGAGAGGCCTTATTAAGCCCATAGGTATGTATATTTAGGGATTGGGATTTCAAAATTTTAATTGCCCATAGAGACACTCTCCAACCCAATATGGTAGAGATGTTGTAACTTAATGTAATGTCAATATGGTGGAGGTGTTGTAACTTAATTTAAACATTTTAACTAGGTAAAAATAAAATAAAAATAAAAATAACCCTATAAAAATAATAAAAATAAAATGACCTATGGTATTCATGTGGAATATAGCCTATTTAAAGGGGGACATTGAACCAACCTAGTTCCATCTTAACTTTGTATCCATCAAGGGGTAAGAGGGAACAAATCTCTTGACATGCTACCAAGGGTTGAAAGAAATCAAATCTATTTTAACTCTAAAAGAGGTTTGCACGTCTCACTCTAAAAGAGGTTTGAACGTCAATATATCTCACTCTAAAAGAGTTTTGCATGTCAATAGATTTGATCTCTCTAGGCGCTTAGTAGATCTGTAGTGAAGATGGATCTAGCCTAGTTTAATTATAAATAATTATTAGGTGGTTGGTAGAGATTTAACTTCATATAATAGTCTAGAATATTTTTAGTAGTATACACAAATCAAAAGTTGAGATTTATCTCCAAAGTAGTTATGCCCTTTTTGTCATTTTAACTAAATTCATTAATTTAGAAAAGACGAGTTATGTTTTTTGGGGCATTTGGTATTGATAAGCCATTGTATTGCAACAAAGCCTATTTAGATTAACAATCACATTATAAAGTGGAGACTAATATTTATATTTAATAATCTTGTTACATATTTTTTCTTCAAATGTATATAGGTTTTGGTTGATGCTTATTAGGGTTAACTAGTGATTTAATTTATATAACTGAGTTAGTATATAGTGTATAAAATTTGGGTAGAAACCAGAAAAATTTAACAACACAACTCAATATAATTTTTTTGTTTGCTAGGTTATGTGAGTCTTGAGATAACTGACACCCCTAACATGAGGCTTGAGTAGTGACGACCCAAGGGAATCTAGGCAGTCAAAATCGCCCAGGGATTGCACTTGGTTTGGGCCACACCAACCCTAAAAATGATTAGATTTTTTCCCACGAAATTTCCAACCAGTGAATTTACACTTAAAAGTATCTTAATAGAATATTGTGTCACCATCTGCTCTTCACTCCATAGACTATACAGTTAGGGTCCCGTGATTTGGCTGATTGGCAAGCCAAATGACAGTGTAACATCAAACCAATCTTTGGAGCCCAAGGACCTAGCCTTCCTGGACTCAGAGAGGGCTCTCTCTATTTGTGTAAGGGATATCTGTGTGTTTGTTTATTATTTTCTGATTTTTAGGCTAGTTATGAAGTAGGTGTTTTGGTTTTGGGTTTTTAGGTTGTGAGGGATGAAACTGATCAAAGATATAAGATAGGTAAAAAGATGTCAGATCAACTGGGATATGGGGTCTAAGAGGTCAAGAAAGCTTTCAGATGGTGATACAAGGTTGTTGAAGGGCCGATTTGATTCAAGGTAAAATGGATCTTTGGGAAAAATGGAGTAAGATGGACATCAAGTTTGTGAATAACAAAGGATTTCAAGCACAAATAGTTTAATAGCTGACATAAACATGGTAGGGAAAACCATTAATCATGAGAAATGTAACTTTAAGCTAATCAATGCATAGAAATAAACATTCAAGCCATGCATAGAGATATATAACTCTCTAACTTTAGGAAATGGCTATCAGAATTTGGGGAAATACATTTAAGATAGATAAACAACTCAAATCACTATGTCGGAATGCCTAAACACAGTACTTCAAGTTATTGGGCACTTTGAAAACAAGATTGCATAGTCTTAGGAAAAGGGCAAGATCAGAACAAGACCTCCTTGGTTCAACAAATGACAATCTAATCAGTCAAAGAGAAATTTCATAGATGGAGCTATGGCTAGCCATGAGTAAGCAGGGCATACCGTAAATCATACTTAGCATGCATAAAACCATGAATGAAACAAGCAAACAATATTCTTAAGTTATTAAAGAGAAATCAAGAATTCTTTAATGTGACTAAGAATGAAGAAAACATGGAAGCTATGAAGAAACAAGAAATTTGAGGTGCCTCCAAGGGCATGTCTCAAATTTGTTCTCTACTGTCCTATAGCAAGCAAGAACATGGATTTATGAATGAAAACTAAGAAAAAAAATAGAGATAGAGACACTATACCATTCTACCAAGTCATGGAATCCAACAACAATCCTCTTTCATCATCCAAGAACATCCAAGAAACTATCCAAAAGCATGAGACAAGTATTTATTCCAAAGCTTATATGACCATATATTGCTTCTATTCATCAAGTTCAACCTTGTTTACAATTAAAGCCTTTGGAATATATAGGCCAAAGTGAGGAAAACCTCTTAGTTCAACTTGCAATCTCATTGGCCTATTCAAAATATCTTATTTTGTCCTTGAGGCTTTGCAAAGCCCAAGGCACAAAATATCTCATAAAATATCTAAAAAATGCTAAAATAGGGAAATAAATTGACTTTTCATAACTTATCATGTACAAAAATAGCTAAACGCACATGAGGAAAATTCAGTTTTGAAAGGTTCAATTTTTACAAAAGTACTAAAAAAAAACATCAGCAAAAGGTCCCCTGACTTGCCAACAACTTTTGGAGGTCTTCTCGATGTCGAAACGAGGCTCATGATGGCTCGTTGGAAAGCTATGAGTGTCTAATTTCTGGAACAACTTGAATTTTCTCAATCTGATGCCTAGAAGTCTATCAAATACTTAATTGAGTGAAAAAACCCAAAAAACAGGCTTTGCTGATATGTGGGCAGAGTGTCGAAAAAGTGAGTGTTTTTGGCATCTTTGGGGGACCAAAACAACTTCAAATGCTCTGAAAATTTTTGAGTAGATTCCCATGAATTTAATACATCCAATGGTACCACTCTAAAGAGTTGAGGATGATCCAAACTAAAATGGCGGCGCCCATGATTTTATGCAATTAGACCCAAAAATGTCGAAAAACAAGAACATGTCAAAATTTGCTCAATTTTGGTGAGTAAGTCCCTCAAGGATTTTTAGAAACATGTCTAGAAGCTCGGGCCAAAATTCCAAGCCTATAGGTGTCTTTCTCCCTTTTTCTCACCGGGCGCCCTCTTTGGGCAGTTTTGAGCTTTTCTTGGTTTTCTTCTTTGTTGTTTGGCATTCTGGCTTTGGTGAAGAAGTCATGGCCCCTTGCCTAGGAGAGGAAGCTAGCACATGCTTTCTAGAATGCCCTTCATGATCCATATTTTGTATTTTCTTGTCCTCATCATTGCTTGCTTGAGATTTTCCTTGTTTGTCTTCGTCATTGCTTTCTTCATGACTGTCATGGTCTTTCCCTTCACTATTTTGTGCTTCATCACCCTCATGCTCATTGCTGTGTTGGCTGCCATAATGTTCCTTTTCATTACTGCCTCACTGCCCATCACTTTTCTCTTCATTATCACTGCTATGTGTAGACTGTTTGCCTTGTTCCTCATCATCCATAAAGTCATCCCTTCAGTATTATGTTTGAGCCAAGAGGCCTTTAACAAGACATGTTCATGGTTTCTTGAAAAGAAGTCTCCTTTTATTTGGTATAAAAACCCCTTCCCTTCAAGCACTCTTTTTATGAAGGCAATGTTATTTAAAAGACTGAACAAAACCCCTTTTAAACTGATAAAACACTTTCCCAATCAATATCTTCCTTTGTGAGATCACTGCTTCTTTGTGGTTTTGATGGACATGGTGCTCTTTGAAATCATTGTTTTCAAAGACTCCTTCAGATTTGTTAAATACCACTCTACACACATTCTGTTCTGTTTTCTTAGAGACTGTGTGAATCTTTAATTCTTCAAAGAAAGAAAACTCTCTTAAAATAACACACTGGCATTCCTTTTTAATAAATATGATAAGTCTTTGAAAAAGCAAGCTATGCTTTCCCTTCAACTGCCTCCTAACACTTTATAAACTTTCAACAAGCCATTACCTTTCTATCACTGCTTCTCTTTTTGATATCATTGTTTGATCTTTGATTCAGCCAAGCAATCTGCCCTTGGCAAACAGATCTTCAATAAACTATGATGACTTTACCTTTCAAACCCTGTTTTTCCCTTTAGAGGTTGTGTAGATTTTAACTATTTACAACAAGGACCTCTTTCAAACTGATAGCAAGCCCTTAACTTTAAAAATTGTTCCCTTTTGATCACCCTAGCAATCAAGTTCTATTGGAAGAAGGTTAGTTTGCTTGTCCATAGTAATATCTTCTTTTATTAGTGATTAAAACAACTCTGTTTTCTTTCCGAGAAACTGTGTTATCTCTAGCTGGAAAACAAGTCTTTCTTGATGGAAATGAGGCTACTAAAACTCCCTTTAAAAACTGTCAAGGAACCCTTTTCACTCATCACTGTTTTCCTTTAAAATCTGATGTCTAACCTTCTCTTAAATCAAACATATGACTAGAGGTATGGATACCTTCAAAACATGTCCTTTTGCTGCATTGGGGGATGAACTTGTTGTGCGAAAACTGAATTTGGCATCTTTGGAGACCTTGGCAAGTTTGCCACAAACTCGGTTGACAGTGGCCTGGGCGCCTGGGCAATGGGCCGTTCAGGGGAAAACTGGGCAGGGTCCAAAACAGAGGTTAGGGACAATTTTTTAGAGCTTCAAAGATTGAACTCGGAAAATGAGTGTATGGGGAGCATTTGGCACTTTGAAAAGGAAAATTTTCATGCTTGGAGGGCTTTGAAAATGGCAAAAAATGATCGGGCCCTGCCGTTCAGGAGCAACCGAAGTTCAGGGGAAACACTGGGCTGGGCTAAAAACCAAATTTCAGAATTGGTTTTTCCCAAATTCAAAGTAGACAGTAGGAGCTAAGCATAGCAAGGACATTTGGTGCCTGAGAGGGACTTTTTTCATGCTTCAAGTGCTTTGGAAAAAGTAAAAAATGCATGGGCCACTGCCGTTCAGCAGCAACTCTAGGCGCCGAGCTGTTTAGGAGTATCCTGGGCAATGCTAAAAATGGAGGTTTAGAGGTGGCTTTTGCAAGTTCAAATATTGGAAGTGATAACTGAGCATGATGAGGTCATTCGGCACTTGGAAAGAACTGTTTTCGTGCTTCGAAGGCCTTGGAAAAAACAAAGAAAGGATGGGTTGTGTCGTTCAGCAGCAACCATGGGCGTTCAGAGATGGTTGGTGGCTGAACGAGAATGCGCTCAGACAGTAACACTACGTTCAGAAATGGTTGGTGGCTAAACGAGAACGTGTTCAGACAGTCACACTGCGTTCAGATATGGCTGGTGGCTATTCACAATTTGGTGGTGCAACAGAGTTTAAACGAGTGAATCAAAAGTTGACATGGAAAAATTGAATGTGTTCAAAACTTTGGCAGGTGATAGAAAAGCCTACCTTGGCACGGGGCAATCTGAAGATGTGTTTGAACTTCGGGCGGTGGCATTCAGAATCAACACCAGGCCGTTCAGACCTGAACGCGCCACGTTCATGGGCAACCCTGGGTGCCAGGCACAAACGTGTCGCGCTCAACTACAGGTGCGCCGTGCACTTCAAAAATTTATTTTGTGTTTAGTTACAGGCATGCCGCGCCAAGTCATAGGCACGCCGCGCATTACATTAAGCTTGAAAAAAACTCAAAATTTTTTAAATACCTCAACTCTGTGTTTTTTCACCCAGCTGTAATCCATGCAATCTTATTTTGGAAGTGTGATTTTCACTAGTAGCTCTCAGCGCCCTTGCCACAATCATCATTTCTTGAATACGACCCGCATAGCCACTCAGTTGATGGAGACGCCGTGAACTTAACGAAGAGTGTTCCCAATGCCTGGAACAAAGATATTTTCACACTGGTATGGTTGCGCAATTTGCTCAGCATCTCAGCACGTCCTATTGTGGAACTATCGGGCCTCAAATTGCCAGAAAAATATATGATTCAATGATGATAACCAATGCAAACGTATCACCCAGAGAACATATTTTGGATTTATATAAGAAAAAAGACGCCATGTATACAACAGTCCATCAACAACTGTTGTTAAATCTTCCCTTATAAGATCACTCAGCTCTGAACAAAACCTTGGAATATTACTTGCAATTCGCTGCTCTGGGTTAGTGATTTGGCCATCCACATTGGGTATTTTGTAATATGTCACGTTTTGAAAATAATCTGCCTGAATGTGATGTGTCCAAAATTTTCTGAAATGCGAGCTCAAGGTTCCTGTTAAAAACTTTGAAATGGATGAAAAAGTTGACTGAAGGAGACATGAGATACGATTTTCATCAATTAGGCGCAAAAATACAGGCATCCGCCTTACAAAGGCAGCCAAAAACAAGAAATCTTGCATCTTTGCCAATCTGTCGCTTAGAGCAGTTCACATTTAGTGATGCATCAATCTTTTAAGGGACCACCGCTCATGACGTGCAACTATTACATATAAATACCACGATTCTGTGACTCGGAGGCTTATACTTTGTTGCAAACTCATTGCTTGTTTTGAAAATTCCACCTGTGCCTGTATCATGGACGCAATAATTCTATCCATGCTCTTGAAAATAGCAAATAATAGAACTCGAGTTGGGTGGCTATAATAGGTAATAATAAGTGAGGTGGAAAACCAAAACTACATTTTAGCTTTTTATAGCAACAGGCAATACTGCAAATACTATGACCCATGAAATACTAAATATTGGAGCGTAGTGGGATGTTGCCAATCAATTATGTGATGTTCCCTTTCTACCCATTTGTGCTAAAATAATCCCTTGAGTTTTGTGTGAATTTGGTGAAATCGATAAACCAATCCCTTGAGCTTTCAATCTACACTTAAAGGAAATCTTCATTATCATAGTGCACCAGAAGGGGAAACAATTTTGTCAGTCTCTTTCCTGTGAGCTTCTGACCACCCTTTGCAATTAAATTCCCAAAAACTGTTGTACACAGGTTTTCAACATACATAAGGTATTTAGGATGAAGACTATAAAACATTTCTTCTTCTGCTGCTAATTCTTTGCTCCCATATCTTTCATGTAGATTGTTTAAATCTGCTGGAGTTTGAAAAGTATAACAAGAAATTCTATGTGAAAATAAGGTGTTCAATTTTCGGTCTCCAGCATGTTCTTGTGCATCTATATATTGTTGAAGATATTTCATAAGTGCTTCTGAAGGTTGAAGATCAAAATCAAATCCCTGGACAACCCATGTCAATGGTGGGAAGTCAAGTGTCTTTAATAGCAGCATAGTGTCCACATCTATTGAAGGAGAACGTTCTTCTTCAAAATCAGCAGAGTGAAGCCAGTTTTGGAGATTGAAGATTTGTGTCTGCTTTGACAAAACAACTAAGGAGCTCACAGAATGTGCATCACCATGAGAGAAACCATCTATCTGTCTTTATAAAAATCATCCTAGAATTCAGACAGTGTGCCCATTTGTCTTTTCGAAGGTGGCTAATTCAGTCTTAAAACTTTAATTCATCCTCTGTTTTAAAATGCCTAAAGACATATATGCTTGTATCCACCAAGATTTTGTTCCTTTTTGAAGAAGTGAAAAGGTCCTAAACTTCTTACACAGACACTGTTTGCAAGGGATATTTACACAAACACCGTTTTCAAGGGAGATTTACACAGACACTGTTTGCAGCCCTTTCAAAAGACCTTTCAAAACTATCATGGGGCCTTTCATCTTCATCTGCTGACGAGGATCCTTTGATATGAACATGAAACTTGCTTGAGCATCCTTTAACCATTTGTATGAGGTGATTTTCATGGTGAAAACCTTGGAGAGCTGTCCCTTTGTTTCTCTGTAAATGAGGTTTAAAAATAGTGAAACTTCACTCATTTTACCATTTGTTTATAGCAGTCTTTTTGAAATCCCTGTCATACTGAAATAAATTCTCTTAATTCTTAAACAATGGTGGTCCTTCTACTTATTTATGAAGGAGGCCTATGTTTGATGACTGTCACGTGTCTTCTAAAAACTCTGTCTTGTATGGAACGAAAGGAGTGCTGAAACTTTCAGACTTGGATTGTTGTTTATTGAGGAGTCCATTATCAAGACAACCTTGCAACCTTTCAATCAATCATAGGGTAAATTAATTGCTTCATGAAGTAAGGAGGCTTCTTAACAATCTGTCTTGATTTTCTACTCGGTCCTGAATGAAGTCATGCCATGATAATTTCCTGAGGCCTTATGTTTATGATGAAAGGGGTTAAAAACATTTTCCATTACAGCCTTTGAAGTATAATGAAAAACCCATTGCTTTTGAAGTGATGAGGGTACTTTCATAGGCATATCCTCTGATTTTTCACCAAGGAGATCATCATTTTTATCCTTATTGTAGCTTGTCAACACCATCATGCATTTCTCTATCATCTAGATCTGGTTCTAAAAATTCTTGTTCCATATCAGTGCTTGCATATTTTTATTAACTCTTGCTCTAGAACAATCATCTGGGTCAGATTCACCTTCAGTTTGTATTTTTCAGTGAAATAGACCTGACAGCAAGGGCTGTAAAATTCTCTCCAGTCAATATTTATCAAAACTATGAAAAAGGCTTATGTGTGCCAACTTTTATGAAATTCTCATCTCCATCTAGAATGAATCAGAAGCTCTAACCCAGGTTTTTTAGGATGATTTTGAGGACTTCTAGATATTACTGTTAGCCATACTAAAATCCAAAGGAAACCACAGATTCCGAAGATAATGAAAGGACCAAAGACTCCTGTCTGTGCCATTATAATGGGTGAAAAAATTGAGCTCATAACACTGCCAAGATGAAATCCAACCATCAAAAACCCACTGCTCTTTATTGGAGGAGGTAGCACACAATAGCTGTTCCCAACCATCTGCTCTTATACTGGAGGAGGTTTTTAGCATTTCACCCATCCATCTACTCTTGCTTGGTGGATGTTAACACAGTTATGACATTCATCCACTTGCTAAACTGTGTCATCTTTCCTTGAAATATATATCTCTGCTTTTTGGACAACTTTTGACTTTTGAAATATGTACTCCTGCGCTCTTTTCATTTCAACTCTCCATCTGCTTAATGATGGCAAATTCCTTCAACATGAGAGACTTATTTGGAGTTGTCTCTTTTCTTTTGTTCGGATACTATTTGTCAATCACTTTGCACCCTACAAAGGTGAAAAAGATATGACTTTGAACCTTGGGAGATCCTTTGGTGTCTTATGGAGATTTTTCCCAATCTTAAGCATATTCTTTTAGGCTGTGAACATGCTCATCTCTTTCTGTATTAGATCTTTGTGGGATTTCTTCCAGATTGAGACAACAAGACCTCTTAGTGGTGCAACCTAGGGGTATATCACGGTTTGTTT
Source organism: Pinus albicaulis (assembly GCA_034641835.2). Taxonomy (NCBI): domain Eukaryota; kingdom Viridiplantae; phylum Streptophyta; class Pinopsida; order Pinales; family Pinaceae; genus Pinus; species Pinus albicaulis. The sequence goes on along the minus strand of CM076582.1, from coordinate 1,490,596,765 downwards.
TTTTGCAGATTAAGCGCTAATTCAGGCTGGTTGGTATTGAACAAAGGATTCTGGCTCAGGCTATTTTTGTCGAGGAAGGGACTCTCTAAAGCGCCACTACCTAAATTAGGGGCAACTTTCATTGATTCTGATTGTGTTTGACAAGAAGATCAAGGATAGGAAGGGAGACACTTTGTCAAATATTGGACAGTGAGTTTCATGAGAACCAAGGGGAAATTGATAGTAGACTAGCAAGACCAAGACAACTATAGACAAGGATATTTTGATGAAACAAGACATGAATTTAAAACTAAAGATTGCTCTGATCATAGGCTGACAGGAAGGGCTAGGAAAGAAAAAAATTGTTTGAGGGTGTTGAGTCCCAAATTTGCATCTTTTCCATACATTTTTCCATACCTTTTTCACTCCCCTAAACCTCCCAAATTGTCAATATCATGTGCAAAAGAGCATCTAACATGGTTTTTAATTATATTTTTTTGTTTGCTATTTGATCTAGATTTTGTTCATTCAGCTGCGGAATCTTGCCACTTTCCGCAGCTGCTGCAACTTTCCGCAGCTATTTTGTGAAACTCTATGCTACGGGTGTCTACAAGGGAAACGAGCCACATGGGCAGGTCAGGAATGACGTGGACATGGTTCGTGTCCTATTGGTTCAAGCAAACTCATCCAAAGAAGTCGCGGTCAAAGGCGTCCACATGGAAGTCAACCATGGAGTTTCATGTCGGCCGGACTCTGTTTCGTGTCACATGAAGATCCATACGGCCGTTTCTAAGCCTGCGGAGGATAAATCGACATCTGTACAGGGTTCTAGAGTCGAATTCAAGCATCCACCTCTCGTAGATTTACTTTCCAACACGGCCATACTCCTATATCTGTGGACGTAGTGGTCTACGTCCTCTCCACCAGCATGAACTTTAGGAGACAGTTATAGTTTGTTGTTATATATAATGCGTTTGCATACGCATATGAAGTTAGTCGATATTAGTGAATGTAGTCTCTGTTATCTTTTGATTAGTCTGCTCTGTAGTGATTACGCTGCACTTGTGCCGTAGCATTACCATTCTGTAATGACTGCTTTTTAATATGAGAAGACTCTGTTTTTCAACTTAATTCGTATTTGAGGACCATTGCCAAGGCTGGTGTAGAGGGCCCCTGCTCAGCTAAGGTTTTGTGCATTAGTGTATAATTTTAATTTCATTTCATTGTGTCATAATCCATTCATATGTTCATATATTGCATTTGTTTCATTTCTGTTTATAAACTTCCATAATTTCCATTTCATTTATGTCTTTCATGTTTTATGTTGATAATCACTGATCAGTGTTCTTGTTTCAGGTTATAGATAGGCAGCCCGGGCATTTTCATAGCTTTTTGACTAGTGACATGGAACTAACATTGTTCTGCTGCTAATTTGCTTTTCATAGCTTTTGTTTAATTTCAGTATTGCTTATACGCCCGGTAGTTAAATTTAGATATATTAAGCTGCTCATAGCATCTTCAGTTGCCTCCGAAAGCCACAGCTGGATTGATGGTGAGGGATTGTATTATGAAATGTGTAGTTTAGTATTAGTTTCTTTTCTGCAAATTTAGATATATTAAGTTGCTCATAGCATCTTCAGTTGCCTCCGAAAGCCACAGCTGGACTGATGGTGAGGGACTGCATTATGAAATGTGTAGTTTAGTATTAGTTTCTTTTCTGCAAATTTAGATATATTAAATCATTTATGACATCTTCAGTTGCCTCCGAAAGCCACAGCTGGACTGATGGTGAGGGATTGAATCATGAGTGTATGGTTTAGTATTAGTTTACTTTCTGCAAATTAAAATATCAGTTACTCAAATTGTTTATGATTACTTCCGAAAATCATAGCTGGACTAATGATGAAGGATCAAAAGATAAATTGATGTAATCTGATTTAGATTTATTTTGTTGCAATTTTGAATTTCCTTAAGCATAGTTTCTTTTATGTTTAGTTGGCAGCAAGAATAGTTTAGTTTTCATGCTCAATAGTTCATTGTTTTGATTTATTAGATTAGCAGCACCTTTTCATTTCAGCAGCACATTTTCCATTTCCTTTCAAGTCTTGTCATTGTAAATTTCAAATTGCTTTTTAAAGTTTCAAGTTGGTAAATCATTATAGGGGATATCACTTCCTTGAACAAACATAACCAAACTTGTTTTCATCCTAGAATTTCCATTTCACCTTAGAAAAACAAAAAACGACAAAAAGTTAAGAAATAGGTTATCTTGCACATATAGTGCGCCGCACTTCATCAGCTTACGATTCCCGGATTGACAAATTAAATGCAGCAATTTAGGACACACTAAATTGACCAAACAGAGGGTTTTCTAGATGACAAATTGACATATGGAGATCAACTTCTAGAAAACTCAGCTAGGAATCTAGTCATCAACAACAGGTGAAAAATACTGATGACTAACATATACAACTAAATATATTAATTAAATTAATTTTTCAATTCCTTCCATATCAAAATTGCAAACTAAATATCACCAATAGGGATTTACCATTGTCAAAAAACACAACACAACATTTAAGCGTGAAGAGCAAGTGATTGGATATGCGGATGCGATGACCTACTTAACACAATTCATATTAGTTTGAGAGATTATAACTAGCAATTGCACCAAATGTTGCAAAGGAAACACCGTAAGGCGGTAGCATAGGAACCACTAGCATTGAAGAAAGAAGATGTGACCAAAGTACTTGATAGGGAGATGGGAGACAGGGGCACCCTACCTACCTACCTAGGTAAATTAGCAAGAAATGTTTCATTAATATAGGTAGTAATGTCCTTGTTAACAAGATATGGACCATAATAGTGTATTGATACATAGTTGATGTTATCCTGTTTTAGCAGTCTTTATTTGCAATATGCATTTGTCAATGTGGAAGTGACTAGAGATGATATGGACAAAATTGGTCGTTGTGGTCGTGGTCATTGGTGATGGGAGTTCATGAGGTTTAGTCAATTTTGAATATTATAGACACTAAAAACTAACATTTAAAATTCTTGCGACAGTTAACCAAAACTATATCAACTATTCGGGAATCATAGACATTGAGTGCAAGAGATTGGGAAAATTGTGTTGAAATTGACAAAGAATACTTTTTCTCAAAATTTAAAGGGAATTCCAACTGAATAAATTAAAAGGAGCTAATATTTCAAACAAAAGAGATGAAAGCAGAAGGTCATTTTGCATTATTAGCATTTGAAGAATACAAATAGTTCTATTTGGTGTTCATCTTATTAATACTCACATTTGAATTTTTCAAAAGATATACACTAGAGAACAAAAAACCTGTATCACAATTCAATCTCTAAAATAGAAGCCAGTAAAAAATCCTATCCCTAAAGGGCCAGTACATACAAATGAAACGTAAGAATCATAAACAAACCTTGGGATTTCTCGATTCATAATCAATGTTCCTTCCCGACAAAAAATTATCTTGGCCCTCTAGTGTACTTCTTTCCAAAGGCTACATATAGTCAATGGCAAAATGCCAAAGGCTACATATAGTCAAGGACAAAATAAAGACTATAGACATGAAACTCCAAGTATCGATATGCTACATATAATCAAGGCCAAAATAAAGAATATAGACATAAAAATCCAAGTATAGATCTGAAAAATGGGTTGGGCCAATAAAATTGTACATGATTAAATTGCAGGCAAATGTCAAAGTAAATACCTTTGGACGTGTCACCAATAGATCACCCCCCAACAATTTGCACCTTCTCCCCAATTGTAGCCATAAATTGAGCATAGTGAGCCTAATCATGTTGATCGAATGGATCTTCTTTTGATACGATTAGATAATCCTCAATAAATGATCTGTAAAGTTTGATAAACTCAGATCGTGATATCTTTTGGCTACCATTATTATGGCAACCCAATTTCAAGTCAATAAGACAATTTTTTTTTTCAACATGAAAAATACTTCTGGCTTATATAATGTACTAGGGAAAATACTTTTAAAAAGTACTTTGACAAAATAGTGGGTCATTACATCAGTTTCTTTCAGAAAACAAAAAGAGAACCTTCCCCAAATATAAACTAACTGAGTATTTTTCAGCAAACAACTTTACAACTTTTCTTTACCTCCAGTGATTAGTGCATATAGTTCAAAAACATATGCTGAAAATGTGATGAAACGTATATGTCTTCTGAGCAATTTGCAGCACGGAACCAAAACATTCCTATTCCAAACAAACAAAAAGATAGAAAGAAGCCTCATATGAAATTTACCGTTCCTTTTGCTCCAGGTCTAGTGGAATTGTATAATGCGTAGTGCATTTCTCCAAATATACCATTCAAACCTTTTTTAGATAGGCGGTTAGCTTCATTGTTTTTTTCAGTGTAGATGTGACAAAAAGAAATTGAATTGAAATTCCTCTTTAATGAGTGTATTTGCTCCAACCAATGTGAGAGATGGCCAGGATTAAGATTAGATCTCTTGTTCATGTGTTCTATGAGTACTTTTGAATCTCCAAAGACCCATAGCTTTTCCATGTATAACTGGCTAGCAAACCAAAGCAGCCCCCACAGTGCTAATACTTATGCGCTCATATTAGATCCCATCCCCCCGCTCTAGTAAATTTTATAATGGCAACTTGGGGAAATCATGAGCCAAGCACCGCAACCACATATTTGATTTTGTGAGGCTCCATCAAAGAAACCTGTAGGGTACTGTATTTAAAATGGGTGTAGTCTCTTCGATAAATCACTTGGAGGCTTTTGTTTTAACTTCAGCTTCTCCCATGTATAAATGATTTTCAGGAAAATTTTATCAGTAGTACAAGGTTGCCCTTCAAATATCTTCTTGTTCCTTCTACACCATAGGTACCAATGAAATAAAAACGGAATGTTTCTAAAGATTTTCCCTCTCCCAAACCACCATCTGATACAATTGACCGTTGTCCTATACTCAGGTGTCATAAACTGAAAATGTGAGCATAAAGAGTTAAGGGTTTCCTGTGCAAAAATGCAATTATAAAATAGGTGATGATTATCTTCTGACTCCTCCCCACATAAAGGGCAAATCCCTGGACCATGCCATCCTTTCCTTTGTAATTTTTTCTAGGTGAGGTTTTTGTCTTTCCACACTAACCATATAAAGATAATCATCTTCACTTGTACATTTACTTTCCACATATCCTTAAACCAACTGTCATGTTCACTTTCCATTTTGTTGTTTATCAACTCTATATAGATCTCTTTTGTTTTGATATGTTCCTGTGATGATTTTCCTTCCCAAATAATTTTGTCTCCCTCTTCCCCCTTCCTCAAACCCAAGATTCTTATAGATTTTATATAGTTATTACACTCCTCCATCCTGTACCTATCTAGACCCATTTCCTAAAAACATCTTCCATCTCGGAACATTGTTTTCCCAGGCTTTCATTAACTGGCTCATATAAAAATAACCCTGTCGGTTAATGTATTCAATAGTCTCACAACAGAGGTTTGAATTCAGGCATAATCCAAGTAATTTTTGGCTCCTAATTTGGATTTTGTTTCCATTACCAAAATACCACTTCAGATTTCCCGTGAACAGTTTCCATGTCTTGCTGAAACCCTTCCATATATTCGATTTGTTTCGTGTGTCCACCCATCCTGAAATGAATATGGCCTCAATATCCCTGTGTCCCAAATATTTATGTGGAATGATCTCACTCCATATTCCATTCGAGGTTAAGCATATCCATATAGATTTAATGATGAGGGTTTTGCCAAAGATATCCAGATCAAGAATACCCCATCCTACTTTTTCCTTGGGTCTTGTGATACACTTCAGGCGAGCTATATGGATGGTTCTGCTCTCTTTCCCCACATTCCAAATAAATCTAGCCATGACCTTCTTAATTTATGACAAGGTTTTACTTGGAATTATAATAGGTGAGCCCAATAGACAATATATTGCTGCAAAACCGCTTGCGCCAGTATCAGTCTCCCACCCCTCGATAACCATTTCGAGGACCAACAATTGATCTTTTTCTGATATTTGAAAATTAACCATGTCTAGTCCTCCGTAGTATAATACATGGGTTTCAACCTAAACCCAGGTAATTCAAACCCTCTTTTAGTGGGGCGATGTTGTAGTTAAAAGAGTTTCCCAGTTCTATGTAGGCCTCTTCATCTCCCTCTGCATGATAGATGCATGACTTCCCCTTGCTAACCATCATCCCCGTGGCATAACAGAAGCATTTTAAGATGCCTTTTAGTTCCTCCCAGCTTATTCTCAACATAATGCCAAAAATGAGGACATCGTTGACAAATAGGCTATGTGAAACCTCCTTTTGCGATGAGATTTTAATTCCTCTGAAACACCCCACTTCTAAACCCTTTTTTATCTTGATGCACAAAGCATCCATGATCAAAATGAAAAGGAGGGGAGACAAGGCACATCCTTGTCTTAACCCCCTACCCAGATGAAAGAAACTCATAGCTGTCCCATTTATAATAATATCCATAGAGGTGTGAGTAATGCAACCCATTATCCATGCCACCACCTCTCTATCTAGACCAATTTCGAACAGAACAAGCCTTAGGAATCCCTAATCAACCCTATCATAAGCTTTGTTTAAGTCTATCTTCATGACTGTAGCTTCCAATTTTTTTGACTAAATGGAATGGACAATTTCTTGAGTTAATGCCACTACATCGTGTATGCTCCTATTTTTTTAAAAACCCGACTGTTCAGGCATGATATGTTTAGACAGAACTACCTTCATTCTCTCCACAATAACTTTTGAGATTATCTTGTATAGGGTATTACACAAAGATATAGGTCTATAGTCATTAAACGATAACTTCCCCTTCTCTTTTGGAATTAAAGCCAGAAAAGTTGAGTTAATTGCCCTGTGGATCCTTCCAGACTTCCTTGCCTCTTCCACCATATCCGTTATCTTCGTGATGAAGTCCTCGTAAAAGTGCAGGAAAAAATCTGGAGTCCATCCGTCTGGACCCGAGCTCTTATCTACAGCAAAGGACTTGAGCACACACCTGATCTCTTATGGTCCTACCCTCTCTTTCATTTTATTTATATCTTCCTCCTCAAACATTTTAGGATAGTGATCAATGAAATCAAGCTGAGCATCAATCCCCGATACCTCCTTCTTCTCATATAGCTCTCCAAAGAAGTCCACTACAGCTTTCTTAATGTTTTTCGTGGAGTGTAAAGTAGTTCCATTTTCCTCAATTTTCCAAATGGCATTTGCACTTCTTCTTCTAGATGCAAATTTATGAAAATATTTTGTGTTTTTATCACCATTTTTGAGCCAAGTCGCTCTACTCTTTAATCTTCAAGATTGCTCTTCAATCAGTAAGTGTGCTCTATGTTCTGCTCCTATTAATTTTAGTCTTTCCCAGAAATCTACAGATTGTCTGCCTTCCTCCACTTCCTTCAGAATCTTAGTCTTCTTAACCCCGATTTCTTTGATCCTTTCCTTCAATTTTGTTTTCTGCCTTTTTTCCCATAACTGCACCACTTTTTTCAAGTCCCTCATAGTTTTGGATAAATAAGTCATGGCCGAAGTTTCGGCCTCCCTTTTGGGACTTTTCATGTACCCCTTAATTAAAACATTGAATTCCTCATTTTCCAGCCATACTCTATTGAATTTAAAAGGGCATCCCCCTTGTCTTCTTTCAAATTCCCATTCCATAGAGATCGACCTGTGATCCGAGATGGTTATGTCCTCCGCTTTAGCAATGATACTATTCATTTTAGATCTAAGGCATTTATTAATGACCATTTTGTCTGTCCTCTTTCCAATTAGTTCATTTCCTTTTCTCCCATTGAACCACGTCAGGAAGTTTACAATGAGTGGAATGTCACATAAACCAGCGTTCACAAAAATTCCTTTTAAAACATCTGATAAGGGGTCTTCCCTACCCTTCTCATCCCATATCTCATCATCGGATAGAGTACAGTTGAAATCACCTGCATAAATAGACTTCTGCAAGAGTAGGATACCACACTCCTCCATTCTCTTCCAGAAGGTAAGTCTATCCAAATATGGAGCATAGATATTAATTAAATGGACTTGCTGACTAAAACCCTGAAAGAAACCCGTTAGAAGGATCTCTCCAAAAAAACTGAAAGCCTTCATGGATACCCATCTGGGATCCCATAAAGCTACCAGTCCTCTAGAGCGACCAACGACATCTTTCGCGACCATATGCCACTCTGGTAGCATAGCACGAAAACAAGCAATGGTGCTGTCAGATGACTGCATTGTCTCTTGTATGAAAATAACAGAAGGCTTAGAAATCTTTAAAAAAAAGATTTTACAGACACAAAATTTTCACGACCCCCAAACCCCTCAAATTCAAGGATGAAAGCATCATAAGGGTAATTTAGATGATGGGGTATTCAATCGATCTGCCCGAGAAACGTGTTACCCAACCGTGAGTCTACTAGTAGGGTTATACGAGCAACATTAGCCAAGCCGATGATTAGCCTATTCTGAGATCAACTTGTTTCCCATACATGAAATAGTGAAACATTAGCTCATATGCCAGGTATCATCTGTTTTTACACACTTATCTAGGCCAGTATCAGATTTGAAACGACCTGTACATACACATACGGGCAAGTGTATAAATGCCGATGCTATCATATATAGACCACGCTCATATATAGACCACTTCAGTGCTCTAAGGACCCATCCAATAGCCTGTGAAACTAGGACATCCTGAAAATTTTCATCAGGAAGACCTTCAAGTAAAGTCGAAACCGAATTCTTTTTTCCCCTTCTTGGTCTATCTTTCCCTCTACGAATCGTTACATTTGATCTAGGTGAGGGGCTAATGTTTATGGGATGAGACACAGGTCAACCCATATCAACACAAAGAGGTTCCAGGTTTGCCACCTTATCCAGCAATAGCAGCTCGACATCACTCCCGATGGAATTCCCAGGAGAGGGAAAACGTCAGGGGAAGCCGACCAGGAGGATGGGGAAACAGGCCGAGTACCAGCCGAGTGATCCATGTTGTCGATAGGTTGGTCAAGAGATGTAGGAAGAGAGGGCTCACGATATACCTCCGAGGAGATAACTGGAAGGGGTAAAAGGGTCCTAGACATCATCAGATCACTAGAGGACATCCGACCCTGCGGCTGTAAAGGGAAGAAACAATCTGGTTATATCCAGATAAATAGCATAATTTCATATTGCTATTAAAATTATGTAATAGAATGAAATTATTTACATGGAGAAATAGTTACAGAATCTGTGCAACCTCAAAAATTTAGATTTATTCGAAATGTGGCTATTCAAATTAGGTCCTTTCATGACATCTTGGATATGGTTAAAACTTAAGACTATATTGAGACTTGTCTCCTTTCTCCACAATGACAATTCTAAGCCCAAAAATACGCACTACTGTGTGGCCCATTAGTAAGGGTTGCTGGCAATACTATAATTCACACTCATTCACAGTGCAGGATGGTCTGATGGCGAGACAGGCCATGTTAACAAACCACACATCAAGATGGATCACTACAGAAAGGCTCCAAAAGTTTTAGGTTTTAAAGTGAATAACATACCAAACTCAGGATTGCTTGTTAGTGGCAAATATATCTGCAACTCCACTCAGGGTAGGCTTATCTAATTTGTCATGAAGAAGCTAACTAGGTTGCAGAAGGTAATGAATTTCCGTTTTCTTATAATTAAGGCCTATTTTTTAAGGGAAGAAGGATAAAACTCGATACTGGTCCAGGTCCTTCATCATCCATTAAAATGATCCTTTTTAATGTAAGAGAAGTGCACAATAGTCAATGCAAATGTTAATACTAGAGCAAGTAGTAGCATTAAATACATTAGTATTAATGCAACATAGAGACCCACCTCCTCCTTGAAGTTCAAATCATAAAGCAACTACATCCATTTCAATGACAACCTGGTGATTGAAACAACATGAGTCTTGACCATTTATAAGTAAAAAATAGAAAATAATAAAACTTAAAAGAATGTGAACCTTGCCAGTATAGTTTGCTTTGTCAAATGGCAATCTTCAATCTTGATTCTCCTGCATTTCAATGAGATAACATTTAATACAACAACTGTTACAGAGGAACATAACATAGTTTCAAACTTACTCTTAATTTCAATGAAGTACTTGAATATTTGGAGCAAAACCTCCTTCGTCTCCAAAATTTGTTGCATCTTGACCATACTTTTTTTAGTTGGAATTTGGTTTGGAGAGACCCCATACAGGACCATACAGAGTTTGGATAAAGATTTGGAGAGATGTAATTGTCTGGTGTGGAGATTTATTAGTGATGGACACAACATATCTGTAATACGTTTTTCCTCTGTTATTCCAAGCAATTGTTTGCTTATGCCAGATGGCCAAAATATTATTTTCTACAGAATGTGAGCAATAAGTCATAATCAATACTATCTTTTGTTGTTTGGCCAAGATTGAATTTGCTCATTCTATGTCACACAAGAAATTGAAGTTTTAACTGCATTTGGTAGCCAAAATTTAATCTTGGGAGATCTTACCCTGTGGGGAGCTGGTACTGGAGAGCGGAGTTGCTACTGGAGAGCTATGTTTAGATGCAGGAGAGGACTTTGGCTTAGGCTTTGGTTTTTGAGTTCAATATTGAGTTGGAGCAGGGGATCCTAAACCTGATCTAGGCTTAGGAACAACAAATGCAAGAAGCAACCATTAGAACACCACCAACAACATCACTAAAACAAACTAAAACCAAATTAATTGCATCTCATAAGAGAAGGATACCTCGAAGGCTATCTGGCCAAAACTGCCGCCATTGGGCTATTGTCCATTCTTTTGAGCACATGCACACATGTAATACCAAGCTTTTTGTTGGTATTGTTGCAGAACTACTAGGTTTTTCCCACCCCTACCTTGCATGAGGCACTGATCACAAACCACATATAAATGTCAATTGTGTGCTAAATTTATCATGCAGCCCAAACTGTCCATTTATCATCTGGCATTTTAGGCTTGCAAAGAACAAGATTGAGTTCATTAAACATATTGAGATTTCAAATCATGATCATATTAGAATGTCATATTAAAAAATTGTTTATTTCATTTTTTGATCCAATATGACCTTTGATGCAAGGACTTGGACTCCTGCATATTTAACATCCCAATTGAACTCTTTCACAACCCATGTTGTTCCACCTACTGTTGCTGCATTGCTAGTCATGTAGTTCAAGTAATATTGATCTCCTTATGCTCCGTAAATCTATGTAGCTGCCCACAGCAATTCATCCTGCATCCACCCAGACCAAAATACCAAAGCCAAGTCAAATATATATTTTTCTTGTGAAACTTATAGAAAGAGTAGCAAAGGAAAACTTATAAGTGGAAATCACCAAGTTGAGCAATCTCTACGTTATCCAAACCTATTGAGAAATCACTTCAACAAGAGCATTTCAGCATTCAAGGGAATGATGAACTTGATCATCGCAGAATTCTCTTACAATAACTTTTCCGGCTTTGTGCCAGGGGATCTATTCTCTCATTTAAGTACAAGCTCTTTTGCAAGGAATCTTGATGGAGTTGTTTACCGACACAACATAATAGTTTGGTAGATTTTTGATGGAATTTATTTGATAATTTTTTTTCAAAAAATCAGATAGTTGGAGTGTTTGAATTACATTTTTGATGGTGGAAATAGATTCAACACCATCAAAAACTCTTTAGACACCTAAAACACTGAAGTTTAACAACTGTAATCCAAATTTTCAAAAATCTTTGCCAAAATTTTTCATAATCTTATAAGAATTACAAGAATTTCTAGATTATTTGTCAGTTTTTTTTTTAAGACTACAGCTTGTCTTATGTGCACAGTGGGGCAATTGTAATTCTGGTGTCAAAGGGTCGTCCGCAAAGGAGGGGAGGGTGTTGTGTATAAAGGAACCATGCCCAATGGAGAACTTAGTTGCAGTTAAAAAACTTAGGCGGATAGGATCTTCAAAGGGTCATGGCTTCTCTGCAATTTCTATATTATAATAGATAAATAAAAACCATTCCTATTAGTTTGAGTGATTATATTCAGGTTTTTATATTATAATAGTTAATAAAAATTCAAACAATATATTTGTTTCACTTTAAAGTTGACCATATCTTGGAGACGAAATTATCTGCGTTGCAATAATTACTGCTGCGTGGATTTTTCTTAATATATCATTAATACTTTTTCTAAAAGCTCAGTCACATAGAAATTTGTACGTGCACGCTTTTTAACTTATACAATGGTCATATGATAAGGTTGATAAAACACCATTAAAAAATTAGGAAAATAATAAAAAATCCTTCAAATTATTTTTATTAAAAAGTCTTGATATTGTAAATTATTTTAAGAATGTTATAAAATATATTTAATTTTTTTAGTCATAGGGGACCGTATAACTTGTTTGCTTGTATTATAAGTTGGATATCACTGAATTTATTAGTATCTTTGTTTGAGATATAATAGTTTAAGATATTGTAAGAGGTAGAATTTTTATAAAATTGAAATAGATATTAGTAATTGTTTCTAAAGGTGTAAAGATACAAGATACCATGAAGGAATTGAACATGTCTATGATGTCATTGCAAAAATGTTGTAGCAAAAAAAAGATAACAATCTAAAAGGTGGATGATGGAGGGTAGTGTTGAAGATAATGGAAAATGTAATTTAGGAGAGAGTCTCTTCACAAGAACCTTAGATTAGGAATTAGTTCTTATTCTTTAGTTAAGCTATTCTCACTTCCCTATTTGTGTGAAGACTATATATTCACGCTTTGTAATGTGTTCTAGGTAGAGCATTCTGCAGTGGCAGTCTTTAAGTGAGAGCTGCCTAGTGTCATTAATAAAGTCAATTTTTGTGTTTTTATCATGGTATCAAAGCTCCATGGCTAGTGAATCAAAGTCAAAGTGCTTTGATCCTTGTGTGAGTGTCTCCAGGATTAGTGAATAAAAAGATTGGTGAGTCAAAACCAGAATGCTTTGATCCCTCTATAAAAGTCTAGGTGACAGAAGAGAAGCCCAAAACCCCCAGTTACGAGGAAGCAGAATTGTGTTCTCTGTAAAACTGTTGAATCAACGCTCAATTTGGATGCAAAAATGTGCTGATCAGCGCTGATCCGTGAGGCGAAAGAGCGTTGATCCCCCTACACTTCTAAAATCCAATTTTTATCACTGTCAGCGCGAATTTGTTGATTGGGCCAACGCTCTTGTGCCAGAGGAGCACTGTGGCAGAGAAGGGAGAAGCCCGTTGATTTCATGAAACGTCAACCGTTGAGCCTGTGAGGCCGTGCGAGAGGAGCACCGTGGCAGAGAAGGAAGAAGTCTTGTTTTTTGCTAGTTGGAGGAGGTGTTTGGATCGTGTGGGATCCTTGCCCTTCCCAAGCGTGCTGCGTGAAGCGTGGTGCAGTGAGTGTGGACAACATGCCAAGACGTGGTGAGCACAGTTGAAGACGTGGTGCAACCAAGGCGTGGTTTAAGCTGCATGGTGCGTGCTGACTGCTGGTGCAATCGATAAGATCGTGGAGGCCGAGTAGCGGTCGAGCCTGGAGGAGTCGTTGCTCGTTGGTTGGTGCTGCAAGGAGAAGTCTCGTTTTTAATTGCTAATTGGAGAGCCAACATGAAAGCCGTAGCTGTGGTAGAGGAGGCGTCGTAGCAGCGGGTGCTCTTGCTGGCATCGATAGAGGCTTGTTGGACAACCAATTCTTTTTTTATTTTTTATTTGATCGACTCAACAGATCAGGTGTGAATTTTTTTTAATAAAATATTAACCATCTCCAAAATGCGATGGCATGTTCATATTCAATTCGATTTTGAGAGGCTTCCCATCTGACACGAATGATTTATTTTTCTAAAGGCTTTCGGATCTGACACATATGAACAATCTGTGAAAATGGAAATGTATTCACATTTCTTTCCTTCTAGAAAGAAAGTGAGTTTAGTTTTATTTTATTTGAGGGCATTGTATTGTAATTCGGTGCAAAAGGGGGCTAAATCATTTTTTTTTAAAGGGGTCTATGTATTTAAAGTTGTTTTTTAAAGCAAGGAAAAGCAAGGAATTTTTTACATAGCCTTTTGAGGATATGGGGTTGATCTAGTGTTTTTTAAGTTGTTGGAGGTTGGATTCTGTTTTGTCAAGTTGAATAATAAAATGGTTAAAGCATACTTAAATGAGAGCAATAAGTTCGATGGTTCCAATTATTCCAATTGGAGATTCAAGTTGCAAACTTTGTTGGAGGGGAAAAGTGCATGGGGGGTCGTGAATGGCGATGAATTGAAACCTACAACTGCAGGAGGCAGATCAACTGTGACAATTCAGGATTGGGAGAAGAGGGAAAACAATGCAAAAATACTGTTGAAATTGTTAGTGAAAGACTACATTATCCCTCACATCAGAGAATGTAAAACAACAAACGAGATCTGGAAAAATCTCAAGGATCTATACGAGATTAGAAACACAAATCATCTTTTGTTTCTGAAAAGCAAGATTCTCTCCATTAAAATGGAGGAGAATGAATCAGTAGCTACGTTCATGTCTCGCATCGAGGACCTCAAAGACAAGCTTGGTGACATAATGGAGGTAGTGTCAAACACTGATCTAGTTATGATTACCATGAATGGCATGGCTGATGACTATCAGATGTTCATCACAGGCTTGAATGCAAGAGAGAAAGACCCAAAATTTGAAGAATTGACCAGGATCCTAATGCAAGAGGAAGAAAGGTGGATGACTCTGAAATCCCAGAGTTCAGATCTTGCTTTAATGGTGAAGAATAAGACCTTCAAAATAAAGGAAAATGCAGCATAGAAAGGTGGAGGTACACCACAGAGAAAGGTATGTCTTCAAATAGAAATAATTCAAGAACCAAATGTTTCTATAGTGGTAAACTTGGTCATATTGCGAAGAATTGTCATAAAAAGAGGCTCGATGAAACTCAACATAAACATAAGAGGCATGCAAGACACTTTGCTGATGATGATCATAATCAGGACCTCAGACTATTTATGGATGATTTTGATGAGAATGATGAAACAGATACATGGTTTGTGGATTCAGGAGCTTCCACTCACATGACAGGTAAAAACAATGTTTTAAAAACTTCAAAGAAACCAGCAGTGGTTTAAAAATATACCTTGGTGATGATAGAAGGTACCAAATCAAAGGGTATGGTAATGCTCCTGTCATATTGCCTGATGGAAATATTAGGCATATCCAAAATGTAATGTATGTACTCGGAATAAAAAAGAATCTGATCTATGTTTCTATAATAACAGATCATAATCTTAAGGTAGAGTTCTTTAAGTATTATTGTGTTATTAAATATCTGCTGGATTATATGAAGACAATTGCATCAGGGATTTGTAGAAATTATACAACATGCATGTATATCTTGGATTCACCCGATCTAACAATGTACTAAAGTTAAATACTGAATCGCTTCTGCAAATATTTTGCAGAATTAAAAACACAATCGCTAATCACATGAACATGAAGAAAAATCAAATCACACACAGCACAGATAATTTCTCAAGGAAAGCTTATAGCTAAAAACCCCATTATATTATTGTATTTTCAACATGGATCATGAAAAAATTACGTACAAAAACTCTTCTCACAAGAACCCTCCAGTACTCAGCTAATTGTCTAACACTATCATATGCAAAAATGACCAACACATAGAAAATTCTTAGCCTCCAGATAGTCTACCTTGCTTGCACAATCCCTAAAATATAGGAATTCTTGCATTCCTTGACTGCGCAAGTATCATGGGCACTCAAATGGGTGTTTCGTTGCATGTGTGCAACCCAATAATCCTGCAACTGATAGTCAACTTCCTTTTTACCTAGAACTCAACTAGGTCTCCACTGGATCTGACATGCATGGAACTAATAATAGTAAATCCTCAGTTTCATGTGAGATCACTGATTGTGAATTAATTAATATTTAATTCACTTGATCTCTCACTAGTGTATCTTCAGTTACAAATAGCACAACTGAGTTTAACTCACTTAACTGAGTAAAAATGATTACAACCTGCATTAACTAATGCACCACTGCACTTTGAACTCTGTTACAACTAGAATTACTTTGCATGCCTCAGCAACTACCTCTAACTTGAAATCCACTAGATAACTCAATTTATCACTCTTAGTTAACTATTTCAAGTTTACATTGAGAATAGATTACAGTTTAATGTGCATTTTTATTAAGGGATAACCAAAATAGACATGCACCCAAAAATAACACTTTGGGCCCCACCCTAGTCTAGGCGCTTAATGCAACTAGGCGTGGGTGCTGAAATTTACTTGTTGAATCTCAACACTCCCTCTCAACAAGAAAGGGATTATCCTTCACCCCGATCTTGTCTCTATGGTATTCGAATTTTCTCCTGGTGAGCGCCTTTGTCAAAATATCTGCATCCTGATCTTCCATGGGAATGTACTGAAGCAACATTATCCTTCTCTACACACAATCTCTGAGATGATGGTACTAGATATCTATATTCTTGGACCTATCATGAAACACAAGATTAATCGAGAGTTTAATGCAACTCTGATTATCACAATCTGAGAACCAAACAAACCAACCAAGATCTTTCTCATCCAGATAGGCTCACATGCAGCTTGACTTGCTGTCATGTATTATGCTTCCGCTAAACTGAGTGCCAAAGATTGTTGTTTCCTGCTGTACCAAGAAACTGTTTCCGATCCTATGCTAAAGATCCCTCCTGGTGTGCTCTTTCTATCTGATGGACTGCCTGCCCAATCTGCATCCGTGAAGCCTTGAATCTTTACTATGTTGAGAATTGTTAAGGCTTGTGATTAATAAAAAAATTATCTTTCTGATAGTTACTTGTGAACTTTCTTATGTCTTCTTAGTTAATCCTTCATCAAGTCAATTATCAAAGTACTTATACCAATGTAGAGACAGAATTGATTTTACTTGTAACTGAATATCTTGCAATGTAAACATTCTATATCTTTTATGTCACTGACTTGACTATGATAAATTCTTACAATAGATACTGTATAGCTCAAAGATATTTGCACTTGTACCCTTCTGTACTTTTCCGCAAATCTATTCTCTTGGTGCACCCAACCATAGTCTGTTCTTCCTGTTCTTTCCGCAATATACTACTCTTCAATCTGCACCGACCCCTGTCCTTAGATCTGCACTTTAGATGCTACCAAAAACCTCAGATAAATCTGCAATAATTTCTCCTTGTTCCATGTTGTATAACCTCAGTCTTGTCCGCAAAAAATTAGTCCTAAAACTTCACTAAACTCGCATCTTTTGACTGCGGTAATACCTCAGACATATCCGTATTTTCTGTGTTTTTCTCCGAAGGCTACAAGGGTATTTATAGTTTTTTCCCCCTGTATATAAGCCGACCTTACAAGTGAACCAGTGTGACTATTTAGGAGCCAACATGATTGTTTAGGAGGCTGACTTCTCCAGCAGTTTGAAGGCTAACTTGACACATTATTTAGGCTTGTCTATCAACGTTGTATGAGGGCTATATGATAGCCATTCTTCCACGGTTTTTGGACTTGGTCTTGGATAATTTTATTATCTTTGTCTCCTTATTTTCATAATCATGAAGACCGACCTAGTTACATTGTACAACACTCCCTCTTAACTAGGGAGGTATTCATATAGTTACATGATCATTTTTAAACTAAAGAATCTCATAAGAAAAATTGGATTGGTAATCGCATCTGTATAGCATCATTTCAACCAGCATTGTACTAGTGCAAGGCCTTGACTAACAGCCCCATCTCTTCAACGAGACAATGGGCTTCAATGTTGGCAAGACACATGACTTATAGACACCTTCATCATTGTCTCTCCAAGGTACATACTCCACTCGAGTGTTCCGAAAGTATGACTTTTCTGGGCTATTCTTCTCTTGGGTAGCTATCCCTCAAAGAATATTGGTCCCCGACTACTCTTATCTTGAATGCCCAATCACATTCTCAAAGAGTATCGAATGCTAGATGATTACCTAATCCTCCATTCTATCTTTCCAAGACCAGAATGATGTGTCTATCTCTCCCTCCCAGGGAGGACCTATTCCACAAGGGAATGTACTCATTCTTATACAAAGAATGTACCTAAGCTTATCCTTAGGAATTACCAAGTTTCTTCCAAGTAAGAAACTTACCATCAGGCTCCCTCTTAACTAGGGACCTCTAGCAACAATGGTGAGACACCCAACTTCTCATGAAGAATTCTTGTCCTCGATGTCATGGATTTTGGTATTGAGGAATCTCCATCTTTTAGCTTCATAGGGCACAGATCATTCATCACTTCCATCCTGAGTCTTGTCAGCTATCAGAGTGATTCACCAAACTTCCTTATCTGGTTCAATTTTGTGCCATGCTGCTTTCCTTCGAATCATCTCCCAGGATCATACATCCTTTCTCATGATTAGCAGCCCTGCACAAATTCATCCAGATAAACATTTACATATGAGCCTTTTAAAACAAAAGTTACCTCAGTGATGATCTTTCACCATGACATCTTCCTGTAAGCATCGACATCCTTCATACAGATTGACACATCTCCTAATGATATGTTTTCCAAGGGTCTTCTTCTTTACCAGACTTTCGTCAGAGTCTACATATCTGTTTAGGAGATCTCCTAGTCACATCTTATTGGCCTCCAGATGATAACTGCCTCTTGACATGGTTGCATTTCATGATCTCTTCCTTTCTACACATTCTTGATTCCTAGGAACATACAAATTTCCTATTTTCTTGTTCATATACAACCACCTCATATTCCATGAGGACATTTTATGTTGATTTCATCTGTCCGTGCATTGAGAGATACTCCTCCATAGATCATACTTTTAAGTACAAAAGTCCATTACCTGCAACCACATGACATGACTTCAAAACATCCAATGTCAGCATATAAATATATACATACCTCATACCTTTTTCCCTTGAGTCATCCTAAAGCAATTTCTCAAGAATGAAGAGCTTCATTCCCTTGGCCTGCTTCATCAATATGTCATCACATCCAGAAATATGTTTCCATGATGACCCTTGCTCTTGATGACTGCTTTACATTAGTAATGTTTGTCAGAGAGGTTTTCCCGGAGTTGATTACTAGGAGCTCCTGCCATGCTTAGATTAGGATGTTACATTATCACATGACCAACAAAAGTCAATTTCTTATTCATAAGTTTGTGTGATTTTCCTTGAATCTTCTTTTCTTTCTCCTATTGAGATTGTCCCTTTAAGACCAAATTTCTTGTAATGTCCATAAGTCTTCCACTTTTCCTAGACTTTCCTTTTTCCTTCTTGTCCATCTTATCATCTCTTCCAGATCTCATAGTTAAGATCTTATGAAGATATCCCTTAATTCCTCGATATCTTCAATTTTGTGTAAATCAGGTCTAAGTGTCATGACCTTCTTTATTGCTTTGAATGGTTCTTTCAAGTTATCATATATTCTCTTGATGTGTCCAATCCTGTTATATAGGGATGTAAGGACTTTTACTGATTTCAGAAGAATCCTTGAGCCCTTCTATCCTTTTCATATATTTATATGAATCTTGACCTTTGGAGACTTTTCATGACTTTAATTTCTTCAAGGACTATGAATATCCTCCTCATGCAAGGAATCTTGGTAACCCAAATAGCTTACAAATTTCCCTGCAAAAACAAAGTCATTATACCAAATTTTATTATAGAATAAAAGATACTTACTTGACAAGTGAAGATAAATTCTTCAGCTTGGTCACCTTGATGGTGGTTGAGAAAAGATGTATTAATGATCTCTCTTTGGATGATCTTCTTCCAAATGAAAAATCCTTTCTTCAGTAAAGGAGATTGTTCCTTTTGATCTATCTCTTTTAAAGGATTCAAAACTTTTGTTCTCATGTCACATAAGACTTCTTTCTAGCATCAAGATCTTTCCTTGCTTGTACCAATGTCACTGTGATCACCAAGGTAGTAGTTTTGAGATTTCCATCACTGAATAGTACCGAGGAATATATGTGACAACACCAACATATAGCATCAAAACGTGTGATTGAGATGAGATGTTACTCAGGTAGTATTGTTATTCTTTTTCTGTTGATTTATACTGGCCCTGAAGTATCACAGACCCAAACTGTAACATATTACTGAAATTATGTTTAGTATTTTTACTGCGATCTGCATTAGGTATGTCGAGATCATTGCTATGATTCCATTGATCTGAAGTTACCGAAAAAAACCTCTGAAATTAACCTGAGATTTCTTGAGGATGATCGAATTTTAGGTTGTGATATTTGGACTCTTATTGCCTCCCAAAATCTCAGAGAATTAGATATCTGAACTTATCCCTTCTGCAATGAACTTTGACTAGCTTATATGCTTTGAAATCTTATCTTTGAGTGTCCCTTAGATGCCCTTCCTTAATTTCCACCTTAACTATGAAACCATGTTGAGAATTGTTAAGGCTTGTTATTAATAAAAAAATTCTCTTCCTGATAGTTACTTGTGAACTTGCTTATGTCTTCTTAGTTAATCCTTCATCAAGTCAATTATCAAAGTACTTACACCAATGTAGAGATAATATTGATTTTACTTGTAACTAAATATCTTGCAATGTAAACATTCTATATCCTTTATGTCACTAACTTGACTATGAAAAATTCTTACAATAGATATTGTATAGCTCAAATATATCTGCACTTGTACCCTTCTGTACCTATCCACAAATCTGTTCTCTTGGTGCACCCAACCGCAGTCTGTTCTTCTTGTTCTTTCCGCAATATACTACTCTTCAATTTTCACTAATCCCTGTCCTTAGATCCACACTTTAGATGCTACCAAAAACCTCAGATAAATCCACAATAGTTGCTCCCTGTTCCACGATGTATAACCTCAGTCTTGTCCACAAAAACGTACTCCTAAAACTTCACTGAACTCGCATCTTTTGGTTGCGGTAATACCTCAGACAGATCTACATTTTCTGTGTTTTTCTGCGAAGGATATAGGGGTATTTATATTTGTTTGCCCCTGTATATAAGCCGACCTTACAAGTGAACCGATGTGACTATTTAGGAGTCGACATGATTGTTTAGGAGGTCGACTTATCCAGCAATTTGAAGGCTAACTTGACACATTATTCAGGCTTGTCTATCAACGTTGTATGAGGGCTAAATGATAGCCATTCTTCCACGGTTTCTAGACTTGGTCTTGGAGCATTTTATTATATTTGTCTCCTTCTTTTCATAATCATGAAGACTGACCTAGTTACATTTTACAACACACTCCCTCTATCCATCTATACCATAGGCCATACTCTGATGTGCCCCTCAGGTATCTCAAAACATGCTTCCCCGCCTTCCAAAAGAGTTTGGTAGGCTTAACCATAACTTGACTCAGCTGGTTAACTATGTAGCGAATGTCCAATCTCGTGTTCACCAAATACATTAGTGAATCCACTAACTGTCTGTAGACAATAGCATCCACTGCCTCTCCAGAAGTAGCATCCTCTTTCCTCCAGTTTCCTGGAAGAGGAGTATCCATGGGTTTGAAGCTGTCCATGTTAAACTTACCCAATATCTCCTTTGCATACTTTTATTAAGAAACAAAAATTTCACCATCCCGCTGCCATATTTCCAATCCAAGGAAATAATGAAGGAGTCCCATGTCATTCATTTCAAACTCCCTTGCAAGATCCTCCTTGCATTATTGTATCAATTGCTCATCACTAGTCAAAATTGGATCATCAACATAAAGAAAAATGATCAATAGCTTACCCTCAACCACAATCTGGTACAGGTTTGCATCTACTTCACTTTTGGTGTAGCCCAGTCTAGTGAAATAAATATCTATCCAAGTGTACCAAGCACAAGGTGATTTCTTCAGTCCATATAGTGCTATTTTGGGTTGGTACACATGCGACTCACTGTTGAAGATTTTGAAACCTTCAGGCTTCTCTATGTACACCTCTTCCTCGATGATCCCATTGAGAAAGATAGTTTTCACATCCATCTGATGAATGTGCTAGCCCATCTGCGCCGAGAGTGAAAGGATGGATCTTATGGAAGAGTACCTTGCAACAGGTGCAAAAGTCTCATC
This sequence comes from Pinus albicaulis, assembly GCA_034641835.2. Taxonomy (NCBI): domain Eukaryota; kingdom Viridiplantae; phylum Streptophyta; class Pinopsida; order Pinales; family Pinaceae; genus Pinus; species Pinus albicaulis. The sequence goes on along the minus strand of CM076582.1, from coordinate 1,490,574,666 downwards.
ATAATCTATCCCCTCGAACTGTGAGAATCCCTGGGCCACAAATATGGCCTTGTATTTCTCCACACTCCCATCAACAACTTGCTTTACCTTGTAGATCCATCTCGATCCAACCACTTCTTTGTCAATCGGTCTTGGGACTATCTCCCATGCATTTTTCTTGACAATGGAATCATAATCCTCCACCATTGCATCAACCCAGGTTGGTTGCTGCATTGCTTCCTGAAAGGAGGATGGTTCAGTCACAATACATTTTCTCATAAGAGCCATGTATCTAGTAAATCGGTCATGAGACTGTCTCTTTCTGCGCTGTGAAGTATGGGCTCCTACATTCTCTGCAGAATCAAGTCTCAATCTATCGGCTTCCATGGTGTGCCTTCTGCCATTTCTGATGGATGGCTCTACATGAGTGTTTTCCTCCACTCCATGAACCTTCTCATGTGGTTGATCCACATCTCGAGACTCATTCTTGGGAACCAATAGTTCCTCCTCTGCATGCAAGTCTAGCTCCCTCTCAAGGTTCAACTGCATGGCTTTCTCTTCATCAAATTTTATATCCTGTTGCACAACAATCATTCTGCTGTTTGTAAAATACACACGATAATTATGGGGTGTTTCAATGTACCCCACAAAAATCCCAACCTCAGTTGTTGGTTCTAGCTTCTTCCTGGTGTCCTTGGTCACATGCACATAAACAGATGAGCCAAAAATATTAAAGTGTGAAACATCAGGTTTCTTACAAGTGAAATCCTCTTCAGGTGTACTCATGCCAAGTACTCTATGAGGACAATGGTTATGCACATGTATAGCTGTGTTGCATGCTTCTACCCACAGATGCATCGGTAGGCCTTGATCATGCAACATCGCTCGTGCTACACCCACAATCATTCTGTTCTTCCTCTCCATGACCCCATTCTGCTGTGGGTTATGAGGCACTATGAGTTTTCTTCAAATTCCTTCTTTGTTGCAGAAGTTCTTGAATTCGTAATTATAGATGCATTCTCCACCATTATTTCTCCTAAGAGCCTTCACTCACTTCCTCGACTCTTTCTCCACCAGTGCCTTAAACTCACAAAACTTAGAGAATGTCTGATCTTTCTTCTGCATGAAGAAGATCCAACACTTATGATAAAAGTCATCAACAAAGATTACATAGTACTTATGTTTTGTTGTCGAAGCAATAAAGAAAGGACCACACACGTCTATGTGAACTCTCTCAAGGATCCCTGAAGCTCAGTTTTCCTTCTCATGAAAGGTGGCCTTTACATATTTTCCCATAGTACATCCCTTGCATGTGTCTCACTATGCAAGTGTACCCCTGAGAAGACCAACATAAATCTGCTGCATGACTTTCAAGGCTCCATGGTGAAGATGGCCCAATCTCTTGTGCCATAATTTGCCCTCATCCCGACTCACCACTTGATTTTCCTTGCCCATCGTTGCTACACAACCATATACCTCCATCTTGTTGAGATTATTAACTCGAATCCCTATCCTCTTGGATTTTCCTGTTGTTTTATGTCACAAGAAAGCTTTTCCTTCACTAAAAACAACATCATAGCCTCTTTCGTAAAACATTGCGACTGAGACCAAATTTTTCTTCAGACCTAGTACATGCATTACATATTTTAATTGAAAGGGTTTACCTGACTGCCTCTGAAAGGTAATGGTACCAATATCAGTAGCACTATACCGCCCGTCATCACCCATTTCAATTTGCATCCAGAGATCCTTCTCCTCCAAGTCACTGAAAAGTTCCTTGTCTCCCGTCATGTGAAAGGAAGCACCACTATCCAAATACCACATAGATCACAATGCACTGGAAACCATGCATGCGATCAATGAGAAGTCAAGCTCAAATTGCGAGGAAAGGGCCTCATGAGCTGCAGATCCTCCAACCTTCTTGTTCTTCTTCTTTTGTGGAAAGTTAGTAGCAAAATTCCCATGCTCGTGACAGTGAAAACACTTCACCTTGGACATGTCCTACTTCTTGCCATTCTTGGACTCAGATTTAGACTGGAATTTCTTCCCCTTCCCCTTCCCCTTCCTTACCTTGCAAGCGAAAGAAAAATACTCTTCATCCTCATTCTTAGATGAAGATCCATCTTTGGTGTTTCATCTGAACTCCTCCTACACCAAATCTGACCACAGTCGTTCCCAATTTGGCATTTTTTCCCTTCCATTGACAGAGTCTTGATAACTATGCCAACTATTGGGAAGTCCTACGAGATCCAAGCTCACCAAATCATCATCAATGACTGTTATTCCAATGCTCCCTAGTTCATCCCAACTTTGGACAAACTTTGTTAGATATTTTGGAATGGTGTTGCCCTTTTCCATCTTGATCTTCCTGAGTTTATCTTTAAGTGCCAATTTCCTATGGTCGTTGTTGCTTTGGAATAGATGTGTCTGTTATCACCCAAAAATTCTCAAAAAAACATCATTGTGTCATGTTTGTTTTGTTCATGGTTCAAATTAGGCTTAGAAGTCAATTTAGGGTTTGGTTAAGGGTAGGTTAGATTTTTATAAGTTCAAGGCCCATCCTTAAGTTCAAATAAAGCCTTTTTAAGGTCCATTCATTGTCAAATATCCATAATTTCCATTTGTGAGTCATTTCCTAAAGTCTCATGTCAAAACGGGTCAATTAGCCAAGAAAAATTACTTTCGTAGTGCCACTAGTTCAAAAAAGTTGATTTGCGCTATGAAACTGCTGAAAGTTATGAAGAAAAAACTCTGTTTTCTGGTTTTGAGCAATCAAATTCCAAGGACGTTTTTTAGCAACTGAAAATGAATTTGGGAACAATTAAAGAGGTTTTTCTTCATAACAGACCTAACTACAAAAACCTCTCTCAGTTTCTTCAAATTAATTAGGAGGTGAGATAAATTGATTAATTAAAATGCGCTACGAAACTGTTGTTACAAAACTGTCTTGTACATGACTGTTTAGCGGTCAACTTCAAGTTCAGTTTATGGCCACATGAAAACGTATTTTGAATTATGAAATAGGTTTGTCTTCATAAAAGTCCAAGCTACAATAACCTCTCTCACTTTTCTCACAAGTGTTATCAGTTGGGAGATACAAGGCTTTCTTTGAAGCCCTATTTTCAGAAACAGAGTTTTCCTGTTTTACACATTTGTTTCAAAGGCAGTTTCTAGACAGCAGGAGATATGGTTCAAAAAAAAAGAGAGGTTTTTATTCAATAAATAATGGAATACAAAAAAATCCTTCACGTTCTCAAAATACATCATGGAGTAAGAGATATAGGCTCTGTCCCAAGACCTATTTTTAAGGAAAAAACAGGAAAAACCAACAGGCCAACTTATTGCAAATGAAGAAGGGACCTCAAGAAGGCTGGAATGACTCTGTTTTTCAAGTGATATGATGAAATCAGGTCTATTTTCAATTTTTGGCACATTCACACTTTACATTTTGGAAAATTTTGGACAAAACTGCTCACTCAGCAGTTTCGTAGTGCAAACAGTGTAAAAAGAGTGAAAAGTGCTATGAAACTGTTGTAGCAGCTTTTTTCACACTTCCTCACAAATGTTTTGAAGGGAAAATGTGTGTATGATGACCGAAAATTGCTAGGGAAGTTGTGTTAAGTGATAATGAAGATAAATCTGGAAAAAAGAAGCCAAAATTTTGAAGGTAAAAGGGTAAAAAAGCTACGCTACGAAAAGCGCTACGAAACAGTGTTGTTTTCGTAGCGCAGGCCTACTTCTGCTATTTTGGATAGTTTGACAGTGGTTTTGGATAGTTGGGACTTGGTGAGGTTTTTTGACAGGTGTTAATTTAGTTCCTAACATCAAATCACCTCGAAGTGATGGGTTTATGATGGTCAAAGTGTCTCAAGAAAACAAATAATCCTATGCCTAGAAAACATGGGAAAGTTTCCTAGTTTAATGGAGATCAACATTGAGGTCATAAAGAGTTAAAGCTTATCATCTGGATTCGACCTTCTGGGAATATAGTTGGAAAATGATGTAATCTAGTTTAGATAAGGTTGTTATGAGTAGATTTAAGGAGTTTGAATCCTATTTGTAATAGGACTTCTCATTAGGTTTGCAACTGTCTTTTTGTAATAAATACCATGTCATATGGTTAGGCAAGGTGTCAAAAGTAAAGAATTCAATGTATCTAGCTCAAGATAAGGTTATCTTCTGATGTAAATGATCTATAAAATATCAAGAATTAAAAATGCTAAGGGTTGGACATTTTTAGCAAAAAGACTGTGTTTATTGTAAGTGACTGTTTTCAGTTTAATACAGAGTTTCTACTTAGCCAAATCAAGATTCATAAGGAGTTCTAATGCATTTTTTTTGTTCTAATGGAATCCTTTAATATTATATTGCAGTGGTGTTTGTTTATGTTACTCAAAATTCATCATTGATGCTTTGATTTCCTTCATAGACAAATTGACTGTGTGTTTTACAGTTTCACATGTGTATCTCTGGACTTAAACTCTGATATGCCTTGACTTCCATGCTGAGTAGATAGTTTTGTTTTAATGAAGCTATTATGACTCCATAAGCCCAATGTGTACTTTCTAATGTGATTTACAACCAATTTCTGTCATATATCTGCTTATTACCCCACGTAGATTTAGCCATCTATATCTCTATCAAAAATCATTAACCCTTTGAGAGAGCCCTCTAAGGTTGAGGAGGCTAAGCCTCAATCAAAATATTGGTTTGAAATAGTTACATGAGATTGATTTGATTGGCAGCCTATCAGGTCTAATTTTGTGATAACATTTTGGTGCATCTGTCGAGAGTCTGAAGATTATACTTTCTCAAGATTTTGAAGCTGAACTTCTGAAGGTAGCAGGAGCTCAGGAAGCATTTCGAGGTTGTATCTACCTTGGCGACTCTGCACATCAAATTATCAATTGGAAGGTGACTCCACTGCTTGAAGATCAATTGCTTAATGAAGTTTCAAGATGAATTCCATTGCAAGAATACATGCCAAGTATGCCCCTATGAATCGGTCTCATATCCTTGGTTTTCCAAATCCTATGCCAAAGGTTGAATGGTTAACTGATCTTCCTATATTTAAAGATGAAAAGAAATACAATGTTGCTCTTCATTTGGTTAGATTCCATATGCATGTACGCAGACTTAAGGTTCAATTCCCTGAGGATTGTCTCATGAAGATGTTTATGGCCACTTTGGAAGGAAAAGCACGGTCTTGGTATGAAAGCTTGCCAAATGGTTCATTATATTCTCTTGCTGATTTCCATGTTGCATTTTATGAGATGTATGAAGAGTGTCATCCCTCCTTATTGCTGGTCAAAGACTGTTGTAATCATTTTGTGAGTTTTATTGAATATTTGGAGAATTGTTATGAAGATGATGAGTTCATGGATGAAGAAATTTTAGAGGCTCTTCAAGACAATACCTTTCATTACCAAGAAGAACACCAAGAAGAAAGGATAACATCTCTTTTGGATAAAAATGAAACCCAACATGAGTTTATTTATGAAAACCATGTAACATCCTCTGAGTTTGACAAAAAATTGCAGCAAAATTGTCAGTCCTTTCATCATCAAGAGTATGTGAATCATTGCAAACAACAAGAGAAAATACTGGAAGATAGTTTCTATAACCATCAGGGTAAGGAAAGGGTTGATTTTTTGTCATTCCTTGAATCAGCTTACATCAAATAATGATCATATTAATGAGAAAGAATACATTTTTTTTGAGAATAAGTTAGAACAATAGTTGGATAGCATACAAATGAAGTCTTATGTGGTTGATCAAAGCATACATGAGTTTTCCAAAGTTACAGAATGTTTGAGTATCATCAAAAAGATCATGTCTTCTTTGACCCTATAGCTGAATACGTGGAAGATTTTTACAGTCCATTTTTCCAGTTTCATTTTCATTATGAGGATCTAATGCATTCTATATTTCCACTTTTGTCATCTCAATATCATGCTTATCTTTGGTTCAAGTGCAGTCAAGAGGTCCAAATGTCAAATAAGCTAAATGATTGGTTTCATTGGAAGTTTCATGTTGCTTCAGTTAAAGTGGAGAATTGCAACTGATAGGGTAGGTAGGAGTGTGTGAATAAGCTCAAAGGTGAATGAGCATCTTTTCAGTAGGTACAAAGTTGGTTTTTCTGCAGTGATCATCAAGCTTGAGCCCAAGGTGAAGGCCATTTGAGCTTGATGAGAAGCTTGGAAATTTCAAATTTCTTTCTAATTTGGTTAAGAAAATGGATAGCAGCACTGGAGCTACTAGTTCTTAGTGTACCACATGGGCACACTATCCCAAGTGGAGCCTCTATTATCACCCAAAAATTCTCAAAAAAACATCATTGTGTCATGTTTATTTTGTTCATGGTTCAAATTAGGTTTCGAAGTCAACTTAGGGTTTGGTTAAGGGTAGGTTATATTTTTATAAGTTCAAAGCTCATCCTTAAGTTCAAATAAATTTTTTTTAAGGTCCATTCATTGTCAAATATCCATAATTTCCATCTGTGAGTCATTTCCTAAAGTATCATGTCAAAACTAGTCAATTAGCCAAGAAACCTTACTTTCGTAGCGCCGCTAGTTCAAAAAAGTTGATTTGCGCTACGAAACTGCTGAAAGTTATGAAGAAAAAAACTATGTTTTCTCGTTTTGAGTAGTAAACTTCCAAGGTGGTTTCTGAGCAATTGGAAACGAATTTGGGAAAAATGAAAGAGGTTTTTATTCCTAACAGACCTAAATACTAAAAACTCTTTGATTTTATTAAAATTCATTAGAAGGAGAAATTGATAAATTAAAATGTGTTACGGAATTGCTGTTACAAAACTGTCATGTACATGACTGTTTAGCGGTCAACTTCAAGTTCAGTTTCTGGCCACATGAAAAATTATTTTGGAATTATGAAATAGTTTTGTCTTCATCATATCCCCAGATAGAATAACCTCTCTCACTTTTCTCACAAGTGTTATCAGTTTGGATATACAAGGCTTTCTTTGAAGCCCTATTTTTAGAAACAGAGTTTTCCTGTTTTACACATTTGTTTCAAAGGTAGTTTCTGGATAGCAGGAGATATGGTTCAAAAAACCAAGAGAGTTTTTTATTAAAGACATAATGGCCTACAAAAAAATCCTTCAGTTTCTAAAAATACATCATGGAGTAAGAGATATAGGCTCTATCCCAAGACCTATTTTTCAGGGAAAAACAGGAAAAACCAATAGGCCAACCTATTGCAAATGAAGAAGGGACCTCAAGAAGGCTGGAATGACTTTGTTTTTCAAGTGATATGATGAAATTAGGTCTATTTTCAGTTTTTGGCACATTCGCACTTTACATTTTGGAAAATTTTTTACAAAAATGCTCACTCAATAGTTTTGTAGCGCAAACAGTGTAAAAAGAGTGAAAAGTTCTACGAAACTGTTGTAGCAGCTTTTTTCACCCTTTCTCACAAATGTTTGAAGGGAAAATGTGTGTATGATGACCTGAAATTGCTAGGGAAGTTGTGTTAAGTGATAATGAAGATAAATTTGGAAAAAAAAAAGCCAAAATTTTGAAGGTAAAAAGGTAAAAATGCTGCGCTACGAAAAGCGCTACAAAACTGTGTTTTTTTTCGTAGCGTAGGCCTACTTCTGCTATTTTGGATAGTTTGACAGTGGTTTTGGACATCTGTGACTTGGTAAGGTTTTTTGACAGGTGTTAATTTAGTTCCTAACATAAAATAACCTCGAAGTGATGGGTTTATGATGGTCAAAGTGTCTCAAGAAAACAAAGAATCCCATGACTAGAAAACAGGGGACAATTTCCTAGTTTAATGGAGATCAGCATTGAGGTCATAAAGAGTTAAAGCTTATCATATGGATTAGACCTTATGGGAATACAATTGGAAAATTATGTAATTTATTTTAGATAATTTTTTTATGATTAGAATTAAGGAGTTTGAATCCTATTTTTAATAGGACTTCTCATTAGGTTTGCAGCTGTCATTTTGTAATAAATACCATGTCATATGGTTAGGCAAGGTGTCAAAAGTAAATAATTTGATGTAGCTAGCTCAGTATAAGGTTACCTTATGATTTAAATGATCTATAAAATATCAAGAAATCAAAATGCTAAGGGTTGGACAATTTTAGCAAAAAGACTGTGTTTATTGTAAGTGACTGTTTTCAGTTTAATACAGAATTTCTACTTAGCCAACTCAAGATTCATAAGGAGTTATAATGTGTTTTTTTGGTTCTAATGGCATCCTTTACTATTATATTGCAGTGGTGTTTTTTTATGTTACTCAGAATTCATCATTGATGCTCTGACTTCCTTCATAGACAAACTAATTGTGTGTTTTACAGTTTCACATGTGTATCTCTGGAGTTGAACTCTGATATGCCTTGACTTCCATGCTGAGTAGATTGTTTTGTTTTACTGAAGCTATTATGACTCCATAAGCCCAATGTATACTTTCTAATGTGATTTACAACCAATTTTTATCATTTATCTACTTATGACCCCACATAGAGTTAGACATCTATATTTCTATCAAAAATCATTAACCCTTTGAGAGAGCCCTCTCAGGTTGAGGAGGCTAAGCCTCAATCAAAAGATTGTTTTGAAATAGTTACATGAGATTGATTTGATTGGCAGCCTATCAGGTCTGATTTTGTGATAACAACGTCAAAGCCTTTCACATTACATATGGTGTGGCTTTCCCATGGAGGATTGAGACAATGTGGTTTCATACTCCCTCCAACAAGATCCTCCTCGCCTCTACCACTTTCTTTTTCCATGCATCAAGATTTGCAGCATCTTCCACAGCGGGTTTAGGAACATCATTGTCAATGAATTTCTTCAAGCCATTGACTTTGAGTACTACCTCCATCCTGTCCTTCTGATAAATATAGTTTGAGTTGCCCTCGAGTGCATTCTCCGCTCAAGCCATTGAAATCCATTTCGATCTTGAATCAGATGTAGTGCTAAGAAATTATTTTTGCAAATTCAAATTCTATCCAGTCACAAACTCAACGCCTACTTCACTTCTGCAATTTCCTGTGCTCTGATACCATGTAGAAATTATACAACATGCATGTATATCTTGGATTCACTAGATCTAACAATGTAGTAAAGTTAAATACTGAATCACTTCTACAAATCTTTTACGTAATTAAAAACACAATTGATAATCACATGAACATGAAGAAGAATCAAATCACACACAACACAGATAATTTCCAGGGGAAAGCTTAAAGCTAAAAAACCCACTATCTTATATTGTATATTCATCATGGATCATGAAACAATTACATACAAAAAATCTTCTCACAAGAGCCCTCTAGTACTCATCTAATTGTCTCACACTGTCATAAGCAAAACTAACTAACACATAACCAATTCTCAGCCTCCAGACAACCTTTCTTGCTTGCACAATCCCTGATGGACGCAATCCCTAAAAGATAGGGATTATTGCCTTCCTTGACTACGCAAGTATCATGGGCACTCCAATGGGCGTTTGGTTGCATGTGTGCAACCCAATAATCCTAAAAATGATAGTCAACTTCCCTTTCACCTATAACTCAACTGGGTCTCCATTGGATCTGACATGCATGTAGCTAATAATAGTAAATCCTCAGTTGCATGTGAGATCACTGATTGTGAATTAATTAATATTTAATTTACTTGATCTCTCACTAGTTTATCTTCAGTTACAACTAGCACAACTGATTTTAACTCACTTAACTAAGTTAAACTGATTACAACCTGTAGTAACTAATGCACCACTGCACTTCGAACTTTGTTACAACTAGAATTACTCTGCATGCCTCACCAACTGCCTCTAACTCAAAATCCACTGGCTAACTGATTTTACCACTCTCAGTTAACTATTTCAAGTTTACATTGATAATACATTACAATTTAATTTCCATAGTAATTAAGGGATAACCAAAATAGACATGCACCCAGAAATAGCACTGTGGGCCCCACCCTAGTCTGGGTGCTTAATGCAAATAGGCATGGGTGCTAAATTTTCTTGTTGAATCTCAACCGGATTATAGTGGGAGGTCTATACAAGTTGAATGTGAAGAGTGTGCCACACCAAGCATTGACATCATTAGGTATGACCGTAGAAGATTTATAACATCATAGATTCGACCATATTAATTTCAATGATCTTCTGCTACTTCAAAAAAGAGGCATGGTCAATGGTCTCCCTATTTTAAAGCATGTTCATGTTGATTGTGAATCATGTGCTCTTGGGAAGATGCAAAGAGATGAGTTTCCTGTAAATGCATATTGAAATAAGAGAGATATACTATAGTTAGTCCACACTGATTTATGTGGGCCAATGTAGACAAGTTCATTGGGAGGTGCTTATTATTTCTTATTATTTTTTGATGACTGTATGAGATTCACGTGGGTATATTTTCTCAGTAAAAAGAGTCATACTTTTGAATACTTTGAACAGTTCAGAAGCATGATTGAGAAGCAAAAAGGTAAATTCATCAAGATTCTCTGCTCTAAATCAAGGGGGAGAATACAAGAGGTTTTCTTTCATCAAACATTGCAAAGACCATGGGATATTGCAGCAGTTTACAATACCTCACACTCCTAAAAAAAGGGGGGTTGCAGAGAGGAAGAACATAACCCTTGTGGAGTGTGCTCACAACAGGTTAAAAGGTAAGAATCTGTCTAATGGTTTTTGGGCAGAAGAAATAAATAACGCAATATATTTGAAGAACAGGATTCCAACAAAAAGTCTTGAGTTTAAAACTCCATTCTAAGCTTTATTAGGTTTTAAGCCCGCAGTTAAACATTTAATATTTTTTGGATCCAAAGATTTTGCTCATGTTCCAAAGGAGGATAGGAAGAAACTGGATTCAAAGGACATTAAATGCACTTTTTTTTGGTATTGTACTGAGTTTAAAGCTTATAAATTGTTTGATCCCTTTACTCATAAATTCCTTACAAGTATAGATGTAGTATTCCATGAGTAGGTTCATGATGGAAACTATGATAACAAAAATGATGAATGGGGCATTCCTTTGTTGATGGAAGAAGGGAGTGATGAAATAAGGGACAAACATGAGTATCAGCAACAGAAAAAGGAAGAAGCAGATGGTATAGATGCAGTAGCCAAGCCAAGTTCGCAAAGGGATAGTCAGAACAAGTTTGGAGCCACTTCACCACTCAGGAGACCAGGTAGGCAAACTCAATTGCCAGCAAGATATAGGGAAAAATCTTTTATAAGTAGTATGTTAAGTTGAGTCCTCTAGTTATAAAGAATCTAGTCAATATAATGAATGGAGGGTAGCCATGGAAGAGGAATATGAATCAATACTTAAAAACACAACTTGGGATTTAGTTGAATTACCTGAAGGAAAACAACCCATAGGTTGCAAATGGCTATACAAGCCTAAATTCAAAGCAGATGGGAGTATAAATAAATATAAATCCAGGCTGGTTGCAAAGGGGTATTCGTAGAAAGAAGGTATAGATTATGAGGAAACCTTCAACCCTGTAGCTAAAATAAACACAATCAGAATGTTAATTGCTTTAGCTACCAAACACCATTGGATGATACACCAACTAGATGTGAAATCTACATTTTTAAATGGGGAGTTGAAAGAAGAAGTGTATTTAGAGCAACCAGAGGGGTTTTTTAAATAGGGGAAAGAATATTTAGTCTGTATATTGAAGAAAGCATTGTATGGACTAAAACAGGCACCCAGGTCATGGTATGATAAAATTGATTCATTTTTCCTGCAACACAATTATAAAAGAAGCATGAATGATCCTAATATGTATACCATGTTTGATAAAGAGGGGAATTGTTCTGATTTCTTTATATGTAGATGATATTATCATTATAGGAAATGTTGATGAATCATTAATGAAATCAAAGAGCAGATGACACAGGTTTTTTAGATGAAAGACCTTTGAGAGCTACATTATTGTTTGGGTCTTGAATTATAGTGAGATTTAGGCTAGACTTTTCTATCACAAGGTAAGTATGTCAAGAGTTTATTGAAATATTTTAGGATGGATCAATGCAAAGTTGCAGCAGTGCCTTTACAACAGAATACAAAACTTCAGAATGATGATGGTTCTAAGGAAGAAGATGCAACATTGTATAGACAACTGGTTGGGAGTCTAATTTACTTGACTACAACTAGGCTTGATCTGGCCTATGCAGTTAGTGTATTGAGCCAATTCATGTCAAAGCCTCTTGAGAGTCATTGGTTGCAGTGAAAGGTGTCTTAAGCTATCTTCAAGGAACCTTAGACTTTGGTATTATATATACTGATTCATTTGTTGTTAGATTGATAGGTTTTTAAAACTCCGATTGGGCCGGAAATCTAGACGACATACGATCCATAACATTTTATGCATTCAACATTGGGTTCAGGGTCATTGCATGGAGCAGAAAGAAGCATAACACTATATCCTTGTCTTCAGCAGAAGCTGAGTATCAAGCGATGTGTGTAGCAACATGTAAGGCAGTTTGGTTGAGGAGACTTCTCCAAGATGCCAGAGAAGAACATAAAGATGCAACAGTTATCATATGTGATAACCATAGCTCCATCAAAATTGTAAATAATCTAGTGTTTCATAAAAACACAAAGCATATTGATACACAGTTTCATTTTTTTAGGGAGAAGGTTCAGTCAAAGGAATTTCATATTGAATATTGTAATACTTGTAATAATGCTGCTAACATTTTTACTAAGCCTCTTGGCATAATTAAATTTGAGTCATTTAGGGAGATGTTAGGGACATTAGTGAACCATTTCTCCATTAAGGGGGAGTGTTGAAGATAATGGAGAATGTAATTTAGGAGAGATTCGGTTCACCAGAACCATAGATTAGGAATTAGTTCCTATTCCTTAAGTAAGCTTCTCTAACTTCCCTATTTGTGTGAAGACCATATATTCATGATTTGTAATGTGTTTGAGGTAGAGCATTCTGCAGTGGCAGTCTCTAGGTGGAGTCTCTCTTATGGAAGCTGCCCAGTTTCATTAATAAAGTCAATTCTTGTATTTTTATCAGGGAGGAAATGTGTTCAGGGTTGCAATAGTCTCACATTTGTGCCTATGTTTGTCTGACATATGTTTCTCAAACCACTTGGCTAAATCAAAATTTTCCAATCATATCACTTTGCCAAACTCTTATATACATATTATATCCAAGCTATAACATGCAAGGTAATGAGGAGAAACATTATCACAAGTCCTCCTGGGTACTGTCCCACAAAAAAATGTAATTGCACAGAGGAAATGACTAAAATCATTGTGTGTTGATAATGAGGTTAAATAAAGAGCATATTTCATTAGATTGACCTTCATATTCCATGATATTCTGAAATCAACATAAATAAGGGGGTTTGTTTAGAATTTTAGCCGTCTCCTAATTTTAAAATTTTAAAATTACTTTGGATCCATTTTCCTAGAGCCATTAATTTTAGTTTTAAATTTAAATTTAAATTTTGTCTAGCAAATATTTGTTGGAATTGCAAATTTATGTGGTGTAGTTTACACAATCCAAGTGTTAGTAAAATTTCAAGGCATCGTATCTATTTATGCATTAAAAAATACAATTTAAAAATGAAAAGTTACACATGCTATATGCATATATAGAACCAATATAGATCCATTTTGAAGAGGATTAAATCTCTTGAGGTGCATGCTTTTTTTCAAGTTTTTCACTCTAAAAGAGGTCCCATAGGCTATATTTAGCCTTGTGGATGTTAAAATTTTCCTTCTTTCTTTCTCATCTTTCTAGAAGTAATTGCCATTGCCTTTGCACAACTCATGTGGGTCCCAAAATAATGAGTGACCATTTAAGTTAACCATATTTAAGAAGTATTTATGTCAAGGATGGCCATTCCTAAACAAAAAAAATACCCAATAACATCTCAGGTTGAACACGATTTAATGTGAGACTTGATCATAATTAGTTAAATAAATTTTGTGTTGGATTTACCTTAAGAATTCCTAAAGCCAAAAGTTCTATATGAACTTGACCAAAAATTTAGATATTTTCTATTATATAAAAAAAATGGTTAAGTTATGATCTAGTTGTAAATTGGTTGAAAAAAATCAAAATTAAGCCCATTTAATTTTTCAATTAAACATTTTATATCATTCTACCTAAGAAAATCCTTTAAACACCTAAAAGAAATATTTAAAAATACATAATTTAATGTAAATCTTATCATATTTATTAATATGATAGCATCAAGAATAGTGTAAATGGGTGAAAATGACTTATTTAAATCAAATTTAATTTAAGGTGTTCATTCCCCACTACATCATAATTGTCATGGATTTTTAACATGAAGCTCCATAACCACATCCTAAAAATAAATATATTTAGTTTTTATTTATGATATATAAAAAAATATTCCACTGAACATTATGCTTATTAGAATCAACCTATGTAAAACCCTTGTACCTTTCCTAGTTCCAAGAAAAAGATAATTCATTATATTTTGATAAAATAACAACTCTTCTTGTGAGAGTTTTTATGACTTCGTTAATTGATCTGTTGGATGAGCCTACATATTTATATTTTATTTTCAATGTTATATTATAATGATGCATATTTATTTCTTATTTCTTTGTAATTTAAATATGTAATATAATTGTAAAAAGTAAGGTCATCAAGTTTTTATTAATATAAATATTTAAATGTGATTTAAAAAAAAATAATGCTAATTAAAAGTGAATTTGATTAACTGGAATTTTTTTATAAATAACTTAAAAAGAAATTATATTTAAAAATAAAATAATTATCCCTGATGGGGTTGTTAGACACTTGAAACCATGTGTGACGTGAAGAATGACATTTGGCATAATTTATGAGCAGAAGAGGGCATGCATTCAACCCTTCCATCACGCTATGGTTAATTTCTCTACATTCAAATGTGTGAATCATCTTCCTTTACCTGCATGAAAAGGAATAGTATTGTCTCGAGGATCAATGAAGTCGACATTACGATGGTTAAGTAGAATGGCACATGGAGTACTCTGGGTCTTTCTTGGCTCAATGAGGGATGCGAATTTACCTGCATTCTCATTTCTTAGGATCGTGTGGGTATGGTGGTGGTCCTCTATTTATTGTTCCTCCTGCGGGCTCAATAAGGTAACACATTTTTCCCTATTTCTTTGGGTGAAACTTTCCCTTTCATTCCTTGGTTGAAAGGTGTGTTATTTGAATATCTAATCAGTTTTGGGCGTTGATGTTTTTGGCTCATGTGGATTCTTGCTTTGGCATTCTGGGTGGTGGTTCTTCATTTGTCTGTGTAAGGTTTTTGTTGCTTTTATAAGTGGCACCCAAGATTCCGGTGGTGGCGGTTTTCCTCGGGCAGAGGTTTTAGTGCTGGTGTTTTTTGGGCTCTCTAGCATAGGCATTTCCTTGCTTTTCCTTCCTAAGGATGTTGATAGAGGAATTCCCTTCGGTGAATCTGAAGGGATTTTAGCGTTAGTTGAGTTTCTAGGAGCCTGAACTTCTAGTTCTTCTTGTGTGCAACTCAGAGGTGTCCTTCTGGCTTTTTCAAGCAAGGGGTTGTATGCAAGTTCTAGCCTGTATTTGTGATTGTTTCACGGTGATTTTGGGTCGACATGACCAGTGATGCAGGGTTACCTTGCCTTCTCTGTCTGTTGTGTGGAATGTTGGGTTTCTGGTGGAGGGTAGCTGATTGGTAGTGTGCGTCATTTTTGGGTGTGTAGCATTGGGTTTGATTAGGTGGTCCTTGGTGTGGATTGGGGTTAGCCTTGGGGGTTTGGGTTTCGACACGATCACCAACATGAAGCCAATTTCACGTTCCTTGCGTGCCCCTATTCAGGCAAAGGCATAAGTGTCCCGTCTTGGGGAGGGGTCAATTGTGCTAGACGGAGTTCGGGGTGATGGTGTGAGAGCATATGGTGATAAAAAAAACCAGGGTGCTCGAATTATGTGCGGATTTAGGCATGGGGGTTGTGGAGCACGTGGTGGGTGAAGGTCTTCGACCGGTCCTATGGTTGGTAGGGGTAGCCTAATCTTGGCTCAAAGCAACCATGGAGCAAGAAGCTAGCATAGGGGAACGGGTCGTGGCTGAGTCTCAAGCTCATGGGGGTGGAGCGACAATCTGGGTGGTGTGGAGTCAGTTGGACACATATATGCTAGGTGTGTTGGGAGAACTACGACACTCCAGGTGATGGTCCAATCTGTCATAGACATGCTAGAATCTCATGATAGGTTCCAGAGGGAGGAACATGAGGCAATTATGACCAAGCTAGAGAAAATCCATTATTTTCAATGCCATGTCCACGAATGAATTGTGGTTATCTGGTGTGGGAAAAATATATTGACTGAGAAGATCGAAAATTTGGAAGCTTGGATTGGTCACTTTGAGAAACATGTCAACTACCTGTATCATTGTCCTCCTCCTCTAGGAACGGGGCCAGATAATCTTCTTCAATCACTTCTGATAACTTATTATGGTAACCAGTGTCTTTCTAGTGATTTTTGTTTTCTGGCATGTAAGGCCTATAAGGTCGTGGATCTCTCCATTGGGATTTTTTCTTTTTATATGTAGCATGGTAATAACATTGGTCAAAAAATGTAGTTAGGGTGAGACCACATGCATTTTGACATCTTTTTATATGTTGTTTGAGTAATGAAAACACTTTGACTTACAAAAAAAAATTTATAATATATATTTTAAAATGGAAATATCTACTTTAAATTAAAGTGAGTTATTTAATTGATGTGATAGTTTTTCCATCAAATGTTAACATTGTTAATAATTTTGTCATTATGATTTACGTTTTTTTAATAATGAGTGAGTAAACATTTTCGCCATTTTTAATTTGAAACAATAAGTAAACACTCCTCACTCTTGATTTGAAGGAGTACCTACTAAGTATATGATATGCATTTATAGTTTAGAAAATTTTCACATTATTGAATTGTTTATTTTACATATAATTATTTTATATATAGAATGGAGAAATTATAAATTTCAATTTCATATTAACAAAGTCTAAATATAAAGGAGAGAAATTTAATATATATATATATATAACTGTTAAGAGTATGTGTTTCTTTGATAAAATGTTATAGGTTCAAATTCAAAGAGGATTAAAATATATATACCTTTATAAAATTTAAATGAAAAAAATATCATATATCAATTTAATATCTAATTTAGCCATAATCTTAAAAAAAGTTATAATTATTATAATTATTAGTCTTTTTCAAAAAACATAAAAAATAAATAAATAACAAACTTGATTTTAATTTAGATATTAAAAATTAATTAAATATATTTATCCCTACTTTATCGTGGAGATTCTTAATTTTTAAATAGGCTTTGTTATAATATCAAGAGTCATTACTATGGATTATCGATACTACATGCCCAAAAAACCATAACTCGTTTCATATGACACTTGTTCATATAACATTTTTTTTAATTAATAAATTTAATTAAAATGATAAAAAAAAAGCATAACTACTTTGGAGATAAATCTCAATAATTGATTGTATACTACTAATGGAGGTTAAATCTTTTCCATCCACCTAATAATTATTAATAAGAATTCATAACTAGTTAATGTGGACCTCCAAGCCACCCACCGTGAGAACATGGGTGCCTGGATCTTTGTTAGCACAATATTAAAACCAAGACATATACAACTATGTTGATTGGTGTTTAGATCTTATGTGTTATTTAGCTCATATATGAAAATGGATATATGTATTCTTCTTTCTGCATCTTGAAACATCTTGTCACAAGAAAAACCATTAACTTGAAAAATGCATCATACAAGAAACACAACTTGACGACCTCTTCCTTTTACTCCTTCAAAGCAACAAATGTCAAATCATGTGAACATCACGATGCATTCTTACATCTTGGTGTACAAATCCATCGACCAAACACAAGTCGACAAAACATGCCTCTTCAAACAAATGACTCTCAAGTCAAACAAAAGCATGTACAACAACTTGACGATTCTTTTCCCAAAACAAAAAGAATTTCACATCTCATGAAATAATTCGTCAACATATCCCTTTCATCCTTGGAGAAAAAATCAACTCTTCCAAGTCGATATGACATGGATGTAACATGTAATCGACCAACACAAGTCGACACTCATGCATGTGAAAATGATCAACACTCTCAAGTTCACAGCATATATGTTAACATAGCAATCAACCAGCACGAGTCAATCACTCATGCATGTTCAAGCACAATGAAACTATAAAAAATTCCATTGTTCACACACACAAAATCTCATGTATTTACATAATTCTCAAATCTCTCGCAAGTACAATCACAAGTACAAGAAACCCATTGGTATGTACAAGTACTTAAAGAGTTGAAATGACCAAATTTAGACCCAATTTGACCTTTGGTATTGTTGCAACAAATTTGGTCAACATACTCCTCTTTCAAACACCTTCCTAGCGTAAACATGCAACATGCATTCTAGAGAAAAATAAATGCATTCACATGCAAATTGCAACTACAAATTGCCATCATTGCTGCATCTAAGTGAGTCAACATAACTATACTTTTCCAACATCTTGCTTTGTGCAATATGCAACATAATTTCAAGAGAAAAGAAATGCATTCAATTGGAAATGAAATGCATCCATAAGGAAAGGTTTGCATCAATCATCAAAAGAAATGCAAGGCCTTAATTGGTTAATAAATCCAACCATCTCTTTCCAAACCACTTAAATGACGCTTCTTTCAACTACACTTCATCATGTGAATCATCCTGACCCGCACCAATTATGGAATCCTCTTTTCCATTCTTGTCAGTATCTCATTCCACCTTCATCAAATGTTGTGGATGACTTGTTGGATACAAAGTCCAACACTTGTCTACAAGATGACCTTGCTTATGGAAATGAGTGCAAAATAATTGCATCTTCATTTCAACATGGTTTGCATTATCCAATGGACCTTTGGCTTTCTGTCTCCTTTGTTTTGAAATTTTCTTGTGCATGGCTATCTTCTTCCAACATATCAAAACAATATGGTTATTCACACCACAAAAAGAACATGTAAATTTTCTCCAAATATTATTTGAAGATTTTTCATGTCTATCGTAATCAAAACAAACTTGATTAAAAGAGAAATTATACCTTGTACATTCACCTTTGTCGCCTTCTTGAGGAAGTAGTGGCTCTCTTCAGAATACCAACAATGGCTTCAATGATTTTATAGATCTCAACATCCTCTTGTTTTTCATTTCCATTAGTTGCATGCGTATGAGCATCTTCTTGAAAAGTGGGTGTAAAACTTTTTCATTCCCCATGAACACAAACTTTTCAAGCTTGAGGTAATGAAAATGTAATGAAAGTCCTTCTTGTAACACCTTCATGTGCATCCTTGGCTTTGGATCATTCTCCATCATGTTGTCCATAACCAAGACCCAAATACCTAGGCCTTTCCTCAACAATAATTGGCTCAAATACTTTACCTTCATACCCAATATTCATCAATAATTTGGACCCTATTCCTCTATTGTGTCTTTCAAAAACACCAAAACATTCATCTTTAGAGGAAATTGAAGATAAACTTGATTTTCATACATATTTTTCATGCACGTACTTGTCTAGGGTTTCATTTTCAATATGGAGCTGAGTCTCCATCTCATGCATCTTTTCAAGAATCTCTTTCTTCTCTTCCTTAATGGAAATCAACAACTCTTGAAGTATAGTGATATCCTTCTTATATTCATACATCTCTTGCACCATATCTCTCATGATGTAGAGCTTTTGCAACATCTCTTTATCAAAGTGTCTTGCGAAGGAATATTGATTAGAAAGAATTCTTGATGAAGCTTCCCTCACACTTGCAATGCATAAAAATCATCTTTGCTGTGATTTGAGAGCTGATTCCTCAATCTTGAACTTATATTATATTCAGCTTACACACATTAACTTGCACATAGTTAAATTCTCCTTACAAAAATACAAAACCAATAGCTAATTTTCTAGCTAACCTTAGCAAACCATCTCGGGGCTAAAATGAGCTAAACTGTGCTTTGATACTAACTTGATCTGAATATGGACAAACTTTTTTTATTCTGCTAGTTTCCTCATCACTATAATAAAAGTGTGCTTATGGATCGTCTCAAATAGCAAGTTCATGAGAGGGTTTATGTGTCAAATTTATGTGTTTTCTTATGAGAAATTCATGAGGTAAATTAGATTTTTAAAAACACATAAGGATGAGTAAATTGCAGAGAAATAATACACAACAAGCACATTACACAGAGATGATAATGAAGTTCACCCCTCCTCGGCTACATCTCCATGGAACTTCTTCAATGGCTTGGCCCTCTTTGATTAAATGATCAAAAATATGAATTAAAGTCAATTCTTGAGCTTTGATGGCTCTCTAACCTGCTCCAATGGCTCTAGGACAACCCTAATACCCTTGTTTTGGTTCTGACTGATTCAAATTCTGACTCTCTAGGAAAACGTTATGCATCATTCAGTTCCTTGGCTTGGGCATCTGTATGAGATGAAAATGGAAAAAATGTTGTTTATAGTCCTCTATAGCTCCTAAAACCTACACCATCATTCTCATAGTGTCCAAATCATCTAGGATAGACTCTTTCTGAACCTAATTTGGTTGAAGTATGCTCCATTTATGGTTTCCTCAATTTTGGCCTAGTAAACCCCTCAAAATCTGGAGAAACTCCAATTAACTCCACCACATTTGGGAGTTCCACTAAAAATGGCAGACTCCACCAATTTCTCCGCTATATTAAAATCGGATTAGTTTAAGATAAGCACAGTTTAAACTGAGGTTTAGCGTTTATTGTGCGATTAACAAATCCATGGTTAATGAAGGATTAACATGTTTTTAAATGGGCTTTAGTGCTTAGTTAAGCACATTTAATAGTTTTAATTCTTGCCACTTAGCATAAGCCTCCACTGTGGTTATATGCATTGGTCTTGTGGACCGAGTGTTGGCCCTTCAGGGCTGGCCATCTTTACCTCCACCGCAACCCCTGTTAAATTGAAATACATGTTGGATCCCATATATAATAAGATCCAATACGCAATATAGTTGGTAAGGTGTTGCGCTCATGTGGGGGAGGTCGCGGGGTCGAGCCCGACCTCTGTCCAGCCACCATATAAAATTTTTGTCACGTGACATAATATGCCATTTGACCTTTGGAGGGGCACGTGGTGGCCTCTGTTCTAGCCAGGTGTCAGCACCCAATTAGTCCGACCAAAACCAATAAAATTGCAACAAATAAAAACCAATCCGGACATGCCACTTGGCAGCAGCTCAATGCACTAGAAAATTTGGTATAAATTCCGACGACCAATTCGTCGCTATTCCGACACATAGTCGTTGCAAGAGCGACAGTTCGAGGGTGGGCAAAACGTGGTTTACCATACCGTCGCAGTTCCGACGCAATTAAAAAGTGTCGCACTATCGACACTTTTTCTGTCGCTTCCAAACAAGCGTCACTCTTCCGACGTTTCCCAATCTGTCGCACTTCCGACCTTTGTAAACTGTCGCACTTCCGACGAAATGTGGTCCGACGTTTAGAACGTCGCTCTTCCGACGTCTGTAAACTGTCACAATTATGACGAAATGTGGTTCGACGTTTTGAACATCGCTCTTCCGACGTCTGTAAACTGTCACAATTACGACGAAATGTGGTCTGACGTTTTGAACGTCACTCTTCCGACGTGTTTATACTATCGCTCTTCTGACGTTTCTAATCTGTCACAATTCCGATGCTTACAAGGCGTCAGAATTGCGACGGCAGGTTCAATTTAAAAAAAAGAAAAATGAAACTTTAAAAGAGGAAAAACGTTGTTTTGAATATATTATATGAAGTAAAACAGTCCATGAAGTCATTACATTTTCACGTCTGAAGATTTGAACCCAAATATCCATCCAGAAAAGTGGAAGTCCCACCCCAGACAATGATAGAAAAATACCCCATGTCACATACAGGGACATGATATAAAACCCAGTAACGGTCCACATGGAGATTATCGACAAATCTGAGAAAGCATCCAAATATGCCCGAGGTATCTATAAGAAAGTGAAATAGCAGTATGTAGAATAGTAAAACAACAGATAGAGTACCGACGTCCATTGTTCCAAATACAAATTAAAGTACCCAAAATCCTTGAACAGAGAAAAACGCTAATCATGTGAGGAGTGTGATATGTCCAAAATATAAAAAAACCATCAGACCATATCAATAAACCAGCAACATAGACCAGCATAGCTAGTTTTGAAGGCAGAGTGATAAACATTAATCATTTTTTTTTCACAAGAGAAAAAAATTTGTTTTGAATATATTATATGAAGTAAAACAGTCCATGAAGTCATTACATTTTCACATCTGAAGATTGGAACCCAAATATCCATCCAGAAAAGTGGAAGTCCCACCCCAGACAGTGATAGAAAAATACCCCATGTCACATACAGAGACTTGATATAAAACCCAGTAACGGTCCACATGGAGATTATCGACAATCTGAGAAAGCATCCAAATATGCCCGAGGCATCTATAAGAAAGTGAAATAGCAGTATGTAGAATAGTAAAGCAACAGATAGAGTACCGACGACCATTGTTCCAAATACAAATTAAAGTACCCAAAATCCTGCAACAGAGAAAAACGCTAATCATGTGAGGAGTGTTATATGTCCAAAATATAAAAAGACCATCAGACCATATCAATAAACCAGCAACATAGACCAACATCACTAGTTTTGAAGGCAGAGTGATAAACATTAATCATTTTTTTTTCACAAGAGAAAAAACGTTGTTTTGAATATATTATATGAAGTAAAACAGTCCATGAAGTCATTACATTTTCACATCCGAAGATTGGAACCCAAATATCCATCCAGAAAAGTGGAAGTCCCACCCCAGACAGTGATAGAAAAATACCCCATGTCACATACAGGGACTTGATATAAAACCCAGTAACGGTCCACATGAGAACTAGCTTGATTATCAACATATTTGTCCAATTTTTCAACATAACTGTCAAGGTCCATTAGCTTATCTTCTGCAACTATAGGACTGGGCAATCCTCTATTTAAAAAAATATTCAATCTTTCTCTGAAGGCAATGATTTCTTCTTGCATATCTGAGCACCTTCGTTCTAAATTCTGTACCAGAGTTCTTTTAGTAAAAACTCTCTTTATTTCCAGAATTGTTCCGGTCCTGTCCTGAATACCAATTTCTGCAAGTTGATTCCTAGTCTGAGTATTCAAAAAATGTATAAGTCTATTGGCCTCTTCTGGCATATTTCCCAACTCTTGTCTTGATCTCTCAATCTCATCCAAAGAAAATTTAACTAAGTTGTTCTGTTCATCCATTATTTGAATTGAGGACCAAACATACTTTATTGATTGAATGATATTATCCCAAAGAATTTCATTTATTTATTTTAAAGGTTTCTCCAATGTGAGATCCTTTTCCAATGCTTTGACTGTTTTTTCTAATTTGTTCACTTCTCTTGTTTTATCAGCAACACTCATTTTTGAAAGATCATATTTATGTTCTAGAGTGGCCAATTGTTCCTTTGTTTTGTGAAGCTCTGTTTTGAATGTTCATATCTTCCATTGACTTTGTTAATTCATCCAGTGTTCAAATTTGCGGTGTTGCTTTCTGTGACAGTGCTGTTGCCATTTGACACATTGTTCTTTGTCTTTGTCCATATCTCTTTATTGAATACAAATATTTTCCTGTATCTTTTAATGCAAATTCTCAAGCTCTTTTTCGGTTGCGGTAAATTTGCTCATTCAAATTAGAGAAAATCTATTAGTTCTTCCATAAATTTTGTTTGATAATTTAGATGGATGTCATGAGACGATACTTTAATTTGTTTCCTCGGAGTTAAGTATCATAATTTTTTTTTTCTCTTGATCAGCTTCAATACCTTACATCTTAGGATTATGACCCAAACCAATGATTATTTCCTCTAAAGTTTTGATTCTATTATCCTTAGCCCGGGAGGAGGCTTTTTCAAGCTGCAATTGTGTATTAGTATTATCCAAAGAATCCTACAACTTATGGGTCATCATTGATTTATCCGTCAGCGTAGAATAAATCATCTCACCTGTTTGCTTGTGTAGCTCAATTTGATCTAAAGGATGGATATCCTTTGCTAAGACTTCAAAATTAGTCCTAACGTAATCTGTAGCTGTCTGAGGCTGCTGCACCTTGGGCTTCAAATGGCTCATTAACATCTTACCATGTTGGATGTCATAAGCTGACATCAATCTTTCTTGATTTTTCGGAGCCATCTTCAAAAATTGGTTGTACACTTGAAGTCTAAGTGGATCGTTCCTGGCCTTTATATTGATGAATTTTCTTTTGATGTCCTAGGCAGTTTTTACTGGAGGTTTGAAAGAAGATATTTCTGCACTTTGTTGCCTCTGTATTCCCTGTTTTTGAAAATTAGTGGATGTCCCACTACCTATACCTGTTTGCTGACTGTCTTCTCTTCCCTGGCTGTCAAGGATTTCCTGAAATGATTCATCTTCTGGAAGGGGAGTTAATTTTTGCCTTTTAACATCTTGTTGTTCAGAAGATCCACCAATAGGAGTAGTTGTTTCAGCCTCTCTCTTTTTTCCCTTTTCTATATTCAGAGGATTTGTAAAATAGAAATTTCTGGCTCACTGATCTGAGTAGGAGGAATTTTTCCTTGACCTTGTTCTTTAGAAGTCTCTGGTTGCGCTATCATTATTAATTTTCAATTATTTGTATATCAGGCTCCTTTTATTTTCCTTTAGATTCTACTGCTACTGTACTAATCTCCTGCAAATTTTGTTGTAAAGTCCTAGCTGAAGAAGATCCCTGCACCTGTCCAAAAGATTCTAGGTCAAGTATCTTTTCAAGATCTTTCATTACATTTTCAACATTGACCTGCTCACTATCTTTTTCAACCAATGTCCCTTCTGTCCATTCATCCATATTAGCATATTGTTCTATTTCTGGGATTCTTTGATGGATGTATGGTGACGGTTTATTTTTCATTCTTCTATCACAGATAAAGTTGTTTGGATCATAAGGCACCCAGTAGAAACTCTTTTGTAGTCTGAGATAGTCTTCTAAAATCCTTTCGGCTTCCTTTCGAGCTTCCCTAGAGTTACAAATGAAGGGACCTAATTGGCTCTTGATCCTGAGTTGAGCCTTTTTCTTTGCATTGCAAAAATGAATTATATCTGAATTATTCATCTGCCTGAAATATTCTAATGCAAAGAGCCTCATTGGGACATACTTGGGCAGTTTGAATGGGCATAATTCACATCCATATATCCTGATCTCTGTGTAGTTTTGATATAGGTACCAGTCACCTATCTTGTAATGCTTTGAGAGCTGAAGGATTTTCTTGATTTCATTGTTAATTCTAGGAGAGACTCCTGTCAAAAAGGTAGTTGTAGGATGAACAAAAAGGTCGACAAACTCATTATAGGAATAAGGAGAATCAGAGGAATTGTGAATAATGGCAGACCAAAAGATGACTGACCTAGGATTCCCTTTGGCATCAAGTTTCTTAACATAAAAAGGGAAATTTTCTGACTGAAAGTAAATCATGAGATGATATATGATAGAATAATACTTAAATACTCTCTCATTCTCAAATCTCATGAACTGATCATGGATTTTGTCAGCAATATAAGATGCAAAATCGTACTTGACAGCAAGAGGCTGTCCAGGGGTAAAAATGGATAACAATACTAGGGTTAAGTGATAAACATACTCACTAGTATTGAAACCCATTATGGAAGATATCATGTTTAAAATAACTCTACCCTCATCAGTAAAGAAAGTATAACCATAAGGGGGAGGGTTTTTAGGCTGATGCTCTGGTAACATGAAGGTTTGGCATAGGCGGTTTAACTCTTCATGGGATAACTTAGTAGATTTCTCAAGTAATTCAACCATGGACAGGGGAGTGAGAGCTTGACCAGGTTGGAATTGTAACATTTCATTTATGGACTGAGCAGTTATTGGGAAAAGGAAATTTTGACTTGGGGATAAAACTGCTCGTTGGTTGGGATCATAATTTGCGTAGCAATAATGGATTAACTCAGGAAAAATATGGACTGAGGGGAGAAGGTACATAGGAAGATTTGATTCCCAAAGTCCAAAGATGTCAGAACCATTCAAATAATTGTCTTTGCAGCGGAAAAATATTCGAAGAGGATTCTCACTGAGACGCAAGTCCTTAATTTGAAAATCCATATCAGCTAAAGGCAAATAATCCAAGTCCTTGTGAGGGGCATTGATGGGCATGAAATTTAGAGCTATAGGAACTTCCATTTCTGGTTCTTGTGGATTCAGAAATGGAATTTCGGGGTTTTTGTGGAAAAGGGGCACAATTACCAGTTTTGAGAATATAATTGCAGTTCTGGGAACGAAAAAGACCAAACTGAACTTCTTTTCAAACCTTAGTGCAGAATTAAAACTAAAACCAGGATTTTTTATAGATTTTAGCGGGGAATTGGAATAAATACCTGTTTACGGGAAATGAAACGTGTTTAAACAGGCGCTGGTTATGACAGAAGAACCCTGAAATACTCGGCTTCAATTCTCTTCAGCAAGGTAACGGTCAGCAAGCATTAACAGTTGGTTTTTGAATTTTGTTGCATGGAAGACTGGCTAGCGCACGGAACAATGAAAATGACGCAGACGCAATTTGTGTTATTTACAAAGTCAAAAGGGTGGCGGGTTTTGATTGATGATGTCAGCATGTACGATGGTTTCGTCACAGAGGGATAGGAGTGGATCTTTGTTTGGGCCGCTCGCGCAATGGAAATCCGGACTCGAAAAATATTAGGGCGAATTTGATAAGAAATTTGCGTCACAACTCTCCCTCCGTACACCAGCCCAACTTCGTACCCGAAAAAGATTAGGGCGGAATTCATTTGGTTTTCGCGTCACAAAATTGACCGACGTCAGCAGGCTATTTTGGAACGCGAATTTGGTTTGAATTATGGTTTATCACCATTTGAAGTCCGGCGGGCTCGACTTAAGAACAATTTTGTTTGATCCCATCTTATAAAATTTGTGTTGGTTTTCTTTGATAATACACATATTTATAATAAATCATGGGAATACCACACTATTAAACATGTGGAAAAGTTATATAAATTATTGAGAACAATCATTTTTATGTAAAAATATCCAAATGTGCTTTTGGGAAATAAGAGTTCGAGTATTTGGTTCATATTGTTTTAAAGGAAGGAGTGAAGTTGGAGCCTCAAAAGATGCAAGCTATTACAAAATGACCTATTCCTAATAAAATCAAGGTTCTTAGAAGATTTTTTAGACTTACATGATATTATTGATCATTTGTTAAGAATTATGCATGCATTTCAAGTCCACTCACAATCTCTTGAAGAAAATATCATTTATATGGAATGATGAGGCTACTTTGGCATTCTCTCTTTTAATGGATGCCATGTCTTCTACACCAACATCGGTTGCACCTACTTTTAGTAAAACATTCATAGTAGAGTGTGAGGCACTAGGACAAGGAATTTACGTAACATTAACACAATAAGGGATATCATTGGCTTTTAAAAGCAAGGAATTCAAAGAAAATATTTGGTAAAATCTACGTATGAAAAATAAATGGAAGCAATATTACATGCAATAAAAAATGGGGATAGTATATCATTGGGAGGTACTTTAAAGTCAAGATATACCATGATGGCATAAAGTATTTTTTGAAGCTATGGATTTCATTGGAAGATTAACAAAAATGAGGAGAAAAAATGCAAAGTTTTAATTTTGAGATAATCTGCAAAAAGGGTAAAGAAAATTTAGTACATGATGCTCTTTCTAAAATAGAAGAGGCCTCAAATTTATATCCAATTACATTTTCTATTCCTAGGTGGCTAGAAAAAGCTTGCCATAATGGAAAAATGACAATAGTACTAAACAAAAACTAAAATTTATAAAGGATAGGATGAACTCTATGGAGCATTGGGAGTGAAAGAGAGATATACTTTGGTGCAAATGTAGAATATTTTTATGCATGCAAGCATATTTGAATAAAAAAATATTAAGGGAGTCCCATGTCTCTCTGATGGTAGGACGCAGGGTTCCTTAAAACATCTCAAAGGATCAAAAAATATATTTTGGAAGGAATGGAGAAAGATATTCAAAATTTTGTAAGAGAAGGTCAGGTTTGCATAATAAATAAAAGAGAAATAGTAAAATCTCTAGGGTTACTTCAACCATTCCACATACATATTCAAAGACTAGAAGATATATCAATAGACTTTATTACAGGGTTACTGAAATATAAAGGTAAGTATTACATTTTTGTGGTCATTTATATAGACAAATTTTGTAGATTTTTTTTTGTAGAGCTCAAAGTACATAAACAACAAGCCAAGTGGCAGAAGTGTCCATGAAAGAAATTCATAGTCTTCATGGTTTTCCCAAAGTAATAGTAACAAGAAACTTTTGGAAATAATTATTTAATATGAGTGGAGAAACACTAGCTGCCATGAGTTCTACATATCAAACACAATCAAATGGTCAAACAAAAATAGTTAACAAATGTTTTTAAGGTTATATACAATGTTACTCTTTAGAAAAGCAATCTTAATGGATGAAGTGGGTTCCTCAAGGAAGAATGGTAATATGATACTATCATACTACCTATCACACATCTACTAAAATACCATGATGATGTAAGTTTGGAATTTAACATTTTTACATGTTAAAGACAAATAGTCAAAATCAATGACAACTTAGTATGCCATAATTAATAATCATTCCCTGTTCACTTTTGTTAATAGGTTTATGTCACACGATGATGCAGGGGCATTAGGCACTAGCCAACAATGTAGGAGGTTTTTTCCACATGTTGTGGCTAGGAAGGTTCAAAAACATTTGAGTTGTAACAGCTAGGTGTCAATACCTCAGCTGACTGTATTACTTAGACTAGTTAGAGTTGTAGGAGTCGAACAGTTTCAGTTAGTTGAATTATTATAATTAGACCTTTTGATTTCTAGAATGGTCCTCTCAGAGGAACCGAAGAGCCATATGTTATGTATATAAATTGTAATTCCTCGGATGAATAAAATTAGAGAGGGAAGAGGAGAGTAGAGAGGGGATTTCTGCAATAAACCTCTGTGTGTGAACAATTGTTTCCAGTTAAATGATTTCCAAGATTAGTTGCCATTGAATTATCTCGAACTGCTAATTGTGAAGAATTGTTTAACTGTGAGGCGATTGGGTACTGATAATTCCATTCTTCTGTCTTTGAATTCCCGTAAATTGTTGGATAACCCTGTGAACTCACCCCACCCGAAGGCGAGGTCTGTGTAGAGAACCGGGGTCATGAACATTGTTCAAATATAAAAATCCCGCTTAATAAAGAGACAAGATTGTTGTGCTTTTGGAACCTGACCTGAGGATTGGACATGAGTTAACAAACAAAAGGATAGCGGAACCAGACTTGCACCCATGGTCAAGCCCTGTACCAAAACCACGAGCAGAATCACAAAAGCGGGTTGCCCATATCGCACCGCTTTTGCGGAGTAGGCGATATTTCCTATTCGCAAGCGATTCCATAGGGAATGCAACACGTGGCGAAGTGACCCTCGGAAAACCACCGTTTAACCCGCGCCATCGCACGTTAAAGCCCGACGTTGGAAGCCGAGCGAAATTGCCAAGAGTCGTTGATTTGGAGAAGGGCCATCGGACGGTGGTCGCACGTTGAACTTGCCGGGAGGTTAACTAAGGTGTGCGGAGGATAGCCAGGTACGATACGAGTGTTTGATTGGTTATTGATATATATAGGTGGGGCCGGAGTATAATGAAATTGTTTAATTAAACGATTGGCGGATAATTAGCATAAGTCTGGAGCGTGATTGTTGTAAAGCTGGGTGGTGAAATATAGAGCCGAAAGTTCATTACAAGTTATTTATTTAAAAAGAAACGTGGAGTATAAATACAAAGTGTTGAAAGTTAAACATTGGTTATAAGGCTTGGAGATAATATAAAGTCGAGAATATAAATTAAAGTCCAACCATTGTGGATGGTATTTATTTATCAAATTCTACGAATTTGATAAATAAACCCGAAGAAAGAAGAAGTCAATGAAGACCCAGGCTGGAGGAAAAGAACGGGGTAAACCAGGGGAAAATGCTGACAGAGCGATTGTAGACACACCAGCTCTTCTTAGGGGTCCAATTTCAGTTTTGTTGCGTCACACGATGATCTCTCTTCTCTGGCATTTACTTGTATTGAAGATCACTATTCTAGGAATAAGGAGTTATTTTCTCCAAAAATAACCCTAGCCAAACATTGACAATGCATCAAAGATATCTTTCTATGCTTCATAAGCACATTTGTTCTACTTCTAAATCATGTCTTGGAAGTGGTTGTTGTGCTGGAAATTATTCACCAGTTGGTTTCATACCAAAGTCTTTTTCACATTTTCAGCATCCAATACATGAAAAAGATAATGGTTTAAAACATCATAAATATTTGAAATTTTGCAAGAATTGTCTGGCACACTTTGAATATGAATTTTGAAGTCAAGTACATGATGCTGTATAGGATCAAGTGTCATTTTGAATACCAAATGTTTCACAAGAAACTTCTCAACATGCTACCCTGCAGTAAGGATTAAATGACAATATTGCATCAACCATTTCCATAATAAAAGTGCACCTCGGCCATAAGACTAAACAACTACAAATTTTGTAGATCTAACAAGACCACACAATCAAATGTATTCCACAAGGCCAATACTGTATGAAAAATGAAAAGGAGTTTGCAAACAAAAATACCTTAGGCAAATAATTCAATTAGATACACCAAACCATCAGCAAAAAGGAAAACCAGCCTACTTGGCCCCAATATTTTCAACTGGGTCCTCTAATTCTCAACTAGGTCCTCTAATTCAACCAATAAAAAGGCCAAAACCATAGCATTGAGATACATTTCATTACACTGTCAATAACAATAAAATTTGACTCGGCCATAACCCTTTCCTTTTAGACCACTGGGTAACAAATATGTTTCCTTTCACCTTTGAGTTTTCAAATTATGCCTACCAAATCTAAGACATTTAAGAGGGGGAACTAATACAACGTTAAAAAGAAAACCAGAGCACACATCTACAAATTACCTCCTTAGCTACGGTCACACCATCATTAACTATTTTCGGAGAACCATGCTTGCTCTCCAAGACAACATTTTTCCCTTCGCCCCAAGGGTGACTCCAACAAGATCAGCAAGTTTGTTCACACCGCCTGCAAGAAAAATTGACAATGCTTTCAGTAAGTGTGCAATTGAATTCCAGACCATATGCCAAAACAACCCTCCATGAAAAATTAAAATAACACATTAAAATCGAATATAAGTGGACAAGGAAAGATCCACCGCAGTGAAGTTTCACGTGCAGGTGACCTTCCTTTAAGCATAATTTTTTCTCTGACCTGCAATTTTTTTGTCACTGAGCCATCCTTGTTGAAGTACAACTCCTTTTCCATAGCTCTTGTTGATCCAATGGAAAGTGGCATCGACTCATATTTCATCTACCCATATTATCCATCTACTAACGATTACCCATGGTATTGTAAATGGCATCGACTCATGGTATTCATCCACCCATGATATTTATTTTCCCATGGTATTGTAAGTGACCCATGGTATTCATCCATGCATGGGATTTACCCATGGTATTGTAAGTGGTATCTACTCATGGTATTGGCCTATGGTATCTACACAAGGTATTGTAACTCAAAAAAGGGTATAAATAACAAGCCTTAGTTTGTAAAAGGACAAATTATCTGCCACAATGTAGCTTTTACAGTTATTCTCTGTTTTAATAAAACAAATTTCTTTGTGTTTTTTTTTTTTTTTTTTTTTTTTTTTTTTTTTTTCTGGCCTTCTAATTTTGCAGATCTGGTCATATCTATTTCAACTTTTTAGATCTTGGAGGCCTCCCCCCAAGATCCGGATCAGTGGTATCAGATTCAGGTTACGCCTCCATGGTAGTGACGGTTTAAAACATATTTCAATTTCAATTCTTTGTAGCAATCTTCAGCAAAATCCATGAATTTGTTTTGGGCGGCGAGTTTTCAGATCAGATCTGAAACTTTTGGTGAAAAATTTTCAAAAAAAAAAAGATCAGATCTAGATTCCTTGCGAAAAAACACTCAAATTCAAAAAAAAAAAAATCGGCCAAATTGGAGTTCGGATGAGGGAGATATCGCTGATTCAAAATCAGCAATGTTGAAGCAATTTTTCTGACGACAATTCATGGACGGCGGCTCTCCTGTCATTTTTCACAATTTTCAGTGCAAAATTTCAGAAGAATGGATATAGATCTGAGCTCCTCTTGAAAAATCACCCAAGTTCAAAAAAAAAATCGGTCGAATCGGAGTCTGGATGTGGGAGTTATTGTTGATTTAAAATCAACTATTTTTTCAGAAATTTTGTGACTGTGAAACAGCTCCAGAGCGAATATGCAGGTTTAGAGTCTCCAGATTATGGTTTCAAACACATGAAAAGATGCAGAATGATCATTCCATTTCCAAAAACATGTTATAATAAATATTCTGAGTTATATGGACCGAGTTATGCTCATTTTAAATCTGGAGCAGCATTCGGAGCGGGTTCCCTTTGGAGACGTGCCCTCCCACCCCACTTTAGTAGGCACCTGCTTCACATTCATCAGTTTGATCATAGCAGCGTTCGGCTTGGGTTATTTGGAGACGTGCCCTCCCACCCCAAGCTATGTAGGCACCTGCTACTTCATCAACAATCAGCATCACGGTTATGGGTCAACCGCACAAAATCTTTTTCATCGAAGTCCATTTGCTAGGCCGCACACTGTTAGTCACACAGTTGGTCACAAGCATTATAGGGTATCTCTATCCTCGGATCTTCGTTTGTCATGGTTTTGGTTCATCCACAAACCCACACTTCATCGAAGTCCATTTTCTAGGCCGCACACTGTCAATATCACAGTTGGTCAGAAGCATTACAGGGTATCTCTATCCTCGGATCTTCGTTCATCATGGTTATGGGTTAAATATACAAAACCCTTCTCTTCAGTGGCTCTTCATATTCAACAAAGGCTTCTCAGGAGGGAACTTCACGCAATGGAGACCATTGCTTCTTAAGGAGGGAGGAATGATCCAAATGGAAAATGGCATCAACTCATGGTATTCATCTACCCATATTATCCATCCACCCATGGAATTTACCCATGGCATTGTAAATGGCATCAACCCATGGTATTCATCCACCCATGATATTTATTTGCCCATGGTATTGTAAGTGACCCATGGTATGTATCCACCCATGGTATTCATCCACACATGGGATTTACCCATGGTATTGTAAGTGGTGTCTACCCATGGTATTGGCCTATGGTATCTACACATGGTATTGTAACTCAAAAAAGGCTATAAATAACAAGCCTCAGTTTGTAAAAGGACAGATTTTCCGCCACAATGTAGCTTCTACAATTATTCTCTGTTTTAATAAAACAAATTTCTTTGTGGTTTTATTTTCTTTGTGTTCTTTTTTTTTTTCTTTTTTTTTTATGGCCTTCTAATTTTGCAGATCTGGTCATATCTATTTCAACTTTTTAGATCTTGGAGGCCTCCCCCCAAGATCCGGATCACTTGTATTAACTACCTTCTCTCTGTCGCATAATCTCAGAGTCCCTCTTCTGCTTGAGTGATTAAAGGAAATGGGTGAAAAAACTGAAAGAGAAGACAATTGTCTGCCATAATTATCAAACATTGCACCCAACTTCTTCCCCTTTCCATTGTTACCCAATGAGGTAGATGTGGAAATTGTTGTCATACTTCCCAAAGTAGAGGCCATCTTCTCTTATGTTGAATATAGAATTACAAGATCTTCATATTAGTATGAACCTTAAAAAACATGACTCCCATTGCTAAAAACCACTTTTAAGTTGTAACATGCAAACTAAACAACTATCACAACTTTTGGCAACTTCTGGAGCATTAAGAGAGAAACAACCAAAGAGAAATACAACCACAATCCTTATTTTAATGAGACCGGACTATATATTTGCATTAAGATAATAGAAAGAAATCACGACTATATTAAGGCCAGCACAAAACAATCTTTAACCAGTGTCTCTCGCGGCCTTCGGGTTGCCATGCTAGAGGTTGCATATTTTTAATTTAAATTCTTGACCTCTCGTGCCCATCTATGAATGCATCCAATGGGATATCTACATCAAATGCTCCTTTATATCCCCAAAAAAAAATTCCCTACTACAAGAGCACCGGTATTGATGGATCACCCCACACCATCCCACCCACTAGAAACGGTGAAAAAGGAAACCCGAGAAAACTTCTGAAATATCTCAAGATGACTATATGGGTGGTTCTTATGAATCAACCAACCATTGAGAACATGCTCATCAATCCAAACCATGAGTATTATGTGACAATATTCAAGCAGGCACTGAATCGGATTTCTGAAGCTATGTTAGAGAAACCCTAAACTCTCACTGAAAATAGGTGAAATGTGGCACCACTCGGAGATTGACATGTGCCAATTGGTACAAGTGGTAGACAATTGGCATGCTCAAACAACGAGGTGATGCAGGAATGACATGAGGGAGAAAATATCAGAAAAGCCCCAAATCTGGAGAACTAAAGCTCATCACCAACCTGAGATTGACAACTTTACATGATATAACCTATGAAATTGTAAATGGAGAAATCATAGAAACAATAAAGTAACCTATGTAACAATAAAGTCAGATTCATCCTAGGAGTGGTAATGGGAGAAATAATAGTGAACAACAGGAAACATGCAGAGTTGCTTACAATCAAATAGATGAAAAAACACATACAAAAAACCTAGATAATAATCATGAACAAGCTTAATATTGAATTATGAACTGTAAAGGAACTAACAAAATGTGACATTACAAACCTGGTCAAGCGCACAAGAAAAAATATCCTGGACATGACCCTGGTTGACAAGTTGTATTGCTCATGATGCAAGAGGATTTGTACCTGCACTGCCAAGTCAATCAAAATCCATCATTATCTATACAATAAATACAAGTAATTGATGTAGTATATTTTACTCTAAGATGCATTCTTATGATAATGTTAGAACATATGTTGAAAATGTCAAAACATACCTGAATAAGCTCCTCTTCGTTTCAAGAACAATTTATTGGAGTCGCATGAACTTGGAACAAGCCTCCCACGATCTAAAAGAGTAGCAACTAAGTCAACATTGACTTTTTTGTTGCTACACTGGATCGAGGGAGGTTTGCTCCAAGATTAAATCGCTCCAATAAATTATTCTCTACTAAACAGGGCCAACCACGTGAAGGTGGAAGCTCTTATGGCCCCTCTCCCCCCCCCCTCACATCACTCTCAATTCCCTAATACCCAATCTATATTTCATTTTTTACTTTCATGAGCATAAAAAAAAATATTCAATAACTAATAAAAAAACAATTCAAAAAAAAGTACGCAAGGAAACATTGCAATTAATGCTTGACATAAAAATAGTATGATAAATGAGTTTTTTATATAACACAAAAAACGTTCCAAGTATGGTCATTGGTAACGTTTGTCTTATAATAATACAATATTTTACATTATCGAATTTTCTTTTTCTTCTTCCTATTTTTAAAGCTCCTAATTACATCATCAATATCATCATGCTCTGCTCTTGTTTCGTGCCTTTCGACCCGCACTGCTGACCTAGTTGCGTAGTCACAATGTCTGGTCTCATCTAGTGACGGGGCATCGCCTACAAAAACAGATAATATTAAATTTTAATTGTCAGTTTTTAAATATCATTGAACTATTTCGGTAATATTAATAAAAAAAATTGCAATGAGATTATTTACCTGGTGCACCAGTTGTCGCCGCTGACCTAGTTGCGTAGTCACGATGTCTGGTCTCATCCAGTGACGGGGCATCGCCTACAAAAACAGATAATATTAAATTTTAATTGTCAGTTTTTAAATATCATTGAACTAGTTCGGTAATATTAATAAAAAAAAAATTGCAATGAGATTATTTACCTGGTGCACTAGTTGTCGGCGCTGACCTAGTTGCGTAGTCACGATGTCTGGTCTCATCCAGTGACGGGGCATCACCTACAAAAACAGATAATATTAAATTTTAATTGTCAGTTTTTAAATATCATTGAACTAGTTCGGTAATATTAATAAAAAAAAATGCAATGAGATTATTTACCTGGTGCACCAGTTGTCGCTGTTGGGACAATTGCCCTGTCTTCCTCTCTGGTGGTAAGATCCTCAAGGGAAACATTCTCTGTCATTTAAACAAAAATCGTTATAAGGACAACCATCAAGGTATAATTAGAAAAAATTACAAGTGGAAACTAATTACCATCACGACCCTCACTGATAGTAGCATTGTCGGCCTGGTCCCTACTACAATGATCAGGTTGCACGTGAGGATCATCTACATTTGGCTCTAAAACTGGGTTATTTGCGTCGTCGGTAGTGTTTCTCCCTTGATTTAAACAAATTTGTTAGACATTAAATTTATGGATGAAAACAAACATATTGAAAGGTTAATTTTTTACCTTATCAGGCATTTTGGATCTCGGGACCTGCCCCAAGCTTATGCGACGTTCAACTACGGCTTGATAGCCGAAATGGAAAGCGATATTTTTATCTTCCTCTGTTGTTTCTGTTCCGAAGTCATCACCCTACATTACATATGTCTGTGTATTTTTAATCATATTTGATATGATTACAAAAACGTTGGAAGGCGATACAATTAATTATAAGATGTTTAGCTACTTAATTACAATTCTTGCGGCCAATTTCAAGTAGTCGCCCTGGCCTAGCTTGTGATGGCCCTTCTTTTCAATCCTAGCTTTGGTTGCCTTCGAGGTGTTAGGAAACCTAGCATCAAAAGATTAAAGTCAGATATGACGTAGCACACTTTTATTTTAGACATAGAGAAAATTAAAGCTATTGAATTAAAGTTGTAATTTACCTTGCGGGTCCAGTTGGCATTTTTCCTTCTTTCTTTGCCCTTTTCTCTTTTTCGTCATGGATGAGTGCTCTCCACTCACTCTCTGAAACTGCGAGAGGACGCTCATATCTAGGGTTAAATTGCAATTGCGTCCTATAGGTGTCCCTGGTATATTTCAAATATTTGCCGGCTACCCGAGCCACCGCTGTTCTGTCAAATATGCCGACCCCAAAAAAGGGTTTCTAGATAATATAGAAGTTCTTTTTTCAGGTTGGAACTCTGGGAATTCCACCCTGTGCGTATGGTTGGGCCAAAAATTACCAACGCATGGCTCTCCAGATACCTGTAGAACTCATTGTTTCCTACACAGAAAAAAAAGATATTATCATTAATTTAAAAATAAAAATCGTGATAAATATGTTTTAGATAAAGTACATGAAATAGTTAAAATATTAAAATTTACCTGGGAGTTGTACATGCTTTATAGGGACACCTTCATCGTTCACCAAAAACGTGCCATTAATGGTCCCTGTGGAGCTGACACGTGTAGCTCCAGGAAACACAATAATGTAGTTGGCCATATCAGCCTCATCATTGCCAACACGTTCAGCGGTTGGCTGGGTGTCTGCTTGGGCAGGGTGTGTTTCTTGGCTGGCACCTAAAGGAGTAGAAGGTGTACGAGAGGGTTGTTGGGAAATCTCTTTCCTTTGTGTCCCACTACCACCAACATCGGATTCAGCAAGTGCCAAAAAACACTACATACAAAAGAACTTTTTGTTAGTTTAGTCAATGTAAAAATTAAAAATCAAACTATCACAATTCATCTCATGCAAAACAAAAAAAATATCCTTTTTAATTTTTATTATTACCTGATATCTTTCTAGCTGGCTCATAAGTTGTTTTATCTTCTCTTCTGTTTCAGGTGTTTGAGGCACGTCTATCAAAGTATTAAATTTCGACCTTGCATCTCGTGCCTTTTTTCGCAACAAGAACACTGAAGATAGGGATGAAGAAAGA
The DNA here is from genome assembly GCA_034641835.2 of Pinus albicaulis. NCBI lineage: Eukaryota > Viridiplantae > Streptophyta > Pinopsida > Pinales > Pinaceae > Pinus > Pinus albicaulis. The sequence continues at coordinate 1,490,536,698 of CM076582.1, read as the reverse complement.
TCTTCCTCAATGAGGGAATCATCAGGCGTACCATGGCTAGGTGTCTGCATATTTGAACAAAATTAATATTATTTCAATTATGTAAATAACTAAAATACCTGAAGATAGAGCAATGCTGGCACTTTACATGTTCTTCCACTGGCCTCTTTCCGCGATCATCCTGTCTCTGGGTTGTTCCTACACTGCTCTCATCAGTCTGCCACATTGCAATAAAATTATAAATGTAAAAACTTGAAAACAATATCTAACTTAAAAACACAAAATAAAAACTGAAATAAATTCTAATAAGACACCGGGCAATAGAGTTAGAGTTTAAAATATGCCTTACATTGAATTCAGTGCTGGAAACATGTCATTGCACATTAAGGTACCCAAACAAGAGACGAGTTGACAATGAAGACCTTATTGAATATATTGTTGGAGAAACTTCTAGTAAACTTGTTGTGAAGACCTTGAGGACATTTTTGGAGCAACATTGTTGAAGCTGATGGTATAGCATTGTTGGAAACGATCTTGAAGGGCCTTGAAGTGAAGCTTTTGGAGCAACTATTGAAAAATCCTTAGAGCATTTAAGTAAGGCACTTTCTATCTTCCATCACCTTTTTCCTTTCAATATCCTTTAAGCGATTTTGTTGATATTTAATGTTTGAAATCACGTTATAATTCCTTGATTATATGTGTTTGGGGACTAGAATAATTTCACACTAAACCATGCAAACTTAGAAGTAACTTAACAGATCCATAAAGTAATAATAATCATAATTCCTAATTTCCTATTGTACGATATGATACAAATTATTCAAACATGAAGCAATGAAGACATGCAATGTCTGAATTTCAAGATTGATGAACCAATACAAGAAGTTAGAAACTACAACTTTGATTCAATACTCTGTGTCCTAACTCGAGGAAGGAATCTAGTTTGTAGTACAGAACATGCATCGTGTATTATCAATTCTTAATTGACAACAACTAAAGGTCATCTACCTCATCAATTCCTTCCCATTTTGTGTTTTTATGTTATATTCCTTATAAAGTGTCAAATTTCTCTCAAAGTAAGCAACCACTGAATAAAATAAAAAATAGTTGAGATATGATTGAGAAATGGTCATTTATTTCTTGAAAGGATCTTCACAATTTCTTTGGTTGTTTTCATCTCAAGAAACAAGAAATGACCTAAGAAACTATCGTGATGTAATATAAGAAACAACATGGTGCAATGGCCATTTTCAAAGCCAAATGATGTCCATTGAGGACATGGCCTTTATTTGGTTCTTGTTTCATAGGAGTTTCGGGTAGAAATGGAACTTTTTTGTACCATTTCCGGTAGTAAAAAGGGAAAACCTTCTTTTTCCATGGGAAATAATTTACCTTTCCTTTTTCAAGATAATCTAAATCACAAAAAATATGAACTATACTGCACACATTCTTGGATAATGTGAAAGTGGAAAAGGAATACCCTACACAAGTGATGGACACATGTACACTTGAACACTAATATATTTTTGTAGTTGAAATGCAATGCTTGTTTTCATTTAAATGTAGGGTTTTTAAAGCAGGGAGAAATAATGGATGCCAATTTAATAAGCGTTTCTTTGGGAAAAATTTAAATCTTGTATTGGGTGATGAAGATAATAGAGGGTATTGAATCTTGATTCTTGGCATTGTGTTTAACTTGAATAACTCAAATGATTATAAATATCAGTCGATGAGTTCTTTTTCAAGTATGTCACTCAAAACTCTTATGTCAAACCATTGTATGATGGCTAGCATTTGCTTGTTTCCCTTTCTTCAGTTCAATGTAAAAAGTATATTAATATATTGGAGCACGAATGATAACTACAATTGTTTGCTCTGCAGTATATCCATCCCCAAGATTATGAAAATTTTTCTCAAGTGGAGCTATTTGGTTAGGCTGTAGGGTCAACCCTCTATAGGAGGAAGGGCCTGCAGTAAGAACTTACCATTTTGCAAGAGCTGAGGGCCAATGATGTTCTACAAGAGCTGAGGGCAAATGCAGGGCGAATGTTGTTCTGCAAGAGCTCAGGGCGAATGCTGAGGGTGAATGCTGTTCTGCAAGAGCTCAGGGCGAATGCTGAGGGCGAATGATGTTCTGCAAGAGCGGAGGGCGAATGCGCGCGTGATATCAGACGTTAATGTAGCACACATGTACATTTGAACACTAATAGATTTTTGTAGTTGAAATGCAATTCTTGTTTTCATTTAAATGTAGGGTTTTTAAAGCGGGGAGAAATAATGGCTGCCAAATTAATAAGCGTTTCTTTGGGAAAAATTTAAATCTTGTATTGGGTGATGAAGATAATAGAGGGTATTGAATCTTGATTCTTGAAATCTAGAGAGAACCCTACATCCTAACACAATCCAATGGAATTGACCAAAAAAACCCAAATAGAGTCAACCCTACTATAGGAGGAAGGGCCTGCAGTAAGAACTTACGATTTTGCAAGAGCTGAGGGCGAATGTTGAGGGTGAATGCTGAGGGAAAATTTTGTTCTGCAAGAGTTGAGGGCGAATTCTGTTCTGCAATAGAGGAGGGTGAATGTGCGCGTGATATCAGACGTTAATGTAGCTATTGCGACGGATACGAAACAATTAAATCATTTTTATGTAGCGTGCATATAAGTTTCGTATTTGTATTTAGCGCGCATATAAGTGTCGTTATACTGACGACAGAAAAGGCGTCGCTATTGTGACAAAGGCCTCCAAACGTCGCAATTATGACACTTAGACATTGTGTTGCACTTGCAGTCGTCGCAATAGCGACGCGTTGGGCCATAGTGTCGTAAGTGCGATATCTTCCTCCAAACGTCGCAATTGTGACACTTTTCTAAGTGTTGGTATTACGACACTTTTCTATAAACGTCGGTATAGCGACAGTTTCGGGCGGGATGGAAAAAAATTGGGGAAATTTCCGACATTTGGTCAAAAGCGTTGGAACCAAGTGTCAGAATTTCCGCCAAATGTAGTAGTGATGGTCCACATGGGCAGGAATATTAGGAAATTTTAAAAGGAATATTTCTTTGAATATTATTTTTTCTGACTGGGATGTACGGATGCCTAGTCAACATCCTTGTCACCAAAATTTACATGTTTATCCAAGCGATTACAATGCTCTAACTTTCTCATACGATTTTCATTTTGAGTGAAACAAAGTGTGTTAAAATCAGGAAGACAAGACCTATCCAGTCATTTTAGTTTCAAGTGATTCTAAACACTTTTATTTTTTACCAAATTTTTTCCCCCAATTTAGTTTCTGATCACTCCTTCCCATTGACAGGATTTTGGACCCACAAAAGTTGGTTATCTGATTAAACACCTTGATGTACCAAAGCGATCCCTCGGTGCTTGGAAAGTTGACTGATGACATTCCCATTGAGAATCATGTTCCTCCTTTGAAAAAACATGCATTCGATGGAAGCTTCTCTTTGGAACCCACTTTTCCAATTTAATCCCATCTGAGTGAACTACAACATTGAGTTCTAATATTAGTGATCACAAGAAAGTAAATGACCATTATTTTTACCTCCACAGTTCCAAATTCCACATCTGGAATAATGCATTCACCATATCTTTTGCTTCTTGGTGTCAACACATCAAATGGTCTACAATGGTTGATGTTTTGACTACAAACTTTTTGACATCTTGTCCCTCTTTTCGCTTCTTGATTCCATCATCCTCCAGTATTGACATGCTGCTCATGCCATGAATTGAGAATGAAGGCTAATCATGAGCCTCTCGCTCAAGAGTGGACCTTCCAAAATCCTGAGACATCTTGTCACAATAAATATTAAAAACCATTAATCTTGAAAAACACATCATGCAAGAAACATAATTTGACGACCTCTTTCTTTTGCTCCTTCAAAGCAACAAATGTCACATCATGTGAACATCGCCATGTACTCTTACATCTTGGTGTACAAACTATCGACCAAACATAAGTCGTCAAAACATGCCTCTTCAAACAACCAACTCTCAAGTCAAACAAAAGCATGTACAACAACTTGACGATTCTTCTCCCAAAACAAAAGAATTTCACATCTCATGAAACAATTCGTGAACATCTCATTTTCATCATTGGAGACAAAATCAACTCTTCCAAGTCGATATGACATGCATGTAACAATCAGTCGACCAACACAAGTCGACACTCATGCATGTGAAAATGATCAACATTCTCAAGTTGTCAACATACATGTTAAACAAAGCAATCAACCAACACAAGGGTGTCACTCATGCATGTTCAATCACAACAACTATAAAAAACTCCACTGTTCACACACACAAACTCTCACGCATGTACATAATGCTCAAATCTCTTGCAAGTACAATCAGAAATACAAGAAACCCATTAGTATGTACAAGTACTTAAAGAGCTGAAATGACCAAATTTAGACCCAATTCGACCTTTGGTATTGCTGCAGAAAATTTGATCAACATACTCCTATTTCAAGCACCTTCCTGGCATAAACATGCAACATGCATTCTAGAGAAAAATGCATTCACATTCAAATTGAAGTATAAATTTTTAAGTCCTATATTACTAGTATAGTCCCTTATTGTTGTTAGTGTAACCCCCTTATTGTTATTATTGTACCCCTGTAACCCCCATATTGTTATTATTGTTAGGTCGGCTAGGATTACATTGTGGCCCCACTAGGATTACATTATGGCCCCATGGACTCCTATATATAGAAAGGAGGTTTTGTAAATTGTATCATCCAAGAATTGTTCATTTATGTAATGTATTGGAGGTTTCCCTCTCGAAGTGGCTTATTTCTAAGGCGTTGATATCTTTTTTCTTCTATTTTTGGAGCTGGTTACACAACATTTGGTATCAGAGCTTTGGATTCTAGGGTTTCGCTGCTCCAAACAGGTCATCGTGGAATTTTCTCTATAAATTTTTTATACGAAGTTTCAGAAGCTGAAATTTTTAGGGTGCGAAAAAGATGAAATCTGAGGAATATCATCACAAATTTGAGCATGGTTCACAATATTTTCGGATATGATGCATTGGAAGTTAGGGATTTTTATGACTCTACAGATTTCACTTTAAAGGTCATGTGGAATTTTAAATATAACTTTTTCAACAAAGGTTTAGAAGATGAAATTTTTAGAGCACAAGCTGAAATCCTGAGGAACATCTTCGCAAAATTTCAGGGCTTGGTTTGCAATATTTTCAGAGATATGATCTATGGAAGTTAAGTCTTTTTCAGGCTCCCTAATTTCATCTCAAAGAGGTGATCGTGGGAAAATATTCATAACTCTCTCTCTGAGAATCAATTGAAAGCGTAAAGTAACGAGGAAGTACACGGTGTATTTTCATCTATAAATTTTAGAGCGAAAGGAGCAAACAATGACACGTGGCAAGTCGTACAAATTTTCTCTACTGAACTAGTCCATAATTAGATCATTGTGGGAGATTGGACATAACTTTGTCTTGAAGAATCCAAATCAAATCAAACCTATGGAATTTGAAAGAAGCTTCAGAGGACTACTACAGTGCTGAATTTCAGATATTGAGGATCTTCAAGTATATAGATAATTCAATTTCAATATTGAGCTCCTCAAAAGTAAGTAAAAGGTGCGTTTTTTTTTTTTTTCCCGAATTTCATAAGTCTTGTTTGAAGAATTAAGTTGAATTCATTCCAAGGGCATATTGTAGAATAGATATCAGTATTGGGTTCTAAAATGGCCCCTAAAAATAATTCAACACCCATTAACCCTTCAAAAGGCTCTACTATGACTCATGAAGATGAAGAATTGCAACATGATCTATCAAAATTACAAGAGCAAGTGCAACAAATTTCACTCTCGCAAAGAGCAACAAAAAATGAAATGGAAGTTTTGAAGAAAGGCTGACTAAGATGGATGGATTTAGAAGAAAGTAGATAAGATGGATGGTTTGAATAATGGCATGGAAGCTAATATGGATGGCATGGAAGTTGGCATGAAATATAAGATGGATGATATGGAAGCTAAGATGGAAAACATGAAGAATGATCTAAAAGCAGACATGGAAGGTTTGACAAAGTTGATACAAAAAATGTTTCCTAATGGTGAAAATATAGTAGAGGAAGCTCATGATGAGAACAAAATAAATGATAATCATGATTTCATAAACTCTAATGTTGGAGGAAAGAACCACCATATTTCAAAAATGGATATGAGGAAGTTTGATGGAAAGGATCCTATAACATGGATACTACAGATGGAGCAATATTTTGATCTCAATAATGTGCAAAACATACAAAAGGTATGCATTGAAACTTTACATTTAGAACAAAATACATTTGTATGGAATTGATGGCTTTTCTCCCGTAAAAAAATTGTCACTTGGTCAATTTTTACGGAGGAAATGATAGCACAGTATGAGGATACAAAGAGCAACACTTTCGTTAGCCAATTGATAAATCTCAAGCAAAAGTGTTCAGTGGGGGAGCACATTGAGGACTTCCAAAAATTGAATATAAGGGTAACTGATATTTCAGAGGAACATGGGATTGATCTCTTCATAGGTACTTTAAATGATAAAATCCAACATGAAGTTCGCGTTTTGGAACCTGATTCATTGGAGAAGGCATTCAGGTTGGCAAGAAAAATTGAATGTAAAATTAAGGCGACAAGGAAGCCTACCACTCACTTCTATAAAGATGGAAGTGTTGCTACTCCTAAATTTCCACAACCTACAAGGTTGACACCACAAAAATTGGAAGAAAAAAGAGCCAAAGGGATTTGCTACAGTTGTGATAGAAAATACGCTAAAGGTCATAAGTGTGCTGAGAAGAAATTATTTTACATAGATTGTGAAGAGGAAGAAGAAAATGAACAAGAAGAGGATATACACCAGGAACCAGCCCTAGAAGAGGAAGAAATGAGTCCGACCAGATCGTGTAATGCATTGGTAGAAATTACCACTCCTAAAACTCTCAAGATAGAAGGACATATCAAGAAGAAAAAGGTAATAGTGTTGATTGATTAAGGTAGTACCCATAATTTTATTCATTGTAAGGTAGCCAAGGAATTGAATTGTTTCCTATACCCAGCACCAGAATGTCAAGTGATGGCTGCAAATGGAGGAACTATAAATTGCTCTGGAAAATGCCATAATATCAAGCTAACCATGGGGGAATATGTATTGACTAGTCCAATGCTTTCCATTCCTATGGGAGGTGTTGATGTTGTACTAGGAGTACAATGGTTACAATCTTTGGGGACGATAACTTTTAATTTTCAAGAACTTTTCTTGAAATTTTTTTCAGAAGGAAAGGAAGTCGAATTACGGGGTATTGCAGGGAAGCTGGGAAAGATAATAAGCTCTAATGTCATGAAAAAGCTTCTAAATAAAGAACAACGAGGTGTAATTGCACAATTATGCTCACTAGAAGTTCCAACATCAAAATCATCTATTTTTGCAGATCTCCAAAAAGTCTTGGACAATCATTCCAAAGTGTTTGAAACTCCCAAAGGACTCCCACCTATTCGTGATCATGATCATGCTATTCATTTGATTCCAGAAAGTGTTCCTCCAAAAATCAGGCCTTATAGATATCCTTATGTCCAAAAGAGCTAAATTGAAGGTATGATTGCAGAAATGTTAGAGGCTAGTATAATTCAATCTAGTCAAAGTTATTTCTCTACTCCTGTAGTATTGGTACACAAGAAGGATGGATCATGGTGCATGTGTTTGGATTATAGGGAGCTCAATAAGCTCACCATTAAAGATAAATTTCCCATTCTTGTGATAGATGAATTATTGGATGAGTTACATGGAGAAATTTATTTTACCAAGTTGGATCTTCGTTCAGGATATCACCAAATTAGAATGAAGACTGAAGATATTCCAAAAACAACATTTCGAACTCATGACGGTCATTATGAATTTTTGGTCATGCCTTTTGGCCTTACCAATGCACCTTCTACATTTCAAGGGTTGATGAATTCCATTTTCAAACCCTTCCTTAGAAAATTTGTGCTAGTATTTTTTGATAATATACTAATCTACAACAGGTCTTGGAAGGATCATGTTGAACATGTTGACAGGGTGCTCAAACTATTGCAGGAGAAACAATTATATGCAAAAAAATCCAAATGTTTCTTTGGAGTACAAGAGATGGAATATCTGGGTCATATTGTATCTCACGAGGGTGTTAAAGTAGACCCTAACAAAATTATAGCCATTAAGGAATGGAAAGTCCCCACAACCATAAAGCAGTTGCGAGGATTTCTTGGGTTAACAGGGTATTATCGCAAGTTTGTTAAGAATTATGGGAGAATAGCAACACCTCTAACAAAATTATTGAAGAAAGATGCATTTTCATGGACTCCTGAAGCAACTAAGGCCTTTGAACATCTTAAAGAGGCAATGTGCCTAGCACCAGTCTTAGCTACGCCAGACTTCACAAAAACCTTTATTGTGGAATGTGATGCCTCAGGAAATGGAATTGGTGTTGTTTAATGCAAGAAGGAAGACCCATTGCTTTTGAAAGTCGTCCAATCAAAGGAAAGTATTTACAGAAACCTATTTATGAGAAGGAAATGTTAGCAATACTGCATGCACTAAAGAAATGGCGAACTTACCTAATGGGAAGACACTTCAAGGTAAAAAATGATCTTGATAGTCTTAAACACTTTTTGGAACAAAGACTATCTTCAGAAGAGCAGCAAAAATGGGTCACAAAGATGTTGGGTTATGACTTTTAAATAATCTACAAAAAAGGAAAGCTTAATGTTGTTGCAGATGCACTCTCAAGAAAGAATGAAGAGGTGGAAGCATTGCTTTGTGCCATTTCTATTATCCAACGAGATTGGATAACTGAAGCAAGAGATGAATGGAAGAAGGACAAAGATGTATGGACACTCATTCAAAAGTTGCAGCAAGATCCTAGTACATCTGATACATTTAGTTGGAAAAATGATTCCTTATGGTACAAAGATCGCTTATATCTTTGTAAGAATTCCCAACTAAAACAAAATATTCTTTTGGAATTGCACACTTCTCCTTTAGGAGGACACTCAGTATTTTTAAAAACTTACCACAGTGTGAAGAAATAATTTTTTTGGGATGGCCTTAAATATGATATTCAAAAGTTTGTGGTGGAATTTTTGGTTTGCTAACAGAATAAAGTGGAGACAATTAATACCTCGGGTATTCTACAACCTTTATCCATTCCAAGTCAACGTTGGGAGGAGATTTCAATGGATTTTATCACAGGTTTACCTAAGTCTGAAGGAAAGAGTGTCATCATGGTGGTAGTTGATAGAATTACCAAGTATGCACACTTTTGCGCATTATCTCATCCATTTAAAGCAAGTATATTTGCTACTACATTTATGGACACAATTAAAAAGCTACATGGAAACCCAAGGGTTATTGTGAGCGACAGAGATCCCATTTTTACTCGAAATTTATGGAGGAAGTTATTTTCTTGTTTGGGTACTCAATTAGCTCATAGCTCATCTTATCATCCTCAATCTGATGGTCAAACTAAGATAGTAAATAAATGTTTGGAAGGATATCTTTGTTGTTTTATATCTTATAAACAAACACAATGGGTCAAGCGGCTACCTCTCGCTGAATGGTGGTATAACACTTCCTTCCATACTGCAGCAAAAATGACCCCATTTATGACACTTTATGTATATCATCCACTATCCATCACATCATCTTTAAGAAAAAATTCAAAGGTTCAAGCAGTGGAAGATCACATCGAGCATCAAAAAGAAGTTCTCCAACTCTTAAAGGATAACCTGAATTTGGCACAAAATTGAATGAAATAATAGGCAGATCAACATCACAGCGAGAGAAGTTTTGATGTAGGAGACTGGGTATTTTTACAGCTACAACCATACAAACAAATTTCCCTCAAGCAAGCTAAGAAGGATAATAAGTTATTGCCAAAGTACTATGGTCCTTACAAGGTGTTGCAAAATATTGGTACTATGGCATACAAATTGGAGCTTCCTACTTCCTCACGAGTGCATCTAGTTTTCCATGTTTCATGCTTAAAGAAGGTTATAGGTGAAAATATTCCAGTTCAAACAATATTTCTAGAACTTGATGAGGAAGGAAAAATACTACAGGAACCTGAAGTAGTCACGAAAACAAGAACTCGACAGCTACGAAATCGATCAATTTCAGAGTATCTCATCAAGTGGAAGAAATTACCCATGAAAGATTCTACATGGGAGGATGATAATTTTATACAGAAGCACCCAGAGCTACTCAAGTGTTGAGGACAACATTTTTTTGAAGGAGAGGGGCATGTCAAGTCCCTATATTAATAGTATAGTCCCTTATTATGTTAGTGTAGCCGCCCTTATTGTTATTGTTGTACCCCTGTAACCCCCATATTGTTATTATTGTGCCCTTACATTATTATTGTTAGGTCGGTTAAGGTTACATTGTGGCCCCACTAGGATTACATTGTGGCCCCATGGACTCCTATATATAGAAAGGAGGTTTCTTCATTTGTATCATGCAAGAATTGTTCATTCATTTAATGTATTGGAGGTTTCCCCCTTGAAGTGGCTCATTTCTAAGGCGTTGATATCTCTTTTCTTCTACTTTTGGAGCTGGTTTCACAACAAAATTTCCATCTTTGCTGCATCTAAGTGAGTCAACATAGCTCCACTTTTCCAACATCTTGCTTTGTGAAATATGCAACATACTTTCAAGAGAAAATAAATGCATCCACTGTGGCAAAGAAATTCATCAATAAGGCAATATTTGCATCAATAATCAAAAGAAATGCAAGGCCTTAATTGGTTAAGAAATCTAACCATCTCTTTCCAAACCACTTAAATGGCGCTTCTTTCAGCTGCACTTCATCATGTGAATCATCCTGACCCACATCAATTATGGAATCCTCTTTTCCATTCTTGTCAAGATCTCTTTCCACCTTCTTCAAATGTCGTGGATGACTTGTTGGATACAAATTCCAACACTTGTCTACAAGATGACACTGCTTATGGAAATGAGTGCAAAATAAATGCATCTTCTTTTCAACATGGTTTGCATTATCCAATGGACCTTTGTTTTTTTTTCTCCTTTGTTTTGAAAGTTTCCTGTGTGTAATATTCCTAAAATTAGCATGTAGCTAATGGGAATATTAAATTTTGTTTCTTGCACTTAGTAGGTGAATAAATGGGGGAAAGAGACCCATACTTGTCTTGTATTAGCATAAAAGCCCTCTTGGTGTGAAAAGGGGATCTCTCAGTGGATTGATTTTTCACTTTCCATGTATGAACAGGAAAAGAATCATGTTGATTTAGTCAAGTTGACCAAGTCAACATCGCAGTATGGAGGAGCAACCCTAATAGAGCTACAACGCAGTTTTGGAGGGAAAGTGTTCACATGGTGTTGGAAACCCTAATAGGTGGGACCCAAGGTGAGGAGGCTCACAAACCTTATGAGGAGGAAGATAAAAAACATTTGAGGTTAGCTTATGGATTATTTATTTTGGTCTGCTTAGACTCTTGAGCATTCTTCAGCTGTTGAGTTGAGTATGCAGTGTTGTGCAACACAAGGAATTCCTGCTTAGGGATTCCTTCTCCTTTATTGAGTGATCTCTTGGAGGAGTTATGTTCTTCATTTTCCCACATCTGGGCTTGAGGCCAAGCATCCTACTTAAATCACAACGTTATTCCTGTAGCAGTGGACATTGTGTTTCAGGGTGTTGTAGTGGGAGACTTACAACACTAGCTCTTGAGCTTATCTTTCAAAGGAGGGAGATCCCCTTGCTTTGCAAGATCTGTATAGGAGATTCCAGAGCATATTTTACATCTTGGCATGTGGCCCAATCACTTTTCATCTTCTACAGTGCAGTTAGCTTCAAAAACTGCATCATTTTCTAGAGTGTTGTAGTAGCAGGGTTTGATCCCTTTCTTGTGAGCTTAGTCCTAGGAGGAAGGGCCAACCCTTCTCCCGGAAAGCTCTGTATCTTATTATTCTTCTGTCATTTGTATATTTCAGCTAAATTTATTAAGTGATATAGTACAACTGCATTTTTTAGATCCAGATATGAAGATCTTTACTTTTATACATTGTACTCTCATGAAACCCTTGCTGGCTTATTCTTATTGTGTATAAAAAGGAAGGAATCTCTAGTTTCTCAGCCATTGATTCATTGTATACTCCAGATATATTTTGTCTCATCATTTTATTCATAAAACCTCACTAAAATAACGTTGTCATATGCTTCAGTCTTTTCTGTTGATGTCAGTCATGGGATTTGGGCTTATTTGAGGAGATTTGACTTGGGGAGATCTGTTTAAGGTGGCTAGAGTGATTTGTTTCATCTCTAATTCTGCATGTGAGTTTTATAGGACATATTCTAAGGGATACCAGTCCCATTCCTCATAGGTATAGCATTATTTTCTGAAGATAGTTGTTTTATGCCCTATATTGATGCATTTCCCCACTTGGGGAGGAGAATATAGGCCATATTCTTGCTGAGGTTATTTCATCTACTGGTGAGATGTTATTTTACATATAGTGAGCTAATTCACATTTCCAAGCTCATGATTTTCTGAAGCTCCAACTTTATAATATCTTTAGATATTATATTTTTTGTAGAAAATCCCTATTTTGGGATATTACAGTGGTATCAAAGCTTCCATCTTGGCTCAGCCTGTGGATTTCAGATCCAATCAGAAGATAAGAAAAGAGGAGAACAAAATTATGGAGAGGATGAGATTACTCTCATCAATTTTCAGATCTAAGAGGGAAGAAGAGAGATGCAGTGAAACTCCAAAAGGGTTTCAAGGAGGAGAGAGCTGTAGTGAGACCTCTAGAAGGTTTCAAGAGGAAGAAGAAGACCCAAGAACTTCCTATTCTCATAGGGGGATTGAATACCAAGAAGAACTCTTAGAACATGAGATCCTGAGTGGATATTTGGCAGAGTACAAGAGCCAACCTAGAGCTTTCAAAGAGACTCTAGATATTCATCAGTTTATCCAACTGAAAGAAGAGAGGAGGCCATGCAACAATAGGATGATAAGGGGAAATATATTCCTACTGTCTACCTTTGATGGATCACCCTTATGTATAGCAGAATCTTGGGTGATGAAGTTAGAATAATTTTTCCTACTACATCCAGTGGTGGAAAAAGAGGCTGTGGAGATCTCAACGCTGCACTTGGAGGGCAAGGCAAGCACCTGGTGGTTCAACCATGTGAGTCATGCAAAATTTTCCACTTTTGCAGATTTCACTCACCGGATAATTAGAATATTTGACAGCAGAAGATCAGAGGAGGAGGAGTCTTCTTCTCCACTTGAGGAGCCTTGTACCAATGCTGTCAAAATCATGGAAGGGAAGCCATCTGTAGCAGTAGTTGGATCATCCAACATAATGGAGGGAGGAACTCTTGCAGACATACAAGATGTTCCTGGGGCTCACCAAGGTATGCATGGATTTCCATTTGTTATCCTTTCAAGAAATCTTATGGTAAATCTTTGGGAGTTGTCTCCACATGGTAAATCTGCAAAATTTTCAAATCTTATGGTAAATCTTTGGGAGTTGTCTCCACATGGTAAATCTGCAAAATTTTCAAATCTTATGGTAAATCTTATGGTAAATCTGCAAAATTTTACACTTTTGCAGATTTCACTCACCAGATAATCAGAATATTTGACAGCAGAAGATCAGAGGAGGAGGAGTCTTCTTCTCCACTTGAGGAGCCTTGTACCAATGCTGTCAAAATCATGGAAGGGAAGCCATCTGTAGCAGTGGTTGGATCATCCAACACAATGGAGGGAGGAACTCTTGCAGCCATACAAGATGTTCCTGGGGCTCACCAAGTAATGCATGGATTTCCATTTGTTATCCTTTCAAGAAATCTTATGGTAAATCTTTGGGAGTTGTCTCCACATGGTCAAGGATCAAAACACATTTCTGATGTGGAGCAACAAGCTTGCACAACGCTGTGCAACTTTGGTTTGATCCAAGAGGGGATAAACATTCATTCCTTTGCACCTTTATTGAGTTGCATGTAGCATGAGGGGTTAGGGTGAAAGATTTTGGAGGGCATAATGCATGTTGTGCCACTGTTTGATGATGTTTTTCCTTCAGCACACTTGGATTCTTTTGAACTCAAGAGGATTATTGGTGAGAGGTCTTCTCGAGGACATCTCCAAGGGATTACATCTCAACTTCCCATGAGGTGTAAGGAGAAAGATCTGCTTTGGGAGATTGGTAGTATTCATTCGGAAGATACAAAGGGAGAGAATTATTGGAGGCATCCACATTTGGATGAATGGAGGTGGATGGAAAGCAAGAGGTTGGTGAGCCACTTGCAGATCTATGACACAGGGCAGCAAGGAGAAAAGCTGTGCTGGCTACTCTTAAGGGAGTTTGGCCATCTTGGGTCACACCCTTTTTCAAGAGGAATGTGGTGGATGGATGGCTTTGGAATATGGAGTTTCAAAGGGAGGAGTCATGGAGTGACAAAAGCCTTATCACTAAATCCTACAGTGCTGTCACTTGGGAGTATGCTTTTGTTGATGGAGTGTTCCAAGGGGAATATGCATCTTCTCATTCTACAGACTTTTATGAGGATATTTTCATGGGAGAGCTTACTCATGGACCTCAATTTTAGCTTACTCACCATGCATGGTAAGAAATACATTTCTGTACTTGTTGATTACTCCATTGACTATTTGTATCTTCTCACCATATATGAACAGTGCATTGCTCCACAAGAGAGCAAGAGTATTTTTGGGTTTCATGGTCACTTTAGGGCCAATGTTGGTAATGCTAGTAGCCCATCTATACATGACCTTGGGCAAGGTTATTTTTATTTTGATTATGTACAACTAATATACATTGATGCTTACTTCCCCATGGTGGAGGAGAAAACATACAAAACTTATAACTTGTTGCAAGACCACTTGCCACATGACATTCTCAAATAGCAGTTGGGGAGATTGCGTGATATTCATTTGGAGGACCATTTGTACCATCCAAACTTGCACATAAACTGCAACATTTTTCTGAGTTGGATGCCATATGGTGATGGGATTCCATTCATCTTGTATGGGATGGTTTGGGTGATCATGGCTCATGACATTGGAGAGAGGATCCTTGGAGATTCAATCTCCTTCTTGCCACTTGAGGGAAACCATGTTGCAACCTAAGATCAGCATGCCCTCTACATGTAATATTCCTAATTAGCCTAAGCTAATAGGAATATTTCATTTTGTGTTGATTTTCTTAATTAATTAATAAAATGTAAAGGAGGACACGTAAACTCCTAAAGACATCAAAATAAATCAATGCCCAATGTGAACAGAGGCAAATCAGGGTATCTCAATAAAATACCCTTGTATGTGAAAGGGGATTGTAGAGATTGACTGGGTCAACAAGACCAAATCACAACACTGTGCAGATACATTGAATCTCCTAGTTGATCATCATAGTTTTATATGGAGGATCTCATGTGAAAGGAGCTAGGGTTTTTGAAGGTGGTTTAGGGTTTCTCAAGCTCTCAACTTATAAAAGGAAGGGGAAGGCTCAAGAGAAGGTTGTTCATGATATTATATTTTCAGATTATATTGTCTGTTTAGACATATCTCATTCTCTTGGATGTTTAGCAGAGAATTGTGAGGATTTCATGTTTAGGGATTCTCTCTCCTTCCATTGAGTAGCTCTTGGAGGGCATTGTACTACTCTTCCACTATCAGACATTTGGCCAAGCTCCATCTCCCTTAGATAGTGTAAACCCTGTTTGGGTTTACTTGTTGCAGTGAGCTGCAGCAAGTGGAGGCTAGATCTTCTTAGATCTAGATTATACTAGTGCCTCTTCTCAGTGAGTGTGTCTTTTAACCTCCTAGAAGAGTGTATTAGCAGTTTTGGCTTCAGTTCTTGATCTTGGAATCAAGACAATTTTTACTTCAAGTTTACAACGCATTTTATCCTCTTGGACTACATTATTTCCAGTTGCAGAGTTGCAGGGTATTCTGACATTCAGTTGGAGAAGTGATCTCTGGTGTAAAGGAGTCTTCCTTGCACTGTGGTGATCCATCGATTGGCCAACCAATCCATGTATGTTTCAGATTTAATTCATTACTACATATAATTCAGAATTTTTGAATCATTCTACAGATATATTGCAATAAAACTCATATCTACTCATGTTCTTTCATGTATTGCCGAAATCCCCAAGGGGAATGTAAAGTAAAGATAATCTAGTGTACCGATCTGTTATAGATTTGATATTTTGTGCACAAATCTGTCTTAGATATGATATGTAATGTAAAACTACTGCAGCTCCTAAATATTACACTGTGAAGTCTCGTTGCAGAGAAATAAAGTGTTGCAACACCTCATTCTTGAGGGTTTCTTCATCCATTCTTCCATTTTTCTCATGATTTGAGAAATAAACTCCATGATCTAATGTAATACAATGTATTTATGTATTTTACATCATATTTTACCATAAACCCTCTGAAAAATACACTGTGAAGGCTTCATAAAATTCTGCATTAGCTAAGTCATGGGGATTGGGCCTTTTTGAGCCATACCGGGACAAGGAGATCTGTTTAACATACCTAGAGTGCGTTTTTTTTTTATGAAATTTGATATGTGAGTCCCTTATAACATATTATAAGGGATCAAAATTTCATTTACCTCTGTTTTTACGCAGATCTCAGAAATTAACCTTTTTAGGGCTTAAATTGCTGCTTTTACCCACTTTTTGGGTCCTAAAATGAAGAAGAAGTTGCTGTTATTGCTTGATTGAAGAATATGTGTTATCAAAAAATCATATGAGCTATATTTCTACCTATCCAACTCTATAATATCTTAATATATTCTTATTGTTGTAGAAAATCCCTATTTTGGGATATTACACTACACTTATCACAAGTGGAGAGGTGGACAACGTGGGATAGGCCTTCTTGCCTATCATGTTCATCTATTCATCCCACCTACACTTCATAAGCCAAATTTGGATGGGATTATTCATGAGTTTCCAAGTTGGAGGGTGACTCATTTTATATGGATGATAGCTTGGGGGTGGAGGTTTCACTTGGGAATGAAAGTTCCCCATGCATTTAAAACTCCATGCCTTGGGAGGACCTCTAGAAAGCACATAGTTGTCTCCTTGAGTATGTTACTTCTGCATGATAATAGCCATTTGGGATGTACACCAAATGCTAATTTGTTTGCTTGGGAGAGGCACTATGGAGTTTCATTGTTGAGACAACATCTTATTCCTTGGGGAAGCTCATCATATGAGGATGCTACAGGAGGAGAGAAGGAGACTTTCCAGTTCTATCCTTGCAGTTGCTTGAGGACAAGAAATAGTTGGGAGGGGAGGACTGTAATATTCCTAAAATTAGCATGCAGCTAATGGGAATATTAAATTTTGTTTCTTGCACTTAGTAGGTGAATAAATGGGGGAAAGAGAGCCATACTTGTCTTGTATTAGCATAAAATCCCTCTTGGTGTGAAAATGGGATATCTTAGTAGCTAGATTTTTCACTTTCCATGTATGAACAGGAAAAGAATCATGTTGATTCAGTCAAGTTGACCAAGTCAACAACGCAGTATGGAGGAGCAGTCTTGATAGAGCTACAACACAGTTTTGGAGGGAAAGTGTTCACACGGTGTTGGAAACCGTAATAGGTAGGACCCAAGGTGAGGAGGCTCACAAACCTTATGAGGAGGAAGATAGCAGACATTTGAGGTTAGCTTATGGATTATTGATTTTGGTCTGCTTATACTCTTGAGCATTCTTTAACTGTTGAGTTGAGTATGCAGTGTTGTTCATCACAAGGCATTCTTGCTTAGGGATTCCTTCTCCTTCATTGAGTGATCTCTTGGAGGAGTTATGTTCTTCATTTTCCCACATCTGGGCTTGAGGCCAAGCATCCTCCTTCAGTCACAGCATTATTCCTGTAGCAGGGGACGTTGTGTTGCAAGGTGTTGCAGTGGGAGACTTACAACACCAGCTCTTGAGCTTATATTTCAGAGGAGGGAGCGCCCCTTGCTTTGCAAGATCTGTACAGGAGATTCCAAAGCATATTTTACATATTGGCATGTGTCCCAATCACTTTTCATCTTCTACAGTGTAGTTATATTCAAAAATTGCGTCATTTTCTAGAGTGTTGCAGTAGCAGGGTTTGATCCCTTGCTTGTGAGCTTAGTCCTAAGAGGAAGGGCCAACCCTTCTCCCGGAAAGCTCTGTATCATATTCTTCTTCTTTCATTTGTATATTTCAGCTACATTTATTCAATGTTGTATTACAACTACATTTTTTAGATCCAAATCTGCAGATATTTACTTTTATACATTGTACTCTCATGAACCCCTTGTCGGGTTATTCTTATTGTGTATAAAAAGGAAGGAATCTCCAGTTTCTCAGCCATTAATTCATTGTATACTCCAGATCTGTTTTGTCTCATCATTTGCTGCATAAACCCTCACTAAAATAATGCTGTCATATGCTTTAGTCTTTTCTCTTGATGTCATTCATGGGATTTGGGCTTATTTGAGGATATTTGACTTGGGGAGATCTGTTTAAGGTGGCTAGAGAAATTTTTTCATCTCTAATTATGCATGTGAGTTTTATATGACATATTCTAAGGGATCCTAGTCCCATTCCTCATAGGTATAGTGTTATTTTCTGAATACATTTGTTTTTTTGCCCTATATTGCTGCATTTCCCCACTTGGGAAGGAGGATATAGGCCATATTCTTGCTGAGGTTATTTCATCTGCTAGTGAGATGTTATTTTACATCTAGTGAGCTGATTCACATTGCCAAGCTCATGATTTGCTGAAGCTCCAACTTTATAATATCTTTAGATATTCTATTTGTTGTAGGAAATCCCTATTTTGGGATATTACACTGTGCATGGTTATATTCTTCCAACATATCGAAACAATACGGTTATTCAAACCACAAAAGGAACATGTGAATTTTCTCCAAATATAATTTGAATATTTTCCATGTTTTTCATAATCAAAATCAAATTGATTAAAAGCAGATTTATACTTGTACATTCACCTTTGTCGCCTTCTTGATTAGTTGAATTTGATGAGGTAGTGGCTTTCTTCAGAATACCAACAATGGCTTCAACGATTTTAGAACTTTCAACATCCTCTTGTTTTCCATTTCCATTAGTTGCATGCTTATGAGCATCTTCTTGCAAAGCGGGTGTAAAACATTTGCATTCCTCATGAACACAAACTTCACAAGCTTAGGTAATGAACATGTAATGAAATTCATTATTGGAACACCGTCATGTGCCTCCTTGGCTTTGGAGCATTCTCCATCATGTTTTCCATAACCAAGACCCAAATACCTAGGCCTTTCCTTAATAACAATTGGATCAACTATGCCTTGTACATGTTTTCCCAATCCTTTACCTTCATAGCCCATCTTCATCAATAATTTGGACCCTATTCCTCTAGTGTGTCTTTCAAAAACACCAAAAAATTCATATTGAGAGGAAATTGAAGATAAAATTGATTTTCATACCTCTTTTTCATGCACATACTTGGATAATATTTCATTTGCAATATGAAGCCAAGTCTTCATCTCATGCATGTTTTCAAGAAGCTCTTACTTCTCTTCCTTCATGGAAATCAACTGCTCTTGAAGTATAGTGCTCTCCTTCTTACCTTCATACATCACTTGCACCATATCTCTCATGATTTAGAGCTTCTGCAACATCTCTTTATCAAAGAGTCTTACTAAGGAAGATTGATTAGAAACAATGCTTGATGAAGCTGCCATCACACTTGTAATGCATAAAAAGCTTCTTTGCTATCATTTGAGAGTTGAATCCTCAATCTTGAACTTCTCTTCTATTCAACTTACACACATAAACTTGCACATAATTAAATTCTCCTGGCACAAATATAGAACCAATAACTAATTTTCTAGCTAACCTTGGGAAACCATGTCAGGGCTAAAATGAGCTAAATAGTGCTATGATACCAACTTGATCTAAATATGGACAAACTAGTTTTTCTGTGCTAGCATTCTCATCAGTATAATAAAATTGTGCTTATGGATTGTCTCAAATAGAAAGTTCATGAGAGGGTTTATGTGTCAAATTTATGTGTTTTCTTATGAGCAATTCATGAGGTAAATTTTATTTTTAAAAACACATAACAACAAGTAAATTGTAGAGAAATAATACACAACAAGCACATTACACAAAGCTAATAATGGAGTTCACCCCTCCTGGGCTACATCTCCATGGACCTACTTCAATGGCTTGGCCCTCTTTGATTAAATGATCAAAAATATGAATTAAAATCAATTCCTAAGCTCTGATGGCTCTCAAACCTGCTCCAATGGCTCTGGGACACCCCCAATACCCTTGTTTTGGTTCTTACTGAGTCGAATTCTAACTCTTTGGGAAAACGCTATGCCTCTTTCAGTACCTTGGCTTGGGCCTCTATATGAGCTCAAAATGGAAAAAATGTTGTTTACAGTCCTCTGCAACTCTTGAAACCTATACCATAATTCCTAGAGCATCCAAATCATCTAGGATGGACTCTTTCTGAGCCTAATTTGGTCGAAATATGCTCCAGTTATGGTTTCCTCAATTTTTGGCTAGGGAACCCCTCCAAATCTGGAGAAACTCCAGTTAACTCCGCCACATTTGGGAGTTCCGCCAAAAATGGAATATCCCACAAAATTATCTGCCATATTAAACTCAGATTAGTTTAATATTAGCGCAGTTTAAATTGAGGTTTAGCACTAATTGCGCGATTAACAAATCGCAATTAATGAAGGATTAACACATTTTTAAATTGGGTTTAGTGCTTACTTAAGCACATTTAAAAATTTTAATTC
Source organism: Pinus albicaulis (assembly GCA_034641835.2). Lineage (NCBI taxonomy): Eukaryota > Viridiplantae > Streptophyta > Pinopsida > Pinales > Pinaceae > Pinus > Pinus albicaulis. The sequence continues at coordinate 1,490,515,868 of CM076582.1, read as the reverse complement.
TCGCCATTTAGCATAAGCCTCCGTTGTGGTTATATGCACTGGTCCTATGTACCAGGGGCTGGCCCTCTTTACCTCTGCCACAAGCCTTAGTTAAATTGAAATACATGTTGAATCCCATATATAATAAGATCCAATATGCAATATAGTTGGTAAGGTGTTGTGCTCGTGTGGGGGAGGTCACGAGGTCAAGCCTTACCTCTGCCCAGCCACCATATAAAATTACTTTCACGTGACATAATATTCTATTCGACCTTTAGAGGGGCACGTGGCAACCTCCGGGCTAGCCATGTGTCAACACCCAATTGGTCCGACCAAAACCAATAAAATTGCGACAAATCACAACCAATCTGGACATACCACTTGGAAGAAAATCATTGGTCCACCTAGGGGGGAATATTCCTTGGAATATTTTTTTTCCGACTGGGTTGTACGGATGCCTAGTCAGCATCCCTGTCATCAAAATTTCCCTGTTTAGCCAAGTGATCAGAGCACTCTAAATTTCTCATATGGACTCCGTTTTGAGTGAAACAAAGTGTGCCAAAATCAGGAAGACGATACCTATCCGGTCATTCTATTTTCGAGCGATTCTGAACACTTTGAATTTTTAGCAAATTTTTTCCCCCAATTTAGTTTATGATCAAAACATCCCATCATATTTAAAATAATGCTATGCATACCATCCATTGAAAATTATTTAATTTACTTCTATGTATTTTCACTGATTTATCATCAAGTATGTATTTTATTTACTTCTCTTCATTGGATTTTTATAAAGTGTATGATATTAAGAAGTGGGGACATTCCATGTTTCATCAATTGTTATTAAGAAGTAGAGATATTCCATGTTTCATCTAATATTATACTTTTGTTTTCATGAAGAAATATTGTAAATTTTCTTCTCTTATCTGTTTGTCTTTATGAAATTTTTTACTAGATTTGATTTGGTGAATTGGAAATGCTTTATGAGTGAGGTATAAGGTATTGGTCATAACATGAAAATGTTTATGGGGTTTGAGCTGTGATTTCATTTTTTAAAAAAAATATTTTGCAACTGATTTCCATTAATATGAGATGGCATTACATTTAAGGCATTACATATTCCATACTACAAAAATTCTACCTTGTGAGGCCATCGCTTCAACTAAGTGCACCCAAAATACCATCATTGCTACCAGTTCAAAACTAGGATACAAAAAAGTCAAGGACACAAAACCAAAGAGACCCAACTATGTCTATCATATTTTTCCACTGCTACCATTCAAATTTAAAAAAAAACTAAAGAGAATGGAAATAATAAGACCATATATAACCGAAATTCCAAGTAGCTGTTTTCATTAGAGAATGATAAGAAGTGAAAGTTAAATCTTTGCCATCCTATTGAAGGAAAAAATAAGTTTTATACAACAGTAAAACATTAAAATGCTAACCATTTGAAATTCTAGAGCGAATATTCGACTACTGACAAGTGTTCCATACTGAAAACAACATGTATAGATGAATACATAAACCATTGAACCCCATTAGTTAGAGATAGTGACTGGGGAGAGGGGAGAGGGGTTTTCCCATGGAGAAGTGACAAAATGAGGAAAAGCAATGACTGGGGAGTGGTTATGACTACAGGAGCACCATTCAGCCCCTCTGATTCAATGCCCAAGTTAGAGACCACAAATTTCTCCACCCTTTCTAATCTGGCGAAAATTTCATCCATTCAAAAGCAGATGTTCCAGAGAATCCAATTGCTATCCTACTATCCTATAAATAATTTATAGTTATCTACTTACTTGTCTTGAATAACCATGCGAAGTAGGTTTTCCATCTGTTAGTTTTTCGTAAGTGAATGAAGGAAATAGAATCTACGCTTTCTGAATCTCTTTGGGTTACGTATCCATTTCAAGCTAACTCCTCCAACATCCAAATCAAATAAACAAGTATGATCATCAAACTCCTTTGACTTAAGGAGGAGAGTTTCCTTCCTAACTTCAGGAGGAACTGAGTCAAAGTATTTAGCCACAAAATCCCACCCAAACAACCGCTATTGAGAAGACAGGCCAATTGCACCACCTCTATGACTGGGAAAAATAAGTAGAAAACCAAAGTGAAAAATAGAGGATATATAATTTTAAGTGAGAGATAAATGAATAAACTACTAAGACATCATCAGTAAAGGTATACAAAAGGGCAAGTGAGTATTTTGGAGGAGTCATAAGTAAGAGAAGTCCCTAGAATTTCAACACACCCACGAACCCTAACACTGGGTAAACCACGACTTGAGAGAGACAAATGAAATAGATGACCCAAGATCCCAAGAGTGCTTTGAAAATATAAGGACAATTATCATTGTTAAAACCAAATGGAAAAATTACCTGGATACGAAACTCCACAAACTAGAACTATGCAATTGAAGGAAATTCACATAGTATCAGAACATTGAAGCGATGAGGTGGGTAGAACTTCCACTAGTTCAAAGGATGGACCGATACTTGTATTATAAAGAAACAAGATGAAAAACATTTACCCTTACCTATACCCTCAAAACAACAGGGACATGACCAAAATGCTAACTTCTTGACAACTAAGAAAAAACTAGCAAGAAAGTGATAGCAGTGAGGAAACGAATCTCCCATAAATCCCGAGGATACCATAGTTATAAACCAAAAACATCATGACAAGGTGAAAACATGTTCACCACCCCAGCTATCATAATAATTTCACCACCCTTTGAAAACTCCCATGCATTTATAAACGGATGCCAATGTTATAGAACCCAACATTTTAAGGTAATCACCAAAGTGTGCGAGGTCCTGGAAAGGACACGTGTAAGACGTGAAACACACATTAAAAATGACGTACATCCTGTAAATCATGCGCTCATCAATGAGGTGTTGATATTTTTAGCTTGGGAGGTACTTTGAACCCTAATCTAGTGGGTTTTGGAGGAATTGGCACACAAAAGTAACTTGTGGGCTAAGAACCCAAGCTTGTGCTATTTGCACCCAAGCATGTGGGTGTGAAACCGTGATGAGGGTTGATGGTTTGACACATGGAGGTGAAGGGGAAGCCCTTGAGGAGATAGGGGCAACTTCAAGCACTTAAAAATGATGTGTCAAAAGGGAGACATAAATTTTTGAAGGTCAACATGGGTGAAGAAGACCTTAAGGTCAGGTTGTCCAGTATATTAAGGTGGCCCTTCAAGGGTGGTTATATCACCAACTTGATGGATATAAATTGAGGAGTTCATTGAGGCTTTTGATCACATCCAAGAGAAACAAAATCTCAAGGAGCTCCTTGATTTGGTCGTAGGAAGGGAGGAACCCAATGAAGGTGAAAGAGGCATAGATTGTGCCTTCTTTCTAGACTGTTTGGGGACCTAGTTTGCATAGGAAGGAGGTCGAGCTCTCGAATGGATAATATGGGAAGAAATAAGGAGAATATTCATATTTGGAAAGGCCTAGTTTCCTTGTGTGTTTGTAGGTTAGAAGGAAGACTTGTTTTGGAGGCATATTTAGGCAATATGCCCTCCAAAACAAGGTCACACACCTCTGTAGAAAAAACATAGGAAGGAGGACTATTGGTGAACGTTTTCCGTGTGTTTTGAAGATGGAAATATGCCCTAGATAGGGACAAATAAGTGTAAGAGTAATGAAGTATTTGGAATAATTTGGCTGATTTGGTGTGGTTCGATCTCAAGATTGTGGGACACAGATCCTTAGTATCATTGCAGAGAGGGATGAAGGTTGTAATGGTTGTTTGGAGTGGATGATAGGCCTAGAAATACCACAAAATTATCTCCAACTTATAAGGTCTACAGAAAACTATAATGTGAAGAGAAACGTAGTTGTAGAGAAGGTCTAGAGGAAAGGATATCGGTCTGACATGGAATGATATTAGCTCTAGCCATATTGCATACTTTTCAATGGAGGCACATAATCTCGCGAGGTATGTTGAGACATCTTCATGATGATTTGTTGTAGGTGGATGGTGTCATAGTAAAGGACATTTGTTTGGACACTTATGGGCTGAAGGAGGGAAGCGTGAAAGTGTCCAAATATGAGCCCTAAGTACAGTGACCTAAGAAGGACTTTAGGCCTACAAGAAGTGGAAAAATTGGAGCAACCTAAAGAAAAATGTATGGAGGATTGTAGAGGCATAATTTAAGCCCAAAAGAAAAAATTATCTTGGAGGAATAAGGTATTTTTAGAAGTGGCAGAAGAAGAGCTCAAAGGTTTGATCATCTAGGAGCAATTTGTAGCCTTATACTTGCTTGTGGAGAAGGAAATATACAATAGAAGTTGGGCAGTCCTCCATGCCCTAAGTTCATTGCCGGAGAAGGAAATTCGACAATGATAGTAGGAATCCCTCGGGCCCTAAGTGTGTATTAATAAAGAAACACAAGAAGGAACTAGTGGGAAGAAAGTCCTAAAAGAGTTGAGGAGTAGCAATGGGTAGTTGAGAGTTGTTCACAAACGAAGTTGTGAATAAATTGACAACAGTCTCGATGTGTTGAAGAATTGAAGGACTAACAGTCAATGAGAGAGTAGGTGGAGTCATTTTTAGTGACCTAATGGAGCTGGTTCACTAATAGAGGCAGATAAGTGTTGTCGTATATAAGGAGCCAAAGGATAGGGCATATGTGTTTAGGACATGTGGACTGAAAGGGTTGAGGGGCGCCACATCAACAATTAGGTCAAGGTTTTCTTGTTCATGGAAGATTGGTCATCAAAGGATTAACATCAGGCCCTAGTTGTTGTAGTATTGTATCAGTCGATGGATGAGGGCCATTATCCCTAGTACACGAGCCCTAGACTATTGTATTATCACTTTATTAATATAATGAATTTGGGTTCTAAAATTTTTTCTATATTTGTGCACATGTTGATTTAATACTATATATTGTTAAGTTGTGCAAATTAGTTTGTTTTGATACTTTTTTTGGTAGCATCAATGATTGTAAGATTCTATCCTAGACACTAGTATTATGGAAAAACAACATGGTATCAAAGCTATTTTGAAGGTCCAGTGAATCAGAATGTGCATAGCGAAACGACTTAGAGGGAGCTAATATTGTTTAGATTATGGAGCAGAGGGTTTAGATGAATATATGGAGATGTGGTCTTAAGTACCTTGGCATTGAAATTGGATGGGAGTTCTAGTAGATTGGTGGTGAGCCTGGTGAACAAATTTTTTTTCTAGGGCAAGTTGTTGATCATGGAATTCCTTTGACTTTCCATGGATCGTTGGGATAGCTTGAGGATTTCTTTGACATGGACATGATTAGGATGATGGAGATTGCTTCATGTGATGAACTGCACATTGACAAGATAGTTTATTCATTGGATCGTAATTCACATATTCGAGGTTGAATGGATGTGCATGAGTGGTATTTGATCCAAGAGGATGGGTGCTTGTAGGACTGGGTTGCGGTGATGATGGCCTGTGTTCGACCACAACTTGGACTGACCTTGTAGGACATGATATTAAGGATAGGTTGAGCTAGTAAATATCATGTAGACTCAGAGGTCGCAACCTTATAGAAGTTTGAGGCCTTCATGTTCAGATGAGATGAGGAAGAGGCACTATCGATATTATAGGGTTCATTCCACAAAGCATGCTGCAGTGATGGACACAGATGGGTTAGTGTGGTTGGTGATGATGATGGATACTTACTAGTGTTGTAAGTACCTCTCTCACTAAGAGGGGGTGTTGAGATTTATATCTTGGGAGGTAATCAAATCCTAGGCTGGTGGGTTTTCTAGGAATTGGCACACAAAAGTGACTTGTCGGCTAACAACCCTAGCTTGTGGGATTTTCACCCAAGCATGTGGGTGTGAAACCATGATGAGTATTGATGGTTTGACATATGGAGGTGAAGGGGCAGTCACAAAGGAGCTAGGGGAAACTTCAAGCACCTAAAAAAGGATGTGTCAAAAGGGATAAATGAATTTTTTAAGGTTAACATTGGTGAGGAATACCTTAAGGTCAGGTCAAACAACATATTAAGGTGCCCCTTAAAGGGTTGTTATGTCACCCACATGATGGATATAAATTGAGGAGTTCATTGAAGTATTTGATCACAACCAAGAGCAACGAAATCTCAAGGAGCATCCTTGATTTGGCCATAGGAAGGGAGGAACCCAACGAAGGTGAAAGAGGCATAAGTTATGCCTTCTTTCTAGACTGTTTGGGGACCTAGTTTGCATAGCAAGTAGGTCGAGGCCTAGAAGGGATAATCTGGGGGAAAATAGGTAGAATATTCATAGTTGGAAACACTAATTTTCCTTGTGTGCTTGTAGGTTAGAAGGAAGGATTGTTTTGGAGGTTGAGTTGGGTAATAGGCCCTCTAAGAAAAGGTCGAAAACCTTTGTATCAAAAATACAGGAAGAAGGCCTATTTGTGAAGTTTTTTCTATGTGTTTTATAGGTGGAAATATGCCCTAGACAGGGGCGAGAAAGTGCAATAGCAGGCTAAAGTATTTGGAAGTATTTCTGGGTTGATTTGGCATGGTTTTGTCTCAATATTGTGGAAGGAAGACCCTTGGTATCATTGCAGAGAGGGACATAGCTTGTAATGGCTATTTGGAGGGGAGAAAAGGCCTAGAACCACTGTAAAATTGTCTCCAAGATGTAGCAAAGGGAGAAACATACAATGTGAATAGAACCTTAATTCTAGAGAAGGTCTAGAGGCAAGGATCTAGGGATAACATCGATTGATATTATCCATAAACAGATTGAAGAATTTGTAGTAGAGACATATCAAATCACAAGATATGTTGAGATGCCTTCATGGTGATTTGTTACAGGTGGATAGTGTCCCAGTAAAGGACAATTTGGTTGGTTTTTTTTGGACACTTGTGGAGTGATGGAGGGAAGCGTGAAAATTTCCAAATATGATCCCTAAGTGGAGTGACCTAAGAAGGAAATTAGGCCTACTAGAAGTGGAATAATTGGAGCAGCCTAAAGGACAACTTATGGAATATTGTAGGGGCTTGCTTCAAGCCCTAAGGAACAAGTGTCTTGAAGGAATAAGGGATTTTTAGAAGTGGCAGAAGAATATCTCAAAGGTATGGTCATCAAATATTAGTTTGTAGCCCTAGATTTTCTTTGTTGAGAAGGACATCTACAACAGAAGCTGGGAATTCCTCCATGCCCTAAGTTCATAGTTGGAGAAGGAGATTCAATATTGGTATTGGGAAGCCCTCCAAACCTAAGTGTATCTTCATCGAGAAGCATAAGAAGGCACTAGTGGGAAGAAAGTCCCAAAATATCTGAGGAGAATCAATGGGGAGATGAGATTTGTTCACAAATGAAGTTGTGAACAACTTGACAAAAGTGTTGATGTGTTGATGCATTGAAGGACTAATGGTTAGTGGGAGAGTAGGTGGAGCCATCTTCAGTGAATTAATGGAGCTAGTTCGTTGATAGAGGTAGAGAACTATTGTTACAGATTTTGAACCAAAGGATCGGGGAGATGTGTTCAGGAAAAGTGGAATGAAAGGGCTAAGGGTGCCACATCAACAAGTAGGTCAAGGTTTTCTTGTTTAGGGTATATTGACTATCAAAGGACTGACACCAAACCCTAGTTGTTGTAGTCTTGTATCAATGGATGTATGAGATTAATTATACCTAGTACATGAGCCCTAGACTATTGTATTATAAATTGATTAATATAAAGAAATTTGGGTTGTAAAAATTATAAAAATGTATCTATATTAGTGCACATGTTGATTTACTACTATATATTGTTCCACTATGCAAAGTAGTTTGTTGTGATACTTGGTTTAATATAATGAGTGATTGTAAAATTCTATTATAGACACTAGTATCGTGGAAAAACAACTCACAGAACTATATGTCAAGATCTCCCAAGAACATGGCCAATACATCTTGCGAAAACCAAACCATATCAACTATTGATTGATAGTCTCTGATACCAAACAAATTTCATACTCCATCACAAATGATACCACCTGCAAGCATTTAAAATGACGAGATCGGGGTAGGTGACCCCAAACCTAGGAACTTTGTTTATGCCACATGATTACAAATAGGTGACAGGTGTAGGGTGTGACACTCTTTTCCAAGGTTTCCAAACTAAACTCCAGTCCTATCCTATGAATGCTATTCACGCTTCCTGTCATTACAGGGGCTGTTAATATCACCCCCATCGGGGAAATTAGCTTCCCATGAGGACCTATCATACTCTACCCACTGTTTAATTCCTTGAATGTATTCCCCCATTGATGAAACCTACCAAGCTTCGTCCAAGGCAAGGTGTTGTTCCTGATTTCCAAATTGTCCAGTGCGTCCGCCACCCTATTCCTTTCCCAATGAGTGTGATGAAGGATAATATAATCAAATTTGAGTAATATGTCTTTGATATTATAATCCACGTCTTGTAAATGCCAATTGTGCATATTTTTATGTGTGGGATTCCCATTTAACAATTTGTGTATGCGTTGGATGACAAATTGTGAATATCCATGAACCTTATGCACAGGAAAACCTTCTTTGACTACAATTTGTAAAATTTTTTCAACAACGAGAAATTATGCTAATTTATTAGTGATCACTTCACATGACGACACATATACATGCAATGGAAGGGATTTGTCATCCTAAAAAGTCCCTCCATACCCAGGGGATTTGGGGTTTCCTTTGGAGGCACCATCAAAACTCAACTTAAGGAAGGAGATCAGGGGCAAGGTATATGAATTATTTGTAGGATGACTAGATCATTGCACTACAAAAGAATAAGGGGCGGACATAAAAAGATCCAAGTTGAGGTTCTTCACAATGTCTCCTTCAGACTCCTCCACTTGTCAATTATCAATAGTGCAAGAGGATGCAAGAATAGTTTCCCAAATATTGAGAAGGATTACCTCCTTTAACAGTGACATTGGTCTTCTCTTCATATTGAAAACTCAAATATTTTATTCTTTCCATAAATTACAAATGGTAAAACCTAGCACCAACTACTAAGCTCATGAAAAAATAGTGCTTTTGAACTTACGACAAAAAATTGGTCTAAAAGAGTCTTCAAATATCCCAAGGAGGGTCGAATGCACCAAAATATCTTAGGAATAAGTTCCAACATTCCACCTACAAAGGGACATAAGAGGAAACTTTTCTCTGCTGATTCCTCTGCCTTAAGATAAAGTTGATGTAGTTACAGTTTCTCGTATCCCTTTCTACGAAGTCAATCCCAAGTGAGAGAACACCCCCAAGATATTAACCACAATAACGTTGAAAGTTTTTTCCACTATGAACCATCAAAGATGTAGGTCCATACAACTGCCTTCTCCATGGATGAAAAACCCATAAGTAAGGAGTAAGCTTATTTAAGACAAAAATAACCAGATGATTGTTGACCCCAACGTAAAAATATCATTCTTTTTGGAAATCCTAATTTGTCTATATTCGAGTAAATTTTGGAAATCTTCCCATGGATAGGTGGCTTCAGTGGTAGGCCAATCACTTGTATCTTTCCATTATCTCCATAACTAGTTATCATCCAATGGTTTATAAAATTCTTATATCTTATCAACACCCAAAGATTTAGATAAGGTTTTAATAGGTTGGAGACTTTGTTTCTCCCCCAGATGAGAATACTACTACCAAACGTCTTCCCAAAAATAAGATATCGTTCCTCCTTTTACATCCCACATGGCATATTGTCTATCGAGATCTTTGAATTTCTACACCCAATTCAAGGTTCTAGATCCTTAAATGGAGCCATAAAATCACAACTGCTCCTCTTGTGTGAGTAGAGGCACATATTTTCTAAGCCAAATGCGCTTCAAAAGTTGAGGGCCTCCCTTAAGCCAAAGCCACCATAATTTCATACTATAGGAATTGATAATCAGTTCAGGATGATGTAGTCCCAATCCTCCTATTGATTTTCATATAATAAATTTATCCCACCCTAAAAGAGACCACTTTCATGCTTTAATTGAACCCCTCTACAGGAAGTCACTCCACAAAGAATGAAGACTATGAAAAATGATTTTTAGAATGGTTATAACCACTATCTAATAGTTTGGAATTTCTTGTAATAGGGATTTGGTAAGCACAAGTTGACCAACGAGATTAACGGCCAATTATTGACCATTCTTCGAACCCTTTCTAGGAGATCTTCCCAAGTTGACACCTAGTTTTAATACACAACTAGGGGCAATCCCAAATATTTGGATGGAAACTGAGCCTGTTGAAAACCCAATATCTGAGTCAAGTGTGCCTATATAGCCTCATGGAAATTAAAAAAGAAGATATTATTTTTTATCTTTAATTAGTAGTTTTCTAGGAGTGTCCATACAAGTATGTAAAATATTCTTGAATTCTTTCACTTCCTTTAAAGTGGGTGGCCCAAAAAGAACAATGTCATTAATGCATTTTTGATGTGTTATAGGGAGATCTTCACCAAACAAGCATAGACTAGAGATATGACCCAAAGATGATTTATTATACATCATCCCTAACCCTTCCATAGCCAAAATGAAAAGGAAGGGTGAGAGAGGGTCACCTTGCCTCAAGCCTCTTGAAGAGGTGAAGGTGGACAAAGGTGACCCATTAATCAAAATATAGTAAAATGTAGATGATATAAGAGAGGCTACCCAGGAGATCCACTACCCTAAGAATCCAAAATACTATAAAAATTGTAACAAATAGTCCAAAATAATATGATCATAGGCCTTGGACAGATCCAGTTTTATTATCATACCTGGACATTTTGTCACCCTTAAGGAATGTATTATTTCCTATGCTGCAATTATGCCATCTATAATTTGGTGTCCCTCTACGAAACCAGTATGCTCCTTCGATATTAAACCTGTAAGCAAGGGTTTCAATCAATTTTATATTGCTGTTGAAATAATTTTATAGATTACATTGTAGCGCGCAATAGGATAAAAACCATTAGGATCGTCCAAAAGACCTCCGTTTAGAATAAGGGCGAAGAAATTTGCATTGAGAGAAATATATATTGACTAAGTCTATCTTGATTCTTTGATCAGTTCATGAATCTTCGTGCTTAGGAATCCCCAACATGCCTTGAAACAAATCAGAGGTAAAGCTACTAGGGCTTGGTGACTTATTTCAGGGTATATTCATAACTGCCATTTCCACTTCCTGGAGCAATATTATTATCATCAAGGATACATTCTTATCCCTACTAACATGCCTAGGGATATGTTGAAGAATTGTATTGATGGACGGTTGTCTCTGAAAAGAGTGCCCAGTCAGAATACCTTGATAAAACCTTACCAATTCATATTCAATTTCCGGATGTAGGATTTTTCTCTCCCCATCATTTCCAATAATAGATAATATATTGTTATGATGATGCTAATATAGCTTGGAGTCATGGAAAATTTTGGAATTCCTTTCTCCCTCCTTGAGCCATGGTAGCCTTTCATTTCCAAAGGATTTCTTCCTATTTTTGTCATTGTTCTAGCTTAAGGAGAGTCAAACTTTCCTCTACTACATGTTCAAGGGATCTACCCTCCAAAATCATGCATTTTTGTATTCTTTTCATCTCACCTTCTAATATAGCCTTAGATTAAAAAATGTTACCAAAATCCTGCTTATTCCAAAATTTTGTCTGTTTCTTTAACACTTTAAGCTTTAGTTGAAGGGTTTGCATTTTGGAATTACCTAAAACGTTATTATTTGACCACCACGTGTTTAATAGCTCCAGAAAATGAGGCTTCTGTAACCAAAAATTTCCAAACCATAAGGGACGATTAATGGGGGCCTCCTTCAAGTCAAGTTATAGCCTAATCGACCAATTATCTGACCCCATGCATGGAAATATAACGACTTCAATGAAATTTCTTTGTGAAAAACCTCCTTAGAGAGAAGAAATATATCCAACTGAATCACTATTTGTTGTATTCCTCCCCGTCAATTGTTCCACATATGTAGACTATTGATTGTTGGGATATAAACCAAATTAAGTTGCTCTATGTTTCTATCAAAGGAGGCTGATTCTGAATCTTATCTATGCACTCCTCCTCTTTTCTCCTTCAACGATCTAATGAGATTACAATCTCCACCAATGACCCATAAAGAATCTTTGATAAATTTTTTAGTGGCCAATATTTTCTTCAGAAACTGAAGTTTTTCCCTGCCATGGAGGGACCATACAATGTGTTTAAAAAGACAAGATGATGCAGGGATTCTGCACAAAATAGATCCTTGTGCATAATAGAGTGTGTGTTCCCTTTACATAAAAATCCACACAAAAAATACATATAAACTACTTAGATTTAATACAGAATATGAAGAGGGAGCCAAGACAAATAAAGTGCTTGCCTATAATAAAACAAGAAAATTACAAATTCAAACCATTTGGCCCGAATATTACATTTGTGGGCCTCTTGGCTCTCGCCCTTTACATGAACTCTCACACCATTTCTCTCTATCACTTCTATTCTCTCTGTCCCTCTATCCTCAAAAAAAGCTTCACATTTATACATAATTGTGGATTAATTCCAATCCATGATTTCCTCCCCAAATATCTCAACCAAACTCTAAAATAGATTTATCCCTTTTTTTACTTAGCTAAGTTCCACTTAAGGAATTTCTAATCCCTAAAATATCTATCCACTCAGCTCCACTCATATTCTCAACTAACTAAGAGAATATTTACAATAAATCTCACATTCAGATTTTTTCCTCTTAATTTAAATAAAAATGTGCATAATTTATAAAATAATTAAAAAAAACATCACCCCCTAAATCATACAAATAAATAATGAAATTTTTGCTCGATTCTCCTGCATCAGACTCCCTATGTAGAGAAGTTTCCATAGAATCTTGTCTATGAGGTCTGTCACTTTTTTGTAATAATGCAACAACCACAAGTCTCAATGAATTGCTCCCTCTAGGATTCCAAACTCTGTTTGCCACTGATATTTTAAAGTATCAACTCCATTTTGTAATTTTGCACAAAATTTCCAGAATAATGTTTTCAAAATACTATTGAATGTAACTCTCACTTTTCCATACAACATAATCTCTATTTCGAAAATTACAGACTCGTGTAGAATCACCGATACCCATTCTTCTGGGCTCCAAACTTTGAAAGACTATCGAACTGGTTTTATATCAGCATCACTTATTCTATCAACCAGATTCCAACGACCTCTCCAACAATTTTTTTCGCCAATTTCTCGGAGTAATTCCTCTTTGTCTGATGCTTCCATCTCCAATTGCACTGAATAATCAACTTTCTGAAATGAATAATAATCAAGAACTTTTCCTTGATCACATCTATAGTCATTGATTTTCCCTATAGTAATAAATTTCTCATCCGGTTTTGTACCTGCATTCATCAACAAACTATTAGTTTCAAAAATACAAGACCTTTCGGCCTCTTTTGATGCTTCAAGCACTAATCTCCCATCATAGACCTTCTAGATTTTAGTAGATCCTGTTTTGAATTGCTGGCTACTTTCATCTTTATCCTGCTAGTCCAATACTTTTGTTTCCTTTATGTCTCTAAGGACATAAATTTCTTGCTACTCTTGATCTTTCATCTCATCTCCAAATAATTTCTGCTCAATTTCTCTGATTTCAACATTATATTTATTAATGTCGTTTTCTGTACCTACAGCCACATTATTATTTGAAGAGTTAAACCATTCACTTAACTCTATAAATGTCAGAAAAATTTCATCCTTATCATGCACTACAACTGAAATGTCTACTATATAAAGTTCTACAAGCTTCACTTCTCCCTCAGGTTCCTTAAGCCATTTTTCCAAGAATTCTATTTCCATGTGAAATCTTTCCATCATTTCATCACAACCTTCATTCTCAGTTTCATTCTTCTTCTGGTAATCCTCCTGAGTTATCCTGTTTTCTATATCATCACATTGCAAAATTTTGTCATCAATTTCATTAAACAAATTCATTTGTTTACCTCCTTGGAATATCACTTTGGCATTTTCATTATGCTTCTTCTCTATAACAGCTTCAACTGGCTATCTTACACTAAACAAGAACTCATCTATGAATTCTTTCTGATGCAACAAATTAGTACCTTCCTCCTTTGAAAGGCATTCTCCATCATACTTTAGCTCAAAAGCTTAATTAATCTTTGTGATAGTTTCACCAGACTTTCCGTCATCTTCTGCACATCCTGCAAACATACACAAACTATGAGATTTAAAAATGCAAGGCTTCATATCCTTATCTGCTTCTCTTTTCAACATATCTTCCAGCTCTTCTGAACTATTCCAATAGTCTATGAGATCTTTCTCATTGATCTCTTCACCCAAAATTTCACCCTGTTCTGGGCCACAAATGGAAACTTCCATTTTCAACTCAACCTTTCTGAGTTCTTCACATCTCAATTGCACACTCATCATCTGCTTGATCTTCCTCAGCTCTTCTGTCAATTTTATGTTTACCTGTTGTTCCCTCTTTGCGTTTAGCCTCTGCAATTTCACTTTATTCCTCATGGTCCAACCATGGCTCTGGTCTTTCGTATTTCTCTGCAACAATTCCATCAATAACTCAAGGTGAACTGCCATCTCAAATTTCTCCCTCTCATACTCTTCATTAGTCAACTGCTTACATATGCCATTTTCCTTGGAATTTTCCTTCTTCTTTCTTCGGTTGAGGTCTTTCTCAGAACCTCTGAAATGACTATCAACAATCATCTTCTCCTCCTTTGTGAACTTCATCTGTTCACTTGTGGATTTCATTCAATCCCCTTTTCAACAAGCCTCCATACTTGCCATCCAACAATACAAGCTCTCTTCCTGCGCTTGACCTCTTGTGGTTCTCTGTCTTGAAATCATTTATAGGCAACTCTCTTGCTCCTCTTTACTGCAAACAACAACTGCAGTAATTCTTGTGTTACAATGACCAACTCTTTGGGTGTCGGGCTCTTCCGATCATGCACCCAATTACATTCAAACCTTTGACTTGATTTAAGACTCTTCGACTCCAGACTTGACATCGCCCTTCATCTTGGATGAAAAATTCACCCTCTTGTACAAATAATTCAATGGTTTAACTTGACTCAAGTTATCCAAAATTTCATTTGACCTTAACATCTGATTTGACTTCAAATTTGACCCCATAATTACAATAGTGGATATTTTGACTCTAATTCAAGCTATACAATATACCAATGAACATCCACCCTTAATACATTTTCATGATGTAAAATATTCACTCTCTCTCATACTCCATTCTTATTAAAATATTATAAGTCTCCCATTATCACTTCACCTGATACTTAAGCCTTTAAATCAAAATTTAATCCACTTTTCCCAAGATTTATTTTATGATGAAAATAAAATAAACCATTTAAATTTCAACATTTAAGATACCTCTTGGAGATTAATTTCTATACCTTATGCTCCCTTCAATAAACCTTTTCTTTGCAATTTCAACTCTCAGGATTTCACTCTTTTGTGTCGTTCTTTTCACTGTGAATATTTTCATTCCCTTCATACCATAACCTCTTCAACAAGCTCATCATCTTAGCATAGACAGTCTTCCTGCACTTCCATGTAGCTCCTTATTTGTAGTGACATTTCTCATGCAACACCGTCTCTCTTTAGTGCCCAAAAACAATTCCCTCATAGGAAATTTCCAAAACTTTCTTTTAACATGGTGGCATCAACATATTGCTCCGGTAGAAACAAACACAAACCACACTCGAACCATGTTGCACATCAATTTCTGAGATGGATTCCAATTCCATTCCTTAAACTTCAGATTGATTTCACTATTTACAAACAAATTAACTTCTCGAGTATGGCAAGGGAAATTAATCATCCAATTTTTAATAACACGTTTAATCAATGAATATTGATTCATTCAATGAACATTTACCTTGGAGTCTCTTTGTGTTCTCCACACGACCAACACAACCCTCAACAATCACCACCGATATTCATGTATTTCCAATACAATTTCTCATACCAGCAATGCTTAGCAAATTCTCTAGGGTATAAAACTCTGAAAAAAAAAATTTCCACAAGAAAAGAAATGCTAGGTTTCTCGGCATGGACAAGGATATAGTTCACACGAATGCGCACTTCGAATTCTGTTTTCCATTCAATATTTTATTCACCGACAGACATGAGTAACTATTTATGTTATACATAAAACAAAAACCATCGAACTCTCCATATGTGACAAATTTCGCACTCTCTAAACTTGGTTCATGAATAGACTATACATCTATTACTTTTATTTTTTAGTGCGCAACTCAACTCTCAAATAACATGAAACGTAGAGACTGCAAAATTTGTTCCCCAAAGTTTATATCGCTTGGCATTATTCACTTCATATCGACTCAACATAGACAACACTCAAATGCAAATATCAACACAAGATTGAACACAATTATTACCATACAAGAAATGGTGCCAAAGGGAAATTACACTGGAGTTGTGTTACCTTCAACGTAGTTACGGATTTGGAATTTAAAGCCAGCTTTACATTACTACTTACACAGTTACAGCATCCCAAGTCACATTGTTATCGCGTCATAAATTTACTGTGATAGCATCATAAACTATAACATAGTCTCGATAGCAAGCCTGCACGTCGACGCTGTTTGCAGTCCTCAGTGCTCGATTTTCCTTCACGGCATTATCTCCATCATTCTCCAATGCATGCGTTCGAAATTATCTGCCTTTTCACTTAGTCCACAGAGTTTGATTTCCTCCTATGCTGCCTCTCTGAAAACAATACTTCAACACATTATGTGATTCATTTCCTCAGCGATTGACAACTACTCTAGTTTCTCTCATCGTTCAGTTCTGAAACAACTTTTTTAGCCTGTTCAATTGTCACAAACTCCACAAGAGCATGCGGCTTGTTACTGACAAGCATGTAAGTCCTTGGATACCTTGAACCTGATAGGCCCGAACCATTAGCTACCTGAGGATGGAAAATACACACGGTCTTCACGTTGCCAACGATAGAAAATATTTTCTTGATGTTTTCATTGCTTTGGTCTTCTGGAATATTTTCTACAACAACTGTATGGGATTTTAATTCTTCGATTTATGTATCTGACATTGGCGTCACTCTTCTCACTTTCTTCCCATATTCACTTACAACTAGTTGTGAAGACGTTCTCAGTGCCGTTGTGACCAATGCATAGTTACTTTACGACTAACTTGCACCACACACATTAAACCAATACACAAAACTGAATGGATTTTTAAGCGAGAAAAGGAGACTACCATGTCATTGCTCATACCCATGTGCAGTTCTCCATACAACCCTTGAACAAAACTATATCCAAGATAGATAGCAAACAAATGCAGCGTGAAACAAATGCAACGTTGGTAATTACCTACTAGCGAGAAGATGCAACATTCAACCAATTGCTGACTGCACCGAATTGCAGCAATTGGAGTAATGTTTTTCACTATGGTGAAATTATGTCATACCACATAGAGACCTCATTCCATGCTGACCACTTGTCTTCACTGTAGTGATCTAATACTGATTCAGGTTCTCAGACACTGCATGTTTCCTTTGATCTAATCCTTGTTAGATTGTTGAGGAGATTTTTTACTCAGCTGGTTAGTGATGCCGAGACAAAAAGCCATTGCACCACATTTTCACTTATCAAATCGCTCACAACAGATCAGTCCATGCTCCATGGATAAATTCTCACAATTCATCGATACATAGAAACACTCCAAAAAGAAACATGAACAAAGGCACTAGCCACTGCTTACGCACCAGAATATTCGATGATACACATCTTTGATTTGATCAGTTTTGGAAATTGATCTCTGATTACAGGTCTTGCAACAGTGATACCAACACAACCTGATCAGACAATCTCCCACACAAGATATTACACCCTTCACACCAGCCTTTTTGGGCACATCACTCTCCCTCAATTCTCCCTAGGCTCCGATACAAAATGATGCAGGGATTCTGCACAAAATAGATCCTTGCGAATAATAGAGTGTGTGTTCCCTTTACATAAAAATCCACACACAAAATCCATATAAAATACTTAGTTTTAATACATAATATGAAGAGGGAGCAAAGACAAATAAAGTTCTTGCTTATAATAAAACAAGAAAATTACAAATTCAAACCATTTGGCCCGAATATAACATTTGTGGGCCTCTCGGCTCTCGCCCTTTACATGAACTCTCACACCATTTCTCTCTATCACTCTCTGTCCCATTCTATTCTCTCTGTCCCTCTATCCTTACACAAAGCTTCACATTTATACATAATTGTGGATTAATTCCAATCCATGATTTCCTCCCCAAATATCTCAACCAAACTCTAAAATGGATTTATCCCTTTTTTGACTCAACTAAGTTCCATTTAAGGAATTCCTAATCCCTAAAATATCTATCCACTCAACTCCACTCATATTCTCAATTAATTAAGAGAATATTTACAATAAATCTCACATTCAGAGTTTTTCCTCTTAATTTAAATAAAAATGGGCATAATTTATAAAATAATTAAAAAAAACATCACCCCCTGAATCATACAAATAAATAATGAAATTTTTGCTCGATGCTCTTGCATCACAAGATCTTTTGTCCCTATATAGCAAAACCTTCCTATCAATATTCTTGGGTTGTCCATATAGTCTTGAAAAACTCCCTCTGAAGGGTTCCAAAAAATCTCTAGATCCCCTGCACTACCCTTCACATAAAGTGACATATCTTGACAACCTTTCCAACATTTTTGAACAATTGTAAACATTTTATCCCCCATTAGTTTTGTTTCCTGCAAAATTATAATCGCAGGTTTTTTCACCCTAATCATGTCTTTGAGATATCATTGTTTCTTCTTACTATTTGGCCCCCTGATATTCCATGATAAAATCTTCATGATGAACGTTTTAGTTGGGAAGAAAATAACTTTGGTAAAGCAAATACTTGGCTAGAGTTAACTAAGTTCTCCCCTGTACTCAACATTGCTTCCTTTTTAGGTTTTCTCCCCTTCTTTTTGAGGTCTTTCATTAAGTATTTAATGAAAATATCTTTCCCTTTCTCCTCAAAATATTGAATGGACCGAGGCCCATGTCCTTCTCATGATGATTTCCACCACTTCACTTTCTAGTTGATGTAAGCTACAACATACTATTCCCAGATTTCCTTGGATAATTCCCCAAGGTCCCGTTTTTCCCATTCATTCACCATACCAACCTAGAGTCCCTTTTCTCCTGAGAGCTCATTCTGATCTTGCTTCATTAATTGTGCTACTTCCTCAATTCCTAGTAAACCAAAGTAGTCATATTTTCCCTCTTGAATTGCATCTTCTTCTAATTTCATTTTATGGGCTTGCTTATCTTGAGAAGTTACCAAATATTTATCCATCATTTGAATATCTTATGAGCTATTTGGGTCTTCCTCCATTGTCTCCAAGGTTGATAAGGAGTTATTGTCCTCCACTGGTTGCAAGGGTTGAAGATTACAACTCTTCTGATTCCATTTTATTGCTATGACCTTGGTGAAACCCTCAGACCCATGTGCTTCCCCTGTTGTTTGCTCCTTCCTTCGAAGCAAACAATCTCTACACAATTTTCCATGCTCATGACAATGATGAGACCAAAATGTTACATGTTCATAATTAATTAGCTTTATACATATCTTTCCTTGGTAGTCCAACTCTATAGGTTCCAACAAGGGCTGATAAATTTTCACGTATACACAAAAACGAGCATAAGACATATTATTATCTCATTTTGGGCCCTCAGAAATATTGAAAAAATGCCCTAAAGCATGACCAATGCCTTCTAACATTTGTAGTATATAAAAATCGATAGGAAGGGAGTACATCCATACCCAAATGGGTGTCGCTAAAAAACACTCTTTGCGTTAGGGGAATTTTTAGGTCTAAAATGAGACGCCTAAGGAATATTATAAAACAATAGTGGAAATAATAAATAAGATTATATTACATTATCAAATTTTAGAGAAAAAATAAATTACTTTTTTCAACTCATCTTTTCAACTTATTGGACCTTACAGTCTTACTCAAATTTCGAGCAGGAGCACTCATTGGATGTGGAATTGAATTCCTCATCGAAGGAGTACCTATGTTGCATACTTTTAGTGGACCCTACTACAGGAAAAATGAGTAATACATAAAAAAAAAGTGATTGCAATCACATTTTCATGTACTTCTCATTTTTCATGTAGCAGGGTCCATCAAAAGTATGCTACATGGGTACTCCTTGGATGAGGAATTAAATACGCATCTAAAAAGTTCTCCCGTTTGAAATTTGAGTAAACTTGTAGAGAGACAAGTTGAAAATACAAGTTGAAAAAGTAGTTTATTTTTTATTTTTTAATATTTTTACTTTTTTACTCCAAAAATGGTGAATCATCCTCATGGTTGACATCATCATCTCGAATCCTATTGGTTATTATAAATTTTATTTTTGTTGTACATTTTTGTTTTGAAGCCGATTTTAGACCTCAAAATTTCTCTAATGTTTGGGTTAAATCAAGCTTCCCAATGTTTGATATAGAGCCCAACGTTATTGTGAAAATAAGGCCATCCCTAAAACATTAGGGTTTATCCTCCAAATTGAAAAGATTACCATGAAGAAGCCTTTTGGCCCCAATATTAGGTCTAATTCCCCTTTCTGTTGCAATGTTCATTGAATCAATCTCTCCAACTCTCTCTCTCCATAAGACAACCTATGATAAATTTACAAATTAAAGCATGATATCCTATATGATTTCTATGATCATCTCGACAATTTGAGGGTATTACAAATCTATAGTTTTTTTAAGCCTTCAGAATAAAATGGCCTCTCAAGCTTGCTTTTCATTTATCACCTAAAATAAGTGACTGTAGAGACCTATAGGTGCCTCTACGAGAGTACTTCTTATCTTTCATTTGCAAATTTTGCGGGCCAAAATGTTGTGGAAGGATGGGAATCCCCCCCTGCCCTAACACTCATCCTTTAATATACCTCAATCGACAATCCTGAGAAGACCTGATAAAAATTGAACCAAAACAAACCCTAAGTCCAACTATCAAACCTCACTGAGTCTGATATCAGACCTCCACCAACATCGACCTCTACTCTCAAGCATACAAGAAATATTCCATGTTTCTTTCTTCACCCTAACATGTCGTCACTTGAGTTCATAATGTGTCCTTCATACTCCTCCACTTGCCAATTATCTAGTGCAAGAGGATGCAATAATAGTTTCCCAAATATTGAGAAGGATTACCTCCTTTAACAATGACACTGATCTTCTCTTCATATTGAAAACTCAAATATTTTATTCTTTCCATAAATTACAAATGGTAAAACCTAGCACCAACTACCAAGCTCGTGAAAAAATAGTGCTTTTGAACTTACAAAAAAACTATTGGACTAAAAGAGCCTTCAAATCTCCTAAGGAGGGTTGACTGCACCAAAATATCTGAGGAATAAGTTCCCAAATTACACCTGCAAAGGGACATAAGAGGAAAATGTTCTTTGCTGACTCCTCTGCCTTAAGACAATGTTAACGTAATTACAGTTGCTCGTATCCCTTTCTACGAACGCAATCCCAAGTGAGATAAAACCCCTAAGATATTAATCACAATAAGGTTGAATTTTTTTGCCACCATGAGCCATCCTATATGTAGGTCATGTGGTTGCATTCTCCATGGATAAAAAACCCATAAGTAAGGAGTAATCTTATTTAAGACAAAAAGAACCAGATGATTTTGACCCCAACGTAAAATATCATTCTTTTTGGAAATCCTAATCTGCCTATATTCGAGTACTTTTTTGAACTCCCATGGATAGGTGGCTTCAGTGGTAGGCCAATCACTTTTATCTTTCCATTGTCACCATAACTAGTTATCATCTAATGGTTTCCAAAAGTATGCTATCTTATCAACACTCAAAGATTTAAATAAGGTTTTAATAGGTTGGAGACTCTATTTCTTCCCTAAATGAGAATACTGCTGCCAAATGTCTTCCCAAAAAGAATATAGTGTTCCTCCTTTTACATCCCACATGGCATACTATCTATCAAGATATTTTAATTTCTACACCCAATTCTAGGTTCTAGATCCTTGAATGGAGCCATAAAAACACAACCACTCCTCTTGTGTGAGTAGAGGCACATATTTTCTAAGAAAAATTTTCTTCAAAAGTTGAGGGCCTCCCTTAAGCCAAATCCACCATAATTTCATACTATAGGAATTTCTAATCTGTTATGGATCATGTAGTCCTAACCCTCCTATTGATTTTGATATAATAAATTTGTCCCACCTTAAAAGAGACCACTTTCATGCTTTAACTGATTCCCTCCATAGGGAGTCGCTCCATAAAGAATGAAGACGATAAAAAATTATTTTGGGAATGGTTATAACCTTTATCTGATAGTTTGGAATTTCATGTAACAATGATTTGGTAAGCACAAGATGACCAACGAGATTAAGGGCCTGAAACACCCAATTATTGACCATTTTTCGAACCCTTTCTAGGAGATTTTCCTAGGTAGACACCTAGATTTAATACATAATCAGGGGCAATCACAAATATTTGGATGGAAAGTTAACCTCTTGAAAACTCAATATCTAAGTCAAGTGTGCCTATATAACTCAATGGAAATTAAAAAAGAAGATATTATTTTTTATCTTTAATTAGTAGTGTTCTAGGAGTGTCCATGCAAGTATGCGAAATATCCCTGAATTCTTTCACTTCCTTTAAATTGGGTGGCCCAAAAATAACAATTTCATTAATGCATTTTTGATGTGTTACATGGATATCTTCACCAAACAAGCGTAGACTAGAGATATGACCCAGAGAACATGCTTTATTATACATCCTCCTTAACCCTTCCATAACAAAACTGAAAAGAAAGGGTGAGAGAGTGTCACCTTGCCTCAGGCCTCTTGAAGAGGTGAAGGTGGATGAAGGTGACCCATTAATCGAAATATAGAAAAATGTAGATGATATAAGAGAGGCTACCCAGGAGATCCACTACCCTAAGAATCCAAAATACTATAAAACTTGTAACAATTAGTCCCAAATAATATGATCACAGGCCTTGGAAAGATCCAGTTTTATTATCATACCTGGAAATTTCGTCACCCTTAAGGAATATATTATTTCCTATGCTACAATTATGCCATCTGTAATTTGGCATCCCTCCACGAAACCAATATGCTCCTTCGATATTAAACCTGTAAGCAAGGTTTTCAGTCAATTTTATATTATTGTTGAAATAATTTTATAGATTACATTGTAGAGAAAAATAGGATTAAAAACATTAGGATCCTCCGAAAGACCTCCGTTTAGAATAAGGGAGAAGAAATTTTCATTGAGATCAATAGATATTGATTGATTCTGTCTCGATTCTTTGACTAGTTCATGAATCTTCGTGCCTAGGAATCCCCAGCATGCCTTGAAAAAATCAGAGGTAAAGCTGTCAGGGCTTGGTGACTTATTTTGGGGTATATTCATAACTGCCATTTCCACTTCTTGGAGCAATATTAATCTCATCAAGGAGACATTATTATCCCTACTAACAAGACTAGGGATATGTTAAAGAACTAAAATTATGGATGGTTGTCTCTGAAAAGAGTAACCAGTTAGAATACCTCAATAAAACCTTACTGATTCATATTCAATTTCTGGATGTAGGATTTTTATCTCCCCATGAGCTCCCATAATAGAGAATATCTTGTTATTATGATGCTAATGTAGCTTGGGGTCATGGAAAAGTCTGGAATTCCTTTCTCCCTCCTTGAGCCATTGTACCCTATATTTCTATTTTCAAAGGATTTCTTCCTATTTTTGTCATTGTTCCAGTTTAAGGAAATTCAAACCTTCCTCTACTACAAGTTCAAGGGATCTACCCTCCAAAATCATGCGATGTTGTATCCTTTTCATCTCACCTTCTAATATAGCCTTATATTAAAAAATGTTACCAAAATCTTGCTTATTCCAAAAATTTTCTGTTTCTTTAACGCTTTAAGATTTAGTTGAAGGATTTGCATTTTGGAAATACTTGAAACGTAATTTTTTTACCACCACGTGTTTAATAGATCCAAAAAACCAAGCTCCTGTAACCAAAAACTTCCAAATCATAAGGGACGATTAATGGGGGCCTCCTTCAAGTCAAGTTATAGCCTAATCGACAAGTTATCCGACCCTATGCATGACAAGATAACAACTTCAACGAAAATGTCTTTGTGAAAAACCTCCTTAGAGAGAAGAAATCTATCCAACTGAATCACTATTTTTTGTATTCCTCCCCGTCGATTGTTCCACATATGTAGACCATTGATTGTTGGGATATAAACCAAGTTACGTTGCTCTATGTTTCTATCAAAGGAGGCTCATTTTAAGTATAATCTATGCGCTCCTCCTCTTTTCTCCTTCAACGATATAATGACATTAAAATCTCCACCAATGACCTATCAATAATCTTTGATCAATTTTTTAGTGGCCAATATTTTCTTCAGAAAATGATTTTTTTCCCCTGCCATGGAGGGACCATACACTGCATTTAAAAATACAAGCTCTTTCGTCCCTACATAGCAAAACCTTACTATCAATATTCTTGGGTTGGAGATACAGTCTTGAAAAACTCCCTCTGAAGGGTTCCACAAAATCTCTAGCCCCTCCGCACTGGCCTTCACATAAAGGGACATATCTTGACAACCTTTCCAACATTTTTGAACAATTGTAAGCATTTTATCCCCCATTAGTTTGTTTCCTGCAAAATTACAATCGCAATTTTTTTCACCCTAATCATGTCCCTGAGATATCATTGTTTCTTCTTACTATTTATCCCCCTGATATTCCATGATAAAATATTGATGATGAAGGTTTTAGTTGGGAAGAAAATAACTTTGGTAAAGCAAATACTTGGCTAGAGTTAACTAAGTTCTCCCCTGTACTCAACATTGCTTCCTTTTTAGGTTTTCTCCCCTTCTTTTTGACGTATTTCGTTAAGTATTTAATGAAAATATCTTTCCCTTTCTCCTCAAAATATTGAATGGACCGAGGCCCATGTCCTTCTTTTGAGGATTTCCACCACTTCACTTTCTAATTGATGTAAGCTACAACATACTATTCCCAGTTTTCCATGGATAATTCCCCAAGGTCTTGTTTTTCCCATTCATTCACCATACCAACCAAGAGTCCCTCTTCTCTTGAGAGCTCATTCTGATCTTTCTTCATTAATTGTGCTAATTCCTCAATTCCTGGTAAGACAAAGTATTCATAGTCTCCCTATTTAATTTCATCTTCCTCTAATTTCCTTTTATGGACTTGCTTATCTTGAGAAATTGCCAAATATTTATCCATCATTTGAATATCTTTTGAGCTATTTGGGTATTCCTCCATTGCCTCTAAGGTTGATAAGGAGTTCTTGTCCTCCACTGGCTACAAGGGTTGAAGATTATGACTCTTATGATTCCATTTTATTGCTATGACCTTGGTGAAACCCTCAGACTCATGTGCTTCCCCTGTTGTTTGCTCCTTCCTTTGCAACAAACAATCTCTACACAATTTTCCATGCTCATGACAATGATGATACCAAAATGTTACATGTTCATAATCAATTAGTTTTTTTCATATCTTTCCTTGGTATTCCAACTCTATAGGTTCCAAGAAGGGCTGATAAATTTTCATGTATACGAAAAAATGAGCATAAGACATAATATTATCTCATTTAGTGACCTCAGAAATATTGAAAAAATGCCCTAAAGCATGACCAATGCCTTCTAACATTTATGGTATATAAAAATCGATAGGAAGGGAGTACATCCATACCCAAACACATGTCGCTAAAAATTCCTCTTTGCATTAGGGAAATTTTTAGGTCTAAAATGAGAATCCTAAGGATATTATAAAAAAATAGTGGAAATAATAAAATAATGTTATAATACATTATCAAATTTTAGAGGGAAAAAAAGAAAAGAAGAAATTTTTTTTCAACTTGTCGGACCTTACAGTTTTACTCAAATTTCGAGCAGGAGCA
The DNA here is from genome assembly GCA_034641835.2 of Pinus albicaulis. NCBI lineage: Eukaryota > Viridiplantae > Streptophyta > Pinopsida > Pinales > Pinaceae > Pinus > Pinus albicaulis. The sequence continues at coordinate 1,490,489,905 of CM076582.1, read as the reverse complement.
CTCAGTGGATGTGGAATTCAATTCCTCATCCAAGGAGTAATTATGTTGCATACTTTTAATGGACCCTATTACACGAAAAATGAGTAATACATGAAAAAAAGTGATTGCAATCACATTTTCATGTTGCAGGGTCCATCAAAAGTATGCAACATGGGTAAATAATTAAATACGCATCTAACAAGTTCTCCCGCTTGAAATTTGAGTAAAACTTTAGAGAGAAAAGTTGAAAATACGAGTTGAAAAAGTAGTTTATTTTTTTATTTTTTTAATCTTTTTACTTTTTTACTCCAAAAATGGTGAATCATCCCCATGGTTGACATCATCATCTTGAATCCTATTGGTTATTATAAAATTTATTTTGGTTGTACATTTTTATTTTGGAGCCGATTTTAGACCTCAAAATTTCTCTAATGTTTGGGTTGAATCAAGCTTCCCAATGTTTGATATAGAGCCCAATGTTATTGTGGAAATAACGCCATCCCTAAAAAATTAGGGTTTTATCCTCCAAATTGAAAAGATTACCTTGAAGAAGCATTTTGGCCCCAATCTTAGGTCTAGTTCCCCTTTATGTTTCCATGTTCGTTGAATCCATCTCTCCAACTCTCTCTCCGTAAGACAACCTGTTATCGCCAAATTGAGTCCTATTTGGCTGCTTCAATGGTAAACTTGGAGTAACTACTTCGAACCACTTGTAACTAGAAATTAGCCTTTCCAGTCTGGCAGGGCTCTCTCAAAAGGATATTGGATATTCAATTAACAACTTGAAAACAGATGGATAAATCTAAATTGGATTGAATGTGTTTTTGTGTAGGTGAAAGATGTATAAGGTTTACTACCATTGGGCTTATGGAGTCAATATGAAAACTAAGCCACAAGACAATCTATCTCATGGAATCTGAGGCAATTGTGTTCTTATAAAACCACACATGAAGGATAAAACAACAAGCTATATGCATACAAGAATTTGGAGCATGTCACCATGAATTCCAAGTGATTATACATAAGCAAACTAATAAAACATGAAAAAACAACAAACTAGGTGTATAAATGGAAGTTGGAGCATGTAATCATGAATTCCAAATGATCATACAACTAGAAAAATGGAGAGAAAGTAAAATGCTGATATAAGAAACATACACAAGAACATAGATGAATCTCAGATCTGAAATAAGCTGCTGCAACTGTATATTACTGATAGTCAAAGATTACAAGAGTAGTTCCTTCATCACATCTCCCAACCCTTTCTAACTCCAAAACTCAATCCTTTATAGATTGAGGACTCATAAAAATGATATGCCACCTTGCTAGCTTCGAATTCCCACCTCAGAAACATATTTCAAACATGATTCTATCACTTGGAGACTTCCTAGGGATATTTTTGTTTTGCAGAGTTTGAATACAAAAAGGGCTCTTCTTTCATTAATAGTTCAATAAATGAATTTAATAACCATTATCAACTGCAACCAACTAATTTTATGAGTGTACTAGAGTTTTGATGTGTCATTATGCCATGTGGATGCTAAGCTGGACCTCCTCCAAGTCGAATTTTTACAATTCTTTCCCAAATCTGGCTAGTGAAAATTATGAAAAAATAGGCTTCAAAGATGAGTGCATAATTTCCAAACCCTGATATTTGCAGAAAATGAGAAAGGTGTTTGTACATGGGCCTATGATGAAGAATAACCTATTTTTTGTTTCCAAAATGCTTTTTCATTTTCTCAGAAACCTTAAAAACAATTCGCTATGAAAACATGGCAGTTTCATAGCGTACTTTCGTAGCGTACAAAAATGACCTTTTCCATCAGAATTTATGCTTCTTTTCTCTTGCATGGTCTTCATCATGTTCTGACACATCTTCCCTATCATTTTCTCCCCTTGGAAACTACCAAAAGTGGTTGTTTAAACAAAAATAAAGCTACAGGTGGTTTCATAGCGTTTTCCTGGCTTCAAGCCTAGAAAACGCTACGAAACTATTTAAATTCTAGATTTTTTCCTTGTTTAAAAAATGTACCTTCAAACTGCATAATATTGGTTTTCAACACGCCTTTAACTTCTTAAAACATAATCAAACTCAATTTAAGAGCCATCTGTTTTCAAGTTGTTCATTGAATATCCATTATCCTTTTAAGAGAGCCCTCTCAGACTGGAAAGGCTAATTTCCAGTTACATGTGGTTTGAAATAGTTACTCCAAGTTAACCATTGAAGTAGCCCAAAAAGACTCAATTTGGTGATAACACAACCTATGATAAATTTCTATATTAAAGCATAATATCCCATATACTTTCTATGATCATCTCGATAGTTTGAGGGTATTACAAATCTATAGTTTTTTTAGGCCTTTAGAATAAAATGACCCCTCAAGCCTGCTTTTCATTTATCACCTAGAATAAGTGACTATAGAGACCTATAGGTGCCTATATGAGAGTCCCTATTATCTTCCATTTGCATATTTTTGCGGGCCAAAATGTTGTGGAACGATGGGAATCCCCCCCTGCCCTAACACTCATCCTTTAATCTACCTCAATCGAAAATCCTGAGAAGACCTGATACCAAGTGAACCAAAAAAAACCTAAGTCCGACTATCAAACCTCACTTTGTCCGATATTAGACCTCCACCAACATAGACCTCTGCAAGCATACGAAAAATAGTCCCTATTTATTTCTTCTCCCTAACATGTCCTCACTTGAGTTGTGATTTAGTTATATAGTGAAGATATATATATTTTTTTGTTTTTTATGTAATTATAGTTTTTTCTCCTTGTGGATAATCAAGTGGTTGGCACAATGGGATGATATCCCCCCCACTCGGTTGCAAATCCCACGGGGGACATCTTTTTCCCATTGTGAAAAGACTCAAAAAGTAAGCTCCCCCACTCTCGTGGAGAGTCTCGGCCCTTGGTAAGTCATAAATTCCTGACATATTTGCGTTACAGGCTATTGGCTATACCCTTGGTGTTATAATAGAAGCCACTCGCCCAAATTACACCAATGATTTACCTATCTACCATGCTTAAAAAAATAATATGCTTTTTAGTTATGAAGTGAAATCAATTTTCTTATATAATACTTTATCAAAAATTGTAATTATATAAAAAACTTATAAAATAAATTATTTAAGAAAAAAAGTTTTTTTTTTAATTATTATTTTGGATGCCTTGTACTTAATGTTGTAGTTGAGATTGAGGCTCGACACTCAATGATTTAACCTATGATAACATATGCTCAAAATTCCATACGGAAAATAGTCCCTGTTTCTTTCTTCTCCCTAACATGTCCTCACTTGAGTTGTGATTTAGTTATATAGTGAAGATATTTTTGTTTTTTGTTTTTTATGTAATTATAGTTTTTAATCCTTGTGGATAATCAAGTGGCTGGCACAATGGGATGATATCCCCCCCACTCGGTTGCAAATCCCACGGGGGACATATTATTCCCATTGTGACAAGACTCAAAAAGTAAGCTCCCCCACTCTCGTGGAGAGTCTCGGCCCTTGGTAAGTCATAAATTCCTGAAATATTTGGGTTACGGGCTATTGGCTATACCCTTGGTGTTATAATAGAAGCCACTCGCCCAAATTACACCAATGATTTACCTATCTACCATGCTTAAAAAAATAATACGCTTTTTAGTTATGAAGTGAAATCAAGTTTCTTATATAACAATTTATCAAAAATTGTAATTATATAAAAAAATTATAAAATAAATTATTTAAGAAAAATGGTTTTTTTTTTTAATTATTATTTTGGATGCCTTGTACTTAATGTTGTAGTTGAGGTTGAGGCTCGACACTCAATGATTTACCCTATGATAACATATTCTCAAAATTCCAAAATACTTTTTCATTTGCTCAGAAACCATAAAAAACAATTCACTATGAAAACATAGCAGTTTCATAGCGTACTTTCGTAGCGTACAAAAATGACCTTTTCCATCATAATTTATGCTTCTTTTCTCTTGCATGGTCTTCATCATGTTCTGACACATCTTCCCTATCATTTTCTCCCCTTGGAAAATACCAAAAGTGGGTGTTTAAACAAAAATAAAGCTACAGGTGGTTTTGTAGCGTTTTCCTGGCTTCAAGCCTAGAAAACGCTACGAAACTATTTAAATTCTAGATTTTTTCCTTGTTTAAAAAATGTACCTTCCAACTGCATAATATTGGTTTTCAACACGCCTTTAACTTCTTAAAACATAATCAAACTCAATTTAAGAGCCATCTGTTTTCAAGTTGTTCATTGAATATCCATTATCCTTTTAAGAGAGCCCTCTCAGATTGGAAAGGCTAATTTCCAGTTACACGTGGTTTGAAATAGTTACTCCAAGTTGACCATTGAAGTAGCCCAAAAAGACTCAATTTGGTGATAACACAACTTATGATAAATTTCCAGATTAAAGCATAATATCCCATACACTTTCTATGATCATCCCGACAGTTTGAGGGTATTACAAATCTATAGTTTTTTTAGGCCTTTAGAATAAAATGACCCCTCAAACCTACTTTTCATTTATCACCTAGAATAAGTGACTATAGATACCTATAGGTGCCTCTATGAGAGTCCCTCTTATCTTCCATTTGCATATTTTTGCGGGCCAAAATGTTGTGGAAGGATGGGAATGCCCCCCTGCCCTAACACTCATCCTTTAATCTACCTCAATCGAAAATCCTGAGAAGACTTGATACAAAGTGAACCAAAAAAAAACTTAAGTCCAACTATCAAACCTCACTTTGTCCGATATTAGACCTCCACCAACATAGACCTCTGAAAGCATACGGAAAATAGTCCTTGTTTCTTTCTTCTCCCTAACATGTCCTCACTTGAGTTGTGATTTAGTTATATAGTGAAGATATATATATATATTTTTTGTTTTTTATGTAATTATAGCTTTTTCTCCTTACGGATAATCAAGTGGTTGGCACAATGGGAGGATATCCCCCCCACTCGGTTGCAAATCCCACGGGGGACATCTTTTTCCCATTGTGACAAGACTCAAAAAGTAAGCTCCCCCACTCCCGTGGAGAGTCTCGGCCCTTGGTAAGTCATAAATTCCTGACATATTTGGGTTACGGGCTATTGGCTATACCCTTGGTGTTATAATAGAAGCCACTCGCCCAAATTACACCAATTATTTACCTATCTACCATGCTTAAAAAAATATTACGCTTTTTAGTTATGAAGTGAAATCAAGTTTCTTATATAATAATTTATCAAAAATTGTGATTATATAAAAAAATTATTTAAGAAAAATGGTTTTTTTTTAATTATTATTTTGGATGCCTTGTACTTAATGTTGTAGTTGAGGTTGAGGCTCGACACTCAATGATTTACCCTATGATAACATATGCTCAAAATTCCAAAATACTTTTTCATTTGCTCAGAAACCTTAAAAAACAATTCACTATGAAAACATGGCAGTTTCATAGCGTACTTTCGTAGCGTACAAAAATGACCTTTTCCATCAGAATTTATACTTCTTTTCTCTTGAATGGTCTTCATCATGTTCTGACACATCTTCCCTATCATTTTCTCCCTTGGAAACTACCAAAAGTGGTTGTTTAAAGAAAAATAAAGCTACAGGTGGTTTCGTAGCGTTTTCCTGGCTTCAAGCCTAGAAAACGCTATGAAACTATTTAAATTCTAGATTTTTGCCTTGTTTAAAAAATGTACCTTCCAACTGCATAATATTGGTTTTCAACACACCTTTAACTTCTTAAAACATAATCAAACTCAATTTAAGAGCCATCTATTTTCAAGTTGTTCATTGAATATCTATTATCCTTTTAAGAGAGCCCTCTCAGACTGGAAAGGCTAATTTCCAGTTACATGTGGTTTGAAATAGTTACTCCAAGTTGACCATTGAAGTAGCCCAAAAGGACTCAATTTGGTGATAACACAACCTATGATAAAATTTCTAGATTAAAGCATAATATCCCATACACTTTCTATGATCATCTCGACAGTTTGAGGGTATTACAAATCTACAGTTTTTTTAGGCCTTTAGAATAAAATGACCCCTCAAGCCTGCTTTTCATTTATCAACTAGAATAAGTGACTATAGAGACCTATAGGTGCCTCTATGAGAGTCCCTCTTATCTTCCATTTTCATATTTTTTCGGGGCAAAATGTTGTGGAAGGATGGGAATCCCCCCCTGCCCTAACACTCATCCTTTAATCTACCTCAATCGAAAATCCTGAGAAGACCTGATACAAAGTGAACAAAAAAAAACCTAAGTCCGACTATCAAACCTCACCCTGTCCGATATTAGACCTCCACCAACATAGACCTCTACAAGCATACGGAAAATAGTCCCTGTTTCTTTCTTCTCCCTAACATGTCCTCACTTGAGTTGTGATTTAGTTATATAGTGAAGATATATATATTTTTTTTGTTTTTTATGTAATTATAGTTTTTTCTCCTTGTGGATAATCAAGTGGTTGGCACAATGGGATGATATCCCCCCACTCGGTTGCAAATCCCACGGGGCACATATTTTTCCCATTGTGACAGGACTCAAAAAGTAAGCTCCCCCACTCTCGTGGAGAGTATCGGCCCTTGGTAAGTCATAAATTCCTGACATATTTGGGTTACAGGCTATTGGCTATACCCTTGGTGTTATAATAGAAGCCACTCGCCCAAATTACACCAATGATTTACCTATCTACCATGCTTAAAAAAATAATATGCTTTTTAGTTATGAAGTGAAATCAAGTTTCTTATATAATAATTTATCAAAAATTGTAATTATATAAAAAATTATAAAATAAATTATTTAAGAAAAATAGTTTTTTTTTTTTTTTTAATCATTATTTTGGATGCCTTGTACTTAATGTTGTAGTTGAGGTTGAGGCTCGACACTCAATGATTTACCCTATGATAACATATGCTCAAAATTCCATACGGAAAATAGTCCCTGTTTCTTTCTTCTCCCTAACATGTCCTCACTTGAGTTGTGATTTAGTTATATAGTGAAGATATTTTTTTTTTTGTTTTTTATGTAATTATAGTTTTTTCTCCTTGTGGATAATCAAGTGGTTGGCACAATGGGATGATATCCCCCCCACTCGGTTGCAAATCGCACGGGGGACATCTTTTGCCCATTGTGACAAGACTCAAAAAGTAAGCTCCCCCACTCCCGTGGAGAGACTCGGCCCTTGGTAAGTCATAAATTCCTGACATATTTGGGTTACGGGCTATTGGCTATACCCTTGGTGTTATAATAGAAGCCACTCGCCCAAATTATGCCAATGATTTACCTATCTACCATGCTTAAAAAAATAATACGCTTTTTAGTTATGAAGTGAAATCAAGTTTCTTATATAATAATTGATCAAAAATTGTAATTATATAAAAAAATTTATCAAAAATTGTAATTATTTAAAAAAATAAAATTATTTAAGAAGAATGGCTTGTGTTCTTTAAATATTATTTTGGATGCTTTGTACTTACTGTTGTAGTTGAGGTTGAGGCTCGACATTCAATGATTTACCCTATGATAACATATGCTCAAAATTCCATATCTTCTGGCACCTCATACCTGTCTTTCCTTGCGAGGGAAAAACAAGATAAACACATTGTAATTCCTGCCCACAATGCATGTGGGACAAAACAATAATTATATAGATCAATAGCCGAAAAGTACTCAAGGGGATGGTTGCTCCTTGCCATATTTTGAGTTTCAAGAGAAAAAATTGAGAAAATATCGGCCCATTGGAAAGATGCGAATGTGTGTAACATTTTGGAAGAATTATTTATGTTGGATTGATGGTATAAATATATAAAAAAATTAATAATATAAGAGGGCAACAAACAAGTTTGCAACTAAAACACAAGTAGTTGCGCCATGAATTAAATTGAACAAGAAGCCATGAATTCATAGTGGATGAGCGACACAGAAATATAGTATAAGATGGTCAAGTTTTTATTTAGAGAATTGGCTGCCAAATTGAAATACATTTAGGATGATTTAACTGGGAGATAAGGAACAAAATCACAGAGGTTTTCTCCAACAAAATCATTGAGACATTGGTGCATGATTTGGCTAAAGGAAATAGTGAAGGTTACACCATATGGGAGTGAAGGAAAATTTTAAGTTTTAATTATCGTTTTTCATAATTATAATAATGTTTTATTTATTATTAATTTTTTGGTCTCATTAATTTACAAATATGTTTGAGATAATAGAAGTGTGTGTTCAAAATATTCATAAAAAATAAAATATTCAAAATTTGGTACTATGCTTAAATTCTACTCACATTGATGTTATAGTAATTTTTTCAATTATTAAAAATTTGATAACAAAATTTTAAAGAGAAAAAATGCGTCGCAAAAATAAATTACTCATATTAATTTATTTTCTTCCATGAATATCTTCGTTAGATATTGATATCAATGATTACAATTTTTTTTTTTAAAGAAGACATATGCACAAATGAAGAAAAATAACAGAAAAATAAGAAAACATGTAACTATGCAATTTCTTGACACGATATTTTTTTTTTGTCTAGGTATGGTTTTCCAATTTTTTTAAGAAAAGAGAAATCAATGAATGAATTGGAAATGATAAATGGTTGTAACTAAAAAAAGGTAAGAAAAAATTAAGAGTAAGAGGATTGCTTATATATATATAACACTCCAGTGCCAAGAGTGGGAGGTTAGATTGCATTGCATATTGTTATCACATCAGATTAAGGATCGATAGATTTTCTTAAAGAATTTTCTTCTAATACTGTCCAAGGAATTTTGTCAAAGGATCAAATACAATGAGAATACACTTATGACCACGCAATATTAATTGTTTATGCTTTAGATTTCTCTATGTATATTAATGGATCTATGTTCTTTCTTTTATTATCATCTCATTAGTAAGAAAATTATGTCCTTGTTCTTGAAATATGTTTCAAAGGGTTATAAGTAATTCAATTACATGAAAATCTTTAATTTTTTTAGGCATGAACTTAATTTTGTTCATATTTGAATTTAATATATTATTATATTTTCATTTTGATGATGATGATGATGATAGTTAACGTCCACTCAGACCAATTTTTGGTCTATCGGACCTAAATAAAAGAGTTATTTAGTTTGATTTAAGATTTTATTCTTATGCTCAAAAATCTTGGAGAGAAGCCTCTCGAGCTCACTATAATTTTGACATCTTAAAAGGCTAGGAAGGTCAGTATTGTAACAAAGATTATGAAATTGAGCTCTAATGTGTTGTACTCGGGGCATTCTAAGAGGAAGTGATTTTCATCCTCGATGTTCATATTCTCACAGAGATGGCAGATCCTTTCCATCCATGGTGTTTTAGGAACTGTCCAACTAATTCCTCGCTTAAGGCCATGGAGCTTCAGAGAGTTGAGTCTGCTCTATTATATTAATTTTGTAAATGTGAATTCTTTCTGATTACAATAAATAAACTTCACATCTGTAATTATCTTTCTATTAGATCAAGGGTGATGATAAATTAGAATAAGATTGAATTTACATATAGAAATACATTTAAGATTTAGAATACATTAAAAAGTACCTCTTCAGAAATTAATTAATTTCGTTAGTGGTAATTGGGCTCACATATTGGTGGATATTTTCATAACAAATGAGAGTAGTTCTAATTTGAACCTCCCATTGAGTAATCCTCCATATTGTTTGCATGGGACATTTTTTCATGTCAATAAAATGGTGCTATGAGTGCTATAAGGAGGGCATGAAAGGTAAGCCTCCAAATTCATTCTTTTGAATGCATTTATTGATAATGGCTCATAGTTTTATCTCTCTTTTGGAATATGTTTTTAGTTCATGTAGGCTCACTAGATGCATTCCCAAGAACACACTCAATTTTTTTTCAAAATTTAAATTTGATAGTGAGGGTGTAAATTTTTCTATTGATCATAATTATTCATTTATTCATAGATGCAAGTTCTCTTGTATCTCATGAAAATGAAGTTTGTATATTATTTACTCTCACATTGCAAGGAAGAAGTAGGACTTTATTCCAAGAATTTCCAAACAGGTATATTCACACATGGAAATAGTTCATGGAATTGTTTCTCATTGCTCATCGATGTTATAATTATAATAAATTAATTTTATTTGCAATTAGAAGATATTTGTAAACATGAAGGTTAGTCTAATAATAAAATTATTTCCAAATTCATGCTAATTTGTCATTGATTTATTCTAAATGGTAAACCTTCTGGAGAAGATTTGATGGAAGGTTTTCTCTATCTTTGTTCTGTTTCTAATACACAAGATGATTTGGACTAGATGATTACATAATTTTGTAGAAATTTATATAACTGATATGTTATACATCCGAGATTCTCCTGATCACACGCTATTTGACTTCATGCACAATATAGAATCTCTTCTACCATTGATCATTAATTGTGGAAATAAAAACAATCGCATGCGCACATTAAAACCATAAACATTCACACATATGAACATAGTATTTATGGAAAGCTGAAAACCTACCCTCATCTCAGATATTTTATGTCAGAGACTGCACCAAATCACACATGCCAGCTCCTCAGCTAAGCTCTCTGCTACATACACATCCAAATACACACTAATCAAATCCACCTAGTAAAACATGTCTCCACTTTACTCAAGTAGTTCGCTCTATATTGCTTTCACAAGAATACTAACCTCTCATTCGTCCAAATCCTGTCACTAACTTATTGGTATCTGAACTATGTGTGGAAACCTCATGCAACAGGTCACAACCTATAGTCACACTGCTCTTCTGACCACTTCTTTCCGGTCTCCACTGAACTGGCTCCATGCACCGTAGAGTTGACCGATGTATCTTTTGTTATTTAATGAGTTATACTGAAGTGAATTAATTAATAATTAATTCACACCACTCTCACTAATTGTATCAATTAGTTAAACTGAATACAAATAGCTCAACTATGTTTAGATTAGTTAAACTGAACACAACTCCATTAACTTCCTCAATCAACTCCACCAAACTCACTCACATGAGTTCTAACTGAAGTATCCATGCAATAGCTCCACTTAACCCTCAGGAATAGCGTAATTCCTTCTGTCAGCTCCTGTGCCACATCTATGCACTTAACTGAAGTGCTCTAAGAGAATAAGATAATGTTTATAGTCCAAATATTATTAAGAGCTAATAATATTCGACATATCTATTTTTAGATCGGCAATCTAAAATAGATCATCAATATGTCTAAAATAGAAGTCCATCTATTTTTCCAACTTGACCAACCATCCACAAATAGAATCCTGCAACTCATAGAATATGATTGACATGTCTAAAAATAGACATAGTCTAAAAATAGACTTGCGCCAAAAATAGCCCGCGGGCCCACTTAGTGAAGGTGACTCTTTTCACTAAGCTCATCATCTTGTTTCAATCTCAACACTCCCTTTCAATAAGATAGGGATTATCTGCCACCCTGATCCTGCCCCTGTGGTATTCGAATTTGCTCCTGGTGAGTGCCTTCGTCAAGATATCAGCATCCTGATCCTTCGTGGGAATGTATGAAAGTAACATGATCTTTTGCTGCACACAGTCTCTGATATGATGATACCGGATGTCAATGTGTTTATATCTATCATGAAATACTGGATTAACCGAGAGTTTGATGCAACTCTGATTATCACAATATATCACAGTAGGATCTAAGTGTGAACCGAACAACCTGACCAGGATCCTGACCAGGATCTTCCTCATCCATATAGCCTCGCATGTAGCCAAGATCGCTGCCATATACTCGGCCTCTGCTGAACTGAGTGCCACGAATCTCTGCTTCCTGATGTACCAAGAAACTGTTGTCAACCCGATACTAAAAATCCATCCAGATGTGCTCTTTCTGTCTGTTGGGCTCCCTGCCCAATCTACATCCATGAAGCCACACAGCTTCACCTATCCGACTGTCTGTACCATAATCCATATCCCGATGTGCCTCTAAGATATCTCAATACATGCTTGCCTGCCTTTCAAAAGAGCTTGGTAGTCTTAACCATAGCTTGTGAAAGCTGGTTAACAACGTAGCATATGTCAGGTCATGTATTGACTAGATACATAAGCGACCCCACCAACTGTCGGTAAACAGTGGCATCCACTACCTTTGTCGATGTAGCATCCTCTTTCCTCCATCCACCAGGAAGAGGAGTGTCGATAGGCTTGCAGCCATGCATGCTGAACTTCTCCAGTATCTCTCGGGCATACTTGCCTTGAGACACAAACAATCCATCACTGCGCTGCCAAATTTCCAATCCCAGGAAATAATGAAGGAGGCCCAAGTCCTTCATCTCAAAATCCTTTGCAAGATCAGCCTTGCATGAGTGTATCAACAGTTCATAACTTGTCAAAATAAAATCATCTACATAAAGTACAATGATCAGCAACGTACCCTCCACCACAATCTGGTATAGGTTCGGATCCGCCTCACTCTTGTAGAATCCAAGTCTGGTGAAATAACTGTCTATCCATGTGTACCAAGCACGAGGTGCTTGTTTCAACCCATACAACACTCTTTTGAGCCTGCACACATGCGACTCGCTGCTGAAGATCTCGAAACCTTCAGGCTACTCTATGTACACCTCCTCCTCAATCACTCCGTTGAGGAACGCAGTCTTCACATCCATCTGATGAATGTGCCACCCCATCTGTGCTGAGAGAGCAAGAATCGCCCATATGGAAGAATACCTTGCGACATGTGCAAAGGTTTCCTCATAATCTATCCCCTCAATCTGTGAGAAGCCTCAGGCAAAAAATCTTGCCTTGTACTTCTCCACACTCCCGTCAGCTGCTTGCTTCACTTTGTAGATCCATCTCGAACCTATCACTGATTTCCCTTCCAGCCTTGGGACAATCTCCCATGCACTGTTTCTGACAATCGAATCATACACTTCCACCATGGCATCTACCCATGTGGGATCCTCCACAGCTTCCTCGAAAGAGGATGGCTCTGTCACGATACACTTGCTCATAAGAGCCATGTATCTAGTATATCGGTCAGGTGATTTTCTCTGTCTGCGTTGTGATGTAGGTGCTCCTGCAATATTCTCTGCATCCTGAATCAGTTGCTCAGCTTCTGTAGTGCGCTTCCGCCCTCTGATGGTTGGCGCTGCATGAGTGGTATCTTCCACTCCATGAACCTCCTCTTGTGGCTGATCCACATCCTAAGACTCATCCTTAGGAACTAATAGCTCCTCATTTGCATGCAAGTGTGGCTCCCTCTCAAGCGAACACTTCATGGCTTTCTCCTCATGAAATTTGTTGGAACACCTAATCCTACATGGGTAGGTGTGGAATGCGAAAAGTCACAATGGAGTCCAAGTGACCTTGGAATGCGAAACCAAGAGTCACACCATTGTACTATAAATGTACATCTTTGTATAATGGAAAATAAGAAAGCCTCACGCTTATCCTTCATTGTGTGTTGAGTCTCTTGTGTGTGTGTGTATTCTTCCCATACACCATGTGTGTGTTTTAACATGGTGTTTAACATGGTATCAGAGCGGGCGATTACTGGCCCTGCTCTAAATTGAGTGAGCCATTTGTGTTTATGGCCTGTGCATATCTACAAAAATTCTTGACATTTTTGCAGCACTCAGAGTTTCTGCAGCAGACATTTTTCCGCATTCAGAAAGTGGTTTTGGAGAAGGAGCAGCATTCAGAAATTGGCAGCATTCAAGCATTAACTTTGAAGAAAGGCAGCACTGCCCATCTGAAGGTTTTCATTCTAAATTTTCTCTGCAATTTCTGCTCATTAAAATATGCAATTTGAAGCGCTGCTGGATACTATTTATATTGAGAAGAAATTTCTGGTTTTTAATGGCAAAGGTTTCTGAGTTTTTCAAGTAAAATTTCTGAATTTTTCATTGAAAAATTTCTACAAATTGCTGGGCTCCTGGAGAGATTTCTAAGTTTTCACTGAAAGATTTATGAGTTTTCTGCAAATTATTCTCCTATTTCTGCAATCTCTGCAATCTGCTGTTGTGTAATACTGCTTGAAATCCTGCATTTCTGACGAAATTTCCTACTGCTGCTTCAAATTTTTGAGTCTCAGTTTTATTCATCTACTACTGGAAGAAAATCTACACTTTCTGTTCATCTCTGCTGTTTTAAATTTAAAATTAAAAAAAAAATAAAATTAAAAAAAAATAAAATAAAATCAATTCAAACTCCACACCCACGCTCTAACCCGTTGCCCTCTGCTCACTACATACGCCCTCCTGGCAGTACGCCCCATTCCCTACGCCTCACGGCCCTCTCAATCATTCCCTACGCCGCTCCCTATCCTTCCCTGCGCTAACACTTTGATACGCTCTACCCTTACAACCCTGCGCACTCCCCAAACGACCCCTCTCCCTGCGCAGATTCCTCACGCACTATTCACACATCGACCCTCGCCTCTCCACGCTCGGCCCCATTTACCCTACACTAACGCACCCATCGGGCCTGCAACCCCGTCTCATTTCCATACCCTCCTCACTCGGCCCCTACGCATATCTCTCAGCCCTATTCCTTACGCACCCCCCTCTCACCATACCCGCCATACAACTCCACCAGCGTGCATCCCCACATCACATAACTCGCCTCTCCCACTACACGACTCCTGCCCTTCCCATACGCCTCTCACAACCCACACTAACCCAAGCCCTGCACTCATCTCATAATAATAAAAAATAAAAAATAAAAATTTTTGAACAGACTTCGGCCTTTCGGGCCCCTCCAAACCTTGCACCCTTGCCCTACGCTTCACTCCTCCCAACACTCTCCATACGCACCGTGCCACCCTCCCTCACCATCCCACGACAACCCCCATCTCCTCTTTACGCACTTTCAAAAAACAATATACATATATATCAACTACTTTTTACATTAAAATTTCCCATCCCTTTTAAATTCGTTACCCCTTACGATTTTCCCATATTTCATTTTAATTTTTTTTTAATTAAAACCCCCCCACCATATAATTAATACCCCCCTCCATATAAAAAAAGAAAAAAAAGAAAACAAGAAAAAGTAACCCTCCTCTTTTTAATTATTTTCCTTCCCATTTTAAAATAAAATTCCCTCCCATTCCTATTACAATCTCTCCCATTTTTAATTAATTTCCATTTTTAATTAATCTATTTTTTAATTAATTAAATATAAAAAAAAAAACAGCAGAGAGAGAGAGGAAGGAGAGATATGAACAACAGAGGAAGAGAAAATGACATATCAGTAAATGGACAGTACACATAGAGAAAATTGCAGATTTGACATTTTATGATTTGTGGCATAAGGGTGATTTTTTGAAGAATTTCACATTTGAAGACAAGTTTGCCATCATTGAAAACAACTATTTGAAGAAGAAAATTTAGCTGCCATAAAAAGATTCTTGCACAAGTGTTTTCAGCTACACATTTACAAATATTTTGCAGAGATATGTATTGAGATGACGTTGTATTTTGAGTGGAATTTGTAGCTTCTTCATAGTTGCAATTAGTATTTGAGTTGTTGGATTGTTGATTTCCCTCCATCATTTGAGGAGCACACTTTGTACTTTGAGAATTTCTTGAGTCATTTGTATTTGTTGTTGAATCACATTGTAAACGGGTGAATTTTTGGTTGTAGCCAACACCCTTTCATTTTTTGAGCCTAAGTTGTTGAAAATGGCCAAAATCAATGAGGCATTAGAGTTGTTGAATAACCTCATTCATTCAAATGTTGATGATGTGATAAGAATGAGCAAGCATGCTCTTTGTAACATTCAAAATTGTTTGCTAGATGCACAAGAAAAGATTGAGTTTTTGCAGTTGGAAACTCAGCTTCAACAAGACGAACTTTAGCAAAAGAGTCACCATTCTGAGCCTGTTTCTGTTCAGAATATTGTGAAGGACTCTCATCAGAAGAAATAAGAAAAAGTTGCAGTTGATCCACATTCAGTTCCTTGTACTAGAGCAAATGTACATGCAGATGCAGCAACTCAGCCTGCACTTCTCAAGCCCATCATCAGACCTTGGGAAGAGCTTGTCCACAACAAGCACCGAACTGGTCTTGGATATGAGAAGGATGTGTCCTTTCATATTCCAGACTACACAAAGCCCATCATATTTCAGAGTGTCGGATTCATGTATGATAGTTCACCTGCAGCTATTCCAGATCCTGTTCCACTTCCACAACAGATTGAGAAATTCCAACACTGTGATCGAGTTGGCCACATGAAAGATCACTGTTTTGATCTTCATCCATGCAAGCACTGTGGTCGGCACACCCATTCTTTAGAAAGATGCTTCAGACACAAGCCTCCTGCAAGAACCAAGATTCATCTTGGATGGATCTCTTCTTAGCAATGGGCATCAGCAGCCAAGAAGATGTTTACGACACATGTCAGAACATGTTCACAGATATTAAACAAACTTGCAGTTGAGTTTTCGCCATCATCTCACCTTGTCCCTGACAGGGGGGAAAATGGTGGTCATGTACAAGCTTCGACGACAGATCAAGCGAGCCTGAGCCACAATTCTTCATTCCGGATTCAGAGATGTAGTTGTAGGAGACACCTGATGCCCATGAGCATGCCTCGCTTGGTGACAACCTTAAACCATCATCTTTTGCTGGTGGATAACCTAAAACCATCACAGTTTATTAGACCTCCTTCTTTAGGTTGAAGGTCTCCTTCATATATGAGGAACACTTCCTTTCAGTATTTTCAGCGCATGCTCTTCGGGCTGGGCTGCCTTTGCTGAGTTCCAGGAAATGCTTCAAGCATTCCAGTGTTGTTGGTAATCTTTAAACCATCACAGGTAGTAGACCTCCCTTCTTTTAGGTTGAAGGTCTCCCTTTTTTATGAGGGACAATTCCTCTAGCAGAAGATCTTAGCTTCTTGCCAGTTTTGGAAGAGTTCCGGGAACTGCAACAAGTTTTGCATTCCAGTGTTGGTGGTCATCCTAAAACCACCTCTTTTTTCCAACATTTCGTAGAGTCAAATCACCCTTAAGTGCCGCCATGCATACTTTGCGTATTTTTATTACAACTCTTTCTTGGATCCACACATACCCCTTTGATTAAGTGATGTTGGAACACCTAATCCTACATGGGCCGCGAAAAGCTCAATGAGCTCAAGTGACCTGGAATGTGAAACCAAGAGTCACACCATTGTACTATAAATGTACATCTTTGTATAATGGAAAATAAGAAAGCCTCACGCTTATCTTTCATTGTGTGTTTGAGTCTCTTGTGTGTGTGCTCATCTTCCTCATACACCATGTGTGTGCTTAACATGGTGTTTAACAAAATTTGATATCCCGTCACACAACAGTCTTGCGACTGTCTGGCAAATACACACGATATTTGTGGGGTGTATCAGTGTACCCCACAAATATCCCAACCTCTGCAGTCGGCTCCCACTTCTTCCTAGCATCCTTCGTCACATGAATGTAAACAGGTGAACCAAAAATCCTCAAATGAGAAATATCAGGCTTCTTACCAGAAAATGCCTCCTCGGGTGTACTCATGCCAAGTATCCTATAAGGACAATAGTTTTTCACATAAACCGCAGTATTGCATGCCTCAGCCCACAAGTGTATGGGAAGGCCCTGATCATGCAACATCGCCCGTGTACCATCCACGATCATTCTGTTCTTTCGCTCCATGACCCCATTCTGCTGTGGGTTATGAGGCGCTATGAGATCTCTTTGAATTCCTTCTGCACTGCAAAATTCCTTGAATTTTCCAGAGATGAATTCACCACCATTTTCGCTCCTAAGAGCCTTCACCTGCTTCCTTAATTCGTTCTCAACCAGTGCCTTGAACTCACAAAACTTTGAGTATGTCTCGCTCTTCTCCTGCATGAAGAAGATCCAACACTTCTGAGAAAAATCATCAAAAAATATCACATAGTACCTGTGCTTTGTTGACGAAGCTACTGAGAAAGGTCTACACACGTTTGTGTGAATTCTCTCAAGGATCGTCCTGGCGTGACTATCCTTCTCATGAAATGTGGCTTTCACAAATTTTCCCAAAGTACATCCCTTGCACTGATCTGACTGCGTAAATGTACCTTTGGGAAGCCCGGTAGAAATTTGCTGCAAAATTTTCAAATCACCATGGTGAAGATGGCCCAATCTCCTGTGCCATAGCTCGCCCTCATCCCAACTCACCACTCCTTCTGCCTTGCCTTCCATCGCTGCGTAGCCATCTACCTGCAACTGATAAAGGTTCTTAACTCAAACCCCTATCCTCCGGGTTCCACCAGTTGCCTTACTACGTAGGAAATCCTTTCCCTCGCTAAAGACAACATCATATCCCTTGTCTTCTAACATAGCCACAGAGATAAGATTCTTCTTCAATCCTAGAAAATGCATCACTTCCTTCAATACAAAGGGTTTACCAGAATCCCTCTCAAAGGAAATGGTACCGATACCGGTCGCACTATATCTACCATCATCGCCCATCTTGATGTGCACTCCAAGATCTTTCTCATCCAAATCAATAAAAAAATATTTGTCTCCAGTCATGTGAAAAGACGCACCACTGTCAAGAAACCACACTGAACCCATCATACTTGAGACCAAGCATGCGATCAGTGAAAAATCCAACTCAAACTGTGAGGCTAAGGCCTCTCCAGCTGAAGATCTAGCAGCTTGCTTATTTTTCTTCTTTTGTGGACAATTTGTGGCGTAATGTCCGTGTTGGTGACAGTGAAAGCACTTCACCTTGGACATGTCCTACTTCTTTCCTTTCACACCGAATTGAGAAGCATTCTTCTTTCTCTTCCCCTTCCTTGCTTTGGAAGCCAAAGCACAATTTTCTTCATTTGAGTTCTTTGATGAACATCTATCCCTGGTACTTCGCCTTATCTCCTCTTGCACAAGATCCGACCAAAGTCACTCCCATCATGGCAATTTCTCCCGACCATTGACAGACTCCTGATAGGAATGCCAACTCTTCGAAAGCCCAAGGAGAGCCAATCTCACCAAGTCCTCGTCATCTATAGTAACCCCCACACTTCCCAGCTCATCTCTGCACTGGACAAACTCCGTGAGGTACTTGGGTATACTGTCGCATTTCTCCATTTTTATGTTCCTGAGTTTATCCTTGAGCGCCAACTTCCTCTGGTCGCTCTTGCTTTGGAATAAATCTGTCAAAGCTTTCCACATCAAGAATGGAGAAGCTTTACCATGAAGGCTGGACACTATGTGATCCTTCACACCTTCCAAAAAAATCCTTCGACACTTTGCTGTCTTCTTTTTCCATGCGTCAAGTGTGGCAGCATTGCTAGAAGCAGGTTTTGGAATTTCTGCATCTATGAACTTCTTCAACCCATTGTCATCCAGCACTGCCTCCATCCTGTCCTTCCATGCAATATAATTCAAGCTGCCCTCAAGGGCATACTCCAATCGCAAACCGTTGAAAGACATCTCAACTTCGACACCAAGAAAACACTGCTGCAAATTCGAATTCCACCAACACAAAAACTCAACCGCTTCAATGTTTTGCAATTGCTCCAATGATCAATATTGATCTGATTCCATGTAGAAATTTATATAACTGATATGTTATACATCCAAGATTCTCCTGATCACACACTATTTGACTTCATGCACAATACAAAATCTCTTCTACCATTGATCATTAATTGCGGAAATAAAAACAATCGCATGCGCACATTAAAACCATAAACATTCACACATATGAACACAATATTTTATGGGAAAGCTTAAAGCTGAAAACCCCCAACTATCTGTATATTATATGTCATAGATATCATTTAACAATCATTATACAAAGCTCCTCACAAGCTCGAAGTACAATCTCCAATTGCTACACACTAATCAGGTCCGATCTAGCAAACCACATGCTCCAATCTCTGCCACCTGCTAGCCTGCCTCTACTGCGCAATCACTACTGAAGAATGGCTCTGAATGAACTCAAATTGGTCCAGCCTTTCTTATGCAATCCTCATTGGCATCTCCAACCATGTGTGGTGCAAACTCATGCAACACTATAGTCACAACTGATAGTCACACTACTCTTTCACCTACCTCTTCACTGGTCTCCACTGACACTGTCCATGCACTATAGTTAAATGATGTATTATTTAGTTGATTAATGAGTTAATAATTAGTGAATTAATTAATAATTAATTCACGCCACTCTCACTAGTGTATCAATCAGTTAGACTAGATACAAATAGCTCAACTATGTTTAACTCAGTTAAACTGAACACAACTCCACCAACTACCTCAATAACTCCACCAAACTCTGTCAAATGAGTTCTAACTGAAGTTTCCATGCAATAGCTCCACTTACCCTCAGGAATAGCGTAATTCCTTCTTTCAAATGATGTGCCACATCTGTGCACTTAACTGAAGTGCTCCAAGAGAACAAGATAATGTTTATAGTTCAAATATTATTAAGAGCTAATAATATTCGACATATCTATTTTTAGACTGGTAATCTAAAAACAGATTCCACCCAATATGTCTAAAAATAGAAGTCCATCTATTTTTCCAACTTTACCAAACATTCACAAATAGAATCCTGCAACTCATAGAATATGATTGACATGTCTAAAAATAGACATAGTCTAAAAATAGACTTGCGCCAAAAATAGCCTGCGGGCCCACTTAGTGAAGGCGACTCTTTTCACTAAGCTCATCATCTTGTTACAATCTCAAAAAAAATTCATTGATCTCAATGCTTTTAGAGTGGGAAAATTTGAAGGAATCAACTTATAGGAGTAGTTTTATTTGTAGAACCAAGTGTTGTGGTGGATTCAACACACGAGTGTACGAAATCACACACATTTAAAGAATGTGGTCTTTTCTTTAAACCATAAGTAACAGGCAGTATCTAGGGGGAGCTCAAAAGTATAAGACTTAAAATGAATTAATACACTTAAGTATGCTCTGTTGAAAAAGTAAAACTAAAAACATAAAAAGAAGCTAAATAGAGAGTTCCGAACAATAACAAGGTAAACAACGGCTCGATGGCCTTCTTCTCATTGAATGCTTGGAATGAATACAAATCTTACCGACTTGCCGAAGGGCCTAGTCAGAGGCTCTAAGACCCGAAGCAAGGATGTTTTTCCTTCAATTTCTGCCTTCTAATGCAGTTCAACTCTCTCTCTTTGCTGCAATGGACTAAAATTGTTGAGTGGTCAACAATTGAGTCCCCTTATTCAGCTCTTGCTCCTTGGTTCACACAAATAGCTGGTGTTGCTTGGGAAACTTTGGCCAACATAACCTTATGCTCACACATTGTTCATCTCTTTGAGGGTTTATATAGGTGAGCTTTCAAACCGCCTTCCCTCCCTTGGTACATGGTGGATATTGACCCAAGGGAGGGGCAATATTTCATTGTGGGCTGAAATATGCTTTTGTGTGCTCACACAAGGCCTAGGGAGGCGCTGGTGCTGTCCTTAGGTGGCTTTCACATAAGGAGAAACTGTCATTTGCTTGCTTGTGGTCCCAGAAAGGGACTTTTTTCCATTTCCAGGAATGCACGCTTATCAGGCTCTAGTGCGTGCAGAAGGCACTCTTCTCGAAGGAAAAAGCGTGCATTCGGGCATTTATGACTAGTTCAATCTTGAATTTCTCAAAAACTTAGAGATTCTTAATATTTTTGATTCCATAATGTATCCCTGTCCTATAAATCCTTAGGCTCAACATTAATTGATGTCGTTTTCTATTGTACAATTTTCCAGTGTTAACAATTTCCCCCTAATGTGTGAGGTCTATGAAGAACTGTATAGCCAAAATACATTATAGTTTCTTTTTTGTATCGTACACAGAGAGAGAGAGAGAGAATGAGGCTTGCGTGTAGAAGGAAAACATCTTGCACCGATTCTGAGGTAACCACTGCCTAGGGGACCCCCTGCAAGTAGACAAAATATACAACATATTTGCAAAATTTCAACAAGGCGGGCATGTACCATGCTCGTGATGCTATGGCTAGATAAAAAAAATTGATAGATACATATGCTGTCTGTGTCACTATTGTGGTAGTGATGTTGGTGGTTGTTGACAATGACTTCTGACGCCCTCAGGGATGTTTCTTCTTTGAAGATAGGTGGAATGTGGTACCCATATGCGTAATCTTGGTATGGAAGATCACTGCTCAATGTATGCATATGTACTGGCTCAGACCTTCCTGTGTAAGCATTGTTGTCAGAGATTCTTATAAAGGCACGGGTCTTCGACGGATCTTGATTAAAGTGCAATGGTTGTAAGGTACGATACCATCGTGACATGAAAGCTTTTTCTGTAGTCAAATTTCAGGAGGATCGATGACATGTATGGACAATGATGTCTCCCATAGTGCCACTCGAGGATACCCCTGTACATGGGGAGGGGTCATCCAAGGTACCACTTCCTTTTTTGGAAAAGAGGTGTTGATGTCGACAAAAAGGGAGCCTTAATCAAACGATAATGGGTTTAACATAGGCATGTTGGTGAGCGGTGGCTTAAAAAATATGATGGGGATTTAGTGGCCTGAGGTCAAAGTATATTTGAGCAGCTTGGCGATAGTCATAGGTATTTTCTAAAGGGAAAAAATCCCTAGAGTCGGTAGGACATCCAAGGCGGGTATCAACCAGCTATGATTGTCATAATGGTTCGTGTATGGAGGGTATAAAATACTTCGACCAAGAGAGATGGGGGATTGCTGCAATGGGAGGAAAAAAGTGCAATATGAGGGCAAAGAGGCGAAGGGCATTGTTTGTGCTTTTTGTACAAAAAGAATAAAATAATGGGGTTTGGTTTGTACAAAACACAGAGATGGGTACCCCAAAATATAAAAGAGGGTTGCTCACTTGATGGTGTGAGGAAGGTGCTTTTCTAGGGGTAGGGGTCCCATTGGTTGGTCTCATATGTGGGGTTGATGAAGCGAAAGATGTCGCAGATGGATTAATGTTGATGGAGGTATGGTAGGCCAAATGCGGTGCGCAGAGGAGCGCTTTCATTCTGCTTGTACAACCCGGTCGTCCGGGAAGGGGGTTAAGTTGGAATGGTGAACTTGACCTTATGCATGGCATATGGATGGGCATGAGGTGCTTCCCGGACTAAAATGGTATGGCCATGGCGTCACTTTGTGGAGTGATATGTGGTCTACTTGAGATGACGAGCACCATGGAGGGAAGGTTCTACCGACCATCAAGGACATTTATCATATGCAGGGTGAGGTGATGATAAACGTGGTTAGGTATGAGGACCCTAGGTTTTATTTTTGATGGAGAAATGATGTCAGGATATGCAAAGTTTTTGGGACTCTATCATGCTGAGTTTAGAATGATACCTGCTCCGGAACTTTCGGTGGTGATTATTGTGAATGGTTTGCAAGTTCCTCCTACAAAAACAACTACCTCAAGTGAAATAAACTTCTTTTCATCCAATATTATTGAAAAACATGAATTTTGGAAAGAAATATGGGAGGGTGCATACCTGCCAGCGCTGAAAAAATTATTTTTTCAGGAGTGCGAATGTGTGGCATCGCCTATGTTTTTTGAGAGTTGTTACTTGGTTCCTAGTTTTGATTTCAATTGCGGTTGCCCCCAGACTGAGATCATGGGGGGGGGGGGGTGTTGCCGATTACTGCCCCCCATATAGGATTGCCTAGAATATATATTACTACTGCCTAGGTGACCTTAGGTCAAAGACCTGACCAAGCCGTCTGCAGTAATCAATGTGCCTAAATCTCAAGAGGATGAGGCAACCAGGTTTCCTTTTCCCTGGTTGGTGTATGGTGGCTTGGGTGGAGGAGGGACAAATGGTTGTTGATTTGGTGACCTTTGTTCCTCCTGTAGGTACCGGATGGTACGCGGTTCATTTCCAGATGCCTCGATGGAGGGATCCTTTTGATAGGATCGCTCGACCGCACGTAAGGTGTCCCTATATTGCGGGACCTCTGGGAAACGATAGGTGTAGTGCTTGTAGATGCCACATAGGGTGCATGCATGATTGGTACACAGCGGTTTGCCTGTACTTTTGGTGGCAAGTTCCTTTTTATGGGAATGTCGTTTTGAGGTGCCTGCCTCGCAGCCAAGGAGTGGTTTTAACTCGTCCAACTCTGGGCATATGTGAGTAGGGTGTCCTGTGACATCACATATAATGCAAGCTGATGACTTCCCCTGCATGGTGGGGGTCATCACTTTCTTTCCTTTCTTGCCGATTTTCTTTATCGTGGTCACTGGCTTCGCAGTGGGGATTTCCCTTGCGGGGGCGGTTTCGACTGCTACTTGGGATGATTGGGGCTCCTCGGGACCAGGGGGCTGTAACCCAAATGTAGTAACGTTGGTAGTTGGCGTTCCTGGAGGGGGAATGAGATACCACACTGGGAATGCCAACAATAGTTGGGTAGTACCAGTGTTGCCAAGACCTGTTGGGAGGTGAAGCCAGGAGGTGGGTATAGGAAAGGAGTTTGGGAGGAAGCATAGACTATGGAGGCTACAGTAGTTGATGCCTCGGTGTCGTTACTACTTTAGTCTGTGTCCTAACTAACCTCAGTGCTTGATGTGGAAATCATGCATACCGGGGCCGCTGTGGCATTAGGCGATACCATAGGGGTAATAGGAGGATCTCTTAGGAAGGATCTTAGGATGGACGACAGTTTGAACTGGCCAGAGCCATATTCTTGATACCATACAAGACCATCAGTGGCTATGCCTACATAGGGTAGAACCATATATGTATTGGTCAAGTGACACTTTTCAATGTGCGTCAGCTGGTCTACTATAATAATTTGATCCTCATGGGGGAACATCATGATGCGGAAAATGGAGGATGCTATGGCAGACATGGCGTACATGTAACTCCGCCCAAGGAGTATATTGTAATCCAAGTGAGCATCTAAGACTTCGATGTCTATGTGGACCGTTTTGTCAGCTAAGCAGACTGGTATGTTTTGGAAGAGACCGACGGGGGTGGACGACCGATCGTCATATGCCCTAAGTGTGATGACGAAAGGTTTGAGTTCTGGGGCTTCTAACTTCTGCCATACATTCTTTGACATGATGCATGTGGATGCACCCTCATCTATGAAACATCGGTGAATAGTGATATTCTGTATCGATATTGGTATCTGAAAGGCGACCATGGAGGGAAGCCTAGGGGTGGATTTTTCTAAATCGAAAGCCATCATGCACGTGTCGGCAGGGTCGATGGCACCTAAGGCAGAAAGTAGGGATTTTCGCTGCTTTGGGCACAATTGCAGTACCTCCAAAGTGGACATAGCAGCAGGTGACTGGGCTAAATCATCTACGATGCTGTAATTGTGGGTTGCTTTGGAGTAGTTACCTGCTCGCCTATTATGCCCTTTAACCATTTTTGGCAATGATTCTAAAGGAATCTTTGGAATGGTCAAAGGTGCAGTCAGTGTGGACGTACTAGCCCCTGACATATTGGTGTCTGGTGGGGTGTCGTAGCTATGATTCCGGGTTTGAAAAAACATTTCTTCGCCGACCATGTAAATTTCATGGTTGTTTTTCTCAAAATCGTTGGGGTTTTGCTACTGAGTGCTAACCGTTCCTTGATGGGAGAAGGGTTCTTGCATGACTACAGTTGTTTGGGAAGATCCTCTTTGTCCTCGGTTACTCTGAAGCTTTTTAAGCTCAGGGAGTTCGGGACAGTGGTGAGTATAGTGTTGGTACTCAGCACATATCGAACAAGAATGGTTTGTTCATAGAAGTGGCCTTTTGCCTTGCTTTTGAGCATTGCCTGGCTCCTGGTTCCAGTTGAAGTTATCTCTAGGCCGGGGTCGTGGTGGGTGTTGTTGACTACTTCCCCCCTATCCAGGGTTCCCTTTGGGTTTGTTTTTTACCTTTATTTTGACCACATTAGGAGGGTAATTCTCCTGATCATACTCGTGTGGTTGATATTGGGATGGCTACACAAAGTTCACCTATGCATTGTTCTGCGTTGGTGGGTCATGTGCTTGGGACTGAGCATACTGTTGTCCCATATTTGCACCTGGCTGTTTGGGGGGAGTTCTTCCGTCAGTTTTTCTTCCTGCACACTGGGTCCCCCTGGCTGGAGAGTAAGGTCCTCCTTGGTGATACGCTGGCGCCCTATTAGTCAAATTTTGCTGCTTCATATGATGAATTTGAAATCTGGGTTGAGACATGTCCCGGGTAGACCCATGCGTATAACCAGGATTCTAACTGCTGCTGCCTAGGTACCCTTGGGTCATCGACCCAATAATTCTGTCTGCAGAGTTCAACACGCCTGGAAATTCCTGATAAGATTGCAGGCGCGGGGCATTAGGCAAGATATTATATATGTATCCTGATTGTGTATAAATCAGTTCAAGCTACTGGGCTTTACAGATTGCGTCCTCTTTAGATGTGGGGTTACGTTGCGCCACATCCTTTGAAATCTCCGCCATTAGAGTTTTCAAGAATATATATAAAAGGACTCGGTTGTCGAGTTGAGCTTTGCATAAGCTACGACACCGTCTCCACTCGTGGAGATGTTCAGAAATGTGGGTAGAGGGAGATTGTCTAAAATGAATCAATAATTCCATTCCCGAATCATGGTGAATGGGTAACTAAAAATAAGTGAGGAACGTAGTAGCAAGAGCACTAGAGTTTTTGTGTGAAGCAGGGGGTTGCTCGACGTACCATTTCGCGGCCCTTCCCATGAGAGTGCGTTGAAACAACCCTAATCGAATAGTATCGTCAATGATTCTATTTGATGAGCACCATAGGTGAAAGGTCATTATATGATTCCCTGGGTCTTTCGCTTGCTTGCCTTCAAACTTTGGTATGTCTGAAGGGAGCTTCGTGGGCATGGGAGGCCAATTGGGGTCATGCGCGATGGGGTCATTGGTGAGCTTGGTTAAATCCGGTAGATTTAACGTCGGTAAAAAGGGTGACTGAGAGGTTGACGCCATGGCAACGTGTGAAGACACAAAATTCTGGTTAGAATGAGGGGTAGTCTGTGACGTACTTGTTTGTGAATTCAGCTGGCTTCCCATATGGGATGCACTCTTCTACCCCCTAGGGGACAAGGGGGGAGTGATGTGCTGTGTGGTGTTGCGAGACCGACTAGAGTTCCCAACTAAGGTTGCTCCAAGAAAGGAGGAACCAACCACTATGGCAACGTTCTGTCTTTGATGCCTAAATGGAAAAATACCTGGAACCCCTCTTGTTAATGGTGGGAGGTCCAAAAGACACCTGGATCGACGAGGTTCCATTGGAACCGTTTGAGGGTCATCCTAGTTAGGTTTTGGAAAAAAAACTTGAGGGGATTGAGTCTATGATCACGTCAAATTTATGGCCACATACATATAACAAAGCGAAAAATAAATGATTTTTCCTTTAATTTAATCTATGTGATCAATCAAGAAAAAAATGGTTTTGTTTGTTTGCGTGTGATACTAAAAAATCCTAGAATACCTAATAACGTCCTCACACTCTCAAAAGTAACTGGGCCTTGAGAGGATTTCTTGCAAGTGCTAGCACAACGTCCTGAAAGAACTGGCGATGCCCCCAGTCATCCGAAGAGAATCAACCAAGGTAAGGGTAGAGGGTCTGGCGCTTGCCTGCACCGTCACCTATAGGGTAAAAGGCGCCCTAGTTTTTGCCACTAAGAACCACCGTCCCATGTGAGAGTTTGAGTCTTGGGCTTCTTGGTAGTCCGATAACAGTACTGAGTATCAGACGGGTCAGGTATCCCCAACTGATACCGCACGCACTGCGCCTAAGCCTAACCCCCTCTAAATCGGGTCTCTGCCGTGCTTGGGTTTTATTTTCCGTGGGCTGATAGGTGGATTTTAAGCTCCCTAAAAACGCAACTTCTATGTTTCAAATGTGAAGTGTGATCAAGGCAGCTTATTGGATGCCTACCCCCTTAATCCTAACTTAAACTATAATTTCTCTTGTGGCCCCTGTGGGGAGAGTTTAGTGAGTTGGTTTAAGTTATTTTTAGGTGGATTTCTTTTCTTAGTGGGTGAATGTGTGTAAGCGTATGGTGAACAATATCATAATTTCAATATATGGATATCGGTGGTCCGTTACAAATGTCCCCTAGTTAAACTATGTGATGTTGTTCCTTGCTCAAATAAAAAGCATTTGCAGTTAATGGGCCGCTTCCAAAACCTCCTAATTAGTCTATGTGAGTGACTAAAGGGAGATGGAAAATCACAAATATAGAGTGTTCATATGCTTGTCTAGGGTCACCCAATGGCGCAAAGACAACATAGATTACTTACTCCAACTTGCAATTAAATCCTAGTCCCGCAATTTCCTAAATGCAAAAATTGAAATTTAAACTAAAAAATTTCTACACTAGCTTATGCATGTGTGGTCATGAGCCACTTACTTGGACTAGTTAAACTAAGTGTGCATACCAGAATTTGAAAAAAACATAAATTGTTCAGAAATCAATGGTTAATTCACCCCCTACTTAAATTATGTGAATACTTTTTGTAAAAACCAACTTAAATGAAAACTAACTAAATGCCTACAAAAAGCAGCAAAAACCAGTGTTCAGAAGTTGTGGGGTATCAACACAGATGTTGGCAGATACATTAGGGGTTGCCAATCACACTTACAAGCAGAAAAAATATGCAGATAGGGAGAAAAAATCTCTCTTCAAATTGCATGCAAAACCTTTTGATAGGTGCGCCTTCCTGTGCGCAGGTCACTCCTGAACGCGCGCACTGTGCATTTGTGTGTAAAAAAAACGTGCAAAATTCTTGCAAGTAAAAAGAATTAGGAGCTGCCTTCTTCAGTCTTTCACCTTAGTGAGTCTCAGGATTGCAAGATGGGTCAGAGGACTATCAGCTCCACTCCAGCATAGACTAAGGGTCTCCTATAAACAATGGCACAACCACATAAACTTGAAACACATCAGTGGAGTCGCCAATCCTATTGTGGTGGATTCGACACACGGGTGTACGAAATTACACGCATTTAGAGAATGTGGTCTTTTATCTAAACCATAAGTAATAGGCTGTATCTGGGGGGAGCTCAGAAGTATAAGGCTTAAAATGAAGTAATACACTTAAGTATGCTCTGTTGAAAAAGTAAAACTAAAAACATAAGAAGAAGCTAAATAAAGAGTTCCAAAAAATAACAAGGTAAACAACGGCTCGATGGCCTTCTTCTCATTGAATGTTTGGAATGAATAAAAATCTTACCCACTTGCCGAAGGGCCTAGGCAGAGGCTCTAGGACCCGACGCAAGGATTTTTGTCCTTCAAGTTCTGCCTTCTGACGCAGTTCAACTCTCTCTCTTTGCTGCAATGGACTGAAATTGTTGAGTGGTCAACAATTGAGTCCCCTTCTTCAGCTCTTGCTCCTTGGTTCACAGAAATAGCTGGTGTTGCTTGGGAAACTTTGGCCAGCATAACCTTGTACTCACACATTGTTCATCTCTTTGAGGGTTTATATATGTGAGCTTTCAAACCTCCTTCCCTCCCTTGGTACATGGTGGATAGTGACCCAAGGGAGGGGAAATATTCCATTGTGGGCTGAAATATGCTTTTGTGTTCTCACACAAGGCCTAAGGAGGCGTTAGTGTTGTCCTTAGGCGGCTTTCACATAAGGAGAAAGTGTCATTTGCTTTCTTGTGGTCCCGGAAAGGGAATTTTTTCCATTTCCAGGAATGCGCGCTTATCGGGCTCCAATGCGTGCAGAAGGCACTCTTCTCGAAGGAAAAAGTGCGCATTCGGGAATTTATGACTAGTTCAATCTTGAATTGCTCAAAACCTTAGAGATTCTTAATATTTTTGATTCCATAATGTATCCCTATCTTGTAAATCCTTAGGCTCAACATTAATTGATGTCGTTTTCTACTGTACGATTTTCTAGTGTTAACACCAAGTTTGGAGAATTGGGATCTAAAACCTTCCATGGTTAGTTTGAAGTCTTAAATGACATTTTTTTGGGTAAAAATTTCTTGCTTAAGCATCAAACCTAGTGACACTATTCTACACTCAAAGAAGTTTCAAATAGTGTAAGAAATACATAAATCAAAGTTTTAATGCAAAAATCACACCTCCTATAAGTTGGTCTGTTGTAATTAATTTCCATAATTTGAGAGGCCTCGTTATTCATGGAAAAGGTTCTAGATATGTGAAGACTATGATGAATACTAGAGAAGGGTAAAATTTGTAAACCTAGTTGAGATTTGAAGGAATTAAACTTAAGCCCTAGTTTACTATTGTGTTGTGTTATAACCGAGCCACCAAGAGGAAAAGGGGCTCTATTCATTTCAATTATATTTTGTTCCAAAGCAGAGTAAAATAGCATGGAAGTGAGAGTGAGAGAATAACATAGGTGGTTTTTGTTTTTTAGTAGCCCAAATTCCACATATCTGAGGTTACTCCATAGAGAGTTCCTTCTCCTTTGTACTTGCATTATTTCCATTCGAGAAAAAAGAGATCAAAGTAGCCTTACCCTTACAGTTGGGTTTTCTCTTGAAAGGGTCTCTCAAAGAATATATTAGTGTTCATTGTGGTTGGTGTGTTTTTATTTTTCATTTTTAAGTATTTCTCACAACTTAACTATTTCATACATAAACAAAAAAATCAATAATGATTGATCTATAATCTAAAGGAATTAACCGTTCATAATATATATTTCTATTTACTTCAATAGATCTATTGTGACAAATTTTCCAATGGAATATTTATGATATTTACAAATCATATTGGTATTAGAGTAGGTTCTTTGGGATATTTTGAGGGATGTTGTAGGGAATCCAAGAAACGATTTGAATAGGAATCCATAAAACCATAGCCATGGAAAATGAATATGTTTATAATAATCCTTGAGATCCAGCAAAGGAGAGTTTCTCAAGGCTTGAAGCAGAGGTCACGGATATCAACCTCAATATGAAACTTCTTATTATTGAGAAACCAAGTGAAGTAGGATATAGGTTATATTTATCTGTCTTGATAATTACTTGTGAATGATTAATGTCTTCTTATTAATTCTTAAGTGTTTTTCATTGAGAAATTCTATAAATTTTCAAAACATAAAAATCATAGAGAGACAAGAGATACCAGAAAATTGGCTCCAAGCTAGGGAAAAACCTCACAAGGGGGAAAACCCAACGATCATTCTATTATAGAATCATATAAAAATGAGATATCCAAGACCCAAGATGAAAATTGCCACCAAAATATTAATCCTATCCCTCCTCCAAGTCACCTCCAAGCATCAATGTCAACACACGTCAAAACGGGTCTAAGTATGATCTTCTTCCTGAAATTTTAGTCCTCTTTTGGTCAACGTCCTGAAATTTTGGGATTGTACTACGAGGCCAAAAATGTATTTGTAGTTTCCATAGAAACTCATCCCCATTTTCAGAAATTATCCTCCCAATATGTTAGATATTTTCTTCTTCAATTTGTCTCCATTTATTATTTTCTCGTTTAGAAAATTACTCCTTGATTTATGCTTGATTGATT
Organism: Pinus albicaulis; assembly: GCA_034641835.2. Classification (NCBI taxonomy): domain Eukaryota; kingdom Viridiplantae; phylum Streptophyta; class Pinopsida; order Pinales; family Pinaceae; genus Pinus; species Pinus albicaulis. Next base: position 1,490,458,524 of record CM076582.1, on the reverse strand, counting down.
TGCCAATAGGTTGAATTGTCCTCTCTCTCTCTCTCTCTCTCTCTCTATATATATATATATATAAATATATATATATATATAGAGAGAGAGAGAGAGAGAGAGAGAGAAATATATTTCTAGGAGGTCGAGTAGGTGGCCCTTGGAGGCCCAAGCTGACTTGTTTCCAAGGAGGACCTACTTGGAAGATTTTGGTGGACTTTGACTCAATACAAAATTATTTTTATTTTCTTACAAGAATTCCAAATGGGACTTGACTCAAATACAATTTTATTTTTGACTCTTTGACTCTATAAGCATGAAGACCATGCTTTTACCAATAATAATAATAATAATAATAATAAATAATATAAATATGTCAATGATATAAATTACACTTTATTACGTTATGAAGAATGACACTAGTTACATTTTCAACACTTATGATGGCTCTAATAAATGAGTTTAAAATCATAGAAGATGAAGGTTTCAATTCAGACATAAAATCAGATGGAAAATTTTGGGATTAGGAAGAACCAAAGAAGAACTCTAAGAAAGAACCCAAAAATTAGTAGCAAAATTCAATCACCATGAAACATTAAAAATACCTCTTCAATATGGAAGCAATGGTGGACATCAAGCTATATCAAGGTGATATTTATGATTTGAAATAAAATCACTGGTTATAGTAGTTAGAGGTTTACTTTAGTGTTCACCATATAGATGAGGAACATAAAATTTCATTTTATCATTTGAAATAAAAGGGCCATGACCCCACTTAGTGGGAAAGCCACACAAAAAACCTTAGGTTGGAGGGATATCCTCTAGTAACTAGGTGGGATGATTTCAAAACTCTCATAAAGTCCCAATTCTACCATATCATTTATGTAGAGGAACAATGGATCCAATGGAATTACTTCATGTAGATATAAGGGAAATGTGTACAAGGTACACCACAAAATTTAGAGCTTTGGAAAGCTCTCACCAAGTCTTATAATGGGTATCCCTTTGTTTTTGGTAATTTGACACTTCAACAGGAAGCCATTTTTTCCATGAGGTTTCACTTTATCGCCACTTAAAATCAAATTTCTTCATATGAGGCACCTGTACTATGGTACCAATTTACCTTTGCACTTGTTGAATCATGTGTCGCTTTTCGTAATGAGTAACCATTATTTATTCATGTTTTTATGGTCCCCTCTGGGCTTCCCACATGTGGCATAATCATCAAGTCACCCTTGTTCAGAGCATCCAAGATGGGTCACCCTCGCATTCATGGAGTATATTCTAAGTCCCATTGCGTCTAGTTGTAGTATTTCATCCATATTTGCACCACATTCATCCTATTTTTCTCATATTTGGCCTCTAGTTATACTAATCCATCTCCGAAAAGCCTCCATATGAGTAATTGACCATCTCCTCTGGAATCGAGTTAGTCACTACTAGTTCAACCATGCATCTTATGCTCCGAAAAGGGAGGTTGTCAGTTTGTCACTCATCTTATTTCCCTTCATCGTCATTGTTAGCCACCTATAATATTTGTTATAGCAAAAGGTGGCTAAGACTTTTTGAGCCTTCAAGGAACAAATTTCATTGCTAAAAATTGTTGGCTCTTGAAGACTCTTGAAGGCCTCATGCCTTTCCTCTGTCCAAAAATTCACTGCTGTTTCCCTTCAGAACTCAGAAATACTGCTGATTTCCAAGCCAAAATACTACTGCAAGCACCATTTCCCTTTTCTCCTTCTTTCAAAACTAACTTTCATATGCTCCCTTTTCTCCATTAAACTCCTCTATTTTCATGATCCCTTTTCTCCCTTTCGTGAAAATCCTCTTTTCATGGTTTAAAACTCTTTTTAAAACTATATCGGAACCCTCAATTTCCTTTGAAAACCATTAAAAACCATAAAAACCCCACATTTTAGACATATATGGGTCCTAGCCCTTTTCCCTTTGACCCTTAGTCATATAGTTCTCCATGCGCCCAAAGGCCTCGCAGACGCGCGCCTAAGCCATATTATATATATTCCTCCCCCCTGAAAATATTAAAACCTTGTGTTAATTTCAACTTTGGGTTTTTAATTATTTTCTAAAGTTTTCTGCCGGTTCAAACCCCAGTCAATATCCACCGTCGATCTGATCTACAGATCGACGATGTGGAGTCCGTCTCGCCGGTGGTCCCCGCCATCCACTAACCCATTCCAAAAACCGCGTGGTATTCATTGCACCGCCTTTGGGCAACAACGGTTTTTTCCCGATCAGCAGCGATTCCATACGCTGGCTGACACGTGTCTCGGACACTGTTCATAAAACCGCCGTCCATCGCGCGTTAACGTTCGGGCATGGACATGACGCGATATTGATGCGTGCTGTCCGATCTGAGGCCGCCCATCCGACGGCTATCGCTCACCAAAGATGCCCGAAAGTTAACCAGGCTATGGCACGACATTCAATAAATCTCCGCCGTCGATCTGATCTGAAAATCGACGGTCCATATTTCATCACCCTGTTTTGATCGCCCAGGCAACGTTTTCCACTTTGACTTTCCATTTTCTGCTCCTGACTGTCGATCTTTGCGCGATCGACAGCTCTGATTTAAACGTTTCTTTCGCCTTCCCTTTGATTCCTCTAATCAATCTCGACCGTTGGATGATGCCATCCAACGGCCATGCTTCCTCCACATGCCTCCGCAACAATAAACCTATATATGCAGGATTTTCTAATAGTTTTTGTATTATGCAGGGTTTCTATGGTTTTTCGCCATAACTTAGGAAATTTCAAAGGCGGAGGGTGACGATCCTCCCGCCCCCAATTCAGCAAAGAAAATCCTTCGTAGGATCAATATTCACGCTTCATCAGTGTTTCTTCAGGCATTGATGCCATATCGCCCCTACGCAACCCTGTACAGCAGAAAAAACATGAATCAAGCACAATGAAAGAGTATCAGTGTAGAAAACCAGAAATATGCCAAAATAAAAGATTGAAGACAACTATTGTGGGGATTACGTGTAAAGATGGTTTATCAAAAGTCTAATCCCCAATTAAAACACATTTTAAAGAAAATCTGAAGTGTTTTATCGACAGGAAAACCTCCACCACCACAATTGAGGCAAATTGATCCCTCTAGCTACCACGATGCCACCTATGCCTCAAAGTATTCAATCAGAGGCCAAATTTATTGATCAGGATCAGATATTTGTCTCAAAACGCAGCCAAAGAGGAAACTCTGCAAAGGAAATTAATGACAAACATCCACAGAGTTACTTCGACGCCACACAAAGCCTTAAAGGTCAAAAAAATCTCCCACCAAGCTTAATCTTTATGTAAAAACATTTAATACAGAGGACACCTATGTAAGTTTCTTCATCGAGCCCCCAAAGGCCAAGAAACCATTAAATCTATATTAATTGTAATTGAGATATTTTATCAGATCTCACCTCCTCATTCTTCTATATATACTACTGCAGAAGATGAGTGAGCGATTGGTTGCAGAACTTTGATATACACTTGAGCTTAAAATTCTGATTGTAAATAGTGTTCACTGGCCCTTGGAGCTCTGTTTGTGATAGATAGGATAGGCTGAGATGTGTAGATAGTTGCTAAACTAAAGCACTGGACTTAAAGCTATAACTGGTTTGGAGCATCAATACAAGCTGATTTATGGGATCCTGGTCTATGTTGACGGTGATGTTTTTCTTATTTTAACTTGTCATTTTGTTTCTGTTTTCACTGTGTTCCATTTTCTCTTATAAAGAACAGTATGCATAGAGTTAGGACCTACTGTACATCAGTAACCTTCTCTGACTGAAAATCTTTATCTAAATGTTTTCATCTAAACTGTGTTATTTAGGAATGATTTAATTCTGTTCAAGCATAGGAATGTTGGCGTTCCCTTGTATTATTGTCTTAGCTGAATGATTATTTTTAAATTTTATTTTCAGTATTAGTTAAGTAGAGATGAACTATGGAAGATATGGTGTGTCCTGGTCCTAGTTTTATCCCCAAAGGCTGTCTGAATATTTCCCTTGGAATGTATTAAAAGATGGCTAGTTTAAAAGTACTTACCAAATCTTAGACGATTTTGTGTTATGTTTGTGTTTGTCTTGAAAGTAACCAAGTAAAGCAGAGCTAGGAGAGGATTTGTGGTGAGCCCGGACTGCTAGTTTCTTCTCCAAAAGTTGCCTTCAAGTTTCCCTTTGTTTTAAAAGTGTTTTCTATTGAAAGTGTATCAAAGGCTGGCTAGTTTGAAAGTACTTACCAGATCCTAGTTTACTTTTATGTTTTTCTTGAGTCTATTTCAAAAGTAGGATAGTTTAAAAGCACTTACCTAATCTTGGGCTGCTCTTTGTTCTGCATCTGTTAATTTCTCCTTCTTATTGTATCATTTCATTCCATAAATAAAACTTCAAAGAGATCCTTAGACATAGATAACTTGCCCCATGGACCACTTTTGCCTCTTGCTGTTCCAATTAAACCCTATTATGACTCCATAGCCTAATGGACTAAAACTTGCAATTATCTATCTTTTTGGTTGAAGCTTACTCTCATTGCTTGCAACTTCTCACCTTTGAAACTCTTTGCATTTAGGACTTTCCACCTCAAACAGTATTCATGCTCAACCATCCAAAAAACAAAACAAACCCTTGGCCTTCATAACTAGCCTAATATCATTACCCCAAACTTCAAATACAAATCCATCTTTTCACTTATTGGAGAGATCCCTCTCCAGATTTAGGAGGTCTAGATCCTAGAATCCCAAAGTTGGTTGAAATAATGTTGCTTCTGCAATTTTAGTCTCACCAATCTGCTAAAATTACAGATTCCTAACATTTCTAGCGACTCCGCTGGGGAAATTTTTGAGTTCATAGTTGCTTGGAAAGATTTTATAGACTCTTTAGTTGTCCATACAACCACATAAACTCAGAAAAACCCAAAAAAATATTTCAGATTGGTATTAAATAAACATGGTGGTGGACCATAAAAATGTTTACCTCCTTAGGAGTTAAACATCTTCCACCTGGCGACTCCACACTCTGAAACTCCCAGAAGACCAAATGACTCCACTGCTAGAAGACCCTGAACTCATTGAATAGACACATTGACCTCTTTCTTGATTTACAAACATGATTCCAAGAATACAACGAAGATATGCCCCAATGAGTAGAGATCATATCCCTGGGTTTCCACATAAGATGCCCCAGGTGAATTGGGATGACAACCTTCCTGTTTTTCAAGGTGAAAAGTTTGATGACCCTCTATTACATCTCATCAAATTTCATATACATGTATGGAGGTTGAAAGTTGAATGGCATGAAGACTGCCTAATGAAAATTTTCATGTTAACATTAGAAGGAAAATCTAGGGATTGGTATGAATACTTGAGATCTAGTAGTTTGTTTTCTTTAAGAGACCTTGAATATGTGTTCTATGAGAACTATAAAGAAAACACTACATCATTATCATTGGGTGCAATATATTATGATCCATCACAAAACATCACCCAACACATTCTAGATAATGAGGAAGCTTTGGAAGAGATGCATCCTAAAGATCTTTTAACAGCCATTCATGAGTTTAATCTCCTATTGAAAAATTTTAAGAACATAGATGAATTAGTTGAGGAAGAGATGATCCAAGAAATAAAGAACATCCCTCAAGATATCCCTGAAAACTCAAAAATTGATTCATCATCCCTTATAGCTGAGGTTCACGAAGACATCCAGCCTCAAAATCAGTCTTCACAAGAGACAGAGAACTGATGTACTTCTGTTCAAAAGAGCATGGAAACATCTTCCCCTTTGACAGAGAAGGAAATAGATCATACTATTTATAAACAGTCAGTCTCTGAAATTTTTTGCAAAACAAACACTCTTGCCCATTCACATAGAGAACTTTGTTGTACAGATTTAGAAAGTTATTTTGTAGATCAGAATGAAGAAGGACCTACTGATATCCCAATATGTTTGACTGACGAAAATGTTTATTCTAATAAATTTTCAAATTTCAATCAGTCTTATGATGATGATGATTTCCAAGTAGAAACTAATCATGCAGGGCAACCAGCATTTGATTGGTCCGGTGTTATGAGTTTCACCATCATCAGCTTGAAAGCCGCGATCATCCTTTTCGATCCATCATAAAAAGCTTTCACTTTATTGGGAATCAGTAGCCTCTCCACTCAGAAGGTGAAGAGAAGAGTAATGAAGAAATTTTTGAGCAAGAGGAAACCATTGAATACACCCCCACTCAAGAATATAATAATCTCTTCATAGAGTTTAGCCCACTGAATCCAAGCATACTAGGGCTACAAGAGGAAAAAACTGCCAAATATGATGATTCCTCTAGTTCAGATGATGATGAAGAAGAGGGAGAGAAAAAAATACAAGACTATCCTGCTGTGGATATACCATCTTCCCAAGAAGACACTTCTCCTATCATTGATATCAATCTGCCATTCAAAGAACCTGAATTTATATTAGAAGCAAGCATATGTTTAGAGAAATAAAATATTTCACTGTTTACTATTGTGCAGGTTAAAGATGACGATACTTCCAAGCTACATACTGAAGAGATAGTCCTCAAAGCTGATGTCTTGGAAGTAGATAATCTACCAATTGTGGAGGGCCAAAAAGAAGAGAATATTCATCTTTTCTTTGTTGATCCTATGGAAGAGTGTGTGGAATTCCCAACTGGCTCAAATTATCAAGCAGTGATCCTTTGCAAGAGCCAGAGACATGAAAAGCTGTCACCTTCTATGATAGCCTTGATATTGAAGGTTAATCTTCAATATGTTCTATGGATACCTCTGACAAGCAGCCAGAGTTTCTACTTCTTCTTGACATTACTCAACTGGCTGCATTGGCATTTTTGTATCATATGAATATGTAAATATTCCAAGTTAGAGTAGGTTAGATAGGAATGTCAATAAAGCTCAGTTCTGAGCATATATTTAGTTGTTGTTTTCTGCTTTGAAGAAAAATAAAAAATTCAAAAATACAAAAACAAAGAAAAGAAAGAAAAGAGGGCAGATTGTCAAAACAAGAAAGGTATAGCCCCATACCAAAAAGAGAAACAAATCTGAAAGTGTTCAAGCTTAAATTCCACTCCTAAAGAACACACTTCTAGTTAGTCAAACAACCTAATCTTGACTAATTAGCTTTAAATTTTCTGCTGATAGGATAGTGAATTCGATTTTCCAAACTGTTTAATCTTGGCTTATCAGTAGATAGTTTAGGATATAAATTAAAGGTTCAAACATGTTCAAAATCTGAACCTAAGTTTCCAAAGAGAGATGACTCAAATATATTTTATTTTCTGAGTAAAAAAAGATGTAAATCTGGTTCAAATCAACTCAAAAGCTGAACCATAGAACAAAGAAAAACAACTCAAACAAATTCAAAACAACGCTGTAAAAAGAGAAGGCAGTACTTTGGACTTTCAGATCTTAAGCCTTCCATTTTGATTTAATTTTTTGTAAAATAAATGTCTATGTGCAGCTTGCTTTTATGCCATCGATCACAACAAGTCAAACAGCTTAATCTTGACTTGACTGTTTTTAAATTTATGTTTTAGAATTTAGAGAATAAAAATCTGTTGGACAGTTTAATCCCAACAGATGGTAGAATAGGTAGAGAAGCATCTGAATTCAACTGTTTAATCTGAGTTCAGGGAGAAATAAGGAGTAGAAGTAGATTAGATTTCCTGCTTTCAAAAGAATAAAATGTTGTGAAAAGAGTTTTCCAATCCAAGTGCACTCTAATGAAGAAAAAATGTTAGATCAGTAGGATTGGGTAGGTAGAAAGTTTGTATTAATGAAGATCCATTGTTTTTATGGCTGCTAATATGTTTTCAGAGCACATCATCCACAGAAAGAAAGGCAACCCAATGGATCAGGCACAGGTCAGCCTCCCAGAGAACACAATGGATCAAGCGCAGGTCAGCCTCCCAGAGAATGCAAGTCTGAAGTTCTTGATGCCTTCAAGAAGGCATCATCCCCAAGTGGAGCCATTGTTAGCCACCTATAATATTTGTTATAGCAAAAGGTGGCTAAGGATTTTTGAGCCTTCAAGGAACAAATTTCATTGCTAAAAATTGTTGGCTCTTGAAGACTCTTGAAGGCCTCATGCCTTTCCTCTGTCCAAAACTTCACTGCTGTTTCCCTTCAGAACTCAAAAATCCTGTTGATTTCCAAGCTAGAATACTGCTGCAAGCACCATTTCCCTTTTCCCCTTCTTCCAAAACTAACTTTCATCTGCTCCCTTTTCTCCATAAAACTCCTCTATTTTCAAGATCCCTTTTCTCCCTTTCGTGAAAATCCTCTTTTCATGGTTTAAAACTCTTTTTTAAACTATATCAGAACCCTCAATTTCCTTTGAAAACCATTAAAAACCATAAAAACCCCACATTTTGGACATATATGGGTCCTAGCCCTTTTCCCTTTGACCCTCAGTCATATAGTTCTCCACGTGCCCAAAGGCCCCGCAGACGGGCGCCTAAGCCATATTATATATATTCCGCCCCCCGAAAATATTAAAACTTTGTGTTATTTTAAACTTTGGGTTTTTAATTATTTTCTAAAGTTTTCCACCGGTTCAAACCCCAGTCAATCTCCACCTGTTACACCATTTTTTGGTCATCTAACCTATTATCATTAGATGGACCCAAGTACACCATGTAAGACAAATTTTACCCTAAGTAAAATTGCTTTCACTATGTAAAATAACTTAATAAACCACATTTATTAGGTTGTTTATGGTCTAAACAGGAAACCCCAAAAGGAAATATTAAACAAACCTATATTTGTTTGATTTTCCTCATGGAATAATTAATTAAACCATAATTTAATTATTATTCCTAATCATGTTTAACCAAAAACAAAGAAATTAATTAGATAAACCTTTATTTATCTTATTATTTTCTAGGAATAATTATTTAAATCTTATTTAGATAATATTCCTTGTTAAATATGACCAAATCACCCACAAATAATTAAATAAATCATTATTTATTTAATTATCCTTCAACCACTTCCTTAAAAAGATAAATAAATCATTTGTTTATTTATTATTAACAAATAAAGGGATTTGACCCAAGTCAATTACTTTTTCCCTCCAACAACTATAATAAAATATTCCATAAAAGGTGGATCTAGATTTGGTTAACATTATTTTAATCATGCACCAAGATCTAGAATGACCCAATATTTTGTTATAAATAGGAGGGTTTTTCCTACCATTCTTCACCTTTTGTTGCCTATTAGATCACTCTGGATCTATACACTTGGTCACATTTTTCCATTATTTGCTGTGTGAGCTCCCTTTGAGCTCTATTCTTTGCATTGGGTTTTCTGCACCAACAAGAGAGAGAGATCTTAGATCTGAAGTGCTGAGGACTTCCAAGAACCCATCCCATTGAGGAGAATTGGATACGCCTTATTGTTTTCCTCCCAGGTGCCCTTAATATAAAAATTCTTTCAAAAATTGTTCTTGTCTTGTCTATTGGTATATGGAGCAAACCCTTATTTTTACTGCTTAATGTCTTTCCATGCATAGATCTGGTTTTTTGCAGCTCTTTTCTTGATCAACTAACCGCAGATCTGAAGATATTGGTAGCCACTTTTTTTGTTAGGGCTATTAGTTATGCATAGCTAAAGTGGTCCTTTTTCGTACACTTCGACAAAGGATTCATACTAACAAATGGCGACTCCACACGGGTTTTCAATTACGACCACTGTCGTTTTTCATATTCCTGCATATCCAGCTACTTCAAATCCTAGGGTTTCTCTTCAGATTTTTATTTTTCCTATTTTTATGGTGCCTTTCACCTTTAAAACTCTCTAAAACCCTCAAAACATTAAAATTTTTAACTTCCGTGTGTTTCTGGCCCTATTGCGCAGGTAACAGACATCAGCCGCAACTCAAACGACAACTTTTTCGGAAATCTGCCGCCGGGACACCCGGAGCTTCAGGTTGCACTTTCCAGCCCAGAAACTGCAACCTGGACTCCAAGTCGCACTTTTTTGCCCATTAACTGCGACCTAGGTAGCGGAAAACAGCCCAAAAACTGCTACCTGAGCGAAAAACAGGTCAAAAACTGCGACCTGGACTTTTTTCTGGAATTTTTCTGAAATTTTTCTGGGTTTTGTCTGAACCTCTGTCAGGGTTGTATGACCTCCGTCTCTGCCCGTTTAGACCTATTCTTGCTCTATTTTACTGAACTAAGTGGGAATCTAGCCCCCTAGGGCCTCAGCATCTCCACTTTGTGGAAGAGTTTTAGTCAGAAGTGTCTAAATTTTCGCAGTTTTCAGCCATTTCTTTTTCAGATCTGATCCCTCCTTTTCAGATCCCTTTAAATCAGCTCCTCTCCCTTTCAAATCACCTCCTGAAGTTTTGTTTGGATCTACCTTTAGGGCCTCCTCCTTGTCCCTTCTGCTTTTTGCTGATTTCCTCCTTTTTTACAGCCCTTGCCTCTACCTCTTGGCTGTGTTCTGCACCTCTTTTCAGCAGTTTTCCCTTTTAGATCCTTGTCCTTCCCGACCTTAGATCTATTGGCCACTTTTTGTGTGTTTTGAATATATTTTTCCCTCTTTTAGATTAGTTTTGAGAGACCCGCCTTTTTGGGTTGAATTGATGCAATAGTTGCTGTTAATTTTCTGTTATTTCAGCATTATATATTGTTCTCTGCAGATTCATTTTCAGTTACGCAGCACACTTTTTCTCTTGCTCTCAAAACGAAAAGGGTTTAAAAATTAAAATTAACGCATGCCACACACTCACCCTAAGCGAAGAAGAGCCTGGTTTACACCGCCAGGCAAAGACCTTAAAATCAATTGACACTGCACCTATATGCCCTTGTTTCGACATTGTAATCACTTGATTCTGCAACTCCTTGCCCTTGTGATCGTTCTTCTTCCCCTTGTGCCGTGTTTGTGTTGTCATCATTGCGCCCCCAAGGTGCACTTCTCGGAGACTTCTTGGCCTTCACCCTCAGTTTTCGGTCGATCGACCTGCTCCGTCCCGCCGTCGTCGAGCCAGTCCTCCTTCGAGTCTGCACTCCGACTCCTCTTCTGATTCCTTCAGTTCTCCTTTTGTTTCTGGTTCTCCCCCTATCACCTTCACTATGTCTGGTCCAGGGCCTAACACTAGCGGAGCCCCCGGCCCTAATGCCGGAACTACTACTAGCGGAACTGCCATAGGAACTACCTCAGCTGCGCCCTTGCTCCCCTTCATGGCAGGCCTCAGCCTCCCCGATTTGGACCGGTTGACAAATGACCCTATACACCATGACGCTAGTTGGCCTACTATGCCGACAAAGCTCCCTTCTGACATCCCAAAGTTTGAAGGCCTTGCTGGAGAAGATCCTTCAAATCATGTTCGATCTTTCCACATGTGGTGTTCATCTACCTCCATTACCGATGACTCTATCCGTCTTCGGTTGTTCCAATGAACGCCTACAGGCGCAGCTTCTAAGTGGTATGTTGATTAGCCCACTTCTTCTCATACCACCTTTGCGACTCTTTCCCGGGATTTTTTATCTTACTTCCAGCTTCCCCTTCATTATGACACTGGTATCGAACTTTTGACTTCTTTCTGTCAATCATCTGCGACCCACCTATCCGATCATGTCCAAGAATGGCAGAGACGAAAGAGCCTATGTCAATCCCCTACTTTCGAAGACCGTGTCTACATGGACTGGTTCCTTAGATCTCTATTGCCTCCTATCGGGAAAGATGTCGCATCGCATTTCCCCCAAACCGAAGAAGCCGCCCTCCAACTGGCATTAAAATATGACTTGATCTACGCTCAGACGGGTTATGTTTATACCGTTCTACCTGATCTCCCCTGAACCGGTGGTGTCAACGCACTGGGGGCACCTCATGCCGCCGACGGTATCGTTGGAGCTCTCTCTCACCCATATGCCCAACCTCCCATGGGTTATGGTTTTCCTGGGGGAGGGGGCAGCACCTCCCGCACTTGTTCCCCTCCCGGTAGCACGTATCTAGGATACAGAATGCCTTAGCCTTTTGCCCAACCTCCTACTCACCATACTATTACCCAACCCCCTTATTATTTGTATCTGCAGTTTGGTACTCCATCTCCTCCAGCATCAGCACCTCCGCCTCCCTTGCCTTCTCAACCCCTGCAACAGCAGTCATCGCCCCCTCAAGCGCAGGTGGATGCACAGCAGGGATTCGTGGCTACCCAACCACTTGATGGACAGGTGGCCACTCAACCTTCCCCTTCTGGTCCCTCCAATTACCAGATCCTCATGATGAACTCTGATCCACCTCCAACCGTCAACCTTAACCTTCAAACTCAGTCTCGCCAGTACCCTACACCTTCCGCTCAGTCTGCCCCCGAGTCCCCTTCTTCAGGTTCTATAGAGCCTCTTTCGACATCCAATGGTCCCTTGCATATCCCTTAGCCCAAAGTTGAGGTTCATACCAAGATTCCTAAGGAACCATTACGCCGAAATGCTGCTTCTGGTGAAGCTGCTCATTCGTATAGCATAGTAGATGATTTGGCGCAGTCTCCTGCTGCCATTTCCACATTGGAACTCCTCCAGTTGTGCCCTTCCCAAAAGAAGGCTCTACTATCTGCCATGGGTGCTGTAGATCTTGCTGATGACCAAATGATTGTTTTCGATGCCCATCAATCAGAACATCCCCCTCTTCCTGCTTCCGTCACCTTCCAAATCCCAGTCAAAATCGGGAATGCTAACGTTTCCCAGTGTATAATTGATGAGGGGGCATCCACCTGTGTGATGTATGCTTCGGTTTGGAATCAACTCGGATCTCCTGAGTTGGCCCCTTCCACGATCACCCTTCAAGCGTGGGATGGCCACGCCTCCCAGCCCATTGGCCTCTTCCGTAATTGTCCTATCACTCTTGCGGGCAAGACTGTTTGCGTTGACGTCGAAGTCATCAATGCCCCTCTAGATTACAACATTCTCTTGGGGTGGAGCTACACCTATGCTATGTCTGCTGTCCCATCTGCGGTTTTCCACAAGATGTCTTTCCCTCATAATGGAAAGATAGTCACCATCGACCAGTTGACATATCATGAGAAAAAATCTCAGACCTTACCTGAGACGACCATCTCTTCTGTAGCCAACAAGCCAACCGTAGATTCCTTGACCAGTGTCTCTCCTGGCGTCTACAAAGACTCCTCTTTGCTTGGAACCTTCCCTGGTCTTCCTCCTCCTCCTATCTCTGACCCCAGCTCATCGAATGTTTGCATGATGCAATCATTTCAGGCTGCTCTCAAGCAACCTGCTTCGGCTAGTCAGCAACCACGCTCTCCGCAACTTGCTCCTAGCCCTTCACCTGCAGCTGGTAGTCATGAGCCTCTTTATCCTCCAGGCACGGTTCATCCAAGCCTTAGCCATTTAGGAGCCATCCCACCTGGCCATTCCCCCTCTAGTCAGATACCGTTCCTAGCTCCCCCACCAGGAGTGTTCACGGTACCTGTCATGGCCACCCTCTCTCTTCCTAACCTGACCCTTGGGATTCCCGTCTGGTACCTTGATCCTCCAGTCCCCACCTTGCCTGGTCAACCCAAACCTTATATTGCTTTGACCCTGGTTCAACCGGTCCCCATGACTTCTCCCGCTGCAACAGTGCCTCAGTCACCTCAACAGGAACCACCTCTTGTTGCGACCGCTTCGGGTAAGAAGGGCAAAGCTCGCAAGGGGGCATCAAAGGACAAGGCTGCACCGATAAACCCTGCCCCTCCTCAGCCTCCAAAGCATACCATCCAGTGTGCTTTGTGTGATTTTTTCGGTCACGCCACCCATACTTGTCCTGAATTGCTTCATCTCACGCCCATGGTTAGTGTCGTGTTCCCTGAGTCCACGGTCCCGGGAGCCTCTATTCCTTCCGCGACCGCGACCAAGAACCCCATGACCATTCACACAAACCACCCCTGTGCTTTGTGTGATCTCCATGGCCATTACACCCACCTTTTTCCTCGCCTCGTGGACTTCCGCACCTCTCTAGCCGCAGTCTGCCAATTCGAGGCCACGCGCAATGAGTCCACCTCTCCCCTATTTGCGCATTTTTCTTCGGCAAAACTACACGACATGACTGCTCCCATTGACATTCCCCCTCCTAATGTCAAGATGACGGATCCTTCGTCCACCATTTTCTACCTATCATCATCCATGAGACCCTTGGGGAACATTCCATCTGAATCCTCCCCTGTTGTTTCGCTTGACCTTCCTTCAACGACCACCTTGGGCTCAACATCGGTAGATCCTTTATCTACTTACTCTTCTGTCGCCCCTTGTGACGATGTGCATGTGAACCTCTCTTCTCATGATGATGATTTAGGTAGCTTCGCCACGTTAGGTGGTCTTTCTTCCACCAGTCACGATGATGACATTATGGAAAAAATCCCCACCCCTGACTTTCTCTATTCCCCCTTACATCGAACCCATGCGTTTACGCCACATACACCTTGTGGCCATTACATTGAAACCCAATGTTTGGGTAAGGGGGCACCCACATTCGAGAGACAAAGAGAAGCAATTCTCCACAACTCTCCTAGTATATCTGGTCGTGCCGACTTTAGTACCATTATTCTTCCACATTTAGAAGAACCTCTAGAGTCCCATATCACTTCAGATCACTCTAAGGATGATACCCCTTATCATTCCTTCATCTTACATCAGCAACTCCATATCTTAGACATTGTTGTTGACCAACCTATGGGTTTTATAGGCGAGCATCAATTCATTATCTCCAAATCCTCTCTTTGGGATAGTGACACCAGGTATGCCAACCCGCCAACTTAAAGTCCATTTGCTTCATATATGCAGTACTAAAAGAGATTGGTAATCCTCCATTTCCTTTCTCAAACTGCATAACCATAACGAAAAAAATGGCACACCACATCATTAAACTGTGTTTAGATTCCCCTTTTTCTAAATACATTTTGGCATGACCACACCATGCTTGGGGGCACCTATGCCCCTCAACCATAACCCTCCTCAAAATCGAATTTCTTCACTTGCAACACTCATACTAGGGGCACCATTTGGCCTCCATACTTATCCATGCTCGTGTTGATGTTTGTCGTGAGTTACCACCTTGTACTCATGTTTTCATGGTCCCCCATTGGACCTTTACTGTGTGGCAGCACCATCGAGTCGCCCTTGTTTATAGCATCCAAGTCGAGTCATCATCGCATTCATGGAGTCTATCCCGAGTCCCTTTGTACCCCGCTATATTCCTCCATCCCCCATTGCTTGGTTTCTCTCTTGTGTCACACATTATGGCCTTCAGTCCCACTGTCCCTTATCCCTGATGATATTATGTTAGTCGCTGCCATGTCATTCATACCCTTTATGCTCTAGCAAGGGAAGTCGTCCATTCGCTACTCAGTCCCCTCCATTCCACCATCATCATTGGTATTAGTCTGTCTGTCGCTCTACTATTTTCTCTCATGCCTTAGTTGAGGATATCTCATTGCCTCACCTATGGTGGAACTCCTTCTATCGACATCAGCTTCTTCATTCCAGAAGACAGGTCTAGAGGGCGGTGTACCTTGGTTCCATCTTCCACTCTTGTTCGGTGCCTCGGATCAGGCGAAGGGATCTCTCATTTCCCTTTGACTTGATTGTTTCTCTACTCCATCTCCTTTCAACATGATCGAGATCCGTATACTTGATGGTTCAGTGATGCAGCAGCAGCTCTTGGTGATTCCCGGGTGTGTGTGAGATGTCTTAGCCCTCATGAGGGGGTGGCCCTGCAGGTAGCCCCCCACATGCCCGGATGACCTCTTCATTGTAGCCCTTGATGTAGCTCCATATATTTGATGATGTCGGCCTTAGCCGCTTGCAGCGCCTCTTTGATTTGCATGTATCAGTCAGATTTTGCGAGCCCTTCCCCATTTACAGGGGGCATTTGGGTTGTATTTGTATCTCATGTACTAAGATATTATTGTATAAGTCCTGGCTGTTATCCCAGGCACAGCATGTATGTGGGATTCTCCATTGTATTTTTATCTGGCTCATGATTATGCCGGCTGTACTTTATGGTTCGGTCCCTTGTTTACTGGACACACTATTCTTTTGTACTTTGTCTCGGCGGGCATAGGTATGCCTCCCCTGCCGCCTTTAGCACAGGTACCCTCTCATAAAAAGAGACTTGTTGCACCTGTAAGTCTCGTCTCCTCAGGGTCTAGTTCTTCAGCACATTATTCTACCTCACATTTCTCTCTCTGACTTCCCTTTTGATGTCTGGTGATTGAGTTCTTACAACGTACTTCGGTCATACGATTTGCTCCTAACACTCGCACGCTGGGGGGCAATCTGTTACACCATTTTTTGGTCATCTAGCCTATTATCATTAGATGGACCTAAGTACACCATGTAAGACCAATTTTACCCTAAGTAAAATTGCTTTCACTATGTAAAATAACTTAATAAACCACATTTATTAGGTTGTTTATGGTCTAAACAGAAAACCCCAAAAGGAAATATTAAACAAACCTATATTTGTTTGATTTTCCTTATGGAATAATTAATTAAACCATAATTTAATTATTATTCCTAATCATGTTTAACCCAAAACAAAGAAATTAATTAGATAAACCTCTATTTATCTTATTATTTTCTAGGAATAATTATTTAAATCTTATTTAAATAATATTCCTTATTAAATATGACTAAATCACCCACAAATAATTAAATAAATCATTATTTATTTGATTATCATTCAACCACTTCCTTAAAATGATAAATAAATCATTTATTTATTTATTATTTACAAATAAAGGGATTTGACCCAAGTCAAATACTTTTCCCTCCAACAAATATAATAAAATATTCCATAAAAGGTGGATCTAGATTTGGTTAATATTATTTTAATCATGCACCAAGATCTAGAATGACCCAATATTTTGTTATAAATAGGAGGGTTTTTCCTACCATTATTCACCTTTTGTTGCCTATTAGATCACTCTAGATCTATACACTTGGTCACATTTTTCCATTATTTGCTGTGTGAGCTCCCTTTGAGCTCTATTCTTTGCATTGGGTTTCCTACACCAACAAGAGAGAGAGATATTAGATCTGAAGTGTTGAGGACTTCCAAGAACCCATCCCACTAAGGAGAATTGGATACGCCTTCTTGTTTTCCTCCTAGGTGCCCTTAATACAAAAATTCTTTCAAAAATTGTTCTTGTCTTGTCTATTGGTATATGGAGCAAACCCTTATTTTTACTGCTTAATGTCTTTCCATGCATAGACTGCTTGCGCCTTCTCTTGATCAAATAACTGAGACGTGTTTAGATATCAAGGTGCCCACTTTTGTTGTTAGGGCTATTAGTTATGCGTAGCTAAAGTGGTCCTTTTTCGTACACTTCGACAAAGGATTCATACTAACACCACCATCGATCTGATCTGCAGATCGACGGTGCGAAGTCCGTCTCCTCGGTGGTCCCCGCCATCCACTAACCCATTCCAAAAATTGCGCGGTATTCATCACACCGCCTTTGGGCGACAGCAGTTTTTTCCCGATCGGCAGCGATTCCATACGCTGGCCGACACGTGTCTTAGACACTGTTCATAAAACCGCCGTCCATCACGCGTTAATGTTCGGACATGGACACGGCGCGATATTGATGCGTGACGTCTGATCTGAGGCTGCCCATCCGATGGCTATCGCTCACCGAAGATGCCCGATAGTTAACCGGGCTACGGCGTGGCATTCAATAAATCTCCGCCGTCGATCTAATCTGCAGATTGACGGTCCATATTTCATCGCCCTGTTTCGATCACCCAGTCAACGTTTTCCACTTTGACTTTCCATTTTCTGCTTCCGACCATCGATCTCTGCTCAATCGACGACTCTGATTTAAACGTTTCTTCCACCTTCCCTTTGATTCCTCTGATCAATCTCGACTGTTGGATGATGCTATCCAATGGCCATGCTTCCTCCACGTGCCTCCACAGCAATAAACCTATATATGCAGGATTTTCTAATAGTTTTTGTATTATGTAGGGTTTCTATGGTTTTCCGCTATAACTTAGGAAATTTCAAAGGCGGAGGGTGACGATCCTCCCACCCCCAATTCAGCAAAGAAAATCCTTCGTAGGATCGAGATTCATGTTTCATCAGTGTTTCTTCAGGAATTGATGCCATATCGCCCCTGTGCAGCCTTGTACAACAGAAAAAACATGAATCAAGCACAGTGAAAGAGTATCATTGCAAAAAACCAGAAATACGCCAGAATAAAAGATTGAAGACAACGATTGTGGGGATTACGTCTAAAGATGGTTTATCAAAAGCCTAATCCCCAATTAAAACACAGTTTAAATAAAATCTGAAGTGTTTTATCGACAGGAAAACCTCCACCGCCACAATTGAGGCAAATTGATCCCTATAGCTACCACGATGCCACTTTTGCCTCAAAGTATTCAATCAAAGGCCGAATTTATTGATCAGGATTATATATTTGTCTCAAAACGCAGCCAAAGAGGAAACTCTGCCAAGGAAATTAATGACAAACATCTGCAGAGTTACTTCGACGCCACACAGAGCCTCAAAGGTCAACAAAATCTCCCACCGAGCTTAATATTTATGTAAAAAAATTTAATACAGAGGACACCTATGTAAGTTTCTTCATCGAGCCCCCAAAGGCCAAGAAACCGTTAAATCTGTATTAATTGTAATTGAGATCTTTTATCAGATCTCACCTCCTCATTCTTCTATATATACTACTGCAAAAGATGAGTGAGCGGTTGGTTGTAGAACTTTGATATACACTTGAGCTTAAAATTCTGATTGTAAATAGTGTTCACTGGCCCTTGGAGATTTTCTTGTGATATATAGGTTAGGCTGAGATGTGTAGATAGTTGCTAAACTAAAGCATTGGACTTAAAGCTGTAACTGGTTTGGAGAATCAATACAAGTTGATTTATGGGATCCTGGTCTATGTTGACGGTGATGTTTTTCTTATTGTAACTTGTCATTTTTTTTTTGTTTTCATTGTGTTCCGTTTTCTCTTATAAAGAACAGTATGCATAGAGTTAGGACCTACTGTACATCAGTAACCTTCTCTGAATGAAAATATTTATCTAAATGTTTTCTTCTAAACTGTGTTACTTAGGAATGATTTAATTCTGTTCAAGCGTAGGAATGTTGGTGTTCCCTCATCTTATTGTATTAGATGAATGATTATTCTTAAATGTTATTTTCAGTATTAGTTAAGTAAAGATGAACTATGGAAGATATGGTGTGCCCTGGTCCTAGTTTTATCCCCAAAGGCTGTCTGAATATTTCCCTTGGAATGTGTTAAAAGATGGCTAGTTTAAAAGTACTTACCAGATCTTAGACGATTCTGTGTTATCTTCGTGTTTGTCTTGAAAGTAACCAAGTAAAGCAGAGCTAGGAGAGGATTTGTGGTGAGCCCAACCTGCTAGTTTCTTCTCCAAAAGTTTCCTTCAAGTTTCCCTTTGTTTTAAAAGTGTTTTCTATTGAAAGTGTATCAAAGGCTGGCTAGTTTGAAAGTACTTACTAGATCCTAGTTTACTTTTATGTTTTTCTTGAGTCTATGTCAAAAGCAGGATAGTTTAAAAGCACTTACCTGATCTTGGGCTGCTCTTTGTTCTGCATCTGTTAATTTCTCCTTCTTATTGTATCATTTCATTCCATAAATCAAACTTCAAAGAGATCCTTAGACATAGATGACTTGCCCCATGGACCACTCTTGCCTCTTGTTGTTCCAATTAAACCGTATTATGACTCCATAGCCCAGTGGACTAAAACCTGCAATTATCTATCTTTTTTGTTGAAGCTTACTCTCATTGCTTGCAACATCTCACCTTTGAAACTCTTTGCATTTAGGCCTTTCCACCTCAAACAGTATTCATGCTCAACCATCCAAAAAACAAAACAAACCCTTGGCCTTCATAACTAGCCTAATATCATTACCCCAAACTTCAAAGACAAATCCATCTTTGCACTTATTGGAGAGATCCATCTCCGGATTCAGGGGGGCTAGATATTAGAATCCCAAAGTTGGTTGAAATAATGTTGCTTCTGTAGTTTTAGTCTCACCAATCTGCTAAAATTACAGATTCCTAACAGTCATTTCTGGTGTCAGTCCACTAGTCACTTTACTATGATCCCTCATGCCTTTGTTAAGGATTCCTCATTGCCTAAACTATGGCGGGCCCTCTTCTTTCGACTTCAACACATTTATTTGAGGAGAGTGGGCTAGAGGGTAGTGTACCTTAGTTCCAGCTTTCATCATTGTTTGGTGCCTCCCACTAAGCAAAGGGAATCATCATTTACCTTTGACTTGGTTGTTTCTCATGTGCTTGAATCCAACTCATTATCGCACGATCGATAATCGTACACTTGATGGTTCGATGATCCGATGATCCAACATATTGTACCAATATTTCCCTGTTGTGTGTGCGAGATGTTCTAGGTCTTAACCATCCAATAAAGGACCCATATTGATTTAGCCAACTTATCAACAACCCTCTTCTCTATGACCCGAATTGGCATACTATGTTCACTCATTCCTTAATATGTGGTGTTCATCCAATTCTATCACTTAAGACTCCATACATCTTTGCCTGTTCCGATGCACTCATACTGGAGTTGCTACTAAGTGGTATGTGGACCACCCACATGCATCCCATTCCACTTTCACGAATCTCACCAAAGCCTTTATATATTACTTCCAGTTACCTCTCTGTTATGACAGCTATACTGAACTCTTGACTTATTTCCTTCAAACATTTTCCACTCGCCTATCTAACCATGTTTAAGAATGGTGCAAAAGGAAGAGCATGTGTAGGGCCCCTGAATTTGAAGACCCTATTTATATGGATTCATTCCTTAGATTTATTTTGGCCCCCATAAGAAAATATTTCGCCTCCCACTTCCCCATTTTGAGGAAGAAGTGCTCCAAGTAGCTTTGAAATATGACTTGATCTATGCACAATTAGGGTATGTTTATACCGTCCTTCCCATTCTGCCTCAACCAAGTGTTACTAATGCACCGGGGCATCTCATGCCACAAACAGTATCATTGGATCCATTTCACACCATCAACCTCCACCATATGCTCCGCCTCTGATGAGTTATGGTCAACCCCAGGGGGGGACCATTTCCTCTTACAATTATCCCCCTCCCAACCCTTCACATGGTAACACTTATCTGGGTTTAAGCATGTCATATGCATATCCCCATCCACATCAAAATATTCCAGGGCCAGTTGTTGCTTCACCTATTCATCCTTTTGTTGCCCCATATCCTTACTATATGTATGCACCGCCTAGTGCTCTAGCCCCAACGGAACCAACGCCCCAACATCCCATGCCTCCTCCACCTCTGCCACAATAAAAACATCCTCCTCAAGGTAAAGTGTATGCTCAGTAGAGCACACCTAATCCCCCAACCCCAAGAAATGTAAAAATGGGAAAGGTAACTAGAACCAACCATATTGAGGTAATCATGGTAACCAGGGTCCACCTAAAGCCCCTAAGGGAAACCAACCTAATCCCATAACCCAGCAACATGGAATATAGCCCAAGAAAAACAAGGCTCTTTGTACGGATAAACCTTGTGCTTGTTGTGGTGTTTTTTTCCATTATACTCACGAGTGTCCCCTTTTACCTTAGACGCTGCAAGTATGGGAAGCTCAAGCAACTGCTTCTAGAGGAACTCTACCCATTTCTCCACCTCCTCCCCCTCCTTCTTCATCACAACCAACTGTGCTTACCAATCCTTTTCCTCATCAAGGATATATAGCTGCCCAACCCGCATAGGGTAATGTAACTCCAAAACCTTCATAATATGTTCACAATGATTACAAAATCCTCATGATTAATTCCACTGAATTCAACACTGAACAGGTCAACCTTCAGACTCACTCATGCCAATATCACAAGCCTTCTAGAAAGTCAATTATTGATTCCCAACCTCAAGTTTCGACTAAGCCTCTATCATCATCTAATGACACCTTACAGATCCCTCCAAGGTAGAGGTTGTCCCTAAGATCCCCAAAGGTCCATTACATTGAAACACTGCTTCTTCTAAAGCCGCCCATACCTATATCACAGTACATGACTTGGCACAGTCTCCTGCTGCTATGTTAACGCTGGAAGTGCTCCAGATGTTCCCATCCCAATGGAAATCTCTATTATTTGCTCTAGGGAATGTGGATCCTTTTGATGATAAAATTATTTTCTTTTATGTTGAGAAATCATATCATCCCCCCTTCCTTCATCCATTTCCTTTCAAATACCAGTCTCCATAAGAAACACCAATGTTCAGTGGTGTATCATAGACAAAGGCATCTCCACCTATGCAATGTCCACTAGTGTTTGGAAGCAACTTGGTTCACCTGACCTGTTCCCATCCACCATCATTGTTCGTGCTTGGGACGGTTATCCCTCGTAGCCCCTCGACTTATATCACAACTGTCCAATTACTGTTTCTGGAAAGAAAATATTAATTGACATCGAGGTCATTGATGCCCCATTAGATTATAACATCCTCTTGTGTCGTAGTTACACCTATGCCATGTATGTATTCGCATATACTATTTTCCACAATATGTGATTTCCTCAAAATGGAAAGATTGTCACTATCGATTAGTTGACTTACTATGATCCTCAATCTTAGAATTCCCCTCAGTACACTATCTCATCGATGAATGGAAATAATATTGTCCTGTCCCTCACCAATGATTCTCCTTGATTTTAAAATGGGTTGGATAACTTGTTATGCTTTTCAAGAACCTCCCACTCAGTTAAACAAATAAAATATCTAGCTTATACTTGACCTTTGTTAAATTTTATACTTGAAACAGGTGTATGATTTTTAACTGTTTAAGTGCTTTAAAACCATTTGTTTTTTTTTCTTATATTAAACATATGCAACAGCCATATAATTTAGCAAATAAACATCAACACATAACAACAAATTTAATCTAGGAGTTCACCCAAATATCGTGGGCTACGTCTCCTTGAGCCTTTGTTGTCTTCACTTGGCTCTTTGGGATTATAGAAAATTTATTTTACAAGTTAAAAAATCAACTCCAATGGTTAACTGAACTGAACCAATGAGTTTAGAATACTATCATACCCATTTCATGGCTGTCATCACTCTGAAAATAGATCTAGGCTTCCTTAGACTTGATTCCTTATGTTGGTGCTCTTGAGCTACACTGAGCTTATCTATGGCACTAACTCCTTCATAATTATTTTTCTCTCCTTGAAACCTCACCTACTATATCTAGCACATATCATACCTCCAAAATTGACTAATCATTTTCTCAAAATGAGCACTGTCTCCCCAATATAGGCCTCCATCCACTGATGGCCCTAGGCTGCCCAAAACTTCCCTGTGGCTCTTCAACCTTAAAAATTATTAAAATTTATATGAAAATAATTTCGTTAGATTTAAAATGTCCAAAATAGTCAGAATAGACTATTGGTTTGCTAAAATTGGCCTCTGGCTGCTCCTGTTTCACCTCCAACAACTGGTGGCACCCTCTGGCTCTAGGGTCAAAGAAAAATTCTCTCTGGATTATAGAGCTCTAGAAGTCCTCAAAAGCTTCTAAAAACTCCTCCATTGGATTCATAATTCTCTTTAAAGTCATAAATTACTATTGGTTTGCTGAATAAGGCCTCTAGCTGCCCTGGCTAAGCCTCTAACTACTGTTGGCACTTGCTGGCCCTAATGGCCCCTGTAACTTCACTTAAGCATATCAGCCTTCAAAATTCCTCTACAGGCTTTGAAAACTATACCATTAGTTCCAAAATGTCTGAAACATCCAAAATTGACTATTTTATTTCTGAATAAGGCTTCTAGCTGCCCTAGCTAAGCCTCAAACTGTTGTTGGCCCCTGGTGGCCCTTGTGGCCCCTAGAACTTCTATGAAGAAAAAACCTACTCAAAATTCCTCTGATGGCTCTGAAACCATCACCAACAGCTCTAGAATTTCCAAGATAGTTGAAATTTACTATTCACACTCTCCAAATGGTCGAAAATTGAGTGGGTTATGACCAAAACAACTTTGCCCCAATTTCTCCACTAAATTTGGGAACTCTGCTAGTTAACTCCACTTAAAGTGGAAGTCCGCCTAAATTTGGGGGAGCCTCCATAAATTCCACCATATTAAAATCAAATTAAGTAGAGTTTAATTAGTGCTAAGCCTTGGATTAGGCACCTTAAGCGCACTTAGCAGTTAAGCTTTGGCACTTGCTCGTATGTGTTGTAGTCACATGGTGATAGGGAGCTGACCCACTCCTCCGTTCGTGGGCGCGGATTGTAAGGTTAAAATAGGGGTTCGTGGCATTCTATTTCAATATTGAGCACTTTTTCTCATTGATTAAAATGGTGGTTTGTGGGGCAGAGGTCGTGGATTCAAAACCTGACCTTACTCCAAACTATTTACACGTCTACCACATATCACGTACGGAAACCACAAACCACGTGGACCATTTATGACGGACTATGAACACGTTTGAACCATATTATAAATCCACTATATGCCCAACGTAAAGGCTTAAAACTTTTATTTTGGGTTTTTAGTTATGTTTTTTTTTTAATTAATATTAAGATTTTTTTTGGAATTTTATATATATATATATATATAAATATGATTTTTTATTATTAAAAAAAATTATAAAAATTATTAAATAAATATTTATATAATATTATATATTAATTCAACCTTAATATAATTAAAAAACAATTTTTAGCACATAGACCAAACTGGCGAATTTTGCAATTTACCTCGGCATTCAAAGTGCAATAACTTCTTCATACGGTGTCATTTTTTCGAACCATTCACGGCACTAGAGTTCGGAAGAAGATATCTACGCAACCATGCTAGTTTCAACCCAATCATGTAAATTTTGATTTTGAGCTAATGCTTAGGTCTTGATCCAAATCTGATCACACCTCCCCATTGGGAATCTTTTAGACCTGAAAAGACTGATATATTGATTTGCTCAGTAGATGAGAATACAACACCCTCCCATTTCAGCCTCCATACAATTTTCCTTGCATGGCTTAGTACCTTTGAACCACAACTCAAAGGTAGTCGACACTTCCCTTCCTGAATGCTCTTTTCCTCCTCTCAAGAATTGTCTTCCTTGCACTCACTCAGAAATTTCTGGCGAGAAATTTTTAGAGGGTAGCTAAAATTTTCTTCCTTGATCATCGATCCAAGGTGGCTCAAAAAAAATGAGATTACAACAGAAAAAATTCATACATAACTGAAATTTGCATGTACAAATGAGTGTATGTCTTACTGTGTCAAGATGTCAAACCAATTCTTACCAAGCCACTTCCACGACCACCTTTGCTGCTAAAAATCTTCTTCATGTGAAACATCTATTCTCACATCAATGATGGAATCTTTGGTTCCAATTTCGCCAGTCTTTCCATCCTCTTGCCTCATGTGCTTGGGATGATTAGTTGGATGCAATGTCCAACATTGGGAAACAACATGTCCCCTTTTCTGGCAATGTGTGAAAGTCTTATGCACCTTATTTGCAAGTTGCCTTTGCCTCAATTGTTTCCTATATGCCTTCATCCTCTTCCAGCATCTCGAAACATCATGGTTAAACATACCACAATATGCACAACAACTCTTTCTTCCTTTCAAGCATGTATAATTGTCGTGCCTTGCAGAAACATAATCAACTTGACTATGGGAAGAATTATACCTCAAATGTTGGTTCACATGTCCATCTTTCTTACCTTCACGAGGAGATGAACTTGTAGAGGCTCCAACTTTCTCTTGAATACTAACATCAGTGTTCATGTCTTGATATATGTCGAAACTCACATGCTTGCCATAAGCTACATGTCTACACACACATTGCTGCAATATAGGCTTCAAACAATGGCAATCAACTTGAAAACAAACTTGACATGTTTGTGGTTTAGAACTTGCGACAAAATTTCTTCTTGAAGTTGCCTCACGTGCCTTCATGGCTTTGGATTTTTCACCATTAGATTGAACATAACCAATACCAAAATTCTTAGGTCTCTCCTCAACCAAAATAGGTTCAATCATGCCTTGTACATGTTTTCTTAAACCCTTGCCTTCATAGCCCATTTTAAACATTAACTTGGACCCTATACCTCTAGTTTTCTTTTCAAATGAACCAACACATCTATTTGAAGAGGAAAATGAAGACAAATTAGAGTGAATTACCTCTAATTCACGCATGTTCTTGGTTAAGGCCTCTTGGTCTTGATGGAGCTACATCTCCATATCATGCAATATTTGAATAATTTCTTCTTTCTCTTTCTTCACAACAACCAATTTCTCATGAAGTCTAGTGATTTCTCTTCTATCTTCAAACAAAATTTGCACCATGTACTTCATCCTGAAGAAGTCTCGCTTCATGCCTTCATCAAAGAATCTTGTGAAGGAGGACGATTTTGAAACCTCACTTGAAGAAGTTGTCATCATGAAAATGAATAAAAGAAATTCAACAAAATTCACAAAGCTTTCAAAACAATTGACAAAGATTTTGAACAAAATGGTTGTAGAGTCAAGCTCTTCTTCAAGTAGCCTTTTGCAAACAAGCTCTTTATGCTTCAAGGGTTTCCTTGAGGTCCTTTGGGTAAGGAAGATTACTTCAATCCTTTCTTCCTTCTTGTCCTCTTTTGGACTTAGCTATCAATAGCTTTCCCTTCACCTCTAGAAAACTCAAGCAACAGTCGGTTTGCAAACAGTTAAATTCTTTGCACTGTTTAAACACCTTTCAAGTCAAACAAGCAATCAAGTGTTCTGTCAAGCAAGCAACTATGTGCTCCAATACCAACCTGATCTGAATGGGTTGGATAAATTTTTATGCTTTTCAAGAACCTCCTACTCAATTAAAAAAATAAAAGATCTAGCTTATACTTGACCTTTGCGGAATTTTATACTTGAAACAGGTGTATGTTTTTTAAATGTTTAAGTGCTTTAAAACCATTTGTTTTTTTTGATGATATTAAAAATATGCAACAGCCATATAATGTAGCAAATAAACATCAACACATAACAACAAATTTAATCTAGGAGTTCACCCGAATATCGTGGGCTACATCTCCTTGAGCCTTTGTCATCTTGACTTGGCTCTTTGGGATTATGGAAAAATTTATTTTACAAGTTACAAAATCAGCTCCAATGGTTAACTAAACTGAAACAATGGGTTTAGAATACCATCATACCCCTTTCATGGCTGTCATCACTCTGAAAACAAATCTAGGCTTCCTTAGACTTGATTCCTTTTGTCGGTGCTCTTGAGCTACACTGAGCTTCTCTATAGCACTAAATCCTTCACAATTCTTTTTCTGTCCCTAAAACATCACCTAATATATCTAGAACATATCATAACTCCAAAATGGATTGATCATTTTCTCAAAATAAGCACTGGCTCCCCAATCTAGGCCTTCATCCACTGATGGCCCTCGGCTGCCCAAAACTTCCTTGTGGCACATCGAAATTAAAAAGTCTTCAAATGTCTCTTAACATCATTTCATTGGATTCAAAATGTCCAAAATAGTCAGAATAGACTATTGGTTTGCTGAAAATGGCCTCCAGCTGTTCTGGTTTCACCTCCAACACTTGGTGGCACCCCCTGGCTCTAGGGTCAAAGAAAACTTCTCTTTGGCTTCTAGAGCTCTAGAATTCCTAAAATAATTATAAAACTCCTTCATTGGATTCATAATGCTCATTACAGTCATAAATGACCATTCATTTGCTGAATAAGACCTCTAGATGCCCTGGCTAAGCCTTAAACTTCTACTAGCACTTGTTGGTCCTGGTGGCCCCTGGAACTTCACTGAAACATATCGGCCTTAAGAAGTTCTCTAAAGGATTTGAAAACCACACCATTAGTTTAATAATTTCTAAAACATCCAAAATTGACTATTGAATTTCTGAATAAGGCTTCTAGCTGCCCCAGCTAAGCCTCAAACGACTGTTGGCCCCTGGTGGCCCTTGTGGCCCCTAGAACTTCTCTGAAAAAAAAAAAAGCATGCTCAAAAGTCCTTAGATGGCTCTTCAACCCTCACCAACAGCTCCAAAATGTCTAATATAGTTGAAATTGACTATTCACACTCTCCAAATGATCGAAAATTGAGTGAGTTATGACCAAAACAACATTGCCCCAATTTCTCCACTAAATTTGGGAACTCTGCCAGTTAACTCCACTAAAAGTGGAAGTCCGCATAAATTTGGGGGAGCCTCCATAAATTATGCCATATTAAACTCAAGTTAACTGGATTTTAATTAGTACTAAGCCTTGGATTAGGTGCCTTAAGCGCACTTAGCAGTTAAGCTTTGGCACTTGTACGTATGCATTGTGGTCACATGGTGATAGGGAGCTTACCTGCTCCTCCGACCGTGGGCGCGGATTGTAAGGTTAAAATACGGCGAGCCTTATTTCAGTTGCCATAGGCCCATTAATGCGACCAGGCAGCTGATGCCAGCCGCACGATGATCTACACCTTTAATCCTATGGCGGGCATCAGCTGCCTGGCCGCATTAATGGGCCTATGGCAGCTGAAATAAGGCTCGCCATTAAAATAGGGGTTCGTGGCATACTACCTTAATTCTGAGCATTGTGGTTCATTGGTTAAAATGGTGGTTTGTGGCGGTGGAGGTTGACTTTACCCCAAACCTTTTACACGGCTACCACATATCACGTGGACCATTTATGGCGGACTATGAACACCATTGAACCATATAATAAATCCAATATATGCCAACATTCAAATATGCCCAACGTAAAGGTTTAAAAATTTGATTTTGGGTTTTTAATTACGTTTATTTTTTTAATTAATGTTAAGATTTTTTGGGAATTTAATTAATTTATATATATAAATAAAAATAATATAAAAAGTGAATATAATATATTAAATAAATATTTATATTTATAATATATTAAACCAACCTTAATATAATTAAAAAACAATTTTTAGCACATAGACCAAATTGGCGATTTTTGCAGTTTACCTCGGCATTCAAAGTGCAATAACTTATTCATACGATGTCAGTTTTTTGAACCATTCGCTGCAATGGAATCAGGAAGACAAGATTTATGCAACCATCCTAGTTTCATTCCAATCCTTTAACTTTGTATTTTGAGCTAATCATTAGGTCTTGATCCAAATCTGATCACTCCTAGAGTCTATAAATATTCCACGCTGCTTGGTGCTTAGTATGGTCCACCAACTACCCCTTAGGAGCCTAGCTCTTCCAATGTTTGCATGCTTCAAGCGTCATGGGTTGTCAATAAGTGGTCTGGTATGCTTGCACAACAACCAACCCCTCCACAAACTTCTGCTCCCAACTCCACCCAACCTTTAGGTACAATTCCTCCAAGCCCATTTCCTTCTGTTGGTATCTCTCCTAGTCCTTTCCAGCCCAGAACCATTCCCCTAGGTCTTAACCATCCAGGAGAAGTTCCTTCAGGTCATTACCCTTATCGTCATGTACCTTTCTTATTCCCGCCCCCCTGGAATATTTTCTACCCCTGTTATGGATACGTTGAGTGTTCCTAACATCACCTTGGGGATCCCAGTCTGGTACATTGATCCTCCTACAAACACTCCTCATGATTAACTCAAACTTTACATTACTTTGAACTCGGTTCAACTTGTTGCTACCACCTCTTCCTTTGCTTCACTTCCTCAACAATCTCAACAAGAACCCACTCTTGTTGCGAAAGCATATAGTGAGGGGGTCAAATCCTAGAAAAAGGGAACCAAAGTAAAGGAACCCCAAACAACTACAGCTCCTCCTAAGCCTCCTAATCCTATTCCTCCACGCGCTTTGTGTGATGTTGTTGGGCATGTCACCATTAATTGTCCTGAGATCCCTCATATCAAAAATGTGGTCTTTGATACCTTTCTTGACTCTAACATTCCTGAGATCCATTTCACCTTACCCAATTCAGCTAATAAGAACAAAGCCTTACGCACAAATCACCCTTGTGCTTTGTGTGATAACTATGGCCATTATTCCCATCAATGTCCACGTCTTGAAGATTTTCATGATACACTTCAAGTCCTTCGTGATTTAGATTCCACTCATAGTGAGTCCACCTCCCCTCTACCTGTAGGTTATGGTCCCAGTATTATGCTAAAATAGGAAGTCTATCAACCACCCATCATGATCCCTCCTCTTGATGTCGAGATGATAGATAGTTACGCCCCTATTCTTTGCCTGTTGTCTATTAATTTTTGCAATTAGAGTTAGATTCCACTTTAGCAAAATCATATGGTCGAGATTATAATTGCATAAGATTCCTCTTTTTGATAGGACCAAAATCGACCTATAGATCACCCCAATCGGTTAAGTAAAAGTTTAATTATAAATTATTTTATTTATTAATGAAATGGAAAGGGTCAGCCTCAACACATGTGGATTTGGTCAAAGCCCCAAGCGATCCCTCACAAAATCTATAAATAGAAGTGACCTCAAGCTCATTTTCACACATTTGCTCATGATATTTCATCTTGCACACTTTGTGTTGGATCATATTCTCTATTTTGGTTCGCACAGGTTTGATGGAAGAAGCTAGCACAAGGTTCAAAATAATAGGTGAGAGGCTCGCTCTGGTCTAGGGCTTTTGGGTCATAGATGTAGGCAGAAAAATAGTGAAACAATGTTATAGCCACGGGAACAACATGGCAAGGTAGCGGGCAAGCTTCCAAATCCACAGGCAGAGTGTGACAAGGTTCCAACGAGGGTTCCAGGGTTAGATCGGGTTGATCTGGAGTAGATATGCGGGCATAGTGTGTCCAGGTAGTAGCCAAGAGAGCTTTAGTTGTGGGAACAATGTGGTGAGGTCCCGACCAAGGGTTTTTTTTATGTAGATCTGGGTCAGGTCATCTTCAATTTCTTGCATAGTTCTTCCAGAATTTAGTCACTCAGTCGCAGATGTTTGCGATCTATCTTTCAGAGCATCTTGGATTCAAATATAGGATTTGGTAGTTGATATCACAATGCTTCAATGATCTATTGGATCAGGGTTTCTTATTATTTTATATCTGTAGATCTATAGATCTAATCTTTTTGTTTCCGCTGCATATGTATTGGGCTCATTGTACTCTCTACTGAAATTTTTTTATGACGATCTATTGAAGAAGAAGATTTGAAAGGGTTTCCCCCTTGTGGGGTTTTTCCTTGGTCTTGGACCAATTTTTTGTCTCTTATTGTTGTGTTATTGTCTTCTTTATCACTGCATGTATTGTTCTATCTTCAATTACATTTTATGATTAATTACACTGCTTATAATTGGATGCATTTTTTATGAAGAAGTATTTTGGGCTAAAGTAATTGATACAACATAGAACAATCTGAAAATTTAACATGGTATCAGAGTGAAGGTGAAGGACAAGCCCAAAATAATACAAGCAGTGAAACCCACATTATCAGTAAGTATATCTACTTCCCAAAGTCAAGGTGTCTTCCTCTACCTTCAAGGAGAATGAGAAATTCGGTGATGCATCAAACTTTGCTGCATGGAAAGTTAGATTGGAGATCATAGCCAACAACAATGATGTGTTGGAATACATTTAAGAAAGGATGTCCGAGCCTCCATAAAATGCCTTCACTTCTATCAATAAAAAATATAAGAAAGGTGAGTCCAAAGCAAAGAAAAAAAAATTATGAGGATATCTCATCTTAGAGATCAACTAGAGAGGGTTGGAGAGAATGTGGTTGATAGACAGTTGGTTATCGTGACTCTTAGAGGTCTCCCTCTAGTTTGGGAAACCTTCATTACTACAATAAGCAACAACAATGTTCTCCCATCATTTGATGAAATTGTTGGAAATCTTACTTAAGAAGAATCAAGAATGATAGCACGAGGAATAATTCAGAAGCATGAAGAGGGAGAGCCTACTGCATATATCACCCATAACAAAAGGAAGAGGTCAAACGGAGGCCCTTCTAGAAGACCTCCTCCTCAAAGCTCAAAAGGAAGGAATGAAAGATCACTATCACATATTGAATGCTATAAATTCCACAAGAAAGGTAATTATGCATGTGATTGTCCCGAAAAGATAAAGAGGCTATGATACGACACCAAAAGAAACAATAATGATAAAATAAGGTGATGAAATCAAAGGAACTATCATGATAGAAGATATGAAAGGTGAAGATATTCTTCAAGCGACCATGAAGAAGAACATCCTCCTCAAAAGAATTCAAGGGCTCCCAGATATGAAAGTAATGTTGTGAGTAAATCTGAATATATTCTCATTTCTGCACTTACTAGTTCTTCTACACCAGATTCGTGGGATAGTTGGTTGGTTGACAGTGGGGCCACTGATCACTTCTCTGGATATAAATAAGTCCTCTCTAATCTGGTAGAGAGGGATACTAAACTAAATATCATTCTTGGAGAGAACTCCACTCATCCCGTAAATTATTTGGAACTATTAAATTTCAGTTAAATTATGGGGAATCAGTATTGTTGCATGATGTTATGTATGTGCAAGGTCTAATGAAGAATTTGATTTCTATATCCGCATTAGAAGATAAATGGATTAGGGTTTCCTTCATCAATGGAAAGGTATTGACTTGGTCTGCTGATTCACATATGAAATATGCATTCAAATTAGGTCTGAGATCCGAAGGACTCTATAAAGTCACAATAATACCACTTATAACATTAGTTTATAAAACCAATCATCTAAGCGAACTATGGCATCACATGCTGGATCATCTACACTATGATTGTCTTCCAAAATTGAAGAAACTGGTCTTAGGTATTCCCGATGTTCAATCTCATCATGATGGAGTTTGTCCAGGATGCACAAGTGGAAAGAAAACAAGGGGACCATTCCCTTCCAGTAAGAACAAGACAATTGGCATCCTCCATCTCATTCATTCAGATATATGTGGTCTAATGCCTGTGCATTACATTGGTGGTCATCTGTACTACATCACCTTCATTGATGATTTCTCAAGAAAGACATGGTTTTACTAGCTCAAGAACAAGGATGAAGCCTTTGAAAAATTCCAAAAATTCAAAGCTTTGATCGAAAATCAATCAGGGAAAATAATCAAAGTTTTCAGGTCCAACAATGGAGGAGAATACATGTAAAAATAATTCATAGCAGTTTGCAAGAAATAAGGGATCAAGAAGGAAACTATTGTTCATTATACACATGAAAATAATGTATTAGCTGAAAGGAAGAACCAGTCTATATTGGAAGCAGCTCGCACCATGCTTCATGATCAAAAGTTACCAAATTTTATGTGGGATGAAGCCACACATGCTGTTGTATATGTTCAAAACCGAGTGCCTCATCAAGCATTGAAAAAAAATACTCCCGAAGAAATATTCACAGGTAACAAGCCCAACATTATCCATCTTCGTATATTTGGATTCCCTGTATTATTTCATGTGCCGAAGGACAAAGGAAACAAGCTGGAAGCTACAAGAATAAAAGGTATGTTTATGGGTTACTGTGAAAACTCTAAGGAATACAAAATATATATTCCTAGTCAAAGGAAGGTTGAAATTAGGAGGGACATAACTTTCGATGAAATGCAGCACTCTGTAAAGAAAGAGACTTTCCTCTGCCTCCCAAGGAAGATGACGATGATAGGGATATTCTATATGGTCCTTCTATGCTCCAATTAGATGATATTGATGTTCCCATGGAGCCTATGGATCATCTAGATCCACCTCCCAGTGATCCTCCTTCAAAGAAAATACCACTTTGGCTTCATGACACTCTACAGGATAATTAAAGAGGAATTCCCATTCATAGATCCTTTAGAGAAAGGGAGGAACCATGCAGGTATCATAGATATTTAGCTTTTATGAGCACTATGATTCAAGTTGAACCATCCTCATTTGAAGAATCAGTCAAAGAAAAAGTTTGGAAGGATTCCATGTCCAAGGAATACAAATCTATTGCGAAAAATGATGTATGGGATGTTGTTGTTGTTGTCAAGATAAATCCCCTCTGTAGATAGAGGCGATCTCTCTCACCCCAGAGTGGGTCCAGAAACACAAGATTCTTTCTAATGCGAAGCTCTCTTAACTAACATTTACAATGCGACGAGAAAAGAGACTTAAATACCTTTCTCCCAATGCTACGCTTGAATCCATTGATGATGACCTTGATCCACGATCCTTGTAGGCCCGCTCCCTGCTACTGACCGGGCACCCGAATACTTGTGGATGATCGAGAGGCAACAACAAACGTAATTCAATACATAATAAATGTAAACTTTAGCTATCTAGAAGCTCAAGGAGTACCATAATATTTTCATAAACATTTAGACAAATATAGAAAGAAAACATCAGATGTTAATATTGATAAATAAAAAATGAGATCTTACAACCTATGCCTTGATGTTGGAGGCATATTTTGATGAAAATTTGAGTCCTTCACCGAAGCTCAAAAGAATTCCTTCTCCCGAAAACTTAGGATTTATCACAATGCTAGGATGCAAAGGGATGAGAGTTTAGATGAGTGTGATAATGACCAACCAAGCTCTAAAGTTGGGGGAATGAGGGATGCGAGTTTATAGGAAGGGAGAAGAGGTTGGGAGCCCATGAAAGGAGGAGAAAGACCCACTTTCTAAGGGATGAACCCCCATGGATAAGATCAAGGCTCTTAAATCAGATAGCTTGACCTTATCACCATCATTTAACAACCAACTCACCGCCCTTAAGCTTCTAGAGGTCGAAGCTTCTCCTCCATTTGAGAAAACACTGCCAGAAAGGGGATCAATGCAATTTTCCAAGAAATTAGGGTGCTGACAGTGCTAAGCCAGAACTGTGAAAAGGACATCAGCGTGGTCATGGAATCATGAAGGGTGCTGGCTTAGGAAACTAGGAATTTTACCATGTTTCTTTAGTAATATTCCAAGGCAGTATTCTTTGGATCTTTAGGGGACATGTTAACATATTTATTGATGGTGGAAACATTGCACAATATCTATCATAGGGCATTTCAAGATCAGGGACGGGAAAATGAGCATGGTGACAAATTAATATGTAACATATGCCCCCTAAAGCATGAAGACAGAACAAGGAGTGATGGCTGAAATGCTTTATGAACCAAGGAAAATAACGTAGACCACCTCCAAAAAAACCTTCCAAACCAAAAAGTTTACAATATATGACATCTATGGTATGAATTTGCCTAACCACATAATTCTGCACTAGGAATCAAACAACACATGAACCCACTACATGGTCGCAACCATCTATCTAAAAATATCATATAAATGGATCCGTGGTATGGACACAACCTTCCATATAGATAGGGTCATGTATAAAATCATGAATACTCAATAAATCCTCGTAGCCTAGACCAAAAATTAGATGTGACCGAGGGTCTTCACTGCGATCTCATTAACCTAATGTACGAATCTAGCCATGCGAATAAATGTGTTGGTGGCAAACATGGTAGAAACCACTTGATTATCGGTCAATGATGAAAACCATTAACAGGAACGAGAGAGACCACCAATAATGATGATGGAACTCAAGGTACAACAACAAAATCTACAAGTGTGAATGAATGTGTTGAAGTCAAACACTTGTAGAATCATTCGATCAGAGGCCAATGATTTGAACTTGTCGTCAAACATGAAGAACTTGCCATTGAGGCATGCAAGCTCCAAGGTACTGAAAGAAGTTTCTAAATAACCTTCCCGGATAATGAGTTGAAGTCGACAGGAAGTGATTTGTTGAAGGAGGGCCATGATGATTCCCACATCATTGAAAATAAACAAAAGATAGTGATTTGGGATTGAAACAGAGGAGGTTAGATAAGAAGAGGATGTTTGAAAAAAAGGAATTCTCTTGAACATATTGGTGATATGACTCCGAAGTGTGGTAACATTTGATTAAAAAAGGATCAGAGGTCATGTTGACAAAATTGTTAATCAAATTAGAGGAAAATGGATTTCCCAAACCCACAGAGGAAAATTGACGAATGTAGGATGTCCCCAAACCGACACGAACTGCAGATGAGCGTGATGTTCAAGAGTGACAAGCTGCCCAAAAATACACATAGGATGTTCACTTTCAATTTTCCCCCATTATCGCTAATGCGTACCTCTTTATTTTTTATAGCCAACGTGAAGAGGATGGCATATGTTGAGCATGTACGTTAATTCTTCGAATGAATCCATCCTAGTAATTTTAATGAGCCCTAGGAAGGAGGAACTTGGTCCTGTCATGGTGACAAGTATTTCATCGTTTAATATTTAAAGAGTCCAATGAAAGGGTAACTTAGTGAATTTTCATGTTTCAGGAGTTCGAAAAGAAACAAAAAGGAAACTCCATCATGTCCCTTTTCACTAGTCATCCCTCGAATCCGAAAAGTTAGAAAACAATATTCAAGAGAACCTCTTGAACATGTTCGATCAATGTATTCATTTTTCATAAATAGTAAACCTCAGCCTAAAAAATGGGTAAACATACACTGATACCACATCAATTCATTTAATTTAACGAGTTCTAAATGAAAATTTCTTGACAATATTTTCATGTTTTGAGAGTTAGAAAAGAGCTTAAAGTTGACTCCTCCTAGAGGAACAAGTGGTATAAAAGGTAGCAACTAGTTCCGGTGATGGTGGAACTGCTAAAAACATGTATAGGTCAAGGGGCTGGCTAACAAGACCACTTCATCACAACGGTTCCCTAGGAAATGGTAAGACAATCAAGTGAGAGTGTACAATCGGCTATGCAGATGGTGACGATGGAATGAGAAAACCAACGCTCATCTAGCAGAAGAGGCAGATAAAAGGGAAATCAAGAGAGGTGTAATGAGGATGGTTTCATTTTTGCACAAGCTTGAAAACATGGGAAACTATGCTTGGAATTGGTTTCAATTTTACACAAGCTTGAAATGGAGACAAAATATGTTTGGAATTGGTTTCATTTTTACACAAGCTTGAAATAGAGACAAAATATGCTAGAATAAGTTTGCATGTCCCCAGCATGGTGACTCAATTTCAGGTACATGCCCCACAAGCTTAAGTTCATTCACCTAAGTAGACTACTAGTTACTAACAGGTGGATGGAATGAAATTTCATTTACGAGATCAACTGAAAGTCTCGACTGGAATTTTACGAGATCTAGTCAAAGACTTGAATTATAAGGGGATTTGTTTCATTTTTTAATGAGCTTGACACATTAAAAGAACTATACTCAGAAGGAACTTGTTTCATTTTTTAGAAAATTTTGACACAGTAATATAACTATCCTCATGACACCTTATTTAATTTTTTAAGGATATTGACAAAAGAAAAGGAATTCTGCTCTAGAGAGCTTGTTTCATTTTTTAAGGAGCTTGACACAAGAAAAGGAACTCTGCCTTGAAGAGCTTGTCTCATTTTTTAAGGAGCTTGACACAAGAAAAGGGAATTTTCTCTGACACCTGATCATGGTCCATAAAAGGTCATGAATTCCAAGAGGTTCTCATCAAATGGGAGAACAACACTGAAAATCAGGATCTAATGCCCCCAGTACATTGTGCACTATATCACTGAATGGATCATCAGTAGACATGGGCATGGAATAGGTTGCCACATAATTAACGTGTGGCAGGGAAGATACCATTAGCCTGTAAGGACCATTAAGGGAGGATGGTTTATTAGGAGCCAAATTGGGATCAATGAAAGAAAGTTGATTAATGGTCACAATTCTTCCTTCATGTGGAAAAAAAATCACATGAAAGAGAGAAGAGACAAGAGCTGCCATGACATAAGTATAGTCACACCCAAGGAGTAAGTTAAATTCCAAAGGGCCTTGGACGACCATCACGTCTATATAGATAATATTTCCTCCCAAAGTAATAGGTAACTTAGGAGGGATCCCCAACGATTGAATGGTTCCTCTGTTAAATGCTAGCAAATTCTGGGTAACAGGCACATGCTCCGAAGAACCGAAATCTTTCCAAGT
The DNA here is from genome assembly GCA_034641835.2 of Pinus albicaulis. Taxonomy (NCBI): domain Eukaryota; kingdom Viridiplantae; phylum Streptophyta; class Pinopsida; order Pinales; family Pinaceae; genus Pinus; species Pinus albicaulis. The sequence goes on along the minus strand of CM076582.1, from coordinate 1,490,420,628 downwards.
AGTTGAGGAAAAAATACTAACAGGTGCACCTTAATATATTAATATGCTAGGTACAACCACATTATAGGCCTGTATTATGATCTCAAATGGCATGTAAGAAGGAAGACGATATCCTGCTAGTCGACTAAAATCAAAGGAATTGACCAGACTACTTAGAGGGGGTGTCGTGGGAACTAGAGAACTACCCCCTTGTGTTACAGGAATGGGAGGATCACCCTCGTGTACCATGAGAACCGGAGGATTTCCCTCCAATTCATGGGAATCTAAAGAAACATAAATAACCTGAGTGGTATGAGGTTCACTCTTTGAGGGAAAAGCATGATCCACTAAGGATGGAATCAAGTCAACCATTTTCTCAACCAATGGTTGGTCAGGAACACACTCATTTGTTTCATTTTCAAAGAGAGTGGGATTGACCAGAGATGATTTATGATCAATCACTTGATCAACTAGTGAAGGATGAGGGAAAAGCTTTCGGTATCCAACAGGAAGACAAGGATGAGAAGAATCAAGGTTATCCAAGACTTTCAAGGCTTCATCCATATAAGGACAAAGGTGAACATGATGATTCCATTCACATAACCTACAGGGAAATTTTTCTTTCCTATTTTTCCCATGGGCCTTATTATCACTAGCTAAGGGTTTTTCACAAGCATGATCTTTAGAGGTCATTGACAAAGGGTGATTTGAGTCGGTAGACCATATTTCTAACACCCTGGGAATACCAGGACAATCTATAAGAAGGTGGTCACCCTTACATAACTTGCAAGGGAATTTGACTTTATAGGATGGATTGGAAGGTTTTTCAACTTCAGTTGCATTATTAGCAATGATTTCTTGGTTTCTTCCTTTCTTATTTTTCTTATTCTTCTTCATCCTCTTCTTCTTCTTCTTAGCCTCCTGGCTACTAGAATCTAGACTTTCACGAGGTGAAGAGGAAGAATGGGGTGAAGAAACAGGCAAAGAAGGAAAGGGGTCAACTTTAGGATCAAAATGAGCTTGACACTGTTCAGGTGAAGGCGAACTTAGTTGAGAATCAGCTTGGACATTTGGAACCATGGGGGTTGAAAATAACCAAACTGGAAAACCAATGGTTAATCCTGGGAGGGAAAACGTTTCCATATAGGGAATACCAACATTTCCAAAAGAAGGAATAGGACCATGATTCCCATATTAGGGGATTCCTTGATTGGTAAACTCAGGAACTGTTGCCATTAGTCTCAACTTAAGATCTAATAAAGAGTTGTGCATGGGTAAGATGTTATTCCATAGGCAGTAAATTTTATAAATTTAACACAAAATAAATAAAAAAGGGTGAACTAGGCATAAAGGATTACGAGGTATCCGTGAACTAAAATAGACACTTTAGAAAATAAATTTACCAAGGACTTGATATACGACAACCAATCTCCTCGGATTCTGTGTTCGGTGTATCACATTTACAAGGAAACCGACTCGGTTACCTATGGCAGGCTTGTAATCTAATGGTGTCTCCCAAAATATACATGACGGTACATGGCAATCCAGTATGTAGTAGTGTTGTATATTTCATAACCGTTCGATGAGAGTGCCCAAAATATACTTATCATACATCAATATACTTCCATACGTGGGACGAGATATCACCCCCGGGTTGTAATGCAGACCATTAGCGATAGATCCTATGTCTAATGACGTCGGAACACGTCTCTAGCCTAGACCTCTAGATTTTTGCATTAATTTCAAATGATCCTTAGGTTAATTGAAGTTCATTGATCTTGATTAAAGTTTCAATTTCAAGGTTCAAAACGATGTCACTTGAATACCTATAATGCAACTAACATGAGAAAATGACTCTTTCAATTCAATGAATGTTATCTAGTTTAGGGAAGAGTTTCAAACAGTGATGTAGCAAAAAATAATGCAACAAATGAAGTTTTTCCTAACCATATGACTTTCACTATCCCAATTCAATTCAAAACATTCAAAGATACAAATTATGCAATGTAATATATGCACAATCCTTTTTCTTTTTGATGAATAAGAATGCACTCAATGCATTTTTCGATGGAATGAGAATATACTTAATGCACCTTCCAATGAATGAGAATGCACTCAATAGACCTTTTAGCTTTCAATAATTAAACAATGTAATATGAGTTCAATGATAGATCTTAAAAATGAATTTTCAATGCAATTTGATCTTATGCACTTTAACGAAAAGTAAAAATTTAGATGAAAAATAAATGAACAAAAAATAAATTTCTTTTATGTTCTCAAAATAAATAATAATTCTCAATCAACAACAAATCATTATTCCTTCTAAACACACAAGTAACAAACAATAATTTTAATTGACTCAAATAATCAAAGATTCAACCAAAATTCACTTTTACCACTTCAAGTATAGGATGGATTTTTGCACACCACAAAGAAACTAACACCAAAAAGACAAAATTTGTTGCACAAAGAGCAGGAGGATGACTTCAGAGATCAAGACACACTAGGCCCTTAGAAAAAACCCCAAAAATTATCAAATTTAAGGATCATCGCTACTCTATATAGCAAAAACCGTGCTGACAAGGTCTTCAACACAAATTTAGACCCCCAAAACCGCGCTGGCAGCACTACTCTGTATAGCAAAAAAATTTCTGGTCTACAAAACTATACCAACGTGAGGAGAAAGTGAAAGACATGGTTTTTAGTGCGACTGTAATTATAAATATCCACACTGCCAGTGCAACTGTGTTTGAAAAAAGACGCGCTGGTCAAGGTATGCTTAGTAAAAGAAATCTAAACTGAAATAGGAACCTAGACCTGATACTCTAAACAAAAAATCAAAGCCTATGCAAACTCACAAAGACCTAAGAAAGCTTATATTTCAGTGATCAGTCAACCAAAAATCTTCAAACAAAGCCCTGTGCACTAATAGCTAGCCTAAAATGCCCCTATAAATAAATCTATATCTAACAAAGATAGCCCTCTCTGAATCTAGGAAGGCTAGGTCCTAGATTCCAAAGCGGTTTGATGTTTCCCTCGTATTTCCGTCTTCATCCTTCGGAAATTAAAGGGAGCTAACATAATGGTGACTCCACTGGGGAGGAAATTTATCTTCCTCAAAAAGCACATCAAAGTTCATATTTGATTACTGGTGGTGGATAGTGACTAGACACAAGAAGGCTGGATTATTCACTTGGAGACTCCATGATTCAAAGAACCCAACTTTTGAGCATTCACCCGACGACCCCATTGGCATCAAAATATAGAAAAAGGGATTCACTGACGACCCCACAATTTTCTGTTGAAGAATCCAGATGCTTTGTTACCTCTTAATTAAAGGCTCCACTGGTAGAAGAATCCAGATTTGTTGTGAACACACGATGAATCCATTCTTTAATTGATTGACAAGATGAATCCAAGTATACAAGGTAGGTATGCTCCAATGAAAATAGATCACATTCCTGGATTTCCACACAAAATGCCTCAGGTAAATTGGGAAAGAAATCTTCCTATTTTTCAAGATGAGAATGTTGATGATGCTTTGTTACATCTCATTGAATTTTATATACATTCATGGAGGTTGAAAGTTGAATGGCATGAGGATTTCCTCATGAAGATGTTCGTGGTAACATTAGAAGGGAAAGTGAGGGAATGGTAGGAAGGTTTAAACCCTGGTATTCTGTTTTCCTTAAAAGATTTCCATAAGGTGTTTTATGAGCATTATAAATAAAATTCTCCATCTTTATCATTAGCTGAAATTTTTTATGATCAGTTTGAGGATCTCATACAATACCTTGTAAATATTGATGAAGACCTAGGAAATTGGCATCCTGAGGATCTCTTAGAAGCAATTTATGAATTTCATTCTCAAGGTAACTATCATGATAACCAAGAGAAGTTAGTTAAAAATGAAAGCAATCAAGAAATGAAAGAAGATCCACATGATATCTCTATGGGGACAAATGATAATTCATCTACTATTTTGTGTGAGGCTAAAGAAGATATTCAGTCTCATGACCAGTCTTCACAAGAGAAAGAAAAAAATTGTTGTTTAATCCAAAGAAAACAAAGACTAGCTACTCCTTTAACTGAAGAAGAAATTAATCATATCCTAAACATGCAGCTAACCTCTCATTTTTTAGGTTATGAAGAGATTATTTCTACTTTTTATACTACTGATCTATGTACTGAAGTGTTTCCTCATGAAGAAACAAATGTAAAACATATTGATATTGATGCTGTTTTACTTCTCAAGAAGGCTTATTGCCAAAAAGTGCTCTTGTTCATCAAAATGGTGGCCTTCAATCAGAATTCAACAATCTCAGTCAAGACATACCATATTTTCTTAAGGACAACATATTGGTATACAATGAAGATACCATATCATATAATCATGAAGAATGTATAGATATTCTCTTTCAGAAGGATCCTGAGCATAACACATTGGAACAAAGAGAAGTCCTAGATGAAGCTAGTTATTTGAATCCTCGGGACTAGGTACTATTCCAAGATCCTTTTGCTAGCCTTTTAGAATCATCCAAGGAAGGAGTATGATATTCCATGAATGGTTTGTTGTAGAGTTTAAGGAAAAGTTTGAACACTGCTATTCCATGGCAAGTAAGATGGGAGTGGCACTTTGTTTTCCCAACCTACTAAAAAATTTGAACAAGAATCAATCATGTAGTCATTTAATTGATTGGTTACATTGGAAAAAGGAGTTCACTTAGTGTATATATCATCTCCAAGTTGGAATAGGGTAGATAGGTGTGAAAATAAGCTCAGTACTTTGAGCATTTTTCCAGTTGTAGTTTCAGATTTCTTTCTAGTTTTCAATGCAATTATATTCTAGACATCAGTTTGTAGAGAGTGTTGATTTTGAACTGAGCCTTCTCAGCCACAGAGGTTTTGTAGAAAATTAAGTTGCAAATTTGGGATCAATGCAATGGATCATGCCACTAGTCTACGGTGTTCTTGACACCTCCTGAAGGAGTTGCCATCCCCAGCTAGAACCACTGTTAGACTCCTATATTTCACAATATCAAAAGGTGACTGATTATTTCTCACATCTCTCATACTAAAAATAATATTCCATGGATATCATTTATTTTTAGAAAAAATAAAGCAATATTCTGGCTGTCAAGAGCATCAAATGAATATATCTTCCTTTTAGCTTAGTTGCAAGAGGAAAGTGTTGTTGATTAAGTGTGATGGTGAGAAACTCTATACTGCTCTCATTCATTCCATCTATCCTCTTCCTACCCTTCATTTTTCCTAATTTTGGACTCCAACGCCCTAAATCCCATTTAAACCCCGAGACCCACATATCCCTTTATAAACCCACTTATATCTAAGTCCAAAGTCTTAATGCTACAACTCCACCCACCCACTAAAAACTGTCTACTTACGTCTTGCCCGCACTTCGCACCCCACAAGTCTTAACCTTCTCTTCTTAATAAATATCTGAAACATAAAACTCTGCAGATGCGATTTGGTGGGACCCATCCAACCTTTATACATTACCAAAACCGCATGCAAAACTTTTTATTTCGCATTTTCCTTACCTTTCGCCTTTTCACACTTTCCAGCATTTAGCAGGTCACATTTCATGCTTCACACATTTGATAACTTACCTTTTAAGTGTCCCCAAGTTAAATTTTTTAACTTGCGATATAACCATCGCAAATTGCAAATCACAAAGTTCAAAGAAAAAGTGTGGGGGTAAGTGTTAAATTTTCTAAAGTGCGATATGCAATGACAGTGGGACCCAATCGAAAAGTTTAAATAATAAGTGTGGAGGTAAGTATTAAATTTTCCGAAGTGCGATATGCGATGATGGTGGGACCCGATCACAAATTGAAAACCACAAGTTTTAAAGAATAAGTGCGGAGGTAAGTGTTAAAATCGCCAAAGTGCGATATGCGATGGCGTGGCAAGGTGACGTGGCAGTGACGTGGCAAGGTGACTTGGTAAGGTGACGCGGTAGATGACGTGGCCTTGACCCTAAAGATAGCAGTTTATTTATGATGACGTGGTAGTGATGTGGCAAGGTGACATGGCAGATGACATGGCCCTGGCCCACATATAGCACATCACTAGTTTTAAAATTTAAGTGCAAAGGGTTTGAGTTATAATTGCCAAAGTGCGATATGCGATGCGGTGGGGCCCGATCACAAATTAGAAATCGAATTTTTTAATGAATAAGATTGGAGGTCCAGGTGTATGAGGTTTGTGCACCATTTTATGAAGAAATAGGAAAAATAGGACAAAAGGACTTGTGGTAGAATAAGACCCGACAAGGAGAAAATGTAGAGTGAGGCTAAACGTCACAAGGAAACAAATAGAAAAGGTCGAGTTGAGAGTTTGTGCATAACTAATTGTGTTATAACAACAGAAATTGAAGGGGTAGCAAACACATTAGCACGAGTATTGATCCAAGCATCTTATCGATTTAATAATCCAACAACGGTTTTCTGAAGATGAAGAGCCAAGGTGTCAGAGATTTCCTCGCCTCTTTGGTATCACACCAGCCAGATCCTGATCATTGCACAATTAATAACAGACTGCTAAAGCCACTGTTAGAGGCCAAGCTTGTCTTATCACCGCCTTGATGTTTCCACTTGTCCATTTTCTACTTGAATGTAATCACTGCAGTAGACAGATTAACCAAATTAAGTTTTATATAAATACTGCATACATTATAAGTATGAAGGAGGCCCGGGAGGGAAAACCCATTGTAATAGACTCAACTGGTTGTAAGCACTCTCTATTGAATGAATGAAATATGATGCTATTTTCAAAATTCTTGTGTTATGATCTGTGGTGAAGTGTTTCCCCATGTAATTTTTTATTCTCTTGTTTTTGCATATTGTTGTTCTTTATTTATAGCAGATAGAAATTTTTGTGTAGGATTTACCATGGGGTACCCTACTAAGTCTTGAAACAATATTTTATGTTTTCCTCTGAGACCTAGATGCAGAATTCAGAGATGATCTGCTCTGCATCCATGTTGAACCTTAATCTCCCCCTCCTTTTCCATTTCACAAGCTGTAAAGATCCATTGAAATGGCTAACTTGCCTAGTTGCACCTGACTTTAGTTATTCATCCATTTGAATTTGTTTTCACCTATTTGACTCCATAGCCCAATGGCTCCCCTTCTGCTGCCTCAACCAAAAGTATTCAAACAAACCCCTATGCACTAATAGATAGCCTAAAATTCCCCTATAAAAAAGCTATATCTAATAGAGAGAGCCCTCTCTGAATCTAGGAAGGCTAGGTCTGGGATTCCAAAGTGGTTTGATGTTTCTCCCGTAGTTCTGTTTTCATCCTTCATAAATTTACGGGGATCTAACACACGTTGTGATGGAATGATTGTTCCGAGAGAGATTGGTGACCATAAAATAGGGTAATCCTATTCCCCAAGTTTCTAGTAGCATTTTTCCTAACCTTCCCCTGGTACTCTATCACCCGCCTGATAAGTTTTTGATAAAGTTGCAGAGGTCAAGTAAGTTACATAGTAGTCAGTATACATTACAATTAAATGCTATCATTAGTGCTAGAAAAATAATTTCTCAGCCAGGAAATAGAAGATTTATACTAGTTACGCCTACACAAGTAGAAATGGCAGGATCATTTACCTGATATCCGGTGTTATTTGGAAAAGGGAACGTTGATGTAGAACAACATTGGTATCTATGAAAGGCAATCTGGAGAGCTCACCAGACACTAGATGCTCTTAAATTGGTTGAATTCCAAACTACACTCAGGGAAAGAACATTGCGTTGGTTTATCAAGTGTTTCGAGGTGCACCCGAATCCTGCTATAGATGACATTAAAAGATAATTTGTACGGGAGTTCAAGCTTCCGTAGACTAATCAACAAGGGTTATTCGAATTATGGTAGATCAAACAAAGAGAAGGAGAGACCGCTTGGGACTTAATGAGAAGGTTCAAGGATGTGATTGGGAAATTGAGTTACCTGATTGATCTTAATCACCAACGCGATTGGTTCATCAAGGCCCTTTTACCCCTTACAAGAACGCTACTGACCCAACAGAAGATTGATACACTCTAAGATGCGCTGGAACAAGCGATAAATATTGAAGCAATGACTTGCTATCCACAAGAATTCAGGGGAGGAGTAGCCGCCCACGACCCTTCCATATGGGAATTGCAACATCAAATAGAAATTTTTACAGATAAGATCAAAGATATGCAGCCAACATGACCAACACGACCCAACGTGTGGTGCACACATTGCTTTTTGGAAGGAAATTTGGTTTCCAAGTGTCTGAGGTTGTGAGGAAACAATTTTGGTACATCAGCATCGGGAGGGAAAGGGACGCCACCCATGGGGAGAGTCACGCAAGTAAATACTCAAGGAATGTACTAGGCACAACCACATTTCCTGAGTTTTTCGAACCATCAAACCCCAACTCCAACTGAATATTGTGAAATTTGAAAAGGATTTGGTCAGCCACTACGTCTGTGCCCCATATTAAATAAGTATTAAAATGTACTGAATAATGTCTATTGTGAATTCTGTGCTTCAATGACCCATCACATAGATCAGTGCAGAGCTTTGGATGCATTAGTAGATTAGCTGGGTAGGTCCTCCTATAGGATAAACGAGGCTTCGAGGGGATGAGGAGGGCCAGGAATGCGAGGAGGTAGGACGGGAGGAAGATGACCCTTGAGATGCTACAATTTTGATCAAGAAGGCCATATAGCGAGAAAATCCCCGTTACCAAGATGACCATGGTGTTTTCAGTGTAGAGTGAATGCAAATGCCATGTGTTAGACTCCTGTAATTCACAGTATCACAAGGTGACTGATTATTTCTCAGATCTTTCATACTGGAAATTATGTTCCATTGCTATCATTTATTTCTCGAAAAAGGAGGGAGATCCCGACTGTCAAGAACTTCAAAGGAATAAATTTTCCTTTTCAGTTCAGTTAAAAGAGGAAAGTATTACTGATAAAGTGTGATGGTGATAAAACTTCATTTTTCCCTCATTCATTTTATCTCCCCTCTTTTAACATTCATTTTTCCAAACTCTAAAGTCCAACACATCATTTCTTTCAAATCCCCCTTTTTAACTATTGAAATTCAAGTTTTACAGTTAAAAAAGAGCAGCTCCGCCCACCCTCTAACAACCATATAATAGACTCACTGCTTATGTCATTTACCGCAGATCTGCCCCCCCCAACCGCCGAACGTTAAAAAGGGGGGGGGGGGGTCCGAAATGGGCAGTATCCATTACCGCCCACTCTGCTACGTTGCGCGCCCATAAAATTTTGCACCCCACCTTCATAATACTGCCTACCACCTTAGGATCCCTCCAAAATCAAACTTCGGGTTTTTTCACTGCAAACCATCCCAAAAAACCATTATCCCATTAAAAATTTACCTCTCTTCGCAAATCACTTATCATAGTTTAAACTCCATTTCCTAACACAATCGCCAAATCCTACAAATTCCCCGAAGTGCGATGTGCGACGTCGGTGGGACCTGGTCGCAAATCAAAAGTCACAAGTTTTAGAGGATAAATGTGGAAGGTTCATGGTATAAAACACCAAGGTGCGATATGGGATAAAGGAATGAACACGATAGTTTTTAAAGGATGTTTTGAATTTATTTAAAGTAAGGGGTTAGGTGTAGTTGCGTTGTTTTATGAAGAAACGTGAGCGCAGGTAGAAAATCTTAGGTATGGGACCCAACACGAGCAGGATATGTATAATCAAGCAAGAAAAGGTATGGTGGCACTGTTGCAAATGTGCCAGCTGCATCAAGTCAGGAAAAGGGCATTTCTGTTGAACTATTTTGATATAACAACAAAAACAGAAAGGGAAACGAACACATTAGCATGACCACTGATCCACAAAAAATGCAAGCACCTCATCAATAATAATCTAGTAAATGCGGTCCAAAAGGTAGAGCAAGATGTTAGAGCCATTAATCATTTCCCCTTCAGGACTAGCTTATCCACCTTGGGTTTAATCTCGATCTCAAAAAGAGCCGCCAAAGTTTTTTGGATCCATGAAGAGCTGCCTGAAGTTAATTCTATAGGCAGTGCTTTGTCAGAGATTTTTATTTGCCCCTTTGCATGGAAACACTTGTCAAAATTTCTACTTGAATGTAATTAATGATAATCACTACAATAGGTAGAGTAACCGACTTAAGTTTTATTTAAATACTGCATGCATTTGCAGTAGAAAGGAGAGCCCGGAAGGGGAAAACCATTGTAATAGGCTCATTTGGTGGAAAACACTCTTTTTTTGGATGAATGAAGGGAAACTGCTATTTCCAGATTCTTGTGTTATGTTTTAATGGTGATGTTCTTCTTTATGCTGTCTACTTTTCTTATTCCACCATTTCTTTCTCTCTTTACTATGGATGAGAAAATTTTATGTAGGATTTACCATAGGGTACCTTGCTCAGTCTTGAAACAGTACTTTATGGTTTTCTATGAGATATGAATGAAAAATTCAGAGACGACCGACTGTGCATTCACATTGAACCTTAATCTCCTCCTCCTCTCCATTTCACAAAGCTGTAAAGATCCATTGAAATGGCTAGCTTGCCTGGTCTCACATGATTTCGATTATTCATCCATTTGAATTGGTTTATACCTATTTGAATCCATATGCCAATGGCCCTCTTCTATTGCCTCAACCATTAATTCTCAATCAAAACCCTTTACAATAATAGCTAGCCTAAAATTCCCCCATAAACAAAGCTATATCTAATAGAGAGAGCCCTCTATGAGTCTAGGAAGGCTAGGTCCTAGATTCCAAAGCGGTTTGATGTTGCGTCTGTAGTTTTGTTTCAACCTCAAAATTACGGGGAGCACAACATAATGGTAACTTGACTGGGGAACGGATGGAATTGATCTTCCTCAAAAAAGTACATCAAGTTTTAGTTTTGAATTTTGATGGTGAGCAGAAGTCAAGCACCGGAAGGTTGTTCCATTCACCCAGTGACTCCATTGGTAGCAAAATCTAGAAACAAAGATTCACTGGTGACTCCATAAGCTCAAAATGGGATTAGTTGCAAGGAGATATGCTCCAATGAACAGAGATCACATTCCTGGATTCCCACACAAAATGCCTCGGGTAATTTGGAAAAGAAATCTTCCTATTTTTCAAGATGAGAATGTTGATGATGCTTTGTTACATCTCATTAAATTTCATATGCATTCATGGAAGTTGAAAGTTGAATGGCATGAGGATTGCCTCATGAAGGTGTTCATGGAAACATTAGAAGGGAAAGCAAGGAAATGGCATGAAGGTTTGAACCCTGGTAGTTTGTTTTCTTTAAAATATTTCCACAAAGTGTTTTATGAGCATTATAAATAATATTGTCCATCTTTATCATTAGCTGAAAATTGTTGTGATCACTCTGAGGATCTCATACAATACCTTGAAAGTATTGATGAATATCTAGGAAATATGCATCATGAGGATATCTTAGAAGAAATTTATGGATTTCATTCTCAATTTAACTATCATGATAACCAAGATAAGTTAGTTGAAGATGAAAGAAATCAAGAAATGAAAGTAGATCCACAAGATCTCTTTGTGGAGACAAATGACAATTCGTTTGTTCCTTTTTATGAGGCCAAATAAGACATTTAGTCTCATGACCAAAATTCACGAGAGCGAGAAAAAAATTGTTGTTTAATCCAAAGAAAACAAAGACTGCCTCCTCCTTTAACTAAAGAATAAATTAATCAGATTCTAAGCATGCAAACAACCTCTCAATTTTTATGTAATTAGGAGATTAATTCTATTTGTTCTACTACCGATTTATGTACTAAATTATTTCCTCATGAAGAAAAAATTTAGAACTGATTGATAATGATGTTGTTTTACATTCTCAAGAAGGATTATTTCCAGAAAGTGCTTCTATTCATCAAAATGATGGAAATCAAACTCTGCATGCTGAGCAAGATTGTGAAGAGGAAAATGCAGAAAGTTTTCAAATAAGTGCCAATTGCCTTCCTCTCTTTTTTGTCTCATTATTAAGAGAACATTACCAGTAGATTATAAATGTGAAGGATGAGGGATGTTATAATGAAGCAGTTGAGGAAAAAGGGGATGACTCAGAACCTTTTTTAGATCCAGATGTTTGGTCCATGAACCATCTTGAAATCATAGAGTCTGAAACATATGATGAGTTGATCCAGGTTGATTCTTTACCCTTATGGTTTAATTCATTTCAGATTATGAAAGGAAGAATGGATCACATTTTGGTTGATAATCATAGAAGAAATGAGGAAATATCAGTGGAACCAATTCTACAACCATCTAAAGCACTACATGACCCAATATCTAATACATTGGATGGTTTGTGTTTCCAAAGGAAGTCTTCATGTATTCGTAATGCTCTCAAAAGCTGCTATGATACTGATATGATCAGACAATTTGCCCCATTGTCTAGTTCAGTAGAATATCAACATAAAATTCATCACATAAAGTGAAAGCTTGTCTCGAGTTGTTTGAAGACATGGAGAGCACATCTGCAATACCAGGATATGAAGTTGAGTTGGCTGAGTTAGAATACCTAGAAATGAGTCAAGTATATCTTGATCCAGTAGCTGTCTATATGGAGAAATTGTTCTTTACAAAGCCAACACACATTTCCAACATGTAAGTTGTTTCTCAAGTATACCAAGAGCCATGTAAACAAGATCATGCCAAGAGTTTCTATCAAACACCATTATCAGGTTTTTCTCTGAACATGGTGAAAAGAAATGAAAGAAAAAAGATATTAGGGTAGCTTCTTGACTGGTTGCACTAGAATTATTGTATTATTTAGAGCAGCAGTGATTTCAGTAGGTTAGGGTAGGTAGGTGTGCAAATAAGCTTAGTACTTTGAGAATTTTTCCAATTTTAGTTTTAGATTTCTTTCTAGTTTTCAATTCAAGTGTATCCCAGACTACAATTTGCAGAGAGTGTTAATTCCAGCTTGAATATTTTCAACCACAGAGGTTGGGCAGCAGATTAAGTTGCAGACTTGGGATCAACTTGATGGGTTAGGCTACAAGTCTACTGTGTTCTTGACACCTCCTAAAGGAGCTGCCATCCCCAATTGGAGCCACTATTAGACTCCTGTAATTCACAGTATCACAAGGTGACTGATTATTTCTCAGATATTTCATACTAAAAGTTATATTCCATGGATATCATTTGTTTCCAGAAAAAGGAGGGAGATCCTAACTATCAAGAAATTCAAAGGAATCAATCTCCCTTTTCAGTTCAGTTGAAAGAGAAAAGTATTGCTGATAAAGTGTGATGGTAAGAAAACTTCATTCTGTCCACATTCATTTTATCTCCCCTCTTTTACCTTTCATTTTTCCAGACTCTAAAGTCCAACACTTCATTTTTTTCAAAACCCCTATTTTAACTATTGAAAATCAAGTTTTATAGTTAAAAAAAAGCAGCTTCGCCCACCCTCTAACAACCGTATCATAGACTTACCGGTTAGGTCATTTACCATAGCTCCGCCCCCCTCAGCCGTCGAATGTTAAAAAAATTGGCGAGGGGGGGACCAAAAAGGTCAGTATCCATTATCGCCCACTCTGCTACGTGGTGCGCCCATCATATTTCGCACCCCCCTTCACAATACTTCCTACCAACTTAGGACCCCTTCGAAATCCAACTTCAGGTTTTTTCATGACGAACCATTGCAACAAACCGTTACCCCCTTGAAAATTTACCTCTCTTCGTAATCTGCTTATCGTAGTTTAAACTCCATCTTCTAACACAATCACCCAATCCTACAAATTCCCTGAAGTTCGATGTGCGATGTTGGTGGGACCCGATCGTAAATCGCAAGTCACAAGTTTTAGAGGATAAATGCAGAGGGTTCATGGTATAAAACACTGAGGTGCAATATGTGATAAAGGAATGAATGCGATAGTTTTTAAAGGAAGGTTTGAATTTATTTAAATTCCGAGGTTAGGTGCAGTTTCATTGTGTTATGAAGAAACATGAACGCAGGCATAAAATCTCGGGTATGGGACCTGACATGAGTAGTAGAGGTAGAATTGGGCAAGAAAAGGTATGGTGGCACTATTGCGAACGTGCCAACTGGGTCAAGTCGGGAAAAGGGAATTTGTGCATAACTATTGTAATATAACAATAGAAATAGAAAGGGTAGTGAACACATCAACATAGCCACTGATCCACGAAAAACACCAGCAGCTCATAAATTTAATAATCCATCAAAGGCGGTCCAAAAGGTAGAGAAAGATGTCACAACCATTAATCGTTTCCCCTTCAGGACTACCTCAGCCACCTTGGGTTTACTCTTGATCTCACGAAGAGCCTTTGAAGTTTTTTGGATCCATGAAGAGCTGCCTGAAGTTAATTGCACAGGCGGTGCTTTGTCAGAGATTTTTTTTTTGGCCCTTTGCATGGCCACGCTTGTCCAAATTTATGCCTGAATTCAATTAATGATAATCACTACAGTAGCTAGAGTAACCGACTTAAATTTTATTTAAATAATGCATGCATTTGAAGTAGAAAGGAGAGCCCAAAAAGGGAAAAGCATTGTAATAGGCTCATCTGGTGGTAAACACTCTTTTTTTGGATGAATGAAGGGACACTGCTTTTCAAGATTCTTGTGTTATGTTTTAATGGTGATGTAATTATTTATGTTTTCTGATTTTCTTATTCCGCCATTGCTTTCTCTCTTTACTGTGGATAAGAAAATTTTGTGTAGGATTTACCATATGGTACCCTGCTTAGTCTTGAAACAATACTTTATGTTTTCCTCTAAGATCTGAATGCATAATTCAGAGACAGTCTGATTTTCATTCAAATTGGACCTTACTCTTGTCCTCCTTTCCATTTCACAAAGCTATAAAGATCCATTGACATTTCTATTTCCTGGTATCACATGATTTTGTTTATTCATCCATTTGAATTGGTTTACATATGTTTGAATCCATAGCCCAATGGCCCTCTTCTGCTGTGTCAACCATAAATTCTCAAACAAAATCCTTTGCACTAATAGCTAGCCTAAAAGCCCCCCATAAACAAAGCTATATCTAATAGAGAGAGCCTTATCTGAGTCTAGGAAGGCTAGGTCCTAGATTCCAAAGCAGTTTGATTTTGTCTCTATAGTTTTGTTTCAGCCTCGAAATCACAGAGAGCACAACACCACGAAAGATTGTCCTAAATTAATTAAAATATGGGAAGAAAGAAATAGGAAATGAGGAGCTAATTTGGTTAATGCAGAACCAATATTAGCTAAAACACAACCTTTACCCAGTGTGTCCATAATAACCTGAGGAGGAAAGAAAATGGGAGATGATGCAAGAGAAATGGAACCAGTAAAACTAATCAAACCAGTATCATTGAAGAAATTCTATGACTTTGAACAACAGAAACAATACTTCAGGGAAGAGCTTGAAAAATTTTCAAAGTTAGGAATCCACAAGGACATGCAACAAATACAACTAGTGAAATAAGGAGGAAAGCCTACAACAATAGGAGTGTTGATAGAAGAATCGTTCAAGCTATTTTTTAGCATTGTAAATGACAGAAAAATGCTAAAGCAGCTAAAACATAGCTTAAAATAATTAGTGGAAGGAGGAATGGAGCATGTGAACCCAATCAATGCCAACCTTCTGGAAAGGCATGTGAGGAGGATAAAGAGAAACAAGAGAAGAACTGGGAAGGAGTTCTCAATAAATTCACAGGTTGCAGGATTCCAGATAAGGGGCACCATGCTAGAATTAGGTTCAGATGTAAACATATTACCCAGAAAAATATGGGAAGAACTAGGCAAGCCGAAGCTGGCATTTTCCCCTATACAACTACGGATGGAAAACCAATACTGCATTGTGCCGGTGGGAAGGTTAGAAGAGGTTGAAGTAGATGTGGCAGGGGTGAATAATTATACTGATTTTGAGGTAATTGACATCATGGGTGATAAAGATCCATGTCCATCTTTGTTAGGGATAGACTAGGAATTTGAAAACTATGCAGTCATTAACTTGAAGAAAGAACTAACGATATTTGAAAATGGTGAATTCAGAGTGGTTCAACCATTGGATCCAAATCAAGGACCCAGGTATACAGAGACCGTCAGGACCAGGGATGATGCAAAACTAATAGACCAACTTTATCATATGACAATAGGCCAAATAGAAGACTACATCAACCCCATGACAAAAGGGATAGTTATTTGGCGGAGTGTTCAAAGCTCCGACGTGGGGTCTAAAGTCGCGTGGGATGATTGGCAGCAAGGAGGGTACGAGGTAAACACTAGCAGGTGTAATGCTATTCGTGGAGTCAATTGGATCGACACATAGGCAAGGGGTTACCCCACCCTTACTAATATGAAAATTGTTAATACTTTCATTAATAAAGTTGAAGATAACGTACCAGAGGAGCACAAGGTTCCTCTAATGGATGTAGCATTGCAATTCACTTCAGCGAGGTGGTGGGTAAACCACCACAAATCTATTCATAGTTGGTAATAGGTAGAAAAGGCAATGCAAATTAGATTCCAAGTGTCTCCAGGACCGAAGCTGAAAGAAAAGTAAAAAGGAACCTCAGATCCAAAAGCTCAATAAAGTGTTGTGTAGATAAGTGGGAAATGGAAAATTGCCCCAAATCCTTGTGAGTAAATAAATTTGTGCACTCATTGGTTATTATCCAGGAATTATGGTACCTTACAGAAGAAAATAAGAGACAAACAAGTAACTTGGAGTTAGTAGCGGATATATTTTCACGAAGTTTCTCTTTCAAGGGGGATAATTAACAACTTACAGACACCTTGCAAGAAATACAGGAAATTATGTTTCGATCGGAACCTGCAGAGGCTGAAGAGACACCTTTGTCCAGTTACCAAGAAGTAGTAGCATGTGGGAAAGTAGACCAAGAAATAGATGATGATGACCTAGAGAACCTCAGACACTTGTTGTTTAAAGAAAAGGAAGGAGAATGAAAAATACAGGAGCAACCTACTACAAAAGGACTACACCTATTACCACTAAGAACAAATAAACATAATTTCGGCAGTGTGAAAAAACCCAAATTAGCTTCTATTGGGGACTATTGCGACAAAGAGGCGATGAAGGAAATTTTTGATTTACTGAAAGAATCCAAAGATCCATTCCCATATTCTATAGCAGAACTAAAAAATATTAAAGGAGACTTGGGGGAGATGCAAATAGTGTTGAAATCGGATGCCAGGCTGGTGAAGCACATACCCTATCACTTGAACCCAAGAGTGAAAGAGAAAGTAAGGACATAAATAGAAAAAATTCTCAATGCAAGATTAATCTTCCTGGTAGAAGAAGCGGAATGGGTCAGCCCCATAATGATCTATAACAAGAAGGAAAAGTTAGAGATCAGAGTGTGTGTAGAGTAACAAATATTAAACAATGCATGCATGCATGATCCTTTTCCAACACCATTCAGTGATGAAGTTCTAGATAGTGTGGCCAGAAAGGAAGCATATTCATTCATAGATGGATAACGTGGGTATCACCAAGTCAAGATAGCAAAGGAGGACAAAAGGAAAGCCACATTCACTACCGAATGGGGATCTTATGCTCATCACATAATGCCTTTCGAATTAAAGAATGCACCAAAAGTATTCTCAAGAATGATGATAGCAGCCTTCAAGGAATATATCCAAAATTTTCTAGAAGTGTACATGGATAACTGGATTGTATATAGCTTATTGAAGAACCATGCAAGTTTTCTTCGAATAATGTTTGACCGTTGCTGGTGGTTTCTGATTTCATTAAACCTGAAAAAGTGCATATTTGTAGTCCCATTTGGAACATTGCTTGGCCATGTGGTCTGTAAACAAGGAGTATGTGTGGACCCTGCCAAGGTTGCGGTAATTGTCAACATGTGTCCCCCAGAGAATGTTAAACAATTGATATCGTTACTTGGACATACAGGGTATTACAAAAGGTTTATCTGCAATTATTCCTACATCACAGCCCCACTGGAAAAACTGTTGAGGAAAACAAAACTGTTCGTATGGAATGAAGAATGCAGTAAGGCGTTAGATGCACTAAAATAAAGATTAGAAAGCGCACCTATTATAACATATCCTAATTGGGATAAACAGTGCCATGTACATATTGACACCTTGGGGATTGCTTTGGGGGTCGTGCTAGTACAACCAGGAGAAAAAAAATATAGTCCACTTAGTATATTTTGCAAGCGGGAAGCTGTCGACCGCAAAAAAGAACTGTACAACCACTGAAAGAGAAGCTCTCACACTAGTCTAGTCTCCTCAGAAATTCCACCACTATATACTTAGAAGTTCCTTTAATTTTTTTATAGATCACTCCACGTTGAAGTATTTGGTGAAAAAACCAGTTCTAGAAGGCAGAATTTGCAGATGGCTTCTACTGTTCCAAGAGTTCACATTTGAAGTTGTAGTAAAACATGGGAGACTAAATGTGGGACCTGATCATCTATATAGATTGGAATTAGGAGAAAATGATGGACCACTCGATGACCAACTGCCAGATGTAAAAATATTTCGGATAAAGGCTATCCCAGACCATTTAGAACAAATAGTAGCATTTTTGGCTTCAGGACAATGCCCGAAAGAATACAAAACAAATCATAGGAAACATTTGGTCATTAAAGCAGTCGATTACCAACTTATAGTGGGCCAAATATACAAAATGGGTCTAGATTAGATGATGTGAAGATGTGTATTATACCATGAAAGATCATATATCCTATGGGAATGCCACAGTGGAGTTGCGGGAGGACACGTGGGAGAAAATCCTACCATAAGGAAAATACTACAGTTAGGACTATGGTGGCATACAATGCATAAGGATACCAAAGAGTATGTAAAGAAATGTGACATATGTCAAAAAAAAAGAAAACCTTCACACCACGATGAACTACCTTTACAACATGTTAGAGAAATAAAGATATTTAAAAAATGGGCCTTCGACTTCATAGGACCCATTATGCTAGTTGCATGCGATTCACAAGCAAGGTATATAATTACCATAACTGAATATATGAGCAGGTGGGCAACGACGACACCAGTAAAGGATTGCACATTAGAAACAACAACTAGGTTCATTTTTTAGAACATTATTACAAGATGCATTTGTCAAAGGTGTCTGACAAGCAATCAAGGCACCCACTTTATCAACACCACAGTCAAGTCATTGCTAAAAAAATTCATGATACAACATCATAAGAGAAGTTTGTGCCACTCGCAATAAAATGGAACTGTTCAAGCGTTTAACAAAATCCTAGAAAAGGCTTTAACTAAAATCTGCAATGAAAATCAGGATGAATGACATGAGAGAATACCAACCACGTTATGGGCCTATAGGACCACAGTAAAGCGATTGCACAATCGGATGCCATTCTAGCTCGTGCAGGGAAAGGAAGTAGTGGTACCAATTGAATTTATAGTACCCATTTTATTTATTGCTACAACAACTCAAGTGTCTGAAGCATAATCAATCACAACGTGCCTCGAGGAGCTACATGATTTGGAGGAAGCAAGGTTTTTTGCATACTTCCACCAATCAGTTGAGAAGCAATGAAAAAAGGCTTGCCACGACCACCACATTAAGAGAAAGAATTTCAGTATTGGCGACCGAGTACTAATATACGACAACAAATTTCATAAATTTCCAGGGAAACTTGAAATGCATTGGAAGGGACCATTCTATGCCATAGAAATCCATGATTGAGGAGTAGTGAAGCTAGCACAATTGGAAGGAGTAATATTACTTGGTTGGGTGAATGGCGCATGCTTGAAAACCTAACATGAGTAACTAAATTAAATTTTATTTTCAATAACTCTCGCACCCAAGAGGAGTCTGTAGGGTAGATAGTCCATAACTCTCTCGCACCCAAGAGGAGTCTGTAGATTATAAAGTCAATAAATGTCTTGTTGGTTGTCCCGTGATTTGTTATATTGGTGAGATCAAATGCACAGGGTAACATCAGACCAGTCTTTGGAGTCCTAGGACCTAGCCTTCCTGGAATCAGAGAGGGCTCTCTCTATTTTGTGCAAAGGATGTGAACTTGTTTGCTTTTAGGGTTTGATTTTAGGCTAGTTTTTAAGTATAGGGTTTGTTTTTTTGTTTTGGTTGGGTAGATGATTAGGTAGAATAGATGGAGTGAGGAAATATTCAAGTCATTGGGCTATGGAGTCAATAAAATTCATGTAAAGTTTCAACAATAAATCAGGGTATATCATAGGGCAAATCTAGCATGGTCAAATGGATTTTCAAGGTTTGTGTGAGATGAAATGAACATCAAGTTTGTAAACAAAGTAGGGAAAAGGGCACTTAAGAATACTTTGTCAAATACATTAACAAGAAGGGAATTCAACACTATTTAGCATAAAGAATTAATAAATAGACAGGGCACACCAATGACGCTTTGATTCAACTCAAGCAAATAAGCATTTCAGACAAACAATCTAATGAAATATAGAAGGAAAGAAACTCATTTAACTTCTAGTGATTTCACCTTCAAGGTTAGAAAAAATTTAAGATAAACATATAACTTTAATCAAGAAGAGGGAACTCCTAAATATCATTGATCATAGCCATAAATATCTTCAAAACAACTATTCAAGCATGGGCAAAGGGTATGATTGAAACATAGCCTCTTTGGAAAAACCTAAGTAGTGGTACATTAAAGAAAGATCTCAAGAACAATGTATTAGTGACATCAAACAAGCAGGGCTAACCATAAAACATATTTGATACCGAATGTATTGAACCACTCATGAGATAAAAAAGCTTGGGTGGGTCTAGAGAGAAACTAAGAATTATCTAAATTGACCTAGCAGAGGAAAACATAGAGGCAGTGAAGAACAAGCAGAGCTAAGGTGCCTTTGGAAAACATTTCTTAGTGTAAAACCTTTGTCCTACTGAAATATAGAAGGATGAAACAACATGATGCATAAGAAAAAATGAACTGAATAGAAGCAAATCACCATTAACCAAGCTCAGGGATCCTGCAAGCAAGCCTTCTCCATCATCAATCAAGATAAGCCATTCACAAACTCCACAACACCAATTTCTTCTTCAATCTCCAAAAAACCATATATTTCTCTCAAGAGTCATCAAATTCCAACCTTTTACAATGAGGCCCTCATGCTCTATTTATCTATAAAAGGAGGGAAAAACCATAACTAGGGTTTTCAAATGTCAAAATCATCCATAAATGTCATTTATGCCTAAGAGACCATGCAAGGCCCAAGACACAAAATATGTCATGAAATAAATATTAAAATAACTCCTACCACCTAAATTTGGAGTGATTTGCCTAAAAAAAAACTAAAATATAATTTTTCCATCAATGAGTGTCTTTTGTTGATTTTTTGGCAAAAAACGCAGCACAGAGGTTTGAAAGCGTAGAGCCTGCCCAGAAAAATTAGGTCCACTTGCAGCCAAGTTTAGATGCCCTTGCTGATGTCGGAATTGTCTTCGTGATGGCCCGTTGGAAAGCCTGCTGAACCTAATTTCCAAACCTAACCTTGTTTTTCTAATTGAGCTCCATTAACTTTTCTAAAAGGAAAATTTCCCAAAACTTTTATAGGCGCAACGCTAGGCCTATAAATGAGGTAGAAAGGTGAAAAATGAGGTGTTTTTTGGCCTTTTGAGGGACCAAAAATGCTCCAAATTCTCTGAAAATTGGTGATCATACTGTAATTAAGCTAAGGATTCCAAAAATACAAAGTTTTTCTCCTGATGATGCCTAAGATGAAAGCTTAGCACCAAGGGTGCTGCGCTTAGAGGCCTTCAAATTTGCAAAAAACCAAAATTTGTCAAAAATCTCCCAAAATTGGTGGATGTCTTCCTCATGGGGTTTGAGAAGCTTGTAGAGAAGCTTGAGCCAAGATTCCAAGGTTTTCTTGGTCTTTTGCCTCTGTGAGTGCTTTTATCTTGGCATGGGCCTTTTTGAGTTTAGCCCTTGCAACTTGGTTTCTCCAGGCATAATGCTTGGTCATCTTCCTTTGGAGATCAAGATCCTTATTGGATTTCTCCAATTTAGCCTCCAAGCGTATGTTGGCTCTTTCTAGCCAAGGCTCCTGATCATATGCTATCTTCATTGCCAAAAACTCAACTAGAGGGAGCTACTCTGCCAAGGCTATTTCTTGTTCTGTTTATTTTGCCAATGCCTTCTTAAAACCCATGGTTCTTGGTCTCCTCCTAGACTGCCCTTCTTCATCTTCAATTTCCTCATAGGTGCCCATGAACTCTTATAGCTTTACCTACGCCCTTTGAGCTTCTTTCTGGGCCCTGATTTCTCTAGCCTCATAAATGGAAATTTGTGCTCCTAACTGCTTGTTCTCCATCTCAAGGGCATCATTCACACTCTTGGCCCTATCTAAATTTTCTTGGAGGTCTTCAATTAGGGAATTTTTGTTCTGGATGAGCAAGTTTGAGATCCTTGCTTCATTTTCCTCATCACTATCAATTTGAATGATTTCAAACTCTCTCTCAATCTCATGTTGATCTTCTTCTTCTTCCTTTACCTTTTGTTCGCCTTTGTCAATCTTCTAAGATGAGGTGGATGGCATGGTCCCTTGTCTTTTAGAGGCAGCAAACACAAGCCTTTGTTCTCTTTGATATGTCAATGGAAGAGTTTTGATTGTGGTCATTTTAGTGTCTTGATCATGGTTGCCTTCATTTGTTTCCATGTTTTCCTCTTCACTACCCTTATTGCTGCTTGCCTCTTTGCCTTCAACATCAGCCTCACTTTTGGCCTCTTCATTGATTTCTGCAGTTTCATTTTGTTCCTCATTGTAGCTGCTTGCATTATCATTACTGTGATCTTCATTTTTATTATCAGTCCCTTCACTTCCTTCATTGTTTTCATGACTGTCATGGCTGTCATGACTGCCTTCTTCCTTGATGTCCTGTTCCTCACTGATGCTTGATTCATTAGTGTCCATACTATCCTCAACCTCTTCATTTTTTGCATTTTTATCCTCTTCATTTGAGCTGCTCTCTTCATATTTTACCTCATCTCTGTCATGATTATGAACCTCACTATTTTGACTGTCGTTAGGGCTCTTAGTGTCACTTCTGCCCTTAGGATCATCCTTTGTTTCTTTGTCACTTGTCTCATCTTCATCATTATCCACCTCCATTTCTTCTACTTCATTGCCGATCTCTTCTTCATTACTGATTAATTCATCTCCACTATCATCTTCCTCATTTTCTTCATTGTTATCCTCTCCCTCTGTTTCCATGTTTTCTACTTCTTATTGGCTTGACTCATCATCACCCTCATCTTCATTTTGGTCTATTTCATTGTCATCCTCACCCTCATGGTCACTTTCTTGTTCACCACCACTTCCTTCTTGATCTGATGCATTAGGAGAATATGAGGAAGGGAGGTTTTCTTAAGGAGAGGATATTTGTGTAGATGATGATTCATGGTCAGTGGAAGGTGATGGAAGAGTGGAGGGAGGAGGATGACATGAGGAGGGTAAATTTGGTTGATGATGGGGCTGAGGGCTTGTGAATACTTCATGAGCCATGAACACCTCCCAATGTATGCCTTTTTGCTCCAACTGATGTAGTACCACCATATTGATCAAGGAGTGGTGGAACAAAATCTACATTTTTTGGGAATAAATCCTCCTTCAGACAACAAAATATATCTTTTTGATACTCCTATACAAGTAGTAGGGTAAATGAAGCATTTTAACCCTAGTAAAATGCATGAGTAATCTGATATGGTAGGAGTAGAGCCTAGAGTATCTCCCCTCACATGTTTTTCACGATGACCTTCATTAAGGGTGAATACTTCTCCAGCAAGTGTGAGAATGGGAAAATAGTCTTGCACCTTCTTTGTACATAGGCTTGAGAAAAGGCTCATAGTAGCTCATGTCCAACTTTTCCCTTTTGAACCATTTTTCACCAACATCAGGTATACCTATAGCACTAGAAATGGCATTTTATGAGAGTTCAAAGGTCACCCCTACCAAGCTTGATTTTTTGTTATGTAGGTTAAGAATGAATAACCTTGTGAGCTCTGGGTGATTTCGTACTTGTTAGACCCTTTCACAAAACTGGAAACACCCTACATTCTGAAAGCATGTGAGAATCATGGGAGAAGTAGTAATCTCCATAGTGTCTTGGGGTTGAAATATATTAACCTTCCCACCCTTGTGCTTTGGCCTCATAGGAACTTGACCTTATTCACTGCTCACACTCCCTTCTTCTCCTGACATGATGACTAGTGCTACCTTTAAACAACCCTAGGCTTGCTTGTGAAACTTGATAGGATGAGTGAAATGGAATAATGGTGAAAGGCAATTTTTTGCAAGTGAGTGAGAGGGAGGTGTAGGTTTATGACTGATCTCCTTTGAGCTTAGGTGAAGGATTAACTTGAATTGGCTGTAATTACCCTAATTGACACCTTTCTTGACTGATCATTTCTTGCTTGGAGGTCAAAAGAGAGTTTTGGTCGTGAGGACTTAGGGTATCTAGTTACTAGGGTTTAGTCAATTCCCTTAAGCATAAAATCATGAATTTCACTAGAGGAGAAGGAAAACATGCACTTACCAACCTTTGAATTCTTTGCAGGTCCTTGGATGCAGCTTGGAGGTGCCCCCTTGTGATTTTTTGGCAATTTTGCAAGTGAAAAAGGGTTTCTAGCCGAGGCGTAACGCCTGCACGCATAGTCGGGTGTTGGGCATCTTGGGTGCAGTGCCTGTCCACGTGCAGGCCTGCCAGTATCCTAATCGCATCGTTGTACGATGCCCTTCTTGTTGGGTTTCTCCTGAGCACAACGCTGCATGATGACCTGCCTGTCGGGCAAGTTTGGGTGAACGGGTAGTGCCCGCCTGAACGTGTAGCACATTCACCCGAATGTGCAACACATTGTATTTTTACACTGTAAAAACTCTCGAACGCATAGTGCCAGGTGTTGTAAGTGCAATGCTTGCACGAAAACGTAGCACCAGGAAAACTTACTCGATTTTGACTGAAACTCAGAAATTTCTCCTTGAAGGATTTTTTTTTTTATTACTCTTTTGCATGTGCATAATGAGCTGAGTGAAAAAAAAAATGACTCTATAGTCTTAGGAAAATAAATTTATCTCTTGTAAACCCATTTTCTAATGTTTTTTAGTCTCTTGTCACTTTTCACTAATATTTCTTTGTCCTTTACTACAGGTGACTTGAAAACCTTTAAGTGGCTCTTTTTCCTTTGGTGGCAGCTTGCTTAGCACTGTCAAAATCTTTTTTTCTTGCATTGTGAAGTTGAAATCATGTTTTTACCCCCTTTGACATTTATGAGTGTGGGTGACCTAAGAACATGGTTTTTTCCCCTTTTAACTGATTTTTGGGCATGAAAAAATTGCCTTTTACAATGACTATAATAATGTTTGCCATATCTCCTCTTGGGCCACTTTTGATTTGTTGCAGGTGCCATGACATAATGATTTAGCCCTGTCTGATGTTCATAACAACAACCTCATGGTC
This sequence comes from Pinus albicaulis, assembly GCA_034641835.2. Taxonomy (NCBI): domain Eukaryota; kingdom Viridiplantae; phylum Streptophyta; class Pinopsida; order Pinales; family Pinaceae; genus Pinus; species Pinus albicaulis. The sequence goes on along the minus strand of CM076582.1, from coordinate 1,490,395,174 downwards.
AGCTTGGATTTCCATCTTAAAACTCAAGCCTATGCTTTTATTCCTTTGATCATTGAGTGCAAATGATTGAAAATGAATGCTTGACCTCCCTTCTACTAATACTCTTTGCATTCTTTCCCTTTGAGGCAGTGAGATACTTTACCTTGCCAAACCCTAGAAGTCACTTACAATAGTCTCTTCAAACTTTCTTTCTGCTGTCATCATGGAGTCCTATCATCTTCATTTCATCTCTTTTGACTATATTTCCAAAACTTTAGGCTTTTGGGCTATTTGAGAAGAATCATTAGTATTGTCTTCTAAGTTATCTATAGCCCTTTCAAGTTAATTAATTTATGTTTAGTTCACCTCACCTTTTTCCCTTTTCCATCTATGATTTCTAAAAATCTTCAATTCATGCTTGGTTGTACTGGTGTGCCTCTTCCATGTGTTTTGCTACCTTGGATCCTTGCTTGGCACACTGTTGGCCCAATCAGTCTTAGGAACCCTGATTTTTTTCTTGAACATAAATTGCTTCCTCATTCTTTGCTATGGATTTCCTTTAATGAGGAGCAAGCCTCTTACCTTATGAATTTTCCTATTGATAATCACCTTGAAACTCCTGTATAAATGTCAAAATGAACAGTTGTCCTTTGCAGAATTTGAACTTGATAAGGATGGTCTTCCTTGGAGGATTTTCTAATTTATCTTGGACAAACAGGTGCTGACCTTCTTTCACATTTGATTCAGCTTCTAGCACATAAAAAAACAGTGATTTAGAACACCAAGATTAACCCTACAACCTATGAAACCCTAGTGACCTAGTGGAAGGATCTTTTGACTTGGTCTTTGAATGAAATCTTGGCTTGGGGTCTTCAAGTGTGAAAAATAGGGTTTTTGAAAAATTGATGTATTGAAGATCCAAAATCCAATGTACTTGATTAATATAAAGAGCCTACAGAGATAGTTTTGAGATCATCAATGCTTGAGACATTTGGTGAATATGGGAAAGAGTAGGCTTTTCGGAAATCCTAGATGGGAAGTGGAGGGTTTGAGGCAGAAGAAAAACAGAGTACTGAGGTTATGGGTGTGAAAATGAGACAAAGATGAGTGTCATGAGCCCATGAGGGGTCTTCTAGGAGTGGTAGGCTAACCAGGGAATGTAAGAGTAGTAAATTAGTGAAAAAATTGTTTTAAGGATAATGAAGGCAGTGAGATTTCTAAAACTCACAATATTCATGAATATTGTTTTTATAAATGTAGGACAAGTATTTATTCATCTAGAAATAGCAAAAATTACCAATGACTAACATGTCTCTCAAAAGAGAAACAAAAATAAACCATATAAGTCAATTTCCACATGTAGGATAGGAATCCAAACAAGAATAATGTATGGGTCGTGAGCACCCAACCACCACACTGTTGCAGCATGGGGACCACAATGCAAACAATTGTGGTTGGGGGGGGGGGGTTGCGGTGACTATATGACCAAGCATTTCAACCATCAATCTGTCATAATTAACCATCATTTAGGTGTCATTCCGTAGTGTCAGCCAAAAATTCGTTAATATTTTCCGTAATTGGAAACACCACTCTGTAATAAAGTTTCCACATCAGGAAATAATAATTAGCCATCACGTCTTCTCAATCTTCGAAGCCACCATCAGCAGAGTCAGAGTCCACCTCATATGTGTAACCAACCTCATGATTGTAGCCATGGAGGGAGCCTGGAAAAATTAATTAGTTATTCAGTCATATCGACGCTCTTCATGCCAACATTCGTACTTAATCTGCATGGAGAAAGGAAAAATAAAAGTGCTGGAAAAAGAATAATTGCAAGGGGAGGAACTGCTATAATGGTGAGCCATATCATACCAAAAGAGTTTCAAAGGTTCAGATAGACAACACTACTAGTGTATTACAAGAGAATCAGTATGACAAAGATAGTGGTGTCAGTAGTTGAACTAGAAGTTGACGAGAGAATTCATAAACTCGAGCCATCGATAGGAAGGTATGATAATGCAACTCTAATAGATACAAATTTCACAGAATATTTCCAGTTTCCAACCTTGAAGAGGCAAGTCTACATTGAGAATTATGTGAAGGAGGGTGGCAGTGAAGCAACTATAATTCACCTGGAATTCAAAGGAATTCAAAGGTCGAAAATTATTCACCTGAAAAGTATACCAATGTTCGATACACAGGGAGCAACCATGCAATGCACAAAGCTCCTAATCAGTAGAATTCACAACGGGTTGCTTTGGCTCAAGAAAGAAATGCAAATTAACATAGAGGATATCCAAAAACTTACGGGGCTATTAGCAGCAGGGAGCGATGTATCCACAGCCTTCTATAGTACCTCCGAAAGAGAAAATAAGGTGGGGGGAATTAGACTACTACAAGAAGTATGAGACTAGGAGAGGGGGGAAGGGGGCGAAGATAGACCTCATCAACATGCCCAATGTGAAGTTTGCATGCTATTTGGTGGCAGGGAAGACAATGAGACACTATAAAAAGGGGGAGTATACCATGTACACAATTTCAGCTGTAGAGCACTATGTACAGGGAGAGAAGCTCAATTCGTTTTCTTTTCTACTGCAAGATCTCTTTCAAGACTGCGAATACAAATTCAAAAGAGCCACAAGGTTGATATACGACTATTTTATCATGGCATTAGTTATGTGGAAGTGGTGTCCACTGGGGAAATGACCTCTTACAGAGATAGGCAAAGATCAGCCAATGGCCCTTAGATATACACCATGGAGAGTTTCGGGGGACCCCAGCAGTAAAGAGATCAATGAGGAGGCATTCACAGAGTGGTACAGGTTGATGCTAGATGTTGTTCAAGCCCATCAAATAATTCCTAGAGAGCTACTAGATGATTACTTTGAGCAAACATGGTTTGGAATCTCACATGGAAATACATGGATTAGACCCCACTGTGTTGAGGTAGACACCTTCCAGAAGAGTTCGTTGAGATTCCAGTTGGTAGAGAACGCTTTCCACACAGAAGTTACGTCTTGACTGGGAGTTGTAGGAGAAGTCCGAGAACGGAAACAAAAGTATTATTTTGAATCTATGCTTCCATGGCTGCTTCCAGAAGAAACACCATCGGACATAGCTCAGAGGACATCTTAGATGAAACTCCAGCCGCTACTTCAAAAGCTGGATACAGAAGTGTAAACCTTGAACAAATCCATGGTAAGTATTTGAGTTGTAACTGCTACATTCCCATTGTTTAATGAAGTTCAAACATTCAATTTAGATCGACATCATTAAAAACCCCAGTCCTTACTGCTCTCCCCTCCACCACCTTCCATTCACATTCATAGACGACCATTGCCCATTTTGAAAAACTAAGGCAACTAAACCACCCATCCCCCGACCTAAGGGAAAGCGGGTCAGGACTTTGAAACTCGACCAAGTGGTAGAATTGATAGAGGAGGATCCTATAAAACAGATAAGTACAAGAATCCTGATCACAGAGGAATTGGAAAAGGGAACCCAAACTTCCCCATCCATACCGCAACCCAACCCTTCATCATCAGAAAGCTCCCCAGCCTCCTCACCCCCAACTACTCAGAATTCATTGCCATATACCTCTAATTCTTCCAAGGATAAGTCAGCCCACACCACTTCCACTTCCACAACCATATATGATGCAATACCTACAGTAACGGTAATGGAAATTGATACTGAGGCAGAAGTTAACTCAGGTACTGTACAAGTAACCGAGGTTAATTAACCCACAATAGAATCAGGGACCTTCCTAAATCTACTTATTCAAAATAACTTACCCTTTCCTGAAAATACACCAAGCGAGACTTCATTTTCTAAATTTCAAAAATCAATGTTGGCATTTCAACCATTCATGTCCACTCAACCACCCTCCACTAATTTTCATTCAACCCAACCTCCAACCATACCGCCGAGTCAACCTAACTCTCCACCGAAACAATCTGACCATTCCATCGCTAGTGGCCAACCACTTAGAGAGAGAAATCCTAACCCTGAAGCAATGAGCAGTAGAGATATTAAGAGTTGGACACCAAGGCAACTTTTTAATTTCATACAAGCAGCATCCCGACAGGCAGAATCGCTCCACAACGAACTTATTCTGAAATATGAGCAACAACACTAGCAAGTTCTAATGCTCACTGAAGAGCGTAATCATCTACAACAAGAAATATATACCCTCCAACATCAAATTGATCAGATCACTGAGAAATTCCAAGAGCTCTAGCTAACCATTACCAACATTGTCGAAGCCACCCCCGCAAATATGTGGGCCTGCCCCATGGTGGAACGTTCCATTCACATCAAGACAATGTGCACAAATATGGGTATTAAAAATAAGGAACTCCGGTAGGCCTTGTTAGCTAGACCAACATTACAATATCCCTCCAAAGTGTATGTAGATAAAATAACACAGAAGAAAGAGCAGATGAGTTAGCTTAAGGAAACATTGGGGAGCACTGTCACTAAGGCATACAGTTTGTTCAAGCAAATCCATGAGTGCTTGAATTCACTGATGATGAAAGTGCAACCATTTGAGAACAATTACAAAAGATTTTCACTAAGATTAAAGGAACACCTGATCCACCCAGCCGTAGACAACTATACGATCAGACCAACGCCCTGCAACTGTGAATCCAAACAATTGAGGAGAACTCATGCAATATTCCAAAATGGAAAAGATAGGAACATAGAACATATGCAAAATTCCAAATAAATCAAAACTGGAACATAGCACTAAAATCTAGAAAATGCTGGAAATATGCTGCAATTGGAAATTACATTAAGATGTCATAATCTATGAGCAGAAAAAAACAGATCCATATCATTATATATAATAGCAAATGAAATTACACAGTGCTCCAAAAGGAATGCACTCAAGCCACAAGATGGCTGAAATACACTAAAGAAACCAAGCACTGGAAATGTTGTGATGCTACTGCTACTATTGCTGGAAACTACTGATAATGAGGATAAGAACCATGTGCAGAAGGATGTTCGAGTGCTCACAATGATCCACACTTTTAACCACGGATTGTACTCAAAAAACCTATAAAACCCAGAAATGGTTTGGCCATATTTTAAGTTTGGATTTTCAGCATTTTTTGAGTTGCCCACTGCATTTATGCTGCTTGACTTATGCACTCCCTAGGAATGAATGCTGATATGGGGCTAAAGGAATGATATATCAGCTGCAACAACACCCAATCAAATAAATAGGTGAAGGGCTGGTCCCCTCACTAGAAAATAAGATCAGAAAGTGGGTTTCTCAACCCTCCACTACAACACCCTGCAACACAACACAAATATGAACAGAAAATGCGATGTAGATGAAGACTGAAGCTTGGTCAAATTTCCAAATGTGTGGAAATGATAGTGCAATACTCTTCCAAGAGGCTACCTCAAGGGAAGAGGTGGGATCCCCACTTGGGAACACCCTATGCTAAACAACACTGCAAGCTCAACTAAACAGTTGAAGGATGCAAGAAGTCATACATACCATAAAATAAATAATCAATAACATAACCATCTATGGTTGTCTTTCCCTCCTTATAAACAATGTGGGCCTTCTCACCTTGGGTCCCACTCATTAGGGTTTCCACTATCATGGAGACATCCTCCCCTTCACACTGCGTTGTCTCTCAGTAATGATCCACTCCCTCCATACCAGCGATGTTGATTTGGTCAAACTGGACCTTGCCCACATGAATTAGCCCCTGTTCACACATCAGGGCACTTTATCTAGTTATGAAGATGATCCCTATTCACATTAAGAGGGATTTTATTCCTAAAAAAGAGATTTATGGGTCTCCCTACCCATTTATTCATCTAACTAAATGACAAGAGAAAAAATAATATTCAATTAGCTGCATGCTAATTTAGGAATATTACAATCCTCCCCTCCAAAATGTTGCTTGTCCTCAAGCAACTGCAAGGATAGTGTTAGCCCCCTATGAATTTTTTTACAAGAAAATAGGGGGCTAAAATGTTTTTGAGCCTTCAAGGAATGCATTTCCCTCTGAAAACACATCATCCTTGAAGCCTCCTTATGCCCTTTTCCTTTGATAAATCCCCACTGCTATTTCCAGTTATAAAGCCTCTCTGTTTGTGAAGAAATGCCCAAAAGGCCTCCTTTTTTCCCCTTATATCATCCCTTCTAAACCTCTGTTTTCATCCCCTTGTCTCCCCTTCTAATTCCCGTCTTACCCTTCGAAATCATCCTAATTCCCCTTTTAAACCCTTCAAATGCACTTTGTTTGGCTAATAACCCCTTTTTCCCCTATTTTTACCCCTCTTTGGCCTTAAAATGTATTGAAAATAGGCCCAAAATAACTCATTTTACATATAAGGCTTAAGCCCCTTTCGGCTAGCCCCTTAACCACTTCCCCGCCATATGCCCCGCGCCTAGGACCAAGTGCTTAAGCCCCGGGTGCTTATCGCAATCGAAGGTGTCGGGCGAGCGCATTTCTTTGTTAACTTAAAATCCCCAATGCGATTGGGCTTTGGTCTATAGACCTATGCTGCGATCCTGACCGTTGATCGGTTAGGATCCGACGACCTGACGTTAATCGCATCACGCCCGTCACTCCTCCCCCTTCACCCCTCCGATCATGTTTGAACCATTGATCTTCTCACCAGATCCGATGGCTGGCGCTTAATCGCTCCGTCGCAATCACAAGTTCTTAACGGTGCCACCCTCCGCCCTTTGCGATTGAGATCCCCAATTTGATCTTCGTCATTGATCTCTCGAGATCCAACAGCCCAGATCTCATCGCCTCCCACTCATCACACCAACCTTCGTCCCCGCCGATTTAATCTCCGCCGTCGATTCGGCTTCAGATCCAACAACCCAGGTCTAATCGCATTATCGCTCCGTCGCCCCTCTCCATCTCCCTCCGATTGAATGTGGGCCGTTGATTTGGTCCCATGATCCAACGACCAGTGCTCAATCGCACAATCGCAATCACAATTTTCAAACGGTGCCACCCTCCGCCCTTTGCAATTGCAATCCTCCAACGCTATCTCCATCGTTGATCTTTTTATGATCTAGCGGTCCACAGTTAATCGCCCTCTGCCCATGCCGGGTCCCACATCATAAGCCCCGCTTCTTTCATTTTCTATGTTTTCCATTGTATTTGCCCAAGGTTTAAGCTTTGGTGCTTTAGCACTAAAGTGTTATTTCTCCAGCACTGTCCATTGCATCCACCGTTTCCACAGTTGCCACCACCGTTCCTCCAGGCCTCCACAACATTCCTTCCACCCCTCCCCGTATTTTATAATTGGTTCATTTTTACTGTGCAGGGTATACAGAGTGATTAATTCACTTTTTTTGCTGTAATCACAACCATTGTGATTCGGAGCACAGAGAGGCCGTTACAGCAGCGGCAAAGTGAAACAACAGAAGTGTTTTTGAGGGATTTGGGCCTGTCAATCAAATATTTAGTTCCTAATCCCGAATTCAAAGGATAAAGTGCAGTTTGCAGACCAAAGAGCGCACCAAAAAGTCATATCAGCGCTACATAACAGCAGAGCGCGTTTTCTCCAGAGGTACACCTTCCTACAGTAGTCTCCATGCCTCCTCGAGCCCAGAAATAGTTAATTACTCTGACATAAACTTCTTAAAGATTGTCAAGACTGTAGTTATGGAAGCATGGAGACCTGAAGACCTTTTAGTCACCTTACTTGCTTCAGAAGACAGAACATAGGGCCTTACATCCAGAAGGACTTCACGAAACATCAGAGGTCAAAGCCGACCTGAGAGAGACTCCCAGACCATACTATAGAGTACTTACAGTGATGCAGATTTCCATTAAGGAGAGTGGGCATGAACTCTTTCTCCACTCTATCTTAATGAGATCCATTTAATGAATATCATCTACTATTTTTATTTTCTTCTCCTATAAGAATCCCCAAGAACAAATGGTAAAGGGTTGTTGTTCGGTTGTTGTCGTTCCTATTAGAGGGATTCATTTTGACTGTTAGAACAGTCTTGGGAGGGAGTAGCAGAGTAGTTGTTATGTATTAGGCTGGGAGGAGAGAGTTCTGACTGTATTATCCATTGAGCTCAGTGTATGTGACTGGTTTTGCATCAATTAATCAAGCAAATTTCATTGGATCCTAGTCTATTACTACGGGTGATGTTTCTCTTTTTGCATCGTTTATTTACATTACATGTTGTTCATTTCTTCTGGCACGCATCAGAAATCCAGCATAGGATTTACCCTTGTTAGGTACCCTATGTCTCTGCTCTCTCTGCCTTTAATGTTTTCTACTAATAGTGAAACTAAGAGTAGACACCCGTGGTTTAACCAGTGTAGCGGATGTTATTTCCTGCTAGCTGATGTGTGAATTCGGGGTTTTCTGATCAGTTGTTCTTGTTAGGTTTAAGATGGAAGATTTGGGATACTAGGGATTAGAGTTAGCCCTGACCACTAGGGTCCTTGTGCGACCAGCTGGCCTTTCTAAGATCTTTTGCTGGTGTCAAAGCATTGAAGGTTCAAAGTCCTTCTCTGATATATAGACCCTGGCTCTATTAAAACTTATCTCTGTTTTCCCTTGGAGCATGCTAAAGCAGACTTGGAGTTAAATGACCTCTGGTCCGATCTATAATCAGCCCCTTTATTTCCCCATTGAGAGTTGCCTATGAGTATGTCCAAGCAGGTCTAGAGTTAAATTACCTCTGACCTGATCTATAGACAAAAATTGGGTTTCCTTCCTTCTTTCACCTTCTTTCCTTTTTGTTCCATCCTACCATCTATCTAAAGGATCCTTTAGTATAGATGACTTGCCCTCTGAAAGCCTTAGGCAGTTGTTTTCAAGTAATCTCCTTTCATGACTCCATATCCCAATGGATGGCACTTTCTTGACCTATCCTCTTTTTCTGAAACGTCCTAATGCCCTGCTTCTTTCTTCCCATTACCTTCTCAGTCTATGATCTCGTGATTCAACTCAACAACCAACCAACCAAATAATTTTAAACCCCCCCCTCTGTGCTTCATACTTAGCCTAATACCTTATTTTGAGCTTTCAAATATATATCATTCTTTGCTCTATTTGGAGAGATCCCTCTCCGGATCCAAGAGGGCTAGATCCTAGGATCCCAAAGTGGTTCTGATGTTGTCTCATCTTTTGGTCTTGCCAATCTGGCCAAAACATGGGAACCACAACATAATGGCGATTCCACTAGGGAAAAAATCTGAGTGCCTAAACTGGTAACATTGGTCTGTGTCCCATTGTCGTCACCACATAATGGTGACTCCACTGGGGAATTGAGTGCATTTCACCTTAAACATTCTTAGGCACTCAAAAGACCCAAGATATCTGGTTATATTGGTACTCAATTGTTGATGGTGGACAACAGCCTGCTCCAAACAGTCAAATTCATCCGCCTGGTGACTCCACACCCCATAATTCCCAAAGACCAAATGACTCCACTGGTAGAAGACTCTGAACTGGTTGAGAAGATGCAGTGACCATTTTTGTAGGAACATGGATCTAGAAATGGACAGAGATACAAAGATAGATGCTTTGTATGATCAATTAAATGGGATAGTAGAAATGTTTGGTAAAGTGCTGGAGATGTACATGGCTAATATGAGTGCAAATGATGATTATTTAGAACAGCCCATGCCTTCTTCAGAACAAGAACAAACTCAAGACTAAGAAGATGAGCAAGACATGTATGATGCTCAAGAATCTGTAGAAGACGAAGAGGAAAGTGATCAGGGACTGCCTGATTGCTTACCTATGTCTTGTGTTACGCTGACTAGAGAATATCACAACCTATTGGTAAAAGCTAATAGGGAATGTTGTTTTGAGGAAACAAGAGACCACATAGAAGATGCAGAATCTGATGTGGAAGAAGAAACCACTCATGAGCCTTGTAGACTAACCGAGTATCATCAGGTTCATGAGGATTGGTTCGAATCAGAGTGAGATCGAGAATCATCAGAAGATCCTCAAGATTTCCCTGCAAGCACAAATGAATATATTCTAGAAGAGGTTCAAGAAGACATCCTGCCTCCAAATCAGCTAACACAAGAAAAAGAGGACTGTTGTTCTTCTGTCCATGATGAGAGGGAAACCCCTCTTTTGACAGAAGAAGAGATTGATTAGATATTAAATCAGCAGTCCACCTCAGAAATATTTTATAGAACACACACTCTTGCCCATTCATCTTATGAGTTTGATGATTCAGATCCAGAAGACTCCTCTGTAGATCAGGACGAAGAAAGACCTGCTAAAAATCTAGAAGGTTTGGTGGGTGAAATTACTTACAGTTATGATTTTCCTGTTTATGATCTATTTGATGATGGTTGTTTTCAAAGGGAAGCTAAGTTTGCAGGACCATCATCCTTAGATTCATGGGAGGAAGATCAGAGCCAGTGACTTCAGAGAAGTAATGAACCCAGTTAGCCTATCTATGATACTGATGGGGAGAGTTTTGAAAGCATAGTGATAGATGCAGATTCATTGAATCTTCACTCTGTTACACTTCAGATCATCAATGGTGAATGCCATAAAGATGGAGATTAGCAGCCTTTCATCTTAAGGGAGGAGGAAGAAAGCAAATAAGAGATTCATGAGCATGATGAGAGTAAGTAGCCTTCTCTTGAAAAAGAGGAAGCAATGGTAAATACATCTGCTCAAGAATACACAGATATTCTCATGGAGCTCAGCCCAACAGAGCAGAATATATCAGAGCTCCAAGAGGACTCAGCTCCAATATACGATGAGTCCTCCAGTTCAGAAAATGAAGAAGATGAGGGAGATTCTCTTTCTTAAGAGAGTCTTCTTCTTGATCCAGTGGAAGAAGAGGAAATCCTGGTTGAAGCCTGCCTGCTAGATATTCATAACCAGGTATCATTTCATGATCCTTATGCACATTTCCCGCAAACATTCGAAAAAGGATCAAAGGTATTTTTGAACAACATGTTGCAAACAGAAAGAAATTTTTTTAAAGCTGTTCTTGTCGAACAAAAAGAGTGGGAGCAGCCTTGCCTATCCAGCATGCTTAAAGAGTTGAGCAAGAAAGACCAGTCATGGGATCACTTGATGAAATGGTTGCATTGGAAGACAATGTTAGTAAGCTAGACTTGTAAATAGTCCAACTAGAGTAGGGTAGGTAGGAAAAGCTCAATAAAGCTCAGTCTGTGAGCATGCAGTTAGTTGTTTTTAATTTCTGCAAAGTCCAGCAAGCCAGACAGTCTAACCCTAGCTTGACTATTTGTTTTTCAATTTCTGTCTTAGAATGTAGAGAAGAAATCTGCTAGACAGTCTAATCCTAGTAGATAGTAGTGTAGGTAGAGAAAGTTATGAGGCCAACAGTCTAATCTGGTCTCATGGAGTAATAAGGGTAGAAATAGAATAGGTTTATTTTATGTTTATAAAAATAAATGATGTAAAGGGTCTGCTAGTCCAAATGCACCCTGGAAGAAAAAATGCTAGGATTGTAGGATGGGTAGGTAGATTGTTTGAGAATTTTTCTGCTGATTTGATGTCTTCACAATTTGTGGCAGCTAATCCTCTATTTTCATCCCCTTGTCTCCCTTTCTAAATTCCCCACTTACCCCTCTAAATCAACCCATATCCCCTTTTTGACCTCAAAAATACCCTTTGTTTGGCCTCAAAACCCTTTTTCCCCTTTACCGAATCCCTTGCCTGGCCTAAAAAAGCATTAAAAAAAAAGGCCAAAAAACCCACTTTCTACCTTATAATAGGCCTAAGCCCCTTTCGGCTAAGCCCTGCAAACCACTTCCCCACGTAACCCCGCGCCCATGACCAAGCGCTTAAGCCCCAGGTGCTAATCGCAATCGGAGTTGTCGGGTGAGCGCAACTCTTTGATGACTTAAATTTTCCGATGCGATTGGTTTTTAGTCTATGGACCTCCACCACGATCTAGACCGTTGATCGATTTGGATCCGACGACCCGACGTTAATCGCATCACTCCCATTGCCTTGTTCCCTTCGCCCCTCCGATTATATTTGAACCGTAGATCTCTATCTAGATTGAACGACTGGAACTCCATCGCATCGCGTCCTCTCCTTTGCGCCTTGCGATTGCGATCCCCCGACTACATCTCCGCCGTTGATCCATAATTTGATCCAACGTCCCAGCGCTAATTGCTGCATGCTCGTCGCCCCTTTCCCTTCCGCCCCTCCGATTATATCTAAACCATCGATCTCCCGCCAGATCCGACGGCCCTCGCTCTCCCGCTCCAATCACAATCGCAATTTCCAATCACTGTTACTCTTTTCTCTTTTCGATTGCAATTCCGCCGATTCGATCTTAGCTGTCCATTTCTTCAGATTCGATGGCTGGGATCTAATCGTGCCCCCCATCAATTTTCTTCATCGGAGCCCTTATTAACTTCAACTTTCAATCTCCGCCGTCGATCTCTTCCTGAGATCTGACGGTCCTAAATGAATCGCCCTCCACCCACGCCGGGTCCCACCATCCAAAGGCTCCGCTTCGCTTGTTTTCATCATTTTTCTTTGTAAATTTCCCAAACCTTAAGACTTTGGGTTTTGCATTAATGCATTATTTCTCCGCTTCCATCGCATTTTTCACCACTCCTCCACAGTTGCGCCACCACTCCACGGGACTCCGCAACATTTCTCCACCACTACCCGGGTTTGTGACAAGCTTATTTTATTGTGCAGAGATCACAGAGAGGCCATTTTCAGCATCGGCCAACGTATCAATAGCAGGGATTAAAAGGGGTTAATGCTTATTATTGATGTAATTAATTCTTGATCCCGAATTCAAAGGAAGAAGCGCAGTTTGAAGATCAAATGCACAGACAAGCCATACTTGGCATTAATGTCGTGGAGAGCACCCTTTCTCCAAAGGACACCTTCACTGAAGTCTCCATGTCTCCTCAAGCCCTTAAATGTTTTTCATGACGAGAAGTTTACATTCTTTGTCAGGAAAACAATTATAGGTATGGAGAACTGCGGACCTTTTCCGCCATGTCTCTTGTTTCAGGCTTCTACGGAGTACCAACGATCGGATTTCTTGAAGAACATACTTGAAGTTATTAACAAGACTTACGGACCATGCTTCGTTACAAAACGAGTTAATGAAGTGCCATTTTTGCGGAATAGAATTCGACCTACCACTCTGTCTTAATGAGATTAATTTAATGAATATAATCTACTCCTGTTATTCTCTTCTCCTATAAGAATCCCCAAGAACAAATTGTAAAGGGTTGTTGTTTGGTTGTTGTCGTTGCTGTTTGAGGGATTCAGTTTGACTGTTAGAACAATCTTGGGAGGTAGTAGCAGAGTATTTTGTAATGTATTAGGCCGGGAAGAGAAGTTTGGACTGTGATCAACCATTGAGCTCAGTGTATGTGACTGGTTTTGCATCAATTAATCAAGCAAATTTCACAAGATCCTGGTCTATTACTACGAGTGATGTTTCTCTTATCTTATTGTTTTATTACATTTTCATGCTGTTCATTGGTCTTCTGGTTCACATCAGAAATCTAGCATAGGATTTACCCTTGTTAGGTACCCTATGTTTCTTCTCTCCTTTCCTTTAATGTTTTCTCCTGATTGTGAATCTAAGAGTAAATTCAACAAATTTAACCAGTGTAGCGGTTCCATATGCTGCTAGATGATGTATGAATTTGGGGTTTGCTTCTTGGATATTCTTGCTGGTGTCAAAGCATTGAAGGTTCAAATTCCTTCTCTGATCTATAGACCCTAGCTCTGTATTAAACTTTATATCTGTTTTTCCCTTGGAGCATGCTAAAGCTGACCTGGAGTTAAATGACCTCTGGTCCGATCTATAAGCTGCCCCTTTGTCCCTCCATTGAAAGCTGCCTTTGAGTATGTCCAAGCAGGTCTGGAGTTAAATGACCTCTGACCTGATCTATAGACAGAAATTGGGTGTCTTTCCTTCTTTCACCTTCTTTCCTTAATGTTCCATTCCATCATCTATCTAAAAAGATCCTTTAGTGTAGATCACTTGCCCTTTAAAATCCTTGGATAGTTGTTTGCATATAATTACCTTTTATGACTCTATAACCCAATGGATGGCATAGTATTAACCTATCCTCTTTGACCGAAAACATCCTACTGCCTTTTTCCTTTTCTCCCATTACTTTCTTAGTCTATGATCTCATGAACAACCCATCAACCAACCAACCAAATCATTTAAAACCCCCCCCTGTGCTTCATAACTAGCCTAATACCTCATCTTGAGCTTCAAAGATATATCATTCTTTGCTTTATTTGGAGAGATCCCTCTCCGGGTCCAGGACGGCTAGATCCTAGGGCCCCAAAGTGTTTATGATGTTGTCTCATCTTTTGGTCTTGCCAATCTAGTCAAAACATGGGAACCCCAACACCCTCTCATCTTCTTTTAAAGCACATGTCTTTCAATAAATATTTGTATGAAGAAGATGCTTTCACTTGGGGTAAATTTTTTTGCAAGTAGTATGCAAAACATCCACAGCTCCATCCACTGAAAGTTCCAGAGCAGGTATCATTCTACCCCCAGCATGATAGAGTCCCAGAAAAATTCTGCATATCCCGACATCATTTCTCGATCAGAAATAAACCATAGGTTCCAAACACCCGACCATTTTTATCATCACCTCACCTCGTACATGATAAGCATCCTCATTGGTCGGTAGAGCCTCCCCTCCATGGCGATCGTCACCCACAGTAGACCATATATCACAACAAAAGTGACGCCATGGCCATACCACTGTAGTCTGGGAAACACCTCATGCCAATCCACTTGCCATGCATCAGGTCAAGTTTTACATATCAAAATAAAACCCATTTCCTGGACGACCAGGTTTTTGAAAGCAGATCGAAAGCGCACTACCGCGCCTCACATTTTTCCTACCATACCTCCATCAACATAATCCATCTGCGACATTTTTTTTCATCTGCTTCATCAACCTCACACATGAGACCAACCAATGGGGCCCCCACCCTCAGAAAAACATCTTCCTCACATCATCAGTGAGCGAACACTTTCATGTTTTGGGGCACCCGTCTCTGTGTTTTGTACAAACCAAACCCCATTATTTTATTCTTTTTGTAATTGTACAAAGACCACAAATGGTGCACTACATCCTCCACCCACCCATTCATTTTTTCTCCCATGTCAGCAATCCCTCGTCACCCTTGGTCAGAGTATCACACCCACATGCAAAAGCTACCATGACATTCATAACCAGTTTATATCCACCCTGGAAGTCCTACCGACTCCATGTATTTCCCCATCAGAAATATTTATGAATGTCGCCAAGCTTTTTTTCATATACTTCAACCTTGGGCCATTGAATCCCCATCATTATTTTTCAGTCACCCCTCGTCATCATGCCTATGTTAAACCCACCACATCCAGGATCCTGATCCTCCACATTAGTGATCCCCCTCGTTCAGTTGAGGCTTCCTTTTTGTTGACATCAACACCTCTTTTCCAAAAAGGAAGCGGTACCTTGGATCACCTCTCTCCACAGAAAGGGAATCTTCGGGTGGCACTGTGGGAAACATCATTACCCACAGATGTCATCGATCCTCCTGACATTCGACTACAACATAATTTTTCATGTCAATATGGTATCGTACCTTACAACCATTGCTATTTGATCAAATTCGTCGAATACCCATGCCTTTATAAGCATCTCTTTCAACAATGCTTACATGGGAAGGTCCCAGCCAGTGCCTATGCGTACAATGCATATTTATATGCCATACCAAGTCTATGCATGTGGGTACCACTTTCCACCTATCGTAAAATAAAAACGCCCCTGAGGGCGTCAGTAATCGTCGTCATCAACCAACAGATCACTACCATTTTAGTGACACAAATAGAATATGTATCTGTCAAATTTTTGTTTAACTAGCCAAAGCATCATGAGGATGGGACATGCCCGCCTCGTATAAAATTTGTATATATTGTATTATACCATTGCTTGCAGGGATCCCACAGGACATGGTCGCTCTTCGACCTGGTGCAGGGTGTCTCCAATTCTGAGCCACACGTAGGTGTCTCTCTCTCTCTACACAGTACACGAAAAACAAACTATAATGTATTTCGGCTATATAGTTCTTCCTAGACCTCACACATTAGGGGGCAACTGTTATCACTATAAAATCGTACAAGCAAAGACAACATTATTTAATGTTAGGAAAAGGATTTACAGGGTTGAGAGACATTAGAGAATGTAAAATATTTAAAAATCTCTAAGGTCTGAAAGGAAAAATTAAATTGCGTACAAGAAGAATCACTCAAAAGTGCCTTTGTGCACCTTTTGCTAAAAATGTGCGCAATCCTAGGAGTGGTAGAGGTCACTTTCCGAGACCACAAAGCACACTCTAGGACATTGATTCCACACTTGAGGCTGCCTAAGGACAACCTCCTTAGGACCTCAAGGGAGCACATAATAGAATTAATGTCACACACAATGGAATCACCCTCCTCTCTTGAGTCACCATCCACAATGTACCAAGAGATGGAAGGAGGATTTGAATTCCCTTATAAAAGTCCACCAAGAAATGAAAAATATGAGAGCACATTGTTATGCTGGCCAGAATTTCCCCAAGCAATACCAGCAATGTGTGATTTGGAGCAGTGATAGAGGGGACTCGATTGTTGGCCGTCCAACAATTTCAGTCCACCATAGTAGAGAGAGGGAGAATTTTTGCCAAGGCAGCTCAGAAGTAAGGACATCCTTGCATCGGGACTTGGAGCTCCATAGTTCCAAGGGCCCCTTGGCAAGTGGGTTAAGTTTCATCCTCATTTCCTACTAGCACTCAATAAGAGGGGACGTAAGCGCCTCCGATTGGATTATTGAAGTTGTTTGACTCTATTTAGAGATTTTTTTTATTTTTTTTTGTTTTAGTTTAGTTTTATTGTTTGAATATGCATGTTATTTTTCTATCCAACATGTTTATGCTTTATCATGTTCCACTAACTTGCTTGACTCCATCTATTTTCTGCCTGCGACCAAGAACTTAAGAGGGAAAAACCACCTCTCTTAAGCTAGTGTGGTTTCATACATTCATGCACCAAATCCACATACACACTGACATAGACAGAGACAGAGGTATTGCATCCCTACCTGACTCAGCCAACCTCAGCTTGGGAATCCCAAAGCCTCCCGTGTTATCCCACTGACTACCCAGGTTCACACACGTCCAAATGTAAGAAACAAGACCTGTCCCACTGAGGACTAGGAAAGAAAAGACACACCCAACAAAACCAGAGCTAGTTTCAGGCCAATTAACAAGGTCCCCCTACTGTCAAACGTATGCATAGAAGGAAGCGACCGTAAACCCACATACCCCCTCGACATCCAGTCAGATTGGCCATAATTGCCTACGCTAGAGATTACCATGGAAAGAAATGTAGAAATGAGGGTAAGACAAGTTACATACCAAAAGTTCACCGTTGTGGAATGCTAAGGGAGCGCTGGAGCCAACCTTCCACCTTCACTATGAACGAGAATTCCCAATCTACCACCACCGGAGCAGACTAAGCATGCCTTCAACTGATCGAGCATTTAATGGCTTCATTTAAGATCTCCCTTCCTCATATCGCCCATCGGCATGTTGAGGGACGCCTTGTCAGCCTTTCCACACATGTGGAAGGTGGTGGGCATGTACTTAGAGGCCTCCGTCATAATTTTTAATGGGAGTGTCGTCCATATGGTACGCACCCCGATAGGGGGTAAGTAGAGAGTGACTTTGATTCCTCTATGCATTCTTATTTTTCATTTTAAACTTATTTTTTCAAGAGGAATAGGAATAGAGATGGTATCAACAGTTGATAGATCAAAATTTGTAAGGAAATTGTGATGACTGAAATTTTAGGATTGACTTCAACTTTGTATGATTTTTCTCTATAGAAAATAAAAGTCATCTTCATATTTTCTCACTATGGTTTTTCTATAAGTTTTATGGAGGTTTGTAACTTTGATACAATATTTCTTTAAAACTTTATGATGAGAGTCTTGTGCAATTGCGTTGTTAAGATTTTCATTACATCATAATCTGATCTATTTAGTGTGAATTGATTCACTTTATGCAGGTTGAAAAAGTGTTTTTCATTGATCATGATTTTCATTTGATACATATGCAAGAGATTGGATGGTTGTAATATAAGATTAAATCTATATTATCATCATTCATATACACACATAAGTTGAACCAATTTAGATCATTTTACTCCTGTAGGATAGGTGTTTCATTTTTGTTTGCTTGTGATTCAATAACTGTTTTTTTATGGTTATTGGATTATTCTTAGATTAGTTTTAGTTTAGCTTATTTTATATTTAGAGTTTAATTTTTTGTAATATCATAAAATAGGGATGCTCAGCAATGCACACTAGAATAACACATTCTTCAGAAGTCAGTGCACTAAAATGAGTTTGCAGCTCCTGGATCCCCTAGATCAGTAGATCTAGCATCTAAATCCAAAAGGAGAGAAAAAACAAATCAAACTAGGTGAGGTAAACAGACCTCCCACACCTAGTATGGCTGGAAATCACCCAAGACTGGGGCTGCAGCAATATGCAACAAACTGCTTCAGAAATAACGCAGTTTAATTGAATAAGAGCAGGAGACCAATATGGAGGCTCAAAAATTACATGTACATCAGTAAATCAGATTTACAATATGGCCCATACAATGTACAAGAGAAAGTAGAAGACTATACAGGAAGAAATCCTAAAAAATGAGGTGCTACAACCATAGAAAATGTCTGAACAAGCTTGACAACGTTATTTTTATTGGCTGAAGAAGCAGTAGATTACAACTTAGATCTAGAGAAGATCTTTTTACCAAAAGATAGATCTAAATCAGATCTGTATACAAGAAAAGCTCCTCTACAAATTACCCTTGGGGTTTTGAGAAAAACATGAAATACACAGAGTAGGTCTAAGATCTAAAGTTGCAGATCTACAGTAATATTTAGAAACTTCTGAATCATATGAAAGAAAAGAAGATCAGATCTGAAACAAACATGGATTATATGGCTAATCCATGGTTCACCACAGTGAAAGGAAGATTCCTATCACCAGAGATCTCCCAGTGAAAAGGGGTGCTAGATATACATAGATATGAAGAGATCTATCCTCCACTTGCTGCAGCTCACAAGGACAACCTAACCCTCAACAGGATCAGCGTTGTAGGTGCAAGATGAAGCTTGGCCAAATTCCATATAGTGGACAAGACAAGCAAGGCTCCTCCAAGAGCTACTCTAGGAAGGAGGTGGGATTCACGCTCAGGAACACCCAACACTAAACAAAATTATTCTCAGCTAAACAACCAGAGAATGATATATGTCTAAACAGAAAATATATTCAGAAATGTGATAATCATAAAAAAACCTCTCATGTTGTCCTCCTCTTCCTTTTATAAGATAGAAGTCTTGCCAAACCCTAAACTAATTCAATAATTTAGCTCCTTTCACATGTGGATCCTCCATCTAAAACTGCGCTGTGCATCTAGGAGGTACATTGCACCTAGACTGCGCTGTAGATTTGGTCATGGTTGACCTAGCCACATAGCTCAAACCCATTCACACATGAAGGTGTTTTGTTGACATGGCCCAGATTTATCCTTGTTCGTATGGGGCATTAATTTATTCATTGGTTTTAGGAGTTTTACATGTCCTCCTTTATACGTTTATTCATGCAATAGAAAATGAAACAAAATTGTATATTCCCATTAGCTTGGGCTAATTGGTAATATTATAGTCCTCCCCTCCAAAATTTTGCTTGTCCTCAAGCAACTGATAGGGTGAGTGCTGCAACACTACTCCTCCTCCATTGGTGACACCATCAAGAATCAAGCTTTCTTCATAAGCTAAGTTCTCACCAATCCAACCCTCCATGAATTGTTCCTCCAAATTCAATATGAGATGTGCATAATCCACCCCACAAGGAGTCAAGAAATCACATGAAACAAACACGGCTGAACCAATACTCTCTCTGAAACATGTAGCATGAGGTACATAGAGATTTTCCATCCCATGAGGTACATATATGCTCCCCATCCTCCCTCCATACAATCCCATGAATAGTACAAGTATATCATCCATGTATGGAAACAAAATTACATATAAACAAACAGAAATTTGAGCATGAGGAGGTGGTTCATAATCCCACATATGGTACCAGTGCAGAGCATCTCCTGCCTGCATCAGATCAAGGTGTGGTAAGTGGTTTCCCCACCACTTACTTGCTGCACATGACATCTCACTATGGCTGAAAATGTGAGATATGTTTGGTGCCTTTGGGAAGCACCCATCATGAAAAATAATCTCCCTTTGCACATCAAGGGAGTGGCCAAGTTCAGAAACTTTAGTGGCCCAAAAATTTCCATGAGATTTACATGATATATCACTCCCTTTAGGAGTCATGGCCTGCATAAACATGGTAAAATAATATGAAAAATCAGAAAATGAAACTTGATTTAAATGATCAGATTATTTACCAAAAAATTCTCTCATACACATGGAGTTGTGCATGGATATTTATCCTCTTTCAAAAGAAGGAAGAGATGGCTGAAATGACTCTTGCATAGAGTCCCTTGGCTGCCCCAACTCCACATAGCTCATGCACTCTTGAAAGTGTTGATGTAGTTCCTCTTTCAAGCCTTCCCAATCAAAGATCCTCATGATGATGCTGTAGATCTTTATGGAATGCATATGGCTGAAACAGAGCTCTTTGTATGCTCCTTGTAGTATCTTCTGCTTGAGCTTAGAAGCTCTAGACAAGAAGACCCTACCATGATGATATATGACTCCTTCTTGGAATAAGTATCCCTCTTCATGTAGCTGGTCATCAAGTATCATACATGTGTGAAGATCTTTGGAATACTCCACTAGTAGTTGAGATTTCCAATATAGATCTACACTGCTTAACAATGACAACGCTGATGATACATCCAAAGGAATGTCTATCATGTTTCTGATCTTATATTTGACATCTCCTATGCCAAAGGTGTGTGTTGGAAGGCTGATCCTTCCATTCTTCTCCTCCCACAACGTAGATCCAGAAATGAGAGTGGGTGATAATGATAAGGGGAGAAAATTTCCCTCCTTCTTGAGCTGACCCAAGCCTCCCAACGCTGTAGCTTTGTCTTCCATTGCTCTAATCCCTCCTGGATCTAAGTTTGGAGCAGAAATTTGTAAGGTCTTCCCCACAAGATTTGAATCTGGTGGCCTCCCAGGTGGTTTGCCACTAGATAAAAAGGTCCCATGCAGAAATCTCATGAACATAAGAGATGGGACTGTGAGGTCCTTGCTTCCACTGCACAAATCCATCTCTATTTTTTGTGTGGAAGCATTATGTGAGGCGTAAGTATGCATGCCTTGGATCATTTGAGGTTCACCACTCTTCTTTTCAACCCATTCCATTTGCAAAGCCTTCCAATCAGTGGTGACTTTCCCCAATGTAATCAACCATTGAACACCCAAAATGATATTGGTGTTTGGTATGTCAACTACAAAGAAGTGATCCACCAAAATGTAGGATCCCATAGTGACTGAAAGTGATGGGACATAATGCATGCATTTCATTTTTCTATCTCCCAGGACCAAAACAGAGAATCCCTCAAAAGTATTAGTGGGTATAGCCCTCCTCTGCACAAGATGGGCATCAATAAAGTTGTGGGTTGCCCCACTGTCAATCAATACAAAAACCCTCTGATTCATGATTGAAACTTGAAATCTTAAGGTCAATTACTTAGGTACTCCTCTCAAAGATGCAAGAGTTCCTCCAATAGGAGAAAATTATCCATTTCCATCTCCTGACAGTTTTGGATCTCCTTCAACTTTGTCAATGATGTGACCTCATCTTGGTTCATCATCTTCATCTTCTTCAAGATTTGAGAAGACCTCTATATAATGCGCTTTACCAGTAGCACATCTATGTCCAGGAACCCATGGTTCTTGACAAGTGAAGCATAACTTATTTCTTCTTATATCTCTCCGGGCTTTAATATCAAGAGGCTTCTTGAATGAGCTCTCCTTGAAAGGAGAAACCTTTTCTTCCTTTCCCTTGGAAGAGAAAGAGGACTTGTTCTGAAAATTTGCCTTTGCTTTTGGCAAGGCATCTTGATGATCTCTTGTCCTCTCAATAGCATCATGCAGGGTAGTGGGCTTGGTGGATTTCACCAACTCATGAAGAGGTTCATCCAGACCATCGATGAACATATACACCCTCCTTGTTGTAGACAAGTCAGGAACCATAACAGATAATCTCAAAAATTTAGAAATGTAAGATTGAGTATTAACTAACTGCTCCAACTTTGTAAGGCTCATGAAAGGTGCCTCTGGATCTCTTCTATCAAATCTTTCCACCAATCTTCTAGTGAACTCAGAATAGGCAGTCACATTAGCATGACCCAACATTGACAAACCATTGAACCACCAGTCATGTGCTTCACCTTCAAGGTGCAGCGCTGCAACTTTGATAGCCTCCATATTAGGGACCTTTTTCAACTAAAAATAGAGGTCCATATTTTCTACCCATGCTTTGGCAGAAATTTTGGATGACCCATCAAAATTTGGTAGGAAGAATCTGCCCATAGAGTGATGTCGATCATGATTCTGAGTGAATCCACCCTCTCTATGCTGATGCCTTGGTATTCTTTTGTCCTTCAAGTGACAAAACTCTTGAAAACTTAGATTATCTTTGAATCTCTAATTATGAGATTCATATTCTTCAAAGTAGTCTTCAAGGGATGCTTGCTCTTGGAACCCTTCATTTCCCACAGCTAAAAAGGTAGGCATGGTGGAGTGTTGGGAAACTTGTGGTTGATTCACCGGTTGATCATTCCAGTGGTGAGACATGCCAGAGGTTTCTCCAAGATGAAATATCTTAGGAGATTCTTTTGTTGAAAATGGCAACAAGAAACAGTGAAGGAGGCCTCCTGAAACATCTTTCCTGATCCTAGGTGGAGAGTGATCACCTAAACTAGGTGGGGACCACACATGTGATTTTTGTCGAAAAGTCTATTTTTAGACTATGTCTATTTTTAGACATATGGAGCATGGTCTAAGAGTTGCGGGATGCTATTCTTGGATGATTGGTCAAGTTGGTAAAAATAGATGGACATCTATTTTTAGACATACAGGTCGAAGTCTATTTTTAGACTGCCTGTCTAAAAATAGAACAGTCAAATATTATTAGCCCTTAATAATATTTGGACTATAAACTTTATCTTATCCTCTTGGAGCACTTCAGTTCGAGCTACAGATGTGGCACATGCAGCTGGAAGAAGGAAATTCGAATTTCCTATGAGTTAGTTGAGCTATTGCATGGTTGACTTCAGTTAGAACTCATGTGGCAGAGTTTTGGTGGAGTTGATTGAGGAGTTAATGGAGATTGTGTTCCGGTTAACTAGTTGAACTAGTTGTAATTAGTTTAACTGCTATTACACTAGAGATGAGTGGTGTGAATTAAATATTATTTAATTCACTAATTATTAACACATTATTCAACTAAAAGAACACACGTTTAACCTGCATGACAGGCTCATGGAGATCAGTGAAAGAGGTAGATGAAAGGGTGAGATCGACGGCAGTTGTACATTAGTTGTGCATGAGATTTGCACAATCAGTGGGATGAGTATGCCAATGATGATTGCGCTATTCAAGAAAGAGGAATTCGAATTGGTTCAGCCTATTCTCTCGTTTTGGATTTCGCAGTAGAGGCAGGCAGCTAGTGGAGGAGTTTTGAACCCGTGATCGGTTCAAACTGAGCTAGTTTTGTGTGTAGCTTTTGGAGACAGTACTGAGTACTTGTGAGGAGTATTTTATTGTGTAAAGTTACATGTTTCTCATCCATTATATGATACATATATCTGGGGGTTTTCAGCTATAAGCTTTCCCCATACATGCTGCGTTCTATGTGTGTGAATTGATGTTCTACCGCTTGTTTTATTTTCCACATGTGATGATTAATTTGTAGAAGAGATTATGTGTTATGTAGCAAATCGAATTTGTGTATGATCAGGTTAGTCTCGGTGAATAAATCTTCATTATTCAGCAAATTTCTACATGGTATCAGAGCGAATTTATCATCGGGATCTATTACAGTGATTACAATTTTATTTCGATAGACAAAGTCTATATCGGGCTAGGTAGCCTCTGGATCCATCCTTTCTCTAAAAGGTGATATATCCAGTAAATGCCCATACAGTCGATCTCTGTGCTAGAAATAATTTGTTCTCATAGATCCAGAAGCGGTTGAGTTATCAGCTGGTGGTGAAATTCAAATTTGCAGATTTGTGTTCTTAGTGCCGAGGCGAAAATGTCTTTCAACGGATTGCGACTAGAATATGCCTTGGAAGGTAGTTTGAATTATGTTGCATGGAAAGACCGCATGGAGGTTGTATTAGATGATAATGGGCTATTGGAATTCGTGGAGAAAGATATTCCAAGGCCTACTTCTTCTGATGCTGCTGTTGTGGAAGCCTGGCGAAAGAAACAAGCAAAATGTCGAAGGATTTTGTTGGAGGGCATAAAGGATCACATAGTGTCCAGCCTGCATGGAAAGGCTTCTCCATATTTGATGTGGAAAGCCTTGACAGATCTATACCAAAGCAAGAGCGACCAAAGGAAGCTGGCGCTCAATGATAGACTCAGAAACATCAAGATGGAGAAAGGAGAGAGCATCCCCAAGTACCTCACGAGGTTCACCCAATGCAGGGATGAGCTGGGAAGCGTGGGAGTGACGGTGGAGGATGAGGACTTGGTGAGCTTGGCTCTCCTGGGTCTTCCGAAAATTTGGCATGAATATCAATATAGTGTTAATGGTTGGGAGAAATTGCCCGGATGGGAAATACTGTGGTCTGATCTGGTGCAAGAGGAGATCCGGTGGAATACCAGGGATGGATCTTCATCAAAGGCATCTCATGAAGAAGACTGCGCTTTGGCTACCAAAGCAAGGAAGAGGAAGGGAAAGGAGAAGGCTTCTCAATCCGGTGCAGATGGTAAAGAGCGTGACATGTCCAAAGTGAAGTGTTTTCACAATCACGATCATGGACATTACGCCACGAATTTCCCAAAGAAGAAGAAGAAAAAGCAGGCTGTTGGAACTACAGCTGGTGAGGCTCTTGCCTCGCAATTTGAGCTGGACTTCTCATTGATCGCATGCATGTTTTCTAGTGCATTGGGATCGGGGTGGTATATTGATAGTGGCGTTTCCTTTCACATGACGGGAGATGCAAATCTTTTCAGTGACTTGGTGGAGAAAGGTCTCCAGATGCATGTTGAGTTGGGCGACGATGGACGATACAATGCGACCGGCATTGGTACCATAACCTTTCAGAGGGAGTCAGGTAAACTCATTATTTTACAAGATGTATTGCATGTACCAGGTCTAACAAAGAATCTGATCTCAGTCGCAATGTTAGAGGATAAAGGGTATGAAGTTGTATTTAGAGAAGGGAAAGTTTTCCTTCGGCACAAGGCAATGGGACAAGTCAAGAAGGTTTGGATTCGAGCAAAGAATCTCTATAGAATTGAAGTAGATGGGATGTCTACGGAGCTTCCTACTGTTGGGAAGCGGAAGGAAGACATGCAACTGATGCTTGAGAGGGAGCAAGTTTTGCATGTAGGTGAAAGTGAACCTCGGGGTGTGGAGCAGCCACAAGAGGATCATGGAGTGGGAGAGACCACTCATGCAGAGAAACTTCGTGCCAGATGGGCAGAGGGAGTGCATGCAGCCATACCACCAGGTGAGAGGTGGGGCGACATGCATGAGTAATCCCAGGTGGAGATTTCAGGGCAGGATTCATGGAGATGGTGTGGATCTCATGAATTGAACCTGGCTACGAGGTGCCCACAGCGCAGCAGTAGCAGATCAGTTGGATTGATGCAGGCAGATCAAAGTGACAGTGTCGGATACTGGAGCGCGAATCAGAGTTGATAGCAAGTGCAAGAGTGCATGGGTGCAAGAGTTCAACAACGCAGTGGTTCCTGATGACATGTGCAGCAGCTAAGCAGAGGTCAAAGACTTTGATGATAGATGCATCCGACTGATTGAGTTGTTTGGAGCCTATTCAGTTTCGGAGATGTTGCATGCAAAGGGTGCATGGCGTATGCATGGAGTTGCATGGTGCATGCATGAGTTTTCATGGCGCATGCAAAGGGTGCATGGCGAATGCATGGAGTTGCATGGCGCTTGTGAAGGTTGCAGGGTGAATGCATGGAGTTGCATGTCGCATGCAAAGACATTCCTTTCTTGTTGAGAGGGAGTGTTGAAAATGGCAACAAGAAACAGTGAAGGAGGCCTCCTGAAACATCTTTCCTGATCCTAGTTGGAGAGTGATCACCTAAACTAGGTGGGGACCACACATGTGATTTTTGTCGAAAAGTATATTTTTAGACTATGTCTATTTTTAGACATATGGAGCATGGTCTAGGAGTTGCGGGATGCTATTCTTGGATGATTGGTCAAGTTGGTAAAAATATATGGACAACTATTTTTAGACATACAGGTCGAAGTCTATTTTTAGACTGCCTGTCTAAAAATAGAACAGTCAAATATTATTAGCCCTTAATAATATTTGGACTATAAACTTTATCTTATCCTCTTGGAGCACTTCAGTTCGAGCTACAGATGTGGCACATGCAGCTGGAAGAAGGAAATTCAAATTTCCTATGGGTTAGTTGAGCTATTGCATGGTTGACTTCAGTTAGACTCATGTGGCAGAGTTCGGTGGAGTTGATTAAGGAGTTGATGGAGTTGAGACTAGTTGAACTAGTTGTAATTAGTTTAACTGCTATTACACTAGAGATGAGTGGTGTGAATTAAATATTATTTAATTCACTAATTATTAACTCATTATTCAACTAAAGAACACATCAGTTAACTCAGTGCATGGACAGTTCAGTGGAGATCAGTGAAAGAGGTAGATGAAAGGGTGAGATCGACAGCAGTTGTACATTAGTTGTGCATGAGATTTGCACAATCAATGGGATGAGTATGCCAATGATGATTGCGTTGTTCAAGAAAGAGGAATTCGAATTGGTTCAGCCTATTCTCTCATTTTGGATTGCGCAGTAGAGGCAGGCAGCTAGTGGAGGAGTTTTGAACCCGTGATCGGTTCAAACTGAGCTAGTTTTGTGTGTAGCTTTTGGAGACAGTACTGAGTACTTGTGAGGAGTATTGTATTGTGTAAAGTTACATGTTCTCATCCATTTTATATGATACATATAGCTGGGGTTTTCAGCTATAATCTTTCCCCATACATGCTGCGTTCTATGTGTGTGAATTGATGTTCTACCGCTTGTTTTATTTTCCGCATGTGATGATTAATTTGTAGAAGACATTATGTGTTATACAGAAAATCGAATTTGTGTATGATCAGGATAATCTCGGTGAATAAATCTTCATTATTCAGCAAATTTCTACTTCCTTGATTCTATCCCATCTCATCTCTTTGATATCTCTAGCAAGATCTTGCATGGATTTCAAAAGAGTTTTTTCAAACTCCTTTCCTTCATCATCACTTCCAGATTCAGGGGCTTTACCCTTGTCTTTGTCATCATTGGTGTAATAAAACTTCTTCTGTCTTATTTTCAGATACCTCTTCTCTTTTTTAGTGAGAGGTTTTTCTTCTTTTGAAGACATATTGGCTCTTGATAGAAAAAGCACAGGCTGTGCCAAGAAAGTTGCTCCGATACCACTGTAATATCCCAAAATAGGGATGCTAAGAAATGCACACTAGAATAACGAATTCTTTAGAAGTTAGTGCACTAAAATGAGTTTGTAGCTCCTGGATCCCCTAGATCAGTAGATCTAGCATCTAAATCCAAAAGGAGAGGAAAAAAAAATCAAACTAGGTGAGGTAAACAGACCCCCCACACCTAGTATGGGTGGAAA
This sequence comes from Pinus albicaulis, assembly GCA_034641835.2. Classification (NCBI taxonomy): domain Eukaryota; kingdom Viridiplantae; phylum Streptophyta; class Pinopsida; order Pinales; family Pinaceae; genus Pinus; species Pinus albicaulis. The sequence continues at coordinate 1,490,367,314 of CM076582.1, read as the reverse complement.
TCACCCAAGACTGGGGCTGTAGCAATATGCAACAAATTGCTTCAGAAATAATGCAGTTTAACTGAATAAGAGTAGGATACCAATATGGAGGCTCAAATATTACATGTACATTAGTAAATTAGATTTACAATATGGCCCATACAATGTACAAGAGAAAGTAGAAGACTATATAGGAAAACATCCTCAGAAATGAGGTGCTACAACCATAGAAAATTTCTTAACAAGCTTGAAAATGTTATTTTTATTGGCTGAAGCAGCAGTAGATTAAAACTAAGATCTAGAGCATATATTTATACCAAAATATAGATCTAAATCAGATCTTTATACAAGAAAAGCTCCTCTACAAATTCCCCTTGGGGTTTTGAGCAAAACATGAAATACATAGAGTAGATCTGAGATCCAAAGTTGCAGATCTGCAGTAATATTCAGAAATTTCTAAATCATATGAAAGAAAAACAGATAAGATATGAAACAAACATGGATTAGATGGCTAATCCATGGATCACCACAGTGAAAGGAAGATTCTTATCACCAGAGATCTCTCCTCCAAAATGTTGCCAAAACTCCCTGCAATTCTCTTCTTGCAAATAACGCAGTACTGGAAGAGGGACTGCGTTTTAGGCTTTGAGATCAATTTTTCCTGATGCCAAGATGTGGATCTGAAGCTCCATTGATCTAGAGCACTCTTATCAATGGGATAGAAGACTTTCCCAGTGAAAAGGGGTGCTAGATAGGCATAGATTTGAAGAGATCTATCCTCCACTTGCTGCAGCTCACAAGGAAAAAATAACCCTCAATAGGATCAACACTGTAGGTGCAAGATGAAGCTTGGAAAAATTCTAGATAGTGGACAAGACAAGAAAGGCTCCTCCAAGAGCTACTCTAGGAAGGAGGTGGGATTCCTGCTCAGGAATACCCAATGCTAAACAACATTATTCTCAGCTAAATAGCCAGAGAATGATATATGTCTAAATAGACGATATATTCAGAAATGTGATAATCATCAACAACCCTCTCATGCTGTCCTCCTCTTCTTTTTATAAGATAGAAGTCTTGCCAAACCCTAAACTACTTCAATAATTTAACTCCTTTCACATGTGGAGCCTCCATCTAAAACTGCGTTGTGCATCTAGAAGGTACATTGCATCTAGACTACGCTGTAGATTTGGTCATGGTTGACCTAGTCACATAGCTCAAACCCATTCACATATGAAGGTGTTTTGTCTACATGGCCCAAATTTATCCTTGTTCATATGGGGCATTGATTTATTCATTGTTTTCAGGAATTTTACATGTCCTCCTTTATACATTTATTCATGTAAAAGAAAATGAAACAAAATTGTATATTCCCATTAGCTTGGGCTAATTGGGAATATTACATCTTATTAGAAACTCGCGTGAGAAACAAACCAAATATCCTTTCAAGGAGCAAAATAATTCTTTTCCCATTGACACCAGTTACATCAGTTTCTGGTCATCATTATCCTTTTGTACATATGTACAATTGTAAAGCTTAAATAATAATTTCATTCTCATCTTTTATATGTCATTGTATGCATTTATGTAATTTTCCAAATCTGGAACTTGCTGCTCAATTGGGAATATCTTAAGATATTCCAATATTCCAACTCCAAGAGTATTAACAATAAACGCTGAACTATTTCAGAGATTGATTGTAGGGGAATTTACTGGATGTGTCACCTTCACAAGGAATGATGAGATCCAAAGGCTACCTGGCCCACTAGCAGACTCTGCCAATAGAACTTGTCAAAAGCTAATATTTCCCTTCAAGGAATTTCTACAATGCCTCCCATGGGAATGTTGTATAAGGAAATACTTGCAAATAAAACATTGTGTAGTGTTGGTATCCTCTTATACATATAATATGGAGTCTAAATTCAGAAAGAGAGCTGAAACAAATAGATCTAGGTGGGTTAAGTAGATCTCCCCAACCTAGGTACATCATAAAACAACTCAAAGAGAGAGCTACAACAATATGTAAACATGAATCTGAAAATCTGCAATTCTATATAAAAAGAGGGAAATGGTATAGCCAACATTATATTATGATTTCAGCATTGATATACAAGAAATAATTGAGGGGACAAGCCTCTCAAACCTCTAGAACCATACTCCAATGAATATACAATGAAATGCCAGAGTTGCTGCAACTACACATAATGCTGAAAAACCATAACTGCATAGTATCTAAGAGTGAAGTAGCTGCTGAACATGTATAGAATGGAAATGTGGCTGGATGATACAAAAAAATGGCCCAAGAGAGGAAAAATGGGCTCAATATGGGATTTCTAGCCAATCTCAAGGATATTGCTATAAATGCCGGATAAAATACAATAGTGAAAAACAAATTGTTACTGCAACTGAAACAAAATGAATATGAGGCTATGGCTGATCTGAAATGATGATGCCCTCCTCTGATAATTCCTTCATAGGAAAAGGGGCTGATCCCCTTTACTCAAAAGCACTCATGATGAGCACAAGAATCTCCCTCAACACTGCCCCCATCAAATAACGCATTTTCTCTCATGGACTGCGTTGTGAGAGATGGTGAGAGTGTGGCCTGATGCCATTGGTTTGAAATGCAGCCCAAGAGTCTTCTCTACTGCTCCTCCAAAGGAAATATCATCCCCTCCACTGAAAAGCAAGCCAATAAAGGCTCTAAGAGTTCCTCTGCTACTGCCCCAGCAACACAACATTGTTCTGCTACAGAACCAATGCTGCAACTGCAAGAGTGAGCTCGGCCCAAATTTTGGAAAGAGGAAAATGTAGCGCAATGCTCTTCCAAGAGCTACTCCATGGAAGAGGTGGCGAATCCCAACTGGGAACACCCCTAGAGCTCAAGACCTTTGCCAATCACCTTAAAACGGCCGGGATGTGCAAGCTTTAGCAAACCTTGAAATTTACGAATCAAAACATAACGAATGAAATTTGCTATATTATCTCTTATAAAGAAAATTAACTCTCTCTCACCATAGGTCCCACAATTAGGGTTTCCATTCACTTTTGAATGCTTTCCCTCCAAAAACCGCGTTGTCTTCTAAGACAAGCCACCCCTCTAAGGCAGCGCTGTTGACTTGGTCAAAGATGGCCAAATCAAGGTGATCCTCATCATGTTCACACCATTAGGGGTTTATTTCAGCTGCTTATTTATCCTCCTTCCTCATAAGGAGTGTTATTCCTTCATCAAAAGAGGGTTAAGGTGTCTCCTTACACATTTTATTAAACAAAATAAAATGTGCAAATATAATGTTCCATTTTAGCTTGAGGCTAAAAATTGGGAACATTATAGTCCTCCCCTCCCACATGTTGCTTGTCCTCAAGAAACTACATAGAGAGAACAAAAAATTCTCCCCCTTCTTCTCTTGTGGCCTCCTCATCAACAATCTCCACCGCTGCTCAAGATATGCTACAATAAAACTGTCCTCCAATGCCTCCTCCGAAGTATGCAAACTAGAATGGTGCACCATACAGAAAGATAGAAGGTGTAGGTGGAAATCTCCTTGCTGTGTCATGGCCTTCTCAAGGTGGGAGTGATGGAATGCATGGGAAAATACAATCCTACTGATGATCCCCTCATCCATGCTATCATCCAAATGGAAATCTTGCCCCCGGTTCTGTGCAATGTAATGGGGCTGAATGGAGAGTTTTGCTGCTTCATCCCAATAAGCTCTTCTCTCCCTCTTGTAGTACATATGGGGCTGCCTCTATCCTTGGGCTGAAATGGTATGGCCTCCAAGAGTGGCCCAAACTACCCCATCCAAATATTCAGCCATGAAATGCCTCTTCAAATTCTCCAAGTGGTTTTCCCCACAAGAAGAGAAAAGTAATAATATGGAAATCATGGTTTGCCCATGGTATCTCCTGCAATATAGAACATGTGTAATGGGGAGAATAGTGCTCCCAATGGGCTACCCCAACATATAAGTCACTCTCCAAATAGTGCTCCGTGTGAATAAATAAGAATCAACAATACAAGGTGGCATAATACAATGAAAACAAGCTGTCACAAGACAACTAGAGAGTGGGTCACTGCTCCTCTCATGGGACCAATGTAGTGAGCCTTTTTCCTGCATAAAAAAATATACATAACAAGTTATTTTCCAGCCACTTGTTTGCTGCCACACACATCTCAAAATATAGGAACATGAAAATATAAATTGGTGCCAATGGTGCACACCAAGGAGCATGTGGCTCCCTCCACAAACCACCATAATAATGGTCCATTCTTCTGCTACAAAAGTCTAAAAATACATCGTCGCACATTATGCAAGAAGGAAAAACTCTTCTTGACTCATCATGCTTCTCAAACAAGGAAGGAAAGTACAATACAGAATGTGAGATTATACCTTCTCCAATTTGTACTTGGGCTCTTGAGCTGAAATGGCCCAACTGAGAATTTCCCTCTACCTCCAATGAGTAGGGAAGTGGCTGTGAGGTTCTCTCCACCATAATAAAGTAGGCTATGCATCTCTCCCTATGCTGATAGATGCCATGATGAATGCCCTCCCAAGTGAACTCCTCTAGCCAATCAAAGTATGCATCCAAGTGCATAGCTAGGAAGCCCTGATCTATCCTCCTCATAGACAGCACTGTTGTTCTGCAATATGGTGCTCCCCTCACATTGATACCTACTACTTTGACATCCCCCATGCCATATTCATCCTCCAAGTTTCTGCCATGCCCATCATGCAGTTTCTCATGCTCAAATAGAAATAAGGACCTCTGAAAATGAGCCTCCCATGAGAAACTATCATCTCCAAAGAATCTCCCGATTCTGGCCAATGTAAGCATGAGTGGCCTCCATCTACTCCAATGCATGAAAGGGTCCTTCCTCAAAGGAATAATCCTATGTTCATCCAAATCCTTGGAGCAGCCATCCTCCATCATGAAGATTCTATCCTCCAACCATGCAGCAAACTCTATCAGCGCAGTAAGACTAATGAAGATGGGTGATACTGAAAATGAGAGAGTATATCTCTCCTCCTTGAGTTTACCCCAAATGCTCTGCACTATGTTGGATCCCTCTAGTGTCTCCACCCCTCCGAAATCCATGAGTGGTGAAACAAATGGCATGATGCCTCTCATCAACTCTAAATCAAGTGCCCTCCTAGGTGGAATGCCCCCATAAAGTGATACATCATGCTCTGAAATGGACTGCATGTATGAGTGGACTGATTTGTCCCTCTCTCCTCTACACAGTGCAGTATCTTTCCCTTGTGTAGAAATTTTCTGAAATTTATATGGGTGAATTCCCATCATCCCTCCATGTTGATCCTTCTCTTCCCCCTCCATCTCACAATCCCCAGAAAATGCTACATAGGGCTCCGGAATTGTGCCTTGGTTCCCACATGTAAAAATATTTGGAACTCCCTGCAAAGATACAAGGGCTCCTCTAGTGGAAGCAATAGCTCCCTTCTCACCTCCATGTGGTGATGGATGTCCTCCCAGTGTGACAGCGCTATTGGTTCCTTCCAATGCATGCAAAGTTTTTGTGTTTGTGTCACCATGAGTTTCACCAAGTTCTTCCATCAAACCCTTAGTGAATGCTTCATGTGTTTTTGCATTTGCATGGCAATGTAAAATGGGACTTTCAAACCAACAAACATGAGCCATACCTTTGAATTGCAGTCTGCTCCTCCAATGGCCTCATCTCCTTCCTCTATTCCCCTTGCAAATGGACAAAGGACTGCATTGTGGATCTGCATGTGTGGCTGAATGCTCACACCCATAATGACCAAACTAGGGTTTTCTCCATCCACAACCATTTTTAGAAAATCTTCCCACTGTTCCCTTTCATCAAGATTTTCAATGATGTCCTCAATGGTCTGGAAAAGAAGAAGGGAAACCTCCTCTTCCATCATTCCTCTTTCCTTGTCTCCTGTGTAAATCTCCTCTCCTTGGAGAGAAGCTCCTCTTTCTGATAGCATTAGATCTTGAGCACAGGTTGAGTCAATATCATGCTCTGATACCACTGTAATGTTCCAAATATGGAACTTTCTTCTCTATCAGGAATATCTTAAGATATTCCAATATTCCAACTTAGGGAGTATTAACAATCAAAACTGAACTATTTCAGAGATTGACTATAGGGGAATTTACTGGATATGTCACCTTCACAAGGAAGGATGAGATCCAGAGGCTACCTGGCCCACTAGCAGACTCTGCCAATAGAACTTGTGAAAAGCTAATATTTCCCTTCAAGGAATTTCTGCAATGCCTCCCATGGGAACGATGTATAAGGAAATACTTGCAAATAAAACGCTGTGTAGTGCTGCGGTCCTCTTATACATATAATATGGAGTCTAAATGCAAAAAGAGAGCTGAAACAAATAGATCTAGGTGGGTTAAACAGATCTCCCCAACCTAGGTACATCATAAAACAGCTCAAGGAGAGAGCTACAACAATATGTAAACATGAATCTGAAACTCTGCAATTATGAATATATCAAAAGAGGGAAATGGTATAGATAACATTATATTGTGATTTCAGCAATAATATACAAGAAATAACTGAGGGGACAAGCCTCTCAAACCTCTAGAACCATACTCCAATGAATATACAATGAAATGTCGGAGTTGCTGCAACTACACAGAATGTTGGAAGACCATAACTGTGTAGTCTCTAAGAGTGAAGCAGATGCTAAACATGTATAGAATGGAAATGTGGCTGAAATATACAAGAAAATGGCCCAAGAGAGGAAAAATGGGCTCAATATGGGATTTCTAGCCAATCTCAGGGAGATTGCTAGAAATGCCGGATAAAATACAATAGTGACAAACAAATTGTCACTGCAAATGAAACAAAATGAATATGAGACTATGGCTGATCTGAAATGATGTTGCCCTCCTCTGATAATGCCCTAAAGGGGAAAGGGGTTGATCCCCTTTACTCAAAAGCACTCCTCCTGATGAGCACAAGAATCTCCCTCAACACTGCCCTCATGAAATAACGCAGTTTCTCTCATGGAGTGCACTGTGAGAGATGGTGAGAGTTGTTTGGTGCGCGATACGAAATGTAGCCCGATATTCTTCTGCCTTTCTCCTCAGAGAAATATCATCCCCCCCCTTTGAAGAAAGCAAACAAGAAAGGCTCTAAAGAGTTCCTCTGTCTTTGCCCTAACTTAACACCACAACATTGCCTTTCTGGAACTAGCAGCTTTTATGGCGAAAGTGAGCTTGGCCCAAATGTGGAATGAGGAAAATCGGCACAATGCTCTCCCGAGAGCTACTCCATGGGAGAGGTGGGGATTCTGTGGGAACACCCCCAGTGCTCAAGAGCACTGCAATCCTGCTAAACAGCCCGGATGTGCAAGTCCTTGGCCTCACTACGAAATTTCTGAATCAAAGCATGAACAAATGAGCTACTATCTTCTCTCTTATAAATCAAATGAACTCTCTCTCACCATAGGTCCTACAATTAGGGTTTCCATTCACTTTGAATGCTTTCCCTCCAAAAATTGTGTTGTCTTCTCAAGCAAGCCATCCCTCTAAGGCAGCGCCGTTGACTTGGTCAAAGATGGCCAACTCAAGGTGATCCTCATCATGTTCACACCATTAGGTGTTTATTTCAGCTGCTTATTTATCCTCCTTCCTCGCAAGTGTTATTCTTTATCACTGGGGAGTTAAGGGGTCTCCTTACCCATTTTATTAAAAAAAAAATAAAGTGTGCCAACTATAACGTTCCCTTTAGATTGAGTTAAAAATTAGGAACATTTACAATTTAGGATAATTGTCGGATTCCCTTGCTTTTTTTTCCTTTTTTGAGAGGAAGAGGCATAAGGCCAACGAAGCCTTTAAACCCATCGAGAATGACCATCCCAAACAAATAGGGTTGTGTGAAGAGGTTTGGTCGGGGTCGTTTCTCCTTTGTTGACATAGGCGTGTCAAAGCCCGCATCAACAAACCCTACTTACATAAATGTGAAGGCTATACTACTTGCATAAATGTAAAGGCTACACTACTTGTAGAAATGTAAATTACATTAATCAATTTTCAAAATGTAAATGTTGCATGAAAAGGAAACTTGGTCCATGTAATGGAAATAGCAATGCTTGAAATAGAAACCCTAGATTAAGAAGCATAAATCAAAGCAAACAACCCTAGTTTACTTTGCATAAGGAAAATAAAATCTAATCAACCTTTAATCATCATTGTATTACCAAATTCATAAATTTGTCCACTAACCCTAATTGCAGAAATATATTGCAGTGGATGAAAGGCAAGTCCTACGTGGTCTTTGGTCTCCCTCAAACATGGTCTTAGAGCCTAGGAGACATTATTCAATGTTAGGAGGAAAAAATAAACCTTTGCTACAATATTGGAATCAAAAGCATTCTGAGTGTGAAAAAAGTGGTATGAAGGTAGGGGAAGGTATTGCAGGGAAATTGAAGGTTGTACGAGACATTTTCCAAGCATAGTACCATTCAAGGGCCCCTATTGTAAAAAAACCAAAGCACACGGTGGCCTTCAACAACCCAAAAATGTGTTCTCAGTAGACAATGTTTTGGGAGAGTTGTGAGGTGAAAAGAAAGAGGATGATGGTATGGAGAGGAATGTGAATGACAATGTTAACCCTGAAAAGAAATAGTAGTACTTTCACACTAGAAAAATTATTATTTTGCATCTTGAAAGGAGTGCTAAACTAATAACCAAATTGCAGAAAATGGAAATAACCAAGAAAGGATGAGTTAAATTTTACTTGATATCTATCTACTACATTAAAAAGCAATATAACATGAAATTTTAAGACCTGTCACAATGAATGTGCTACTTTGACTCAAGAAAACTGCCAGGTCAATCACTAAATGTGCAACAAACAAAGTATGTAAAAAGAGGCAAATCAAATACCTAACTACTTCAAAAGAAATAAACTATATATTTTTTGGTTTGCCAATACTGTATCTCCAATCATGCATCCCACAAGAGAAGTGATTGGAAGACTTGCACAAGCAATTTTCATAAACAAGTCTGCTAGAGAAAGAAGGAAAATATTTTTTGGAAATAAAATGCATGAAATAAATATACAAATAATAGAGACTAGAGCATCAAGGTTGGGCACTAACCCAAGGGGACTCAACCCTCTAAAATAAACTCAATTGTAGATCAATAATAGGATTTTCATTAATGCAAAACAATGCTCAAGTACATCATAAATGAAAGTGGAAATAAGTTCTTAGCATCTAATAGACTCTATCCTCATGTAAAAATTCAAATCGTATTGAGCCCTTAGTCTTGCTTATTTATACAAAAGTGACAGAGAAGTAGCCTCCTATTGGAAACCTTTGAGCAATATTGAGAGGGGGGGTGGTGAATCAGTAGTGTGATATATATATAATTTTTTCCTTTTAAGCTTCAATTACTGAATCACACATATGTTAACCAACAACTAATAAACATCATATCATGTGCATAACATAAGCATAACTGAAAATCATAAGCAACTAAAAAAAATAAACATGCACATCACATCAATCACACAAGGGACACAATATTTAAGGTGGAAGGGAGAAAAAACACCCTTGCTACTACTACTCTGCTATGAATTTCTATTATGTCAAGAAATTGTCTTTTACATAGGTAACTAACTCCCATCAGCATGGAGACTCGACCTCATATACAATATGCTAACACCGACTGGCTAAGAGACTCAATTCTACTGATCAGCTCGAAAGACTATGCTCTCACATGGATTTACAGATTACCATCCGCAAAAATCCATCACAATCAATCGATCCTCGCCTAAGTATGATTGGACTATCCAAATACCATTGGATTGAGGAACTATTCCTTTCACTGAAGATTCGATATCCTTGCTCTTCTCTCATGAAGTCACTGCTCCTCTACACTATGTGGACCTCATTTCATCTATTTTCAAACTAGATCGAAGACGTTCTTCTCAACAAGAATTTAGCTCTTCATACATGCTCTCAACAACAATATCTCATCATCAAATCAAAATAAAAACTCCACAAAACAAAAGCTCTCCAAACTAGGAAAACTGTGGCGACATCAAATCTAAATACCAAATCCTCACAACAATATAATGTTGCATAATACAAATAAAATCATAAGACACTATGGCTATGTGCCAAATGCATCAACATCTCCTTCAAGAACATATGTGAGAGTCACCAAAAAAAATACTATCCATCAACATAAAAAATCTCTCCAATCAATCTCTGCTCTAGAAACCTCAAATCTAAACTATTCTGAATCATCATTAAGATCTACTCATTATTCAGTGATTAATTCTCATAGACTGAAGGATCTATGCTCTCCAATAGGTCTGAAGCATACACTACTTCTCTACAACACTCTCACTCACTCACTAACATCATTAACCAATCATCAACTCCAAGAACAAGTATATAAAACATGTAGGGATAAATTGAGCTTGGGGATAAGATCAAAGGTGCAAAAATTGGATCAAATCAATCCGCTAATACCACAACTTGTGCACTAAATGAGTTAACATCATTGGAGGTCATTTTCAAACAATTTCTGACCTTTTTCACCTTTTCTGGAAGCCTCTAGGAATTTCCAAGCTAATTTACTTCTGAACAACACAAAGAATGCAAAGAAAATATGTGAAATCTATCAGTCGCACCCATAGCACTAAATCCATGCGATTGGAACCTTCAACCACTCCCATAGGCTTGTCTTCCAGTGACTAGGACATTTCAATCGCTCTCATGAGACTATAAGGGAGTGACTAGGGCATAACATAGGGGAAAACCATAACCTCTTAGCTCTGAACCTTTGCGACCTGTTGGGTCATCTTCTCCAGCTCCTATGCAAGCTTCTAAACCTATGAAAAAACCTACAACACATCTGCAAGTGGATCAAACATGCCTCCAAGTGTCACGACCAAATTGAACTAGAAGGAAAAAAACAAGGTTGGAAATATGCCAACAGGTCCTCCACTCTCCATCAAACATCTCCACAAGTTGCAACACCTCTGACAGACCTGCAATACTCCATAGCACCATCATAAAGTCTTCACATCACTCTAACAAGTCATCCTCATAAGCATGGACATTAAGACCTAATTAAGACCTAGTTGAAAACTCAACTAGTGTGCCATCAATCATCAACATCAGATGTAGATCTATCATCCACCTGTAGCAATATCATAATCCAAACCAAAGCCATCATCTAATCACCAAGAGTGTTCCATAAAGTGTTCCATAGGATCAACATCAATGCCAACACATACCAACACAAACCAACTGCTCCATCAACAATCTACATCATCATGAGGTTGAATAAGTGCATGACCTCATAAGGTTGACATCATAATATTGGCATCAAATCCAACATAGACAAATCAATGGAAACTCGACCAACTGTAAACATGGTACAATGAATGAGATAAATTCCAACATGAGATAATTGCCATCATGAACTGATGCCAACACCAGCTAGCTGGATCCATGCACACCATAATTCCAACAATATCCCCCTTTGGAATTGTTGGCAACCATACAAAAACACCAGACCATCACCCACTATCACTGCCCCTTTTACATCAATGGAAAAGGGTAAAATCCATATGAATAGGAAATAAGAACTAAAGCATAAAGATTGGAGTAATATATCTCTACATGGCTGCAATGTAATGCATCAATGATCATCCATAGCTCCATACAAGAAACAAACAACATAGATACCAATAACAATCTAGAGAAGCATACCAATCAACACCTCTAGGAGGACATAGCAATATTCCAATCATAAGGAAACCATAAGCACCATGAGCAACAACACATGAAGCAACAATGAGCAACATCAAGTATATGCATCACTATCCACATGAGGCAAGCATTAGTATGAATCTTGATTCAAGGTGTATGAAAAAGACCACTTTAGCTGTGCATAACAAACAGCCATAACAGCAGAAATGACTTCTAATACCTTCAAATTTGCAGTTAGATGATCAAACAACCCTAACAACAAAAATGACTACTAATATCTTCAGATCTACAATTAGATGATCAAGACAAATGTTGTAAAAATATAGATCTATGCATTAGAAGATATTAAATAGTAGGAAAATAAGATTTACTCCATATATCCAATATACAAGACAAGAATATATCCAATGAATATTTTTATTAATGGCATCTGGGAGGAAAACACAAGAGGGTATTCCTTGTTCTCCTCAATGGGATGGGTTATTGTAAGTCCTCAGCACTTCAAATTTAGAATTCCTCTCTCTTGATGGTGTAGAAAACCCAAACAAAAATGGAAAATTATGGCTATGATTATGGATCAATAGCCAGACCAAGTGTTGAGATCCGAAGTGATCTTTAGGCAAGAAAAGGTGACAAATGAATTGGAAAACCCTTCTATTTATAACAAAATATTGAGTTAGTCTAGAGATTTGTGCATAATTAAAATATTATTAACCAAATCTAGATCCAAATTTTATGGAATATTTTATTATATTTGTTAGAGGGAAAAGGAATTTGACTTGAGTCAAATCCCTTTATTTGTAAATAATAAATGAATTATTTATCATTTTAAGAATGTGGTTGAGTAATAATCAAATAAATAATGATTTATTTAATTATTTAAGGGTGAATTAGTCATATTTAACAAAGAATATTATTTAAATAAGATCTAAACAATTATTCTTATAAAATAATAAGATAAATAATGATTTATCTAATTAATTTCCTTGTTTTGGGTTAAATATAACCAGAAATATTAATTAAACTACTGTTTAAATAATTATTTCTTGAGGAAAATCAAACAAATGTATATTTATTTAATATTTCCTTATGGGGTTTCCCATTTAGACCATAAACAACTTAATAAAGGTGATTTACTAAGTTATTTTCATAGTGAAAGAAATTTTACTTGGAGTAAAATTGGTCTTACATGATGTACTTGGGTCCATCTAATGATAATAGGTTTAGATGACCAAAAAATGGTGTAACAGATTTCCCCCCAACGTGCGAGCATTAGGAGCTAATCGTACGACCGAAGTATGTTGTAAGAACTCAATCACTAGACATCGAAGGGGAAGTCAAAGAGAGATAAGTATAAGGTAAACCAAAGTGCTAAAAGACCTAGACCCTGAGGAGGTGACTTGCAAGTGCGACAAGTATTTTTAATGAGTGACTACCTGCTATAGGCGGGAGGGGAGGCATACCTATGCCTACCGAGGCAATAGTACAAACAATAAGGCACCCAAAAAACCATGGAATGCATAATGCTGGCATAAACATGAGCGAGATAAATAACATGATAATGAATCCCACATAAATATTGTGCCTGGGATAACAGCCAGGACTTGTACAATGATATCTGAGTACATGAGATATAAATACAACCCAGATGACCCTGAAAACAGGAAAGCGCTCTAAAAATCTGACTGATACATGCAAACAAAAAGGTGCTGCAAGCAGCTAAGGCCGACATCATCAAATGTATGGAGCTGCATCGAAGGCTGTAAATGAAGAGTTCATCTGAGTGTGTGGGGGGCCATCTGTAGGGCCACCCCCTCATGAGGGTTGAGACATCTCACGCACACTTTGGAATCATTGATGTCACCTGCTGCATCATTGAACCATCAAGTATACGGATCTCGATCATGCTGAAAGGAGCTAGAGCTGAGAAGCAATCAAGTCAAAGGGCAATAAGGAGTCACTTTTCCTGATCCAAGGCATCGAACAAGAGTGGAAGCTAGAACCAAGGTACACCTGCCCTCTAGACCTGTCTTCTGGAATGAATGGGCTGATGTCAACAGAAGGAGGTCCGCCATAAGTGAGGCAATAAGGGATCCTCAAGTAAGGCACGAGAGAAAATAGTAGAGTGACTAACAGACTGACACCAATGATGATGATGAAATGGGGGGGGAGGGTTGAGTAGCGAACAGACGACTTCCCTTATTATAGCATAAATGGCGTGAATGACCTAGCAATGACTGATGCGATATCATGAGGGATAGGGGACAGTGGGACTGAAGGCCATAATGTGTGGCACGAGAGAGAGACCAAGAAATGAATGATGGAGGACTATAGCGGGATGCAAAGGGACTCGGGATAGACTCCATGAATGCAATTATGACTCCATGCTGATGCCCTAAACAAGGGTGACTCGATGGTGCTGCCACATATGTAAAGGGTCCAATGGGGACCATAAAAGTATGAGTACAAGATGGTAACTCACGATGAAATTCGGTACAAGCATGGAAAATTATGGCGGCAACATGGTGCCCCCAGTACGAGTGTTGGAAGTGACGAAATTTGATTTTGAGGAGGGGTGAAGTGGTGCTTCTTGGACAAAATGTGTCTTAGTGAAGTATTAAATAAAAAATGCTAATAGATACCCATTTGAGGGCTTGGTGATATATTTCCAATGGTATATACAGTTCTTCAAACTGAGCTACAGTTTGGTCACAGTAAGCGAAATAAAAATCAAGCGTTTTATTTTAATAAGGCTTTTTCCTTCCAGATTCACTTATTTGTCGGTGGAGCTATGGTGAATGTCGTAAGGAGAGGAGGCCTTAAATCTTGCAGCAGTTGTAGTAGATAAATCGACCATTGGAATTTGAAATCTATCAGTTATAGGTAAGAGGCCCTACTCTTTCATTTCAGTGGATTGAAAGTTCAGTTTAGGTACCCAGAGCTCATGAACAAGCCAGGTCGCACTTTTTGGGGTTTGTTCTATGACCTGGGTAGCAGGTTCTAGGTAGAAAACTGTGACCTGTCCCAAGAAATGACCTGAAAAGTGTGACCTATCAGAAAAAGGGGTTTTCAGTGCTATTTTTGGCTAAGATCTAGGATTTTTATGGTTGAGGGGCATAGGTGCCCCAAGCACATTGTGGATATGCCAAAATGTTTTTAGAAAAATGGAAATCTAAACATATTTTAATGATGTGGTGCGCCATTTGTTTTCGGTATGGTTACGCAGTTTGAGAAAGGAAGTAGATGATTACCAATCTCTTTTAGTACTGCTCAAATGGATTTTAAATTTCTAGGTTGGCATACATAGTGCTAATACCCCAAAGATATTATTTGGGATAATGAACTGATGTTCTCCCAGAAAACCTATAGGTTGGTCAACCACAATTTCTATGAGACTAGGTTGCTGATAAAAAAATAAGGAATGATGAGGGGTATCATTTCTAGAGGGATCTTGAAGTGATATGGGATTCTAGAAGTTCTTCTAAATGTGGAATAATAATGGGACTAGAGTCGTCATGACTAGATTCACTAGGAGAGTGTTGAAGAACTACTTCTCCTGGTCTCTCCAATATGAGTGCCCCCCCTTACCCAAACATTGGGTGTCAATGTAATGGCCGCATGGTGCATGTGGTTCGAAAGCATGAGTTCAATGTAAGGGAGGTAGATAAAGTCAAGAGTGGTCGTTGCTTCCATAATGTCGTCATCGTAATAGAATATGTTGCTTTCATATGTGCATCGTCACAAGGGGTAGCAGGAGAGTGAGTAGACAAAGGATCCACTGATGTTGATACTAGGGATGGGGCTGAAGGGAGGTCAGGTGAAACATCAAGGGAGGTGTCATCGTGGACTTTCGACCAAGGCCCTGTTATCTCAACATCATAAGGGGAAAAGTTAATGGGAGCATCTATGTCCTCGGGTGTTGCCGAAGCAAGATGCGAAAATAAGGGAGCGGGTGACTCATGGCGCTCAGCCTCGAATTGGCATAAGGCTTCTAAAGAGGAATGATACTCTTCGAGGCGAGGACACAGGTGAGTGTAATGGCCATGGAAATCACATAAAGCACAAGGGTGATTTGTGCACAATGGTTTGAGTTTCGGGATTGAATCAGATATAGTGACATATAACTCTGGGATATCAAATTTCGGAAATGACTCATTGACCATGGATTTCAGGTGAGGAAATTATGGGCAAGTATGGGTGGCGTGGCCAACACCGTCACACAAAGCAAACTAGATGGTACGCTTTGGAGGCCAAGAGGGGGCGAGGTTTGTCGGGGTAGCCTTATCCTTTGATTCCCCCTTGCGAGCTTTTCCCTTCTTACCCGAAGCAGTTGCAACGAGAGGTAGTTCCTATTGAGGTGAATGAGGAACTGTTGCAGCAAGAGAATTCATAGGGACCGGTTGAACCAGGGTCAAAGCGAGATAAGGTTTAGGTTGAACAAGTGGGGTAGCAGCTGGAGGATCGAGGTACCAGACGGGAATCCCAAGGTTCAGGTTAGGAAGAGAGAGGGTCGTCGTAATAGGTACTATGTACACTCCTGGTGGGGGAGCTAGGAACGGTATCTAACTAGAGGGGTAATGACTAGGCGGGATGGCGCCAAGATGGTTGAGGTCGGTAGGAACCGTCCCAGGAGGGTAAAGGGGGTCATGAGTACCAACTGAAGGTGAAGGGCCAGGACAAGAAGGTTCACAAGTCTGATCATAGGACATCATGAAAATTTGGTAATCAGGGGAGCCAGATGGAAAAGATTGAGTGGCCACCTATCCTTCAGGTGGTTGGGTAGCCACAAATCCCTATTGAGGGATATGATCCATAAGTACAGCCGGCTTACTAGGTGCAGGACTGGGAGGAATGGAAGGGATGGCTTGTTGTCCTCTCAATGTTGCTTGAGATTCCCATAGCTGTCGCATTTGTGGCAGAAGAGGACAATCATGTGTATAATGACCATAAACACCACAACAAGAACAGGGCTTGTTCGTACGAAGAGGCCTATCCTGCTTGGGCTGAGTAGTGTTAGGAGCATTACCTTGATTAGGTCCAAGATTACCAGAGGCAACTTTATTTTGATTTCCTTTCCTCTTCCTTTTTGAGGTAGGAGGATTAGTCGTGCCCTACTGTGTGTACACATGCCCCAAAGGGGGTGGTGGTTGTTGTAGCAAAGGTTGAGAAGGAAAGGGAGGAGGAGGTGCTAATGTTGTAGGAGCTGGAGTACCAGGCTGTGAATACGGATAATAAGGAGGCTGGGTAGCAGTGTGGTAAACAGGAGGTTGGGCAAAAGAAGGAGGCATGTTGTATCCTGGATACGTGCTACCAGGAGGGGAAAAAGTGCCGGAGGAGCTGGCCCCTCCTTGAGAGAAACCATAGCCCATTGGAGGTTGAGCATACGGATTAAAGAGAGCTCCAATGATACCGTAGGCAGCGTGATATGCCCCCGGTGTGTTGGCACCACCAGGTCTAGGAAGATTAGGTAGGACAATATAAATATAACTTGACTGAGCGTAGATCAGGTCATATTTTAATGCAATTTGGAGAGCGACTTCTTCGGTTTGAGGAAATTGCAATGCGACGTCTTTCTCGATAGGCGGCAAGAGAGTCCTAAGGAACTAGTCCATGTAGACACGGTTTTCGAAATTAGGGGATCGACATAGGCTCCTTCTTCTCTGTCATTCCTGAACATATTCGGATAGGCGGGTCACAGATGATTGACAGAAAGAGGTCAAGAGATCAGTACCAGTGTCGTAATGAAGGGGAAGCTGGAAATAAGAAAAAAAAGCCTGGGCTAGAGTCACAAAGGTGGTATGAGATGAAGGGACCTAATCAACATAAGACTTAGAAGCTTCACCTGTAAGTGTTTGTTGGAACAACCGAAGACGAACAGATTCATCGGTAATGGAATTAGACGAACACAACATGTGGAAAGATCGAATATGATTTGAAGGATCTTCAATAGCAAGACCTTCAAAATTTGGGATGTCTGAAGGGAGCTTGGTTGGCATAGCAGGCCACTTAGCGTCATGGTGTATAGGGTCATTTATCAACTGGTCAAAATCGGGGAGGCTAAGGCCTACCATGAAAGGGAGCAAGGGTGTAGCCGGGGTAGTGTCCGTTGCGGTCCCACTAGTGGTATTCCTGGCGGGAGGGTCGGGGTTACCACCAGTGTTAGGTCCTTCCACGAACATGGTGAAGGTGATAGGGGGATAACCGAAGGCAGAACGGGAAGGAGAACACAAAGGACCAGAAGAAGAGTCAGAGTGCGGACTCGGTAGAGGACTAACTCAAACTCTATTTGAAGGAGTAAGTCTTCCAACCAGAAGCTGGGAATGAATGCCAATAAGTCTCCAGGATAAACGCCTTGGTGGCGCAATGGTGATGACAAAAACATGGCACAAGAGAAAAAGATACCAACAAGGGCATGAAGGTGCAGGATCAAGTGATTACAATGTCGAAACAAGGGAAAAGAGGTGCACGATCAAATGATTTCAATGCTTTAGAGTCTTTTCTTGGCGGTGTTAACCAAGCCCTTTTTCACTTAGGGTGTGTGTGTAAAAGTGTGTAAATTTTAATTTTTAAACCCAGACGTTTGTAGAGAAAAAAAGAAAGTGTGTTGTATAGTTGTAAATAAACCTACAAATGTCAGTATATAGACCTGCAAAACAGAAAATAAACAGTTGATAATGCACAATTCCAATCCCAAGGAGGCAGGTCTCTCAAAAACTAGTCTATAGGTGAGTAAAACACTAATCTAAGCACACTAAAAAAGGCTAATAGATCTAGGGTCAAGAGGGACAAAGATCTAAAAGACAAAATCTTCTGGAAAGTGGTGCAGACACAGCAATAGATCAGAGGAAAATTTGTTGTAAAAGAGGTGGCAAAAGGCTATCTCCAGGAGGGCAGCGGAGTGCACTCTAAAGGAGAACCCAAAAAAAAGCTAAAAGAGGAGATTTGGATGGATAACAAGCTGATCTAAAGTGGATCTGAAGATGAGGTATCGGATCGGAAATAATGGCCGAAGACTCTGAAATTTCAGACAACCTACAATAGCAAACACTCTTCCACAAAAAGTGGAGGGTACTGAAGCCCTAGGGGGCTAGGTTCCTACTTAGTTGAGTGAAACAGAACAAGTGCAGGTCTAAAATGGGCAAAGACGGAGGTTAGACAACCCTGAACAGAGGCTCAACAAAACCCAAAAAACTTTCAGAAAAATCCCTGCAGAAAGTCCAGGTCGCAGTTTTTGGCTTATTTTCAGCAAAGGTCACACTTTTTGGGCTATAAAGTGCATCCTGGAGGTCCAGGTCATAGGTTTTGGGAAGAAAAGTGTGACCTACACTTTCGACACTCTCGGCGGCAGGTTTCAGAAAAAAATTTCGTCTCAACTGCGGCTGATGTCTGTCACCTGCGCAATGGGTCCGAAAACACGCAAAAGTTAGAATTTTTATCGTTTTAGGGTTTTATGGGTTAAAAACAACATCAAGAATAAGAAAAACAAGGAGTTGAAGAGAAATCCTAGGGTTTGAAGTATCTGTATATGCAAGGATCAGAAAAATGACAGCTGTCGTAATGGTAAACCCGTGTGGAGTCGCCAGTTGTTAGTATGAATCTTGATTCGAAGTGTACGAAAAAAGACCACTTTAGTTGCGCATAACAAGCAGCCCTAACAGCAGAAATGACTGCTAATATCTTCAGATCTGCAATTAGATGGTCAAGACAAATGCTGCAAAAATCTAGATCTATGCATTAGAAGACATTAAAAAGTAGGAATATAAGATTTACTCCATAGATCCAATAGACAAGACAAGAATTTATCCAAAGAATATTTTTATTAATGGCACCTGGGAGGAAAACACAAGACGGTGTTCCCTGTTCTCCTCAATGGGATGGGTTCTTGTAAGTCCTCAACACTTCATATTTATAATTCCTCTCTCTTGATGGTTTAGAAAACCTAGACAAAAATGGAAAAGTATGGCTATGATTATGGATCAATAGCCAGACCAAGTGTTGAGATCCAGAGTGATCTTTAGGCAACAAAAGGTGACAAATGAATGGGAAAACCCTTCTATATATAACAAAATATTGAGTTATTCTAGAGATCAGTGCATAATTAAAATATTATTAACCAAATCTAGATCCAACTTTTATGGAATATTTTATTATATTTGTTGTAGGGAAAAGGAATTTGACTTGAATCAAATCCCTTTATTTGTAAATAATAAATAAATAAATGATTTATTTATCATTTTAAGGATGTGGTTGAGTAATAATCAAATAAATATTTATTTATTTAATTATTTAAGGGTAAATTAGTCATATTTAACAAATAATATTATTTAAATAAGTTCTAAACAATTATTCTTAGAAAATAATAAGATAAATAATGATTTATCTAATTAATTTCCTTGTTTTGGGTTAAATATAACCAGAAATATTAATTAAACTACAGTTTAACTAATTATTTCTTGAGGAAAATCAAACAAATGTATATTTATTTAATATTTCCTTATGGGGTTTCCCATTTAGACCATAAACAACTTAATAAAGGTGATTTACTAAGTTATTTTCATAGTGAAAGCAATTTTACTTGGAGTAAAATTGGTCTTACATGATGTACTTGGGTCCATCTAATGATAATAGGTTTACATGACCAAAAAATGGTGTAACAGCGTTCCTTACACATTTCCAGTTACCATTCTGCTATGGGACTGGGACGCACCTCCTCACTTCATTGAAACAAGACCGAGCTACTCATACCTTGGATCATATTCATGAGTGGAGGCGATGTCGTCGCATGATCAAGTTTGAAATTCATGATCAACTTCTAACTCATTGGTTCACTACCTCATTTGTCAATAAGATCGCCAAAAAAATAGATATAGGGGCATGTGTAACCGAGGAACAATCCATTGCTTATGTCCAGTACCTTGATCTTGTGTACTCTCAATCCAGCGCATTATATGATATCTTTCCTGATGCTCCTCAACCTGGAACCTATAAACCTCCAGTGACTCCATCCGTTGATGGTATTATTGCTTTCGTATCTCAGACTTCTCAAAAGTATCCATCTAATTCTGGGAAGCAAAAGTCTACTTCTTCCAATAATGTTGGTTCTCAGCCAAATCCAAATTTTGGCAAACTCGCAGAAGTGAATTCCGTTCAGGCCAATCCTACGGATAACGCTTCCAAAGGTAAGAAGAAGGGTAAAGGTAAGGCCAAAGCCAATACCTCGAAAGAGGATTCTTTGAAACCTCATTCTGCTGATAGTTCTCAACGCAAACCGAAGTATCCTTGTTTAATTTGTGACGAAGAGCACTTCACCAAAGACTGTCCTCGACGGTCCGAGGTGAGTCGATTTCTCAAAAGCGCTCAAGGAGCTCTAACTGTTCTTAAAGAAACTTTTCCTACTCAGCAAAATCAGATGGTAGAGAAAACTCAGTCCTCTACCCCATTTGGTTCTCAGGTTTTTATGATGAATGGTTTTGCACCCGTTTCTATTACTACTCGAACGAAAGATTATTCCAGTTCATGTCAGGAAACCAGGAAGGAGATCGCTGATGGTCCTCCTCCTCCACTTGTTTCTGTCCCTCTTGAGATTGAACTGCCTAATACTGAATCTGTTGTGTGACCACCTTCCAAAGGCATGCTCTGCAAGTCTTCGTACAATCCCAACGCCTGTGTCGCTTAACATTACAATATTGTTGAGGATTTGGCTCAGGCGCCATTCACAATGTCTATGTTAGAAGTAATTCAAAGTTGTTTTTCACAAAGGAAAGCGTTGTTATCTGTGATAGGTCGGGTTGATCCTGTCGATAATAGCTTTCTTGCTTTCGATTTAGACAATTTTGTCCCGCGACTCCCGCACCAAATTGCACTCATCATTCAAGTTGGTATAAATGGTTTGAACATTCACCGGGAATTCATGGATGAGGGTGCCTCTACCTTTTTCATGTCATCTACTTATTGGAAATCCATTGGTTCTCCAGCTCTTACCTTTTCACCCAATGCCCTTGAAGCATTTGATGGAAGAGAGTCTAAACCTCTTGGTGTTATCGCTAGTTTACCAATCACATTAGAAGGGAAGACAGTCAATGTCAAAGTTGAAGTCGTTGATGATAAGCTCAATTATAATCTTCTCCTCGGTCACAGTTGGACTCACACAATGCTATGTGTTTTGTCCACTCACAAGCACATCTGGTGGAAATTATGACACTTTGGTTCCAACACTTTTCACCAAATGTCGGAAATTTTCCCAAATTTTATCAATTTTTCAAATCCCGCCCACAACTATCGCTATACCGACGTTTGGAGACAAGTGTTGGTATTGCGACACTTAGAGGTTAGTGTTGGTCTTACGACGTTTGTAGAAAAGCGTCAAGATTGTGACAGTTTGGGAAGCAACATCGGAATTGGGAAGGATTAGAGCTAAGTGTAGCTATTGCGACGTTTGTAGGAAAGCTTCGCTATTGCGACAGTTTAGGCAAAAGCGTCACTATTGCGACAGTTTGGGAAAAATTGTCAGAATTGCGACAGATTAGAACTAAGTGTCGCTCTTGCGATGTTTAGATGAAAGCGTCGCTATTGTGACGGTTTGGAAATTAATTTATTTGGCCTCTCCTTTAATAAATAATAATCTAACGTGGGTCCCCTTTTTGAATTGTTGGAGCAACATAATAAGATGTCTTTAGTTGACATATCACATTGTGATGAAGATAGAAGGTGGTTATGATGGGACTTCTAAGGAGTTTCATAAAATATTAAAGATGTGATGCGCTCAGCCCTTGGTTCACTTTTAATGTGTGCCCCCGACCATGGTCAGGCACGTTGTGTCGCGCAATGTGAGGTTGCCCGACTAGGCATGTTCAGGTCGGGCCGTTTTGTTCAAGGGCACCCATAGCCGTTTTGCTAAGTTGTGACCACCCAGGTGCCTTGTGCACGTTTGGGTGGCCTGTTTGCTGTTTTCTCCCTTGTGGCATCGTTCTTTCGGGCGTGCCATGTCATGCCATGTGAGGTCGCTAGACTGGGCACGTTCGAGTCGGGTCGTTTCATTCGCGGGCGCCCGTATTATTTTTGCTAACTTGTGACCACCCGGGTACCTTGTGCACGTTCGGGTTTCCTATTTGCCGTTTGCTCCCTTGTGGCATCGTTCGTTTGGGCATGTCGTGTCGCGTCGTGGGAGGTCGCCCGACCGGGCGCATTCGGGTCGGCCGTTTCATTCGAGGGCACCCATATTATTTTTGCTAAGTTGTGACCGCCCTGGTACCAACTTTTGCACATTCAGGCGGCCCGTTTTTCGTTTTCTCCCTTGTGACATCGTTCAGTCAGGCGCGTCATGTCGCGCAGTGTGAGTTCGCCCAACCGGGCGCGTTCAGTTTTGCAAAGTTGTGACCGCACGAGTGCCTTATGCACATTCGGGCGGCCCGTTTTTCATTTTCTCACTTGTGGCATCGTTCACTCGGGTGTGCCGTGTCATGCCGTGTGAGGTCACCCGACTAGGCGCATTCAGGTCGGGTCGAGCCGTTTCGTTCGAGGATGCCCATATTAGTTTTGCTAAGTTCTGACCGCCTAGGTGCCTTGTGCATGTTCAGGTGGCCTGTTTGCCGTTTGGTCCCTTGTGGCATCGTTTGGTCGAGCGCGTCGTGTCGCACTGTGTGAGGACGACCGACCAGGTGCATTCGGGTCGGGCCGATTCATTCGAGGGCGCCCGTATTAGTTTTTCTAAGTTGTGAACATCCGGGTGCCTTGTGCATGTTCGGGCGGCCCATTTTTCATTTTCTCCCTTGTGGCATCATTCAGTCGAGTGCGTCATGTCGCGTCGTGTGAGGTCACCCGACCGGGTGTGTTCGGGTCGAGTCGAGCCGTTTCGTTCAAGAGCACCCATATTATTTTTGCTAAGTTGTGACCACCCGGGTGCCTTGTGCACGTTTGGGTGGCCCGTTTTCCATTTTCTCCCTTGTGGAATCATTTATTCGGGCACGTTATGTCACGTCGTGTGAGATCCCCAACTGGGCACGTTCGGGTCAGGTTGTTTCGTTCGAGGGCACCTATATCATTTTTTCTCATTTGTGATTGCCCAGGTCCCTTGTGCATGTTCAAGCAGCCCGTTTTTTGTTTTCTCCCTTGTGGCATCGTTTGGTTGGACGCGTCGTGTCGCGCCATGTGAGGTCGCCTGACAGGGTGCGTTCAAGTCGGGTGGGGTTGTTTCGTTCGAGGGCGCCCGTATCAGTTTTACTATGTTGTGACCGCTCAAGTGCCAACTTTTGCACGTTCAGGCAGCCTATTTGCCATTTTATCCCTTGTGGAATTGTTTGGTAGGGTGCGCCATGTCGCACAGTGTGAGTTCGCCCGACCAGACGCGTTTAGGTCGGTTCATTTCATTCGAGGGCGCCCGTATCAGTTTTGCTAAGTTGTGACCGCCCGGGTGCCTTATGCACGCTCAGGTGGCCCATTTTCTATTTGGTCCCTTGTGGCATCGTTTGGTCGGGCGTGTCGTGTTGCACCGTATGAGGTCGTCCGATCGGGCTCGGGTGCCTTTTACACATTCAGGTGGCCCGTTTGCCATTTTCTCCCTTGTGGCATCGTTCGGTCGAGCGTGCCATGTGAGGGTGCCCGACCGGGCGCGTTCGGGTCAGGCCGATTTGTTTGAGGGCGCCCATGTCAATTTATCTAATTTGTGACTACCTGGGTGCCTTGTGCATGTTTGGGCAGCCTGTTTTCCATTTTCTCTCTTGTGGCATCGTTCGGTCAGGCGCGCCATGTCGCACCATGTGAGGTCGCCCGACTGTCACATTCGGGTCAGGTCAGGCCATTCCGTTCGACGGCGTCCGTATCATTTTTGCTAAGTTGTGTCCACCCAGGTGCCTTGTGCACATTCGGGTGGCCCGTTTTCCAGTTTCTCCCTTGTGGCATCGTTCGGGCGGGTGCGCCATTTAGCGTCGTGTGAGGGCGCCCGACCGGGCGCGTTCGGGTCGAGCCGATTCGTTCGACGACGTCCGTATCATTTTTGCTAAGTTGTGTCCACCCGGGTGCCTTGTGCACGTTCGAGCAGCCCATTTTCCATTTTCTCCCTTGTGCCATCGTTCAGTCGGGCGCGCCATGTCGCGCCATGTGAGGTTGCCTGACCGAGCCCGTTCGGGTCGGGTCGGGCCGTTTCGTTTGAGGGTGCCCCTATCAGTTTTGCTAAGTTGTGACCACCCGGGCACCTTGTGCAATTTTGGGTGGCCCGTTTTCCATTTTCTCCCTTGTGGCATCGTTCAGTCGGGTGCACCATGTCACGCCATGTGAATTCGCCCGACCGGACGCGTTGGTGGTCGGGTCGGGTTGTTTCGTTCGAGGGCGCCCGTATCAGTTTTGTTAAGTTGTGACCCCATGGGTGCCTTGTGCATGTTCGGGTGGCCCCTTTTCCATTTTCTCCCTTGTGGCATCGTTCGATCAGGTGCGTCGTGTCGCGCCTTATGAGGTCGCCCAAACGGGCACGTTCAGGTCGGGTCGGGTCGTTTCATTCGAGGGCGCCCATTTTAGTTTTGCAAAGTTGTGACCGCCCGGGTCCCCTGTGCACATTCGGGTGGCCCGTTTGTCGTTTTCTCCCTTGTGGCATCATTCGGTCGGGCGTGTCGTGTCGTGTCGTGTGAGGTCGCCCGACCGGGCGCGTTCGGGTCGAGTCGGGCTGTTTCATTTGAGGGCGCATGTATTAGTTTTGCTAAGTTGTGATCGCCCGAGTGCCAGCTTGTGCATGTTCGGGCTACCTGTTTGTCGTTTTCTCCCATGTGGCATCATTCGGTCAGGCACGTCGTGTTGCACAGTGTGAGGTCGCCCTACCAAGTGCATTCAGGTCAAGTCGTTTCGTTTGAGGGTGCCCATATAAGTTTTGCTAAGTTGTGACCACCCGAGTGCCTTGTGCACGTTCGAGTGGCCCATTTGCCATTTTCTCCCTTGTGGCATCGTTCGATCGAGTGCGTCGTGTGAGGTCACCCGACCAGACGCGTTCGAGTCAGGTTGGGTCATTTTGTTCGAGGGCGCCCATATCAGTTTTGCTAAGTTGTGACCGCCCGGGTGCCTTGTGCATGTTCAGTTGGTCCGTTTTCCATTTTCTCCCTTATGACATCGTTCGGTCGGGCGCACCATGTGAGGGCACCCAATCAGGCGATTTTGGGTCAAGTTGATTCATTCGAGGGCACCCGTATCAGTTTTGCTAAGTTGTGACCACCCAGGTGCCTTGTGCACATGCAGGTGGCCCGTTTTCCATTTTATCCCTTGTGGCATCATTCGGTCGAGCGCACCGTGTCGCACCGTGTGAGGTCGCCCGAACGGGCATGCACGGTTCGGGTCGAGCCATTTCATTCGAGGGCGCCCATATCAGTTTTTCTATGTTGTGACTGCCTGGGTGCCTTATGCACGTTCGGGTGGCCCGTTTTCTATTTGATCCCTTGTGGCATCATTCGGTCAGGCGCGCCGTTTCGCACCGTGTGAGGGCGCCCGACTAGGCGCGTTCGGGTCATGTCAGGCCGTTTCGTTCGAGGGTGCCCGTATTAGTTTTGCTAATTTGTGATCGCCCGGGTGCCTTATGCACATTCAGGCGGCCCATTTTCTATTTTCTCCCTTGTGGCATCATTCGATCAGGTGCGTCGTGTCGCACCGTGTGAGGTCGCTCGATCGGGCATGTTTGGGTCAGGTCGAGTCATTTCGTTCGAGGGCGCCCGTATCAATTTTGCTAAGTTGTGACCGCCCGGGTGCCTTGTGCACGTTTGGGTGGCCCGTTTTCCATTTTCTCCCTTGTGGCATCGTTCGGTCGGGCGCGTCGTGTCACGCCGTGGGAGGGCGCCCAACCAAGCGCGTTCAGGTCGGGTCGATTCGTTCGAGGGCTCCCGTATCAGTTTTGCGCCATCAATACATTGGTATGGTTTCTGGACTAGTCATGAGGTGTAATCTGGTTATTAATACTTCATCAGATGGCCATTCCTCGGACTTAAATTGTGTGACAACACTGTGGCTGAGTTTGAAACTGGAGATTGAACATACATTTGGTTTGATTGCAATAAACATTTTCATCAATAAATGTAAAGAAATGGCTAACAAATACTCTAAATTAATAAATAAATAAGACA
Organism: Pinus albicaulis; assembly: GCA_034641835.2. Taxonomy (NCBI): domain Eukaryota; kingdom Viridiplantae; phylum Streptophyta; class Pinopsida; order Pinales; family Pinaceae; genus Pinus; species Pinus albicaulis. The sequence continues at coordinate 1,490,340,508 of CM076582.1, read as the reverse complement.
TGGCAACAAGCTGTAATAATACTTACAAAATTGTTACATTGAGACACAAAGAATAAGCAACTAATTTAACCCCTAACCCATTTAACCCCTAAACCATAAACCTCTAAACCCTTAACCCCTAACCGCTAAACCCTTAACCCCTAACCCATTTAACCCCCTGAACCCCGAGGAAACCCCTAACCCATTTAACCCCCTAAACCCTAAACCTATAAACCCTTTACCCCTAACCCCTTAAACCCTAAACCATTAAACCCTTAACCCAAACCCCTTAAACCCTAATTCCTGACCCCTAACCCATCTAACCCCCTAAAAACTAACCCCATTAGCCCCTAAACTCTAACCCCTAAAATCCTTAACTGCTAAATCCCCTAACCCCCTAAACCCCTAACCCATTTAACCCCCTTTTTAGCCCTTAACCCCTATTAACCCATTAAACCCTAACTCCCAACCCCTAACCTATTTAACTCCCTAAACCATAAACCTCTAAACCCCTAACCCATTTAACCCCTAAACCCTAAACCTCTAAACCCTTAACCACTAACCCTTAAACCCTTAACCCCTAACCCATTTAACCTCCTAAACCCCTAACCCATTTAACCCCCTAAACCCTAAACCTTTAAACCCTTAAACCCTATTTCCCAACCGGCCTAACCCATTTAACCCCCTAAAACCCTAACCCATTTAACCCCCTACCCTAACCCTTAACCCAAAAAATCCTTAACTACTAAATCCCCTAACCCCCTAAACCTCTAAACCCCTAAACCCTAATTCCCAACCTATAACCCATCTAACCCCATAAAACCTAACCCCATTATCCCCTAACTTATAACCCCTAAAATCCTTAACTGCTAAATCCCCTAACCTGACCCTAAACCCCTAACCCATTTAACCCCCTAAACCCTAAACCTATAACCCCTTAACCCCTATTAACCCATTAAATCCTTATACCCAACCCCTAACCCATTTCACCCCCTAAAACATAAACCTCTAAACCCCTAACCCATTTAACCCCTAAACCCTAAACCTCTAAACCCTCAACCACTAATCCTTAAACCCTTAAGCCCTAACCCATTTAACCCCCTAAACCCCTAACCCATTTAACCCCCTAAACCTTAAACCTATAAACCCTTAACCCCTAACCCCTTAAACCTATTTCCCAACTGGCCTAACCCATTTAACCCCCTAAAACCCTAACCCATTTAACCCCCTACCCTAACCCTTAACCCAAAAAATCCTTAACTACTAAATCCCCTAACCCCGTAAACCTCTAAACCCCTATAACCCATTAAAACCCCTAAACCCTAAATCTCTAACCCCTTAACCCCTAACCCCTGGCTAAAATCCTTAACTGCTAAATCCCCCAAGCCCCTAAACCTCTAAATGCGCGCCTAACCCATTTAACCCCCTAAACCCTAAACCTCTAACCCTTAACCCCTAACCCCTTAAACACTAATTCCCAACCCTCAACCCATTTAACCCCCTAAACCCATAAAACCCTAACCCATTTAACTCCCTAAACCCCTAAAACCCTAACACATTTAACCCCCTAAACCCTAGCCCCACTAACCCGTAACGACCCCTAACCCCAAAAATCCTTAACTACTAAATCCCCTAACCCCCTAAACCTCTAAAACCCTAACCCATTTAACCCCATAAACCCCAAACATCTAACCCCTAAACCCCTTAACCCCTTGATCTGCTAGGGGTCGGTTACCTTGATATTAACGGTGGTGTATTCATACTCCTTCTGAATAACCAATAAAGGGTCAAGGAAATTGACCAATATGTTGTTAAGTTTTATCTTATCCATCTCTAGGGTAAGCTGCTTTTCAGCTAACTCCACTACTTTTGATCTCAATTTTTCCAATTTCTTCCTTCTCTCATATGATACCTGAGCCTTTTCCTTTCTCTTCCCTTCTAATTCCGTAATAGTGTCATAGTGATGCTATCCAACTTCTTTGGAAAGCCTTCCTAGTAGACAATACTTGTGACCTGGCTGAAGCCTCAACACTTTCAGAGCATCTAGAATGACCTCTCTCTCTCTCTCTCTCTCTCTCTCTCTCTCTCTACCCTCCAATCCTCTCACAACTATATCCCTCCCTCTATCCTTTTTTTTTTCCCCCTTCCATCTTTGTGTCACTATCTCCCTCTCTTACCCTTCTCTACCTCTCTCAATCCTCTCCCTCTCTCTCTCAACTGATCCATTCCTTCTCTCCCCTCTCCTTCAGTTTATCTCCATCTCTCCCTTGTGACTCCCCTTGTCTCGCCACCTCCATCAATCTATGTCTTTATAATTATTCCTTCTCATATATATAGAGAGTTAATATATATCATGACATATTGGGACCTACGATTGGGTTAATTCTGCCTTGTTGGCAAGGTTAAAATGGTTAATCTTCGATAGACAAAATGTAGATTAAATATTTCATCAAAAAGAGGGAATCGTACCCTATATTCTTCCAGGCTATGCCTATCAGTCGATTGGCCTCTTCTTGCTCTCACATGAATGTATTCTTGCTTTACTAGTACAAAAGAAGGTTTCGCATTATCAGCTATTTGTTTGGGACAACATTTAGTTGTTTCAACACTGCTACATTCTAATTCAAGCTTATCCTTTAAACCATCTTAGTCTTTTGTAATCTCTTCAACTTTGTATTTCTTTCCATTCCTCTCAGTCACATATGTTTCCTTGGTCTGTTAAGGGACAAGGTCGACAACATTAGGATGTTTTTGCAATAAACAAGGGTATTTCCAGGACACAGTCAGGTGGAGCAAGAGTATAAGAGCCAAATTTCTCGTGATTGTGGGACACTCAAACTTAAGATTTTCTAGAGTAGTCATGAGGTGCAGTCTGGTTATTAAGACTTCATCATATGGCCATTCTCCGGACTTAAATTGTGTTTCAACACTGTGGCCGAGTTTGAAACTCGAGATTGAACATACATTTGGTTTGATTGCAATAGACATTTTCATCAATAAATGTAAATAAATGGCTAACAAATACTATAAATTAATAAATAAAGAATACATGGAAGCAAGCAACAATACTTACAAAATTGTTACATTGAGACACAAAGAATAAGCAACTAATTTAACCCCTAAACCATTGAACCCCTAAACCATAAACCTCTAAACGTCCCTTAACCCCTAAATCCTAAACCCTTAACCCCTAACCCATTTAACCCCCTAAATCCCTAGTAAACCCCTAACCCATTTAACCCCCTAAACCCCTAGTAAACCCCTAACCCATTTAACCCCCTCAAGCCTAAACCTATAAACCCTTAACCCCTAACCCCTTAAACCCTAAACTATTAAATCCTTAATGCTAACCCCTTAAAACCTAATTCCTGACCCCTAACCCATCTAACCCCATAAAACCTAAACCCATTATCCCCTAACTTCTAACCCCTAAAATCCTTAACTGCTAAATCCCCTAACCCCCTAAACCCCTAACCCATTTAACCCCCTAAACCATAAACCTATAACCCCTTAACCCCTATCCCATTTAACCCCATAAACCATAAGCCTCTAAACCCTAACCCATTTAACCCCTAAACCCTTAACCACTAACCCTTAAACCCTTAATCCCTAACCCATTTAACCCCCTAAACCCCTAAACCCCTAACCCATTTAACCCCCTAAATCATAAACCTCTAAACCCTTAACCCCTAACCCCTTAAACCTTATTTCCCAACCGGCCTAACCCATTTAGCCCCCTACTGTAACCCTTAACCCCAAAAATCCTTAACTACTAAATCCCCTAACCCCTAAACCTCTAAACCCCTATAACCCATTTAAACCCCTAAACCCTAAACCTCTAACCCCTAACCCCTAGCTAAAATCCTTAACTGCTAAATCCCCCAAGCCCCTAAACCTCTAATTATGCGCCTAACCCATTTAACCCCCTAAACCCTAAACCTCTAACCCTTAACCCCTAATGCCTTAAACACTAATTTACCCAAACCAGTTTAAATTATTTAATTTATTAAGTTTTAATTTCTAAAGAGATTTTTAAGGTGTTTAATTCATTTATGTATTCAAAAATTGATTATAAACAATAAGAAATCACAATATTGATATTGTCAAGTTTCAATCAAAAAAACCATTTCATATATTAATTAGACTACACTATTATTTATTATAGAAAATGTATCTAATTTGAATGAATGAATACATAGATTACTATCATTAAAGAAAAAAATGTAAATTTCACTTTTAAAGTAATACTTAAAAATAAGGAAAAAATAATACATAAATTATAAAGAAAAAATATATATGAAAAAAAGAGATTAAAACTCCAAATATTTAAAATACAACATAATTTAATAGTGTAAAGTTTAAAACTCCTTTTAATAAAGCATGATGATCTAGTAGGGTAGAAGGATTACTATATGCAAAAATCAGTCCATTATTTACTCATATAACTTTAATCTCTAAAAGATATGTTTTATTTTTTTGATTGTGAATATTTTTAAACAATCAAAATAAACAAACATTTAATTATTTAGAAATTATTTTAATTATTTAAAAATGATTATAATTATTAAAAAATACTTATTTTAAAATTAATTTGAGTGGCCTTAAAAAAACACACGTGTTTCATTTTAAAATGTCAAAAAATTTCAAATATCAAAAGTTTTAATTTCCCTCGTTCATTTCCCTCTAGTTGCATGGTTTATCCAAGGAAGGAGGGAGGATCTGATCCAAATCTGATTTGGGTTGATAGCAAAAATGCCAGAGATCCTTCACATTCAATGGGGCCAATGTGGCGACCAGATCGGCTCCAAGTTCTGGGAAGTGGTATGTGAAGAACACAAGATGGATGCTACTAAGAGATATCAGGGCACTTCAGATCTACAACTTGAAAGGATTATGGACAGGTCTTCAGACCTGATAACTTCGTTTTTGGCCAATCTAGGGATGGAAACAATTGGGCCAAGGGGAATTACACGGAAGGAGCCGAGCTCATTGATTCTATGCTTGATGTGGTTAGGAAGGAGACTGAGAACTGTGATTGCCTACAAGGAATGTGTCTTTTTCAGATTCGAGTCCTTGACCTTGTGTTTTTTAAATGTAGGATTTCATTTTCTAAAATGATGTGGGTTTTTGTTGTGTACAGGGTTTTGTTTTTTTGTGTGTGGGTTTTTGATTACCTAGATTTTATATTTTTATCACCAATTAGATTTTCAATTAATATGTCAAATGTATCTTATAAAATTTTCTACCTTGTGATATTTCTTCGTCTGCGAAAAATTCTCGGCATGAGAAGTTTTTTGATGAAGATATTAGGGTTGATGTGATTTACCCTGCAAAAGAGCAGTATGTATGCTGCTTGTTGGTTAACTGAATGTGATCTGAAGACTAAGGATCATTCACAGCTAAACTAACAGAAGCAAAAAAACTAGAGAATTTTGCAAGATGAAGAACTACTGATGAAGTTGCCTCAAAGATCAGTGCAAGATTAATTCATAAAAAGTCCCAATCTGAAGCTGCAAAGTGTTTTCATCCGTGTCTCTACAAGTCCTAATCTCAAGCCGCAGAGGTACGATCTCGTTCATGCTTTATGTTTTTTTTTAATGCATGAAGTAAACTATTGATGTGATTCTCTGTGATGCCAAATTTGATGACGAGTCTGATGCGCATAATACTTGATGTGAAATGAGGCATTTGTCTGAGAGGTTACAAGTCTTATTATTTCTAACCGTCGTATGGTGAAAACAACTTGTTTTTCACGATGGTCGAGTTTTACCCTTTTATGTATTTTTCGTTAAATGGGTGCCTTTGGTATGACAAACAATGCAATTGTGCCCATCATCATGTTCCGGTGGGGTTTAGATTGTCTCGTACTTCTTAGAAAAATTAAATATCAACATCGTGAAGAACGATTCACCAGAAGGCTTGAAGCCACAATCATGGATTGACCAGCTCTTGCAAGATCTTTAGGTAGAAATAGCCAAGGACATAAAAAAATGGTGGCATTACAGAATTCTTGCCATTATGCCTATACATAAGCCTAAATACAAGAATTGGACAGGTATTGGCAAGGAAACTTCCACACTTTATTTATCAACCACTTACCCACTTGTAATTGACCAAGTTGTCCAGTCTGTATTTAAGCAATGCATCCCAACATTCCTTGTTGATTCATCATACAAGGCATCGGTATACTGATTACCGTATTGCATTTGCAGCTATTATCCAATATTCATTTGGTTAATTCCTGCATAATTGTACCATTCATTATGAATATATGGGCTACAGAGAATCAAGATTGATCCCATCCAAACATTATATGTAGGTGAGATATATTTCCCGTTGGTTGTAGTTCTTCATGTTATACTTTAAGAGCATGACTATTGTTTCAATCACTCACAATGCATACCTAAGGCACTATTATGGATGAAATTAAATTTATAACAATAAAACTAGAAATTGCTATAGAAAAGCAAACCATGAAATATTAATTGAACCAACAAGCTCAAGGATGGCTTAGGAAAAAGAAAAGGGTCACTCTTAGAATTCTTCATTTGTAAACACTGTTAGTTGCTCACTTGCCAAGCTTGTAAAAATGTACAGTAAATGTGAGTACAAAGATCTCAGGTTCAAATCCCTTATTGTTTATCCGTGAACACCTACGTTTATGATGGATACAAGGGGGTGATTATTTTGGGGAAAAAACACATAACTGACATTCTATTGATCTATGTGTCCATGTAGTTGGTGACTTGAACCACTTGATCTCTACAACCATGAGCGGAGTTACCTGTTGCCTAAGGTTTCCTGGTCAGTTGAACTCAGATCAAATCCAATGTACTGTAAAACGATCATTAATATATCTATGAGGCTCAGTTACTATCAAACATCAATGTTGTTAATAAGACATATTGTTACAGGTAGAATAATGTTGTTAAGTGCTGTCAAATTTAATTTTCTTAAGTGAGGTCACACCTCAAAGTGTCACTGTTAAACTGTTGTCAATGTTTACACCATAATTGTATACATGGAGCTTTAAGGGACTACAAGTCTGTTAATGAGATTAAGGTGTTTTGTGCTTGAATTATGATCATAATGATACCCTAAGGATGGGCGAAGGTGATTGCATTAAAATTTCTTTTAAAATTTTACAAACACTCCAAAAAAATCCTTGTTTACTAAGCCATAACTCAAAGAACTTTTATGCCAAAGGTTCACTATCCTAGAGGGCTCAGTGATGTTCATAACTGTCAGTATTAAAGGAGGGCTCATGGCCTTCACAAGTCACAAGACTCATTTTTATATGTTACTGATGTCACAAAGATAATAATTTCTATATCATATTAGGTCGTATGAACAAAATTTAGGTTCAATGCCCTAAAAAATCTCCAAACACAGTCTAAGGATGTTCGAAAGGAGCATAACTAAGTCCTCATTTTCTCTGTTGATATGAGAAAGGGATCATCGTGAATTTATTGATTTTTTGTAGTGGATTCTTTGATGAGGACCAAATAATAGTACAATTAAAAACAAAGGGATATTTTCATCCTTCACGCCTTCTCCAACGCCTCCTCATCCTTATACTTCAATTGGAGCCTCCCTCTAATATCAATCCCATGATCTGTTCAAAAGAAACAGTAATCCAATTGATTGTTATTCTAACTGCACAAAAAAAGATAGGCACTCCAAGCCAAGAGAAGCATCAATGAGTAGCAATTAGAATAATAGAGTAAGTTGTAAACAAGAAAACACGTGAAACAAACTTGTAACAAACTTGTAATTCTAGGTTCTAACAAACTTGTAATTCTATGTAAATATTAAATTTTTGACTTGTAACAGACTTGTAATTCTAGGTTCTAACAGACTTGTAATTCTATGTAAATATTAAATTTTTGACATTTGTTACAAATCAACGAAAATAATATGGATAACTATAATCAGGGATACTTACTACTCTCTAAATTGCCAGCAATGAATTCTTCCTTCATTTTATTGAAGGGTTTTATAAATTTAGGGGCATGTGTTGAGTTTGCTTTACCCTTGTTTTAGCTTATAGAAATTTCATTGGAATGTAAGATCATAAGAAGAAGTTTCTTTTCTAATCTTATTGCAGTGATAATTGGTACACAGGTTCACATTTGTTTGTCAAAGGGTGAAAAATTTCCCAACTTGCATGGGAAAATTGATGTGAGAGGATTGGAGTTTCAAATTTTGGATGCACCATCTTCCTTTTCTGTATGTGCCATGCATTTCTTCTATTTTAGTTTACACATAGTGAATGTGTTCTGTGGAAATGGAAGTGCCAGGGGGTTGCTTATCAATTTTTTTTTATGGGTTTAAGAGGCTTCAAGAACCTCACGGGAGATGCCAGGGAAGACTGCTGCAGCTATAAGTAGGGTTTTTTGTCCTATTGTTGGGCTTCCCTCTACTTTCCTTCAATAGGCCGAGGACCCCTTAACTTTCCCCTGTAACCACAATATTTTGGAAGAGTGGGTATCTATAGTGATGGAGGTCTGATGAAATATTATATATGGTCTATAAATAAGGGTTTAGGGTCAGTTGTTCCTGAGGTGGAAGGAGTTGGGTATGGGTATTTGGCATCATGGCCCAAGTTCTAGAAGCCAAAAGTCCTACCTAGCCATAGCATAAGAAAAATCGAAAACGGACCTATCCTTTACGAATGAAAAATCAATTGTTAGAGTTTCTATGGCAGTTTGACACCTCGTTAGGTGCAAGCCATGATTGTCATGTATTTTAATATGCAAGTGATGGGCAACACTTTGAAAAAATTAGGCCTGAAGAGGCTTGTGGAAGCCCACAACCAAGAAATTTTTTTATTTAGGAATATATGATTGAAGGCTCCAGACTCCAAAGTATCTAGGGAATTAGGGAAGCATTCTGTAACATTAATATACAAAATTAATATTAATGAATATATATAATTAATGAATTGAGGAAGTATAGTTCAAGTTTTGTATACACTGAGGAAGTTTTTCTTTTATGTCTTCCGGATTAGAGCCTTAAGTGTGAGAACGTTTATTGGATATGGTTTGAATGTTTAATTAATGTAGCCCTAGTTCGAATCGTGGGCGAGTTGTTTCTCTTTTTTTTGGAAATCATAACCGTATTTTGGTGAAACTTGGTAACAAATCATCACAGAATTTAAAGTTTTATATGTTGGTGAAACCTATATTAATTTTGCTGAGTTTATAATCGACACAATCCAAGCATTGTTATCATATATACAACTATAATTGGTGTAAATGGAATGGTTTTAGTTTTTGTTATTGTTGAAGCTTGGTGATTCTAGGAAAACCCTATTTTGATTCATTTCCATTGGTCGGAGAAACCACGTAAGTGAAGACCAAACTGGTGGGTCATGTTGATAGGCCACGGGAGTGGCACTTTGGTAGGATTTCCACAACTGAATATGTTTCTAGCACAAGGATTATCCACAGGAGTGTTCACATCCTTGGCTCCATTGGAAGTATAGAATACACAATAATATTAATAATAATGACTATATTAATTCATTTTTTTTTTAATTTTTAACTTATCGTCGGTATTGTGATGCTTCCTAAGCGTCGGTATTCCAACGCTTTCAACCTACCAAAATGTTTTCCTTTCGTCGATATTGTAACGCTTTATGAAGAGCGACGTTTAGGAAGAGCGACGTTCTAAACATCAGATGACATATCATCGGAATTGCGACATTTGAAAAACGTCGAAAGAGCGACGGTTTGGAAAACTTCGGAAGAGCAACGGATTGTAAAACGTTGGAAGAGTGACGGTTTGGGATACGTCGGAAGAGAAACAGTTTGGAAACATCAGAAGAGCGACGGTTTGGAAAACGTCGGAAGTGCGACAGTTGTTTGGAAACATCAAAAAAAATGTTTCTCTTCCGACACTTTATTGAAGTGTCAGAATTACAATGTAATGGCTAACCACGTTTTGCCCGACCTCAAACTGTTGCTCTTGTGATGCCTATGTCTTGGAATAGCGACGAAGTGGTCGTCGGAAATTGGGCCAAATATACTAGTGACTCTTTTTCGTGTTTTGAAATTCCCGCACGAAATAAAGATTCTTACTGTCAATCAATTGTCTTTTTTCACTTCTTCTTCTGAGAACAACGTTCCATATGTGGATAATATTCCTACTCCCTATGAGAGCATAGGGCCAGGTCTTTTCAAGGATCCTGCCCTCATGGGTATTTTTCCTCTTCCACCACCAAATATTGTTCAGGTCAACATGATTTCTCACACCGATGACCCATGGGTTATCCCTTCCCCTGAACAGATCAATTATTTCGCAGATTTGATGACATTGAGTCTTATTGAAATCGATTATTGTGAACTCATCGCCACATTGCATACTCCGTCCCTTGATTCTGCTCCTTTGAGCATGTCTCTTGACATTTATTCTCAATCCCCTTGTCTTGGTGATTTTTATCTGCTCAATCCTTTGAAGGAAGTGTTTCCCTCTAATGAGGCCATCGTGGAAAACATGTCTCTCGAAGATCCCCCATGGGATGATAATCATCATCATTCCTCATTTCTCCCAAGTCTCAGGGCCATGTCTACATGTCCTGAGCGTTTTGATTCTCAGGTTCCCTCTCCTCCGCTTCAAACGCCTGTTCATATTCATGAAGTTTTTTTGGAAGGTAACTTGAGTAACATTACACAGACAATGCCTATTGGAATTTCTGTTAAACGAAGAATTATCAATAACATCCATATTAGGGTCACTTGTTCTTCTGATGAAGTACAAGTATATACTAGCCTTTTTCACAAATTTCGTGATGTCTTTGTGTGGTCCTACGAAGGAATTCCTGGCATTGATCCTAGCATTGTGGTACATGCAATTCCTACTTACCCCAGTTCGAAACCTGTTCGCCAACATCTTCGTCTGGTTCACCCTCGGAAAGCTACTACCATTAAAGCTGAAGTGGAAAAGATTCTCAAAGTTGGTTTCATTTATCCGATTCCCTTGATAGAGTGGGTCTCTAATATTGTTCATGTAGATAAGAAACAGGGCACTATTCGTGTCTATGTTGACTATCGTGATATCAATCGAGCTTGTCCCAAGGATAATTATCCTACTCCCTTCATCGATCAGATCATTGACGACTGTGCCGGGAGCGAGATTTTTTCCCTTATGGACAGTTTTTCTAGTTATAATCAAATAAAAATTCTCCCAACTGATCAACACAAGACTGCCTTCATCTGTCCTTGGGGTACCTTCGCGTATAAGAAGATTCCTTTTGGTTTAAAGAATTTTGGGGCCACATTTCAGCGCACAATGTCTTATGCCTTTCATGATATTCGTCACATAATCCAGCCTTATCTAGATGACCTTACGGCTCATTTGGCTAAGCATAGGGATCACCCTGACCATCTTCGTCAGATTTTTCTTCGTCGTAGACACTATAAAATCCGGCTTAATCTGCACAAGTGTGTCTTCTACGTTGATTCTAGTAGACTCTTAGGGTTTATCATGTCTCAAGATAGAATTCACCTCGCTACTCTCGAAGTTGAGGCTATTCTTAATCTCCCATCTCCTTCCTTATTGCACCAGCTATAGAGTTTACAAGGGAAAGCTAATTTTTAAGTCGTTTTATACCTAACTATGCCAAAGTAGATAAAGGATTCACATGATTTTTGAAGCAGGGCGTTCCTTTCTGTTGGGATGAAATCGCTCTGAATATTTTGATACATCGAAGACATTGCTTGTCAATGCTCCTCTACTCCACCCTTCGAATTATCATCGTGATTTTTCCCTTTATTTAGCTGCCGCTTTCAGCACAATTGTGATGATTTTGGTACAAGACGATGATGACGGTTATGAACATGTTATCTATTACTTGTCTCGTAAACTTCTCGATCCAGAAACTCGTTATTCTCACGTCGAGAAGTTAGAGTTAGCTGCAGTTCAAGAATTCCAACATTTTCATCATTATATTCTCTTACGCACAGTGACGGTGATTTCTGATTGCAACCCCATGACTTACATCTTGTCTCGACAATTGCTGCGGGACAAATACTCTAAATGGATTCTTATCCTCCAAGAGTTTGATTTGGAATTTACTGCTGCCAAGTCTAAGAAATAATTATTTTTTGTTGATTTTCTTTGTTCTCTCCCTTCTGACTATGCTCCTTTTCATTCTGAGGAATCCATTCCAGACGATTCACTTTTCTTGATTAGCACCCTCGATCCGTGGTACGGTGATATCATCGTTTATCTGTAGACTTCATATTTTAGATCTGAGTTTATGAAGGATTCCCGCCGACGCATCCGCCATCAATCGCAACCTTATCATATAGTCGAGGATAACCTCTATTGTGTCAGAGTAGATTCCATTCTCCGTTGGTGTTTGACCCTCAAGGAAGCTGAGAAAGTCCTCAATGATGGTCACAATGGTGCCTGTGGTGGTCACAGGTCTGGTTATTCTATTGCTCAAAAAATCCTTCGTGCTGGTTAATTTTGGCCCTCTATTTTCAAAGACTACATTGTCGCGGTTCGTAAATGCCATGATTGCCATATTTACCAACACAAGATGCATGTGCCACCCGTTCCTCTTCACCTTGTCATTACCACTACTCCCTTTGCGAAGTGGGGCATAAATTTTATGACATGTAACCCTCACTTGGCCGGGGGCATGCTTATATTATCGTAGCCGTGGACTAATTCACCAAATGGGCCGAAGCAATGCCTACACTTGCCACCGATGGTAAGACAGCTGCTCAGTTTATATTCAATCACATTATTGCTAGGTTTGGTGTCCCGCAAGCCATCGTTACCGATCATGGTTCCCATTTTCAGCATTATATGGTGGTGGAGTTGACTTCTAAGTTGGGTCTATGTCACGACAGCTCAACGTCGTACTACCCTCAAGCTAATGTATAGGTTGAAGCTGTGAACAAAGTCCTTGTCACTATGCTTCAGCATATGATTGGGATCAATAAATCAAATTGGCATCTCATGTTATTTTCGGTTCTTTGGGCATACCGAACCTTAGTTAATAATGCAACCAAGCTCACTCCTTTCCAGTTGGTCTATAGCCTGGAAGCTACTCTCTCGATTGAATATGAAATACATTCGCTCAAGTTAGCTATTGAATTAGTGTCGAATACTTCACCAGAAGAAGAGTGTCTCCTTTATTTAGAAAGGCTAGATGAAACTCGCTGCTTTTTTGCTTTGGTTATCGAAGCACAGAAAAAGCGGGTCAAGGCTCATTTTGACCAATCAGTTTCCCTGCGTTCTTTCGTTGAAGGAGATCTTGTCCTCCTGTATGACAAATATCATGATAAACTGGGGGCAGGAAAATTTAAACCTATGTGGCATGGACTCTACATCATTAAATGTGTATTGCAGAATGGGGCCTATGAGCTTATTGATTACGAAATTCATCCTCTTGAACATCACAAAAATGGGTTGTATCTCAAAAAATATTATGCATGATTCATCCATGTGTAATAGGTGTACATAGGTGTCATTTTCATTTTTTGTACATATTTTGGTTTGATGTGCTTTGTGAGTGTTTTCCTTCTTATTGGGTCTTTCTTATGGTGTATATGTCTATTACCCCTTATGTCGGTTTCGCGGATGGTGCTTCCCGCAGTACCACAAATTTGTCTTCAGCAGCCTGGGTAATTTATGATCATGCTGGTGAGTTGATAGATCTGCAAGGTATCTTTCTAGGATGAGCTACAAACAACGTCGTTGAATATAGAATTGTTATTGAGCTATTAACTGAAGCAATCAACCTTGGCATACACGCATTTCTTGTAAATATAGATTCACAACTTATCTTTCTGTAACTCAATCGTCATTATTCAGTTAGAAATCCACACATTCTGAGATTGTATTTACGTATTCATTTGCTAGAAAGACATTTTTATTTTATTACATATCAACATATTCCTAGACGAATGAATACATTAACTCATACAGTGGCTAACATTGTATTATATAGAAATTTGCGTCATTTGTAAAATCATCATCACATGTAAAAGATCCATGTGGGAAAATAGATGTATATATATATATATATAGAGATAGATAGAGAGAGAGAGAGAGAGATATATATATATATATATATATATATATATATATATATATATCGCATGTTTGTGGTTATGTGCATCATAACTTCAAAAAATATATGTGTGTTTCTGTTACATCCAGAGACATCACATCTTCAAAATATGCAGATGAAAATAAAACCTAGGTGTCAAATCAACGTGGTGCTCGTGATAACATGTCACTGCCCGTACGAGCCGCCTCAGCAAGTGGTGAATTCGGCTGGGCACCCCTACAGTATGCCTCTGGTAGGAGCGTGGAACATCGTCAAAATGTGCATAGTCTGGAACTCCTTAGGTGATTCCCTCCAAATTATGCACTATCTCATCTTCCTCGCCGCCCTCGCCTTGAGGGTCGAAATCATGAGGGATTCACCTCACTATCGGTGACATGCCTGCAGGTCTCTCTAGAACAACATTTTCAAACACATGGATTTAATGTTATAACACACAGATAAAAAATTCATAATACTCATAAAACTTTTAAAAAATGAGTCTCACCCAAATCTTCATCCCAATCCTCTCCCTCCAGGAGTGGGAGGTCCGGATCATCAGTGAAATTTGTACCAGATTAGGGCCATTCCTCCACGACAATCAGTTGTTGGTGGAGCCAATCTAAAATTTCTGGTCTTCAAGAAATCTGTTCACCGCCCCCTGCCCTTGGCTTCAGAGCTGCCCATCGAGCCATACGTGGTTCTCTCGCTGGTGGTGTTGGGACTATGACCTCCTGTCGCTGGAAAATGGGTACTCATTCCAGGAAAAACGATACCAGAATATATCCATAACCAAATTTCTTTAATTTGGTCTTCTTGCATTTTGTTAGCTATCGTTTCATGTTTATTGTCATGGCCTCTACCCAGTTTTATAAGGTCAGTGCCAAGTAGTCTATAGAAAGAAGAAACTGTGTCATTGTTGTTTTGCGTTGTGCTTGTGATCCTGCAACTCGTGTGATGGTATGTAGCACTACTCTGAGTGTCAAGTCTAGGATAGTATGGATATCAACTTTCCCACTGCCTGATCCTTTTCTTGCTCTTGGACATACCCTGTCTATCACCATGGTCATTTTTTCCATGCAGGGTTGAGTGCCAGTTAGGATTGGTGCTACTCCCCTCTGTGATAATCCTGTTATGAAATAGATGTCAGAGACTTCAATCTCAAGTTCTTAATCCCGAATGATGAACTTCTCTTGATTTTCGTCCCATATGCCAATCAAATACTACAATAACTCTAGTTTCTCTTGGAGACATGGCATTAGGAAGAATTTTTTCAGACCACAATTTCTGAGAGCTTCCATGACTCTCTCATTTTCCATGGCCAACTCGTCTTCTTCGCTATGTTCCCGTTCTTTCCATTCTATGACCATTTTTCTTCTTTCTACCTACAAACACATTCATATGAGTGGTATTAGCCATTTTTGAACCTTAAATTTGTGAATAATTGGGGTATTTGAGTGACATTTTACATAAAAATGGTTTGTGCCGGTGGCGCGACTATTTTCCAAACAATCGCGCTAATGGGCGCACCTTAGTGTAGAAGATTGGGCGGTTGGCACGACTTTGTGCTCAAAACCCACGTTGGCCACCGTGCCCTAATATTTACATTTCCTCCCCGAGAATTTGAAATTGGAAATTGCAGATGATAAGAAATGACTTAAAATGACAAGAGGGATCTCGTCTATTACCTAGAACTGACGGATTTGAGATTGGTCTACTGGATTGACCATTATCGTTGCTGCAAGATTGCATAGTGAAATAGGTAACTATTTCTCCACAAGAGGTAAAAAGTAAAAAGTAATTATTTTTACCATTTTTGGCATTTTATAACTTTTTCACAACCCTAATTAGGTTTTAAGACATATTTTTTGATTATTTTATTATATTATTTTCGAGAAATGGGTTTTACACGTGTCTCTTGTGCAGCAATAGGTTTTGATGCGACAGTGATGAAGTACCAAGTTATATTTTATACTTTTTCGAACTCTGTAAAAACACAAAAAAGTCACTACTGGAGTCGTCTTTTAGCTCTTTTTTGACTCTCTAAAATTGAAAATATTACCGAGATTCTTGTCATTTTGGACTCGTTAAATGGCTGCGAAACGATATCCACCCAGTATACATTTAGCCCTTTTTTAGGCTGGGAAGAATTATTTACGAAAAATGAATACCTTAGCCTATCGTGACTAAGAGGTTCTCGTAGACACTGTTTTCTACCTTTTCGGATCTGCGAGACTACCTACGTAAAGGGATTGTTGGAGTTTTCTTTTATGCCTTCTTTTCAAACTCTCTAAACATGAAAAAATGTTGAGTTCTCCCTTTGTTAAACTCATTAAACACTGATGACATTGGATTTCATCACCATGATGTGACTTGAGTTCCTCCTTCCTAGGGCTCGTAAAATGTACTAGGATGGATGTTTCTGAAGCACAAAATTACAGCACAAGCATATGTTATCCCCTTCAAGCTTGTTTTAAAAAATAATTGGGGTACTCGCCAGAAATGGTGGGGGAAAAATGGAACCAAGTTTTAGTTATGTTGGCAGTATTTCGCTCTTGAACATGGTACTTGTCTGCATTTGTGTTGGGTTGGGGACATCTCATTTTGTCATTTTTTCCTCCATGGGTTTGGGTAATCTCTTTTTACCTCTCATCCGCTCTTTTCCATGTCATCATGACTTCAGATCCTTTGATGTCAAATACTGCCAAATCCAGTGTCGTGATGCTGATATGTTCAAGAGAAATTTGCCCCTGTAGTTTTCAACTGCCCTCTGATTCTCTGCTGGTCCTGATTCACTATTATCATGTTCCTCTGTCTCGCATCAATGATGTGGGAAACATTATGACCCACCTTCGATCAGATCACTTCCTGTAGACTTCAACTCATTATCCAGGAATTTGATCGATAGAATCTATTCTAGTACCTTAGAGCCTACATGCCTTAATGGTAGGTTATTCGCATTCGATGCAACATCCACATCATTGGCCTTCAATCAAGTGATTCTATGGATGTTTGATGCTAGATCGTTGTTCACATCTCGTGAATTGTACTGGTTGTACCTTGAGATCCATTGTTATTATTGGTGGTTTCTCTCGTGCTTGTTAACATATTTCATCATTGGTTGGTAATCAGGTGATTTTCTGGCATGTTCGACTTTAGCTCATATATTTGCATGCCTGAAATTGTACTTTTTCAGGTTGAGATGGAGCGCAAGACCCTGGATTTTTTCTGATAAAGTCTAGGCTGTGAATTTTGGTGGATTTTTATAACTTATTGCATGACTCTTTTGATTGGATGGTTGCGACCATACCTGAGTCTATTTGTTGATCCTTACTACTGGATGGCTGCGTCCATATCTCAGATCTCAATTTTTATATATACTCTATATGGATGGATGTGCCCATGCCACATGTTCATGTATCAAATATATCAATTGTATTTGTAAATTTCAGGTTTTCCGACAACGGTGTTTGGTTCGAATTCGTTCTCATAAATAATTTTTCCCCTCTCTCTCCCTCGGACCTCATGCTTTAGGGGGCATCTGTTACACAAATTTTTTTCACTGTCCCTGCAATTCCCATATCACCCATTGGAGGGTTGTTTTTGTGACCAATAAGCAGTTTTAGGCCTTGAAAAAACCATCACTGCATTCCTTTGCATAATAGTAACACTCCTCTTGTTGACTATTCCCTGAGCAGAACTGTAAAAACCCTTGTTTTTGCCTTGGCACAAGTAGCCAGTTACACTCCCGCGCCGAGCTGGAAAATTAACTCTGAGCCTGTGCTAGTTGGCGCTCTGTCCCAGTTAAACACCCGCGCCAAGATGTTTATGGAATGTTTTTTAAAAATAGAAGCAGAGGTTCTATTCCAAACCTCGAGGATGAGTCATTGGGAGTGGTTGAACTGAAACAACCACGAACTCCCTCCTTTAGTTAGTAGTTTCCACCTCCCTTGGAACTCTCCTAAAGGATAGGACTCCCTCCCACCTTTGTAGGGATCCCAACCTCCTCCTTTTCCTCTATAAAAGAAGCTATCTCTCTTAGTACAAACTAGTTGAACGACTGAATAGCTGAACTTGGAGAGCTGATGCTATAGTTGAATGACTAGAGAATATAGATAGAAGGAATCGCATTGAGGAGATCATGAATCCATCTCCTTATTCCATCTGAATCCATCGACAGGTACTGATGCGCACTTCGGCTGAACCCCGCTAGAGGAGACTGTGACGTCAAAGCATTGGTTGTACCTCTTCCTTATACTTATATATACATGACTATTGTTTGGTTCCACTATTGTGTTATGACGTTTGTTTAATGCGATAGCTTCAGCCCTCTTTGAATGGTTAATAGTTGTAAGTGAAACCATGTTGTCGTATGTTGTTCTTGTTTCTTTTTCTATGTGCAGGTATCCGGGCATAACAACGAACGGATTGTGATTTGCCAAGGCAGGAGAGAGAGGCTACTACTCTTTCTGCAATGACGACAGCATTGGATTCCAAGTAGGTAGATCTACCATGTCTCTTGTTCATTCATTAACTAGGAAGAAACACTTTAGCATGTCCTTTTGTTTCTAGACCCCCCCTAGGGCTAGAGGGATCGTCTCTGTCCGCAGACAGGATATACCTACGTAACAACCATCAATAATATTAAGTGGAGAAAGGCCTATGATACGTTTGAAGATAACCAAGTCGGAAGGCTGCTAATGATGAGGAAGGAGCATGGCCAGTCATCAAAAATTTATAACAAGCATTACACATTTCTACATATTGAGGGGCATAGAGAACACATGTTGGCAAACCAAAAATGGTGTGCTGACCTATGTGTCGGACAGATTACAATGTTCCGTAAGGAAGTGCTGGATAGTTGTCAGAGAAGGTGGATGCTGTCATCCTCAGTTGTCAAAGGACGAGAACCATTTGGAGCACCTATCTTTGCATGGGCTCTATAGAGGATGCCACATTTTGTAGCACACATTTAGACCTATGGGGTTAGATGGATGGGGTTGAGGTTTCAGTTTCCTCTTATTTGGTTGTTAGCCAAGAAATATACTCCTACATACAATGTTGATCTAGAGTGGTGGAAGGATGATGTATTTTACGGAAGGTTATAAACCCCCTGGGATGTAAATGGCTGAAGAATATGATCTCACACAGCTTCATGCTAGTCACTGTCAGTCCAACCCAGATCTGAGGAGACGACGAGCTGCATGAGGACATGCAGATAAAATAGTTGGGGGGAGATGTTGGGTACCATATTTTTATACTTTTCTCTCCCATTTTTTCCCACCTTTATATCACTTTGTATCATTATTATTCTTAAACCCATGAGGTAAACCCCTTTCTCTTACTTTACATGGGATATTTGATTAATGAATGTTGGAAGAGGGTCTCCTAAAGCTGTGAATTTTGTCCATTTTTGTATATTTTTAGCATTATTTAGTCTAGCATAGGGTTTTGGGGTGGGTCAAAGCCTCGAAGGCATTTTAATGGGTAAAGCGTAGGCCAATTTTCCGCAAACCATGGTTGGCAAACCATTGGATGCATTGGCTAAATCGATATAAATAGATGAACCTTTTGAGTCTTAAGATAGAGAATAATTGAGATTGATGCTAAGCACGAATTGTTAGATCTGTTGTTGGGTTGGGTGGGTAAGGACTCCTTCTAGCTGTGTGCGCAGAGATCCTCTGTCTTGCTATGTGCAGACCCTGCTAGTTGTGTGTGCAGGCAGTATTTTCCGATTGTAAGAGGATTTTTGTATTAATATGAATGCGAAGTACTGTTGATGTTATCTGGATCTATTTTTTTATTATTGATGCGGACTTGGGTTGTATGATTAAGTTGCGAAAGTATCTATTTGATAGCTACGAAATTATCTTTGTTTTTGTTATATGAATCTCTGATCTATTAATTGCTATGATTATAGTTGATGTGTTGATAGATTGGTATTACGCACGTGGATGTGAAGGTAATTACTAGATCTCTGCTCTGGAATATAAGTAAATATATATGTTAAATGCGAGCTTAATAGGCTGGGAATGAATATCTTCTTTACTTACATACTCTCTCTCAAGTTGTGGAAACCTGGTTCCAGCCCCCTCCCATACTGCTTCGGGTGATACTTTGGCCTGCGCAAGCAGGTCACTACAGAAAGGGCCAATATTATAGGGTTTTGTTGGTAAACCTTAACCTCTGAACCTAGGTCAGGACCCTTCGAGCCAACAAATGGTTCCATTTTCGGGACCGGGAGCATTTTGAGAGAGAGATCGGGTAATGCCAAGAACACATTAGAGACCTAAGAAGAAAGAGAACGACCAGTGGTTTGAAAATCAAATTCTAGAATTCACAGTAAGAGAATCGTGGTGCAAATATAACCACAAAGAAGTGGAAGAATAAGTAAATTTTCACAGAGATCTACGAAATTTTCTTTGTGACATTTTCAATCGAGCTTCAAGAGTGGCTCTCAAGGCTCATAGATTTCCAGAAGTGCTGGAAGGACGAACAGCTCATGCAGTGGACCCTAGAGTTGATCCAACAGTTAGAAAAGACTGATAACACCATCACGCGCACGATAGATCACTCGGTGGACAGTGTGATAGGAGGATTTGTGACATAATTTTCAATTGATCAATTTTTTTCCTACTCCGAGGTGGAACAAAGGTTCTTCAAGGATTTTTGGGGTAAGTTTTTAAAAACTCTACCATTACTAATTAATATCTTATTGTGAGAAAAGAGAATTTTTTTCAGCCATACAAAGTGAATGAGCTCCAATCAAAGTGAGGGTACAACGCATAGTGGTAAGTACTACAGAACTAATCAAGAAGGAGATCGCTCTGTCTACAGTCCATCAAGAAATTCTGTTGTGCATATATCTCCATCTACGCCATTTTCAAACCCTCATAGCGGTAAGAACTCACCTCCACCACCTCCAGAAGACGATATGGCCTCACACATGAAGCTACCCACTTTCAAGGGCATAGGGGATGAAGATATGGATCGGTTCTAGTTTGTCACAGGATCGGTATGGACTGCGCAGAATGTGGCCAACGATGCCATGAAAAGGGCGTAGCTATCCCTTAACTTTGAGGGAAGAGCCTTGGACTGGTATATGGGATACATAGTTCAACATGCAAATGCGACCATCGAAGAAATTAAGAATGCCTTGAAACAACAGTTCAAGAATCCTAAGTCCTACTCTCATATAGTGAACGATATCAAATATTTCAAGCAAGGACCATCCGAGTCTGTATGGGAAGCTGACCAGCAGCTAAAGAAGGTAATTAAAGAAGGAGGATTTATGTATGATGACAGAAAACACACAAAATGGTTCATTGTTTGTTGTTTCCCCACCTGCGTGTGCCAATGTTTCATCAAGCCATTGAGTCGCAGGAGAAGGCCTTGGAGATTGATATGAAGCTGGAGGCTTCCCCAAGGGATGATACCCAGTTAGGGGTACAAAAAATACAAGGCTAGCTAGAAGCAATGCACATGGAGATCCAGAATTTGCGGAAGGAGCGAGGAGCAGAGGCTAGCCCTAAAAGATGGTGCATACGATGCAGGTTGAATGGCCACACCAAAGATAATTGTCCTCTGCTAACAGACTACATGAATTATGGAGGACCCATCCCATTGCGTCCTAGGGAAGCTGCAGGACCAAGTGGGTCGGTGCTGTGGAGCGATGATTGTCACATTGCTGGGATGCACGATACCAACCACTGCCCCCGCCTTGCTGCATATGTCCCAGAAACAAAGCAACAATGGTGAAAGTTTTGCAAATCTATAGGCCATGATGAGAAGAACTACCAGAAATATGATCTGATGATAGACAAAGGAAACCTATATAGGGTAAAATCAGACCCTTATTCACCATGAACCCCCTCCGGTTTCAGTGGCTCCCCAACTAGGGGTAGGGGAGGGGGGCGAGGTGGAAGAGCAGGTAGGGTGAGAGGACAACTGATTTCTATAATTGTGGGGAAATAGGTCACTTTGCAAGGGATTGCACGAACCCCGCGAGACAATCCTGCAGATATTGTAGACAACTTGATCATGTGATTGAAGATTTCCTGATTCTGATAGCCAAGATGCAAGAGAAGCAACAGACACCTACGCAGAATGTGCAAAGGGTCAAGGCAGAACCTAGAGATGAAGGACCAAATGTTAATGTTATAACACACAACAGCATGGCCACCAGAGGAGCTATGGAGAAATATGAGGTGGAGCCTCTTATTCGGAAAGCAGCCATTAAACAAGAAGGTTTGGACTTACAGAAGGAAAAAGAAACCTTTGTCGCAGCTCGCTAAGACTTTGATAAGGCTGCAACATCTACTCCTCAAGCCCTTGTGAACCTCAAAGTAGATGATGAGGTCAAACCATTCCTATAGGCATGTATAAAGCTCCTACGCAACCAAAGGGCCGTAGAAAACCTCCAAGCTTTGATAGACAGCTACGCAGAAAGAACAACCCCAGCTATGGAAATTAAGGACGTACACAAACTAAATAAGCATAAGGGATGCATTGGTAGGGAGATGTGGTTAACCGCGTAGATTGGTGATTATGAGATGGATCAGTTTATTCTAGACCTAGGCTCAGATGTGAATGTACTACCTAAGAAAACTTGGCAGCGAATGGGAGAACCTAAGTTAGAATGGTCCATTATCCGGCTGTGCATGACTAATCAGCAAAAGATCATACCGTTGGGGAGATTATCAAAGATCATGGTAAATATCACAGGGGTTAAGGTTCGGGCTGACTTCGAGGTCATTCAGATTGTAGAAGATGCGGACCCCTATCTTGTGCTCCTAGGATTGGACTGGGCCATAGATATGGGCGGTATTATCAATTTGAAAAAGAGAAGCATGGTGTTTGAAAGTGAAGGAACATGGGTGGTAGTACCTCTAGATCTCGCAGAAGGAGAAAGGTATACAGAGCCAGTGTGTGAGGAAGAAGAGGTGGATCACATCTATAATTTAACTACGAGCGACAAAGACTAGATCAATCCTACGGCCGATGGTGTGCTATGCTGGGAAAAGGATAGAGAATGCTTTTCCGACTCAGACAAAGAAATGGAAAATTGACAAAACTGGTTACATGATGTCTCTGCGTTGCGCTTCCTGCGAATCACAAGGGACTTCCGGTGTATATCCTCAAAGGTAAGAGAACTACCCTACTTTGATGGTTCTGGTAGCATAAAGGAGTTTTTGCGAACATTTGAAGCTTAGGTTCCAAGGGAACGAAGGCTATGGGCCCTTAACCTAGCTATGCGCGCAACACCATCAACATGGTGGGACACACATAAGGGGGCATTCTAGGATTGGGAGGAATGTCGGGATATGATGATCTTACAATTTAAGCCTCCGGCTGATGTACACATCAAGATATTTATTGGCCCATGGGATCTGCACGAACATTTGTTCGCCTGGATGGAAAAATGATGGGATCACACTACAGAAGAATGGGTTCACTTATCTATTCATGCCTTGGGACCAATTCCAACCGTATGGTACCTAGATGCGGAGCTACATCAACGCACCTGCCATTGGGGGGACATTCGGGTTAACATGAGGATCGAAGGCACTTGACGAAGCTCTTTAGGATATAGATACCTTTGTATTTTGTGAATCCAGCCCCTATGCAGCAGTGGGGATACCATCATTGGAAGCACGGATGTAGGATATTGTCAACTGCTACAATATCACCATAGAAGAATGTGATAAGACCCGCGTAATGTCTCAATCCTAGAATCAGAAGGGAGCACGCAATTGCAGGACCTCCGTTACACACTGTGGATGTTACAAAGCCTTTGAAGTTGTGAAAAGTTAACATTGGCATGGAGGAGCAACCCAATTTGGCTAAAATTGGGGATTACTGGGATGATGAGACAATAGGGAAGGTTGCGAAACTACTCACGGAATATCAAGACTTATTTCTAACAAAGTTTTCGGAGCTTAAGGGGATCACGGGGGACTTAGGGGTTATTCGCATCACACTGAAGCCAAATGCGTGACTTGTAAAGCAGCACCCTTATTGACTGAACCCTAAGTATAAGTAGAAGGTTAGGGAAGAAATTGATAAAATTCTCATCGCAGGTATCATCGAATCGGTCGAACAGTCGGACTGGGTGAGTCCTATGGTGGTTCATGAAAAGAAGATGAAGGGGGAAATCTACATCTGCATGGACTTGCGCAAGCTAAATGATGCATGCGTACATGATCCTTTCCCAACACCATTCTCCGTTGAGATCCTAGATAGCGTAGGAGGCTAGGAGGCATATTCATTCACTGATGGGTTCTCAGGCTACCATCAGATCATAATCGCACCTAAAGATCGCAGCAAAACTACATTTTCCACTAAATGGGGATCCTTTCAGTATACGGTCATGCCGTTTGCACTCAAAAATGCTCCTGCCATCTTCTCGCGAGTAGTAGTCGCAGTGTTCAAAGAGTTCATTCATAAGTTTCTGGAGGTATACTTTGATGATTGGACTGTCTTTGGCTTGGTAAAGATGCACGTTTTGAACCTGCACATTATGCTGGATTCCTATGCCTATTGAAAGCACTATATTTCCTTGAATATCAATAAGTGTATGTTCTGCGTAACCCTTCAGAATCTTTCTCGGGCATATAGTTTACCAACAAGGACTAATGGTGGACCCTGCGAAAGTTGTAGAGATCATCACTCTGGCAGTCCCTACAATTGAGAAGCAGTTGCATTCGATCCTCAGACATACAGGCTATTACAGAAAGTTCATTTAGGGATACGCATTGATCGCAACCCCTCTGGAAAACTGTTTGAGAAGGATGTTTCATTCTTTTGGGATGACGAGTGTCAGAAGAGCTTTGAGCTACTCAAGGAAAAGATGGTCTCCGTGCCTATCCTTATTTTCCTTGATTGGGCGAAGGTATTTCATGTTCACGTTGATGTTTCCAGAATCGCCCTAGGAGTGGTCCTTACACAGCCTGGAAAGGGAGAAATTCATCACCCAATTGAATTCGCTAGTCGAAAAATCTCGGTTGCGGAGCGCAACTATGTCACCACAGAGCGGGAGGGATTAGCCATGGTCTATGCATTACACAAGTATCGGTATTACCTGTTAGGGGAACACTTCAAAATTGTTACAAATTATTCAGCTTTGAAGTACCTTGTGAATAAACCTGTGTTGGGGGGGGCGAATGTGACGATGGCTTCTGTTGTTCCAGGAGTACGACTTTGTAATATCCCAAAATTGGGACTGCTAGCAAGGCATGCCTGAAAAAATAATTTTTAAGGAATTGTTGCTACAGCTCTTGAAATCATCCCTTGGATCCCTTAGATCCAAGTATCTAAGTCCTAAATCCAATAGGGTATCAAAAACAAATCCTTCTAGGTGGGTTAAACAGATCTCCCACACCTAGTTGTCATGATAAATTTCCCAATGAATGGACTGCAGCAATATAAAAGAACATTGCCCAGAAAATAGCACCGTTCTATATGGCAGTAGAAGTAGGCCAATATAATATCTTGAAAAATAGTTGATACAATGATAAATCAGATTTACTGTAAATCCTAATCAATTTACAGGAGAAAGAAAGCGACTTTATGGAGAAGAACCCTCTAAAAGAGGTGCTGCAACAATTGTATTTCACTGCAAAGCCATGACAGCGTTATTTTTATGAGTGAACAATAGTTGTAGGTTAAAAATTAGATATAGGACATATCTTTGTACAAAATATTAGATCTATATCAGATCTGTACACTAGATTGTCTCTATTTTACATACCCCTTAGGGTTTTTAGCAAAACATGAATGTACAGGAGTAGATCTGAGGTCTACCACAGCAGATCTGCAGAATGATTTAGAATTTCTGAAGTAGATGTAGTAGTGACTAAAATAGATATGAAACATACATGGATTAATTGGCTAATCCATGGATCACCATAGTGATAGAAAGACTCCTCTACACCAGAGATCTCTCCTCCAAATAGTTGCCAAACACCCTGCAACTCTCCTCTTGCAAAATAACGTAGATCTGGGGGAAAAAATGCACTGTAGGCTTGGAGCTCAGGTTGGCCTGATGCCAAGATGAATATTTGAAGCTCAATAGGCTAATGGACTCTTCCAGTAGGTTAAAAGACACACTCACTGAGAAGAGGCACTATCACAATCTAGATCTGAGTAGATCTAGTCTCCCACTTGTTGTTTCTCACGAAGACAACTAAACCCTCAACAGGATCTGAATTGTAGTTAGAAGAAGAAGCTTGGCCAAATTCCTGATAGTGGATCACGAATAGCAAGACTCTTCCAAGAGGTCTCTCAAGGAAAGAGGAGGATTCCTAAACAGAAGATCCTTGTGCTAAGCAGCACAATTCTCATCTAAACAGCTAGAGAATGAGGAGTGTCTGAACAGACAAATCCTTCCAATACAATATGATCAACAACCTTCTCATGCTACTCTCCTCTTTCATTTATAGGATGAAAGCCTTCCAAACCCTAAACCATCTCAAAAGGTTAAGCTCCTTTCACATTGGAACCCTCCAACTAGAACTGCATTGTCCCTCTAGGTTCATTGAATCTAGACAGTGTTGTAGATTTGGTCCTGTTGACCCAGTAAATTACCACAATCCCTTTTCACACTTGAGGGAATTTTATTAAGGCAGCCCAGATTTAGCCTTGTTCACATGGGGATTTATTTATTTTACTACTTAAGGAGTTTATTTTTTCCTCCTTTACAATTTTATTCTTAAACAAGGAAATAAAACCAAAATCGAATATTCCTATTAGCTGGGGCTAATTAGGAATATTATAGTCCTCCCCTCTAAAATGTTGCTTTTCCTCAAGAAAATGATAAGGTGAGCGCTGCAGCTCATCTCCTCCTTTATTGGTGTCACAAACAAAAGATAAGCTTCTCTCATAAGCTAAGTGATCACCAAACCTTCCATTCATGACTTGTCCCCATAATGTCCTCATGAGATGCAAACAACTCCTCCCATAAGGAAACAAAGAATCACATGAAACAACCATGGTTTTCCCAATGCCCTCCCTGAAATATAAGACAGAAAGTACAGGGAGTGTAGTCACCCCATAGGGCACATGCATGCCTTCTCTCCTTCCTCCATTCATCCCCATGAAAAGTACAAGCACATCATAAATATAGGGGATCAAAACAATGTACAAACAGACATAAATGTGAGCACAAGGAGGTGGATCATAGTCCCACATGTGGAACTAGCGTAGAGCATCCCCTGCCTGCATCAAACCAAGATGTGGTGAGCGGTTTTCCCACAACTTACTTGCTGCCCAAGTCATCTCACTATTGCAGAAAATGTGAGATATATTTGGTGCCTTCGGGAAGCACCCATCATGAAAATAAATCTTCCTTTGCAAACCAAGGGAGTGGCCAAATTTAGAATTTGGGGTGGCCCAACAGTTGCCATGAGATTTAAAAAGTTTATCACTCCTCCTTGGAGTCATGGCTTGCAATAAGATGGTGTAAGAATGCATGAAATTAGAATATAAAACACATGTATTATGAACATGCTCTTCACCAACAGTCCTCCTCATATCAATGGAGTGGTGCATAGATCTACTCTCTTCTTCAAGGGAAGAAAGAGAGGGTTTATTCAACTCTCCCTTAGAGTCATGTTGTTGCTCCAACTCCACAAGGTCCATGCATCTTTGACAATGCTGATATAGTTCTCTTTTAAATCCCTCCCAATAGTAGCTCCTCAAAATGATATTGTTGAGCTCCATGGAATAGGTGAGGCTGAATTTAAACTCTTCATAAGCCCTCTGTAGCAACTTCTCCTTGAGCTTGGAAGCTCTAGACAAGAAGATCCTACCATGATTATAGATGACTTCATCAAGGACTGAATAGCTTCCTCCATGCAACCGGTCATCAAGAATCATGCAAGTATGAAGATCCTTGGAATATTCCACCAAAAATTGGGATTTCCAATAAGGATCTAAGGTGCCCAACAATGACAGCACTGGTAATGTGTCATCTGAAGTTTTTTCCATGTTTTTTCCCTCCCTCTTGACATCTCCCATGCCAAAGGTACAAAGTGGAAGGTTGCTAAACCTTCCTTGTTGCCCTCCTTGTTCATAGTCATGCTTCAAAGAAGAAGGAGGCTCCTAGAAGTTAGTCTCCCATGGAAGGCTATCATTTGTCCAAGGCCTCTCTATGTTGGCAAAAGCATACATGTAATACCACCATCTCTCTTCCAGTAGGGAAGATTTTTCTTCAAGCAAATTTGTCTTCTGATTCAAGTCTTGCCTCTCATGCTTCATGATGGTGTCATTCTCTCTTCTTTCAACATATCTTCTCAACACAATTTGAGAGGTGAGGATAGATAATGAGGTCAAAGGAAAAATGTTCTCCCTTCCTTTATACCTCCCCCATACTCTAAGCGCTATAGCATGGTCTTCTAATGCTCCTTCCTCCCTTGGATATATGAAAGGAGCATCCTTGTATGAAACATATTTCATCAAATCTGACTCAAGTGGTATTCTGGATGGCATACCATAGGATAATGATGCTTCATGGTTCATTCCCATGTGAAAAACAGATGGGAACATTTCATGACTGCTTCCACTTTGCAAATCCATCTCAGATTGCTATGTGGAAGTAACATGAAACTTGGAGACCCCTCTTAATGGTGTAAGAGTGCCTCTAATTGCAGTCCTTGCCCCATATTATGATATTGGATCAAATGTGTGACCCCTCCTTTGTTCTGTCTCATTGTTTCTCAGCAAAGACACAGGCTGATCATGTCCTCCATATGGAAGATCCTTTGGAATCCCTTGCAAAGGTGCAAGAATCCCTCTAATGGAAGCCATTGCTTCATCTCCATATCCACATGAAAATAGTTCTCCTCCTTCTTTCACAGTGCTGGAGGATCCCCTCTGCTTCCTCTCTCCTTTCTCCTCACCAAATCTTGTCACTAGTCTCCCAATGAATCTTGCATAAGAAGAGATGTTTCTCCCTTTCAAGGAAGAGGACTCAAACACCACCAAGCATAAGCCTTCCCTTGAAGATGCAACACTGCTACTCTCAAGGCTTCTTCTTCTAATACTTGATGCAGCGACAAGTAGGTTTCAAGCTTCTTTACCCAAGACTTGGCTGAATCTCTGGGCGATCCATCAAATGTAGGTAGAGAGAATCTACCCAAGGTGTGTTGCATGCACCCTTGCTCCCTACTGTAGCTGCTGGATCTTTCTTATTTGAGTTGACCAAACTCCAGGAAACTGAGATAATCCCTGAATCTCTCTGATTGAGATTCATATTCTTGGAGATAATCACGAAGAGATCCCTCCTTTGGTGTTCCTCCCCTCCCTCCTTTCTTTGACAAGAAAGTAGGCATATTCCAACGTTGCAGATCTGGTTGTGTGGCTGAATGCTCACAGACATGATAGGAAGTATTGGGGATTTCTTTATGTAAGGATTATTCTGAGGGATCTAAATGTCTTCCCCTCTTCCTTCCCCGGATTTTTCCCTTTAGTTCATACATAGCTTGAGAAAGATTTTTTGAGAGCTCTTTTCTCTACAAGCTTTCTGATAAAGGGTTTGGACCCTTTACTTCTATTTCTTTGGTGTAACCACATTTCTTCATCAGTACTTTCCTCCCATGAAAAGGCATATTGGCTCCTCAAAAAGGTAGAGCATAGGCTGTGCCAAGAAAGCTGCTCTAATACCACTGTAATATCCCAAAATCGGGACTGCTTACAAGGCATGCCTGAAAAACACATTTTTCAGGAATCGCTGCTACAAATCTTGAAATCATCCCTTGGATCTCGTAGATATGAGTATCTAAGTCCTAAATAAAAGAGGGTATCAAAAATAAATCCTTCTAGGTGGGTTAAACAGATCTCCCACACCTAGTTGTCATGAGAAATTGCCCAATGAAGGGACTGCAGCAATATAAAAGAACACTGCCCAGAAAATAACACAGTTCTAGATGGCAGTAGTAGTAGGCCAATATAATGGCTTGAAAAATAGCTAATACAATGATAAATCAGATTTGCAGTAAAGCCCAATCAATGTATAGGAGAAAGAAAGAGACTTTATGGATAAGAACCCTCTAAAAGAGGTGCTGCAACAATTGTATTTCACTGCAAAGCCATGAAAACATTATTTTTAGGAGTGAACAGTAGTTTTAGGTTAAAACTCAGATCTAGGATAGATCTATGTACAAAATATTATATCTATATCAGATCTGTACACTAGACTGCCTCTATTTTACATACCCCTTGGGGTTTTCAGCAAAACATGAATGTACAGGAGTAGATCTAAGGTCTACTACACTAGATCTGCGGAATGATTCAGAATTTTTGAAGCAGACGTAGAAGTGACTAAAACAGATCTGAAACATACATGGATTAACTGGCTAATCCATGTATCACCATAGTGAGAGAAAGACTCCTCTACACCAGAGATCTCTCCTCCAAATAGTTGCCAAACACCCTGCAACTCTCCTCTCGCAAAATAACGCAGATATGGGGAAAAAAATGTTTTGTAGACTTGGAGCTCAGGTTGGCTTGATGCCAAGATGAATATTTGAAGCTCAATAGGCTAATGCACTCTTCTAGGAGGTTAAAATACACACTCACTGAGAAGAGGCACTAGCACAATCTAGATCTGAGCAGATCTAGTCTCCCACTTGCTTCTGCTCACAACGACAACCAAACCCTCAACAGGATCTGAATTGTAGTTGGAAGAAGAATCTTGGCCAAATTCCTGATAGTGGGCCAAGAATAGAAAGACTCTTCCAAGAGGCCTCTCAAGGAAAGAGGAGGATTCCTAAACAGGAGATCCTTGTGCTAAGCAGCACAATTCTCAGCTAAACAACTAGAGAATGGGGAGTGTCTGAACAAACAAATCCTTACAATACAATATGATCAACAACCTTCTCATGCTGCTCTCCTCTTTCATTTATAGGATGAAAGCCTTGCAAACCCTAAACCATCTCAAAAGGTTTAGATCCTTTCACATTGGAACCCTCCAACTAGAACTGCATTGTCCCTCTAGGTTCATTACATCTAGACAACATTGTAGATTTGGTCCTGTTGACCCAACCAATTACCACAATCCATTTTCACACTTGAGGGAATTTTATTAAGGTAGCCCATATTTAGCCTTGTTCACATGGGCATTGATTTTTTTTGCTGCTTAAGGAGTTTATTTTTTCCTCCTTTACAATTTTATTCTTAAACAAGGAAAATAAAAGCGAAATTGAATATTCCTATTAGTCTGGGCTAATTAGGAATATTACACATCTTCCCTTTCTTCCTTTGGGCTCCGCTCTTCCATGGTTTTGATTTCTTGGGCCACCATGGTTCTTCTTCTTTGCATGAGCGTTGAAGGGAGTAGGGTCACCTCCATTTCCATTAGAGGGATGGTCTCTCTCCATCATTCTTGTCTCCTCTTGAGTGCATCTCATCAGCAATTCATCAGAGTCAGGGATCACATTATTATTAAGAATCGTAGTATTAAATACATACCAGACTCAGGGAAGTCCTCCAGGAGAAATGAGGACGAGCTCTCGATCAACTACTTCTTCTCCTATGGCAAGAAGATCATTCCTGATTTCTGTGAGCCTCATAAAATATGATTGGATGGATTCATCTTTTCCCTTCTTGATATTCGTCAACTTGTTCTTAAAGAAAAAAACTTGATTAGCATTGCTAGCCTTGAACATGCTAACCAACTTATCATATATCTCTTTAGATGTGCCCAACTTGGAGATGTAAGCAACCAAGTGCTTATGTATTGAATCCCTAATAATCATCTTTGCTTTGATTTCCTTTCCATACTTCGTTTTCAGGGAAATTGGTGCATTTGATGGAGGATCCCATGTCTTCCCGTACATAGTGGTGTCCCTCCGAGATAATTTGGGTCAATAAATTATGCGAGAGAATCTATAATATTTGTTTTGTTTTACTGAAATTTTTTGTTCACTAGTGCATAAAACAATTTTTGCAACAACTATGTCTAGAAATTTAGATAATATTAATTAATAGGGAAAAGAGTTTGCCGCTTATTTCACACATTGATTTAGATTTTCAGTGTTTAAGAAAAAATATGTAAGAGGATATGATTATTTAAATATTCAAATTGAATGCTTTAAATTATCATAAGTGTGAAAACTTTCAAACTATGTCTAAAATTTTAACAAAATATATTTAACATTCTTAAGATGTCAATATAATTTATCAAGGAGAGGGATTTACATAAATAGAAAGTTCCAAAGAATAATTAAATATAGGATAACATCTTCAGTCTAATTAATTTAAGATAAATGAAACTCAGTTATTCTCACCTAGTTATCTTCATAAAAACTAAATACATGTATAAAACATAATGTAATAATAAACAGGAAAACCCACAGAAGAACGAGGTTGTATGAAACAAATCCATTATCCTTCATTTATTATCAATGAAAAAAATCTTGTACATTGCTGCTTACAAAATGCTTCCAAGGGTGCAACCCTTAATAACTCGTAATGAGAGTTCTTTATACTAGTTCTAAGACTAAGAAAATATCTAGAACTAGTTACAAAAATAGTATCAAATAATAGGAAGAAGGAAACCGTTGAATGTTGTGTCCCTGTTTTGAAGGAGGTTGTTGATGACTTAGCCCTTGAATGATGTTGTGCTGTCATATTGTTAGGATCAAAATTAATCAATTGTATCACACAATTTATCCCATCTTTCTTCACTCAGGATTTCCAAATTCACCATCTTTCTAAATATTTCATCCACTTTGTGTACCTTTCGAAAGTTGGCTTGATAAGGAACATATGTCTAATTTCATGCTTGATGATCAAATCAAACTCTAAGGCTTCCAGAAAGGCCTTCCCTGTTATCTTTCTATTTATTCCTGCAAACTTAGCTCTATCCATTACAATAGTATACAATTTATTGCAATAATCTTCCAATTTGATGAACTTATCATTTAGAGATACCAATCCTGGTAGTCCTTTTTGATTTAAAACATTAAATTTTGAATGAAACCTTTGGACAAAAATGTCGAGGGTTTGACATTTTGTCTCTAGCTGGTTAATCAAATTCTTCTTTTGTAATACCTTAATCTCTAAGATGGTAGTTGTTCTGTCAGGAATGTTTATCTCTTCCATTTCTTCTCTGCCTTTTGAATTTATCACCTTTATCATATCTATGGCTTCTGCTGGCTTGGTCTTCAAGGCCTCTGTTCTTCTATTTATGCTCTGCATCTGGTAATGAGTTCTTGTTGTTCAAATATTATTTGTATGGATGGCCACACATCTGTCATGGATTGGTTGATTTCTATCCAAATATTTTCCTTGGCTTGGGCCAAGGTATTTTCCATTAGGGACTCACATTCCAACTTCTTAATCTTACGTCCCAATCTATGGGACTTCTGCATCTCCTCCATATACAAAGTATAATTCTTGATTTTATGCAATTCTAAGTTTTGGAATTTTTGCAGTAACTTCTAATTTTCATGTTTCTGTGTGGCCAATTCTTGTGTTAATTTTGCTGGATCAACTATTGTTGATGTAGACTCAATGGTTTTTTATGATGAACTAGGTTTTTTGCCTGCAACTTCTATTGGGACAATTGTGACTGGAACCATAGCAAGTTGTGTTGCTTATTTCTCCTTCAGTAACCCTTCAATATGCTCTTCCATTTTATTTAGCTCTATATTTTTTCTGAATGATAAGCTTGAGAATTTCTTCCCTGTTCTGTTCACTCTCTTCAATTTCTTTGGTTTGTGGATCCTCAGTTGAAGGCAGCTTTAATTGTTTTCGCAGAGCTGCAATGTCTGCATTTTTCTTTTTAAGGATCTCTTCTACTGCCTTACAGTCCTTTGGATCATATCCAATATTGACTACAAGATCTTCCAGGGACTTGAGTTTGTTATCTTTAGCTAAGAAAGATAACTTTTCAATCTTGAGTTGAGATTGAACATTGGATAAGGTAGTCCTAATTTTAGAAAGAGACATAGCTGTAGTGGTCATGGTGGAAAAAAACATCTCACTAGATTGTTTGTGCATATCCATCTGATCAATTGGATGGATTTGATTGGATTCCAATGAAAATACAGTCTTTTTATAGTCTTATGGAGACTTGGGAAATGGGAATTGGGCTTGCAAGAAAGCCATCCGCATTCTACCTTTCTCAGTCTCAAAAGCAGAGAGAAGCCTATGCTTAGAAGTGGAGGTCTATTTTCAGAACTAGTTGTATACATTAGAATTCAAAGTCTCATTCTTCTGTTTAATTTCAAGGAACTTTGAGAAGATGTTTTGATCATCTGTGGAACTGGTTCCTATAAACTGAATTATTTCCATAGGTTCTCCAGAAGTTGAAGCTGTAGGAGGAATGTTTGGAACACTAGTTCCTACTAACATAGAAACTTCTGGATCTCCAAGATGAATTATCTCTGGTTGTTTTTCTTCTGTTGATACTGTCAAGCCAATATTTGGCTTCTTCTGTTGTACAATGAATTCTTTCATAATCTCCACAACAGATGAGGTATCCTCTCTTACCCTTTTATGTTGCTTTCTCTGAGCAACTGGAGTCTATACATTGGAGGTGGATAAAACCTGCTCCTCTGCTTCTTGAAGTGTCCCATCAACCCACTGCTCTTGATTCATGAAATTTTCTATCTTTGGTCTTTGAGTATGATTATAGGGAGTTGTTTTTAATTCAACTCTCAAAGCACAAATAATACCAAAAGGGTCATAATACCAGGTAAAAATAGGCTGGAAATTAATATTCTTTAACAATGTATCTGCCTCAACACCAGTTGATCTGGTGTTGCAAATGAATGATCCAATATTTGACTTGATTTTAAACTCTGATTTCCTCTTACATGACACAAAGTGAAGGTCATCCATGTTGATCATCTGCCTAATATATTCCAGAGAAAAGATTCTCATAGGAACATACTTGGGCAACTTATATGGTGCAATATCGCAACCATATACCCTTATCTCTGTATAATTATGGTATAAATACCAATCACCAGTTTTAGTTTGGTCACTTAAGTTTAAAATCCTTTTTATTTCATCTCCAATCCTTGGCTCTGTCTGATTTTTGAGAAGTTGTGCTACTGTATGTATGAATGTATCTATGAAATCTAAAAATGAAGATTTCGTTGAAGTAGTCTTAACTATTTCAGTCCAATGAATCACTAATTGATTCACTCCTTGTTCATCATGTTTGTTGAGTTTGATGGGAAAAAGATCTCCCTGCTGAAAAAGAAACATATGGACAAGTACAGAGGTGTACTTGAACACTCCCTGTGTAGTGAGATTCATGAATTGTTCATGTATATTATCAGCCAAGAATTGACTGTAATTATACATGAATGCTAGTTGTTGATCTTTGTTAAATATGGAAAGGAATCCAAGGATGGGTTCATCAACAGTCTTATCATCTGGATATCCTAACAGGTAATATAGTAGAGAAATATAATGCTTGGAGGCTTCAGGAAATATGGAAGATGGGTAGGGTGGATTCCTTTTTGGTAATTCAGCATCCTCAGGCAAAAAGATCTCAAATATTTGGCCTCTCTGTGGAAAAGTTAGCTTATGGTACATATCCATAAGTGTTGCTAGTGAAAAATGGCTGAGGGAGTCTGATTGAGGAATTAGGAGCATCTTGTTAATGATTTCAGCAGGGATGGTGATCAGAATGTTTCCATTTTGAGCCACCGTCACGTTCTTTACAGGTCATATTTGGCTTGACACTAGATAACCATGTGAGGGAGTTCATGCTTTTTTTGGAAACTAAAGAAAGTGCAACAATGACTCCTGTAATGGTGATTGCCTGTTTTTCAAGATAATTTTGTTTGAGCTATAGGTGCAATTTGTGGAAATTTAACTCACTGCATCCGTAATCTTAAAATATAACTGCGAGGCGAACATGGCCTTGGCCCAGCCAGGCTGTGGTAGCAAGTATTTATGTATTTTTCTTTAGATTTCCCTTTGAGGCCATGTGCTTGATGTTGTGTACCTTAAGGGACAATCCCTTAGCTCTGATAAGGAATTAGTGCTTAAGAATTTATATGATTATGTCACGAATATATATGTCTCTGTGTTATTAACCCTCAAGTATTTATGATTAAACCCTTAAATGTCAAATATGATGAATGCTTCACAATGCTACCATTTGTTAATGTTGAATGAAGTGACTAGAAGAATATGAAAAAAGAAGTCCAAACTGATATGCTGTTTTATACAGAAAATATCATTTCCAACCCCAGAAGAAATATATGAAAGAAATAGTTAAAACAAAGGAGTGCCAATTAAGGTTTTTAACTCTTATATACAGAAGTCAAAAGAGACCTGCTGCTCATAAATTTGTTTTATTCATAGATAGAAAACACATCATGTAAATTTGGATACATTTCAACATAAACAGAATGCTAGAAACTTGCTTACTCATTCATTAATCTTTGAATCTCTGAGTACAAAAATAATTGTCTGAAGGTTCAAAACTCGGAACCTTTTCTTCCCTTGAAAATTACATTAAATACAGTAAAAAGCAGTTTGGAACTGCTGTAACCAATATTAACTACCAAAACTACTTTAAGACTTCGAAGGTTGTCTATTACATGCCTTGAAAATGTCTTGTTACAATTACATTGTCTTCAGAAAATAACATAAAATAAATATCCTAATCTATAGGAATTGCTGATGATCTGGCTTCTTTTCCTTGGTCAACTGATTTGTCTTTCTTTGCTGTTGATCCTTTTGGCAGGTCTATTGTCCAAGCTCTGCACTTTTTCCATATTTCTACCCTCGTTCTGGATGAATGTGTCAGATTGTGTTATTCCAATCTGAATGCAGTAATTCGATCATAAGAAGGCCTTTTTATGAAAAGAGTCTTTACCATCCACAAGAGTTGAAAATGTCTCTGCAAGAAGTTGACCATTGTCTCTCCTTTAAGCACCTGAGTCTTTTCATGCCTGTTATCAACTTTGCTTTTTGTCATCACTAGTAAGTTCTCATAAGAGCTCCATGGCAAAAGATTTACTTCAGCTCCCCAACATGATGGCAAGCCTACTCTTGTCATTTTATCAAAAGACTTATCAAACTGACTTACTGCTTCCTTGATTTCCGTTAGCTTCCTTTCTGCAACCTTTCTGAGATCATTTCTGACAATCATTTTATTAATTTCTACTGCATACAACATTCTGTCCTGCATATCATTCTCCCCTAATTCCTGATCTGATTAGAATTAATAAAATCAATAAATCTTCTGGCCCAAATGGCTCTATTAATTCCTTTTTGCTTATCAGACATGATTGGTTCTTCACATTCTAAAATAAGGCTTTTCTCTTTTGCAATTATCATCAGGAAACACCAATTAGATTTCATTTCTGAGATGATATCAATCCAAATGATATCTTTAGCTTGTATCAGTGAGAGATTTCCTTTCAGTGTTTCTTTGAGATTTTTAATCTCAGCTTCAGCATTTCGGAAATCCATTTTGTACTTATCAGCTTCATTTTCCATGACTTTCATCAATTTTGTTGCAGTCTCCAGATCTGTTTGAGCCTTCTTTCGATCTCTTTCAGTCATCTGCAACTTAGTATTTAATTGAACAATTTGTGCTTGAGGGTCTTCATCACCTGTAGGAAAAACAAAAGTACAATTATGATTATCAATATGATTTTGTAATGAAATTGCAGTCTACTTTATTTTGGAGAGTTCTTCATCTTTCTGCATGAGTTGCTACAACAGCTTTTCCTTTTCCTTCTCTACCTCTGCAACTTCTATGGCCATTGAATGTTCTCCAGTAGGTAACTTTAACTTCTTCCTTAATGTGGATATTTCTACCTCAACACTTTGCATGAATTTCTGCACAGCAGTCTTATCACTGGGGTCTACTCCAATTTTTATAATAATTTTCTTCAATTCCTCATTCTGAACTGTTAAGGCTCTTGAATTAGCCTTCTCTAACTTCAACTGTTTAATTACTTTACCCAACATATTCTCTGCCTTTATTGCCATTGCATTAGTCTTTATGAGATCATTTACAATCAATTGACCTGTTTGCATATGCAAATTCATTTTACCCATCAGTGGACTTTTCTTTACATCCACAGTCACATTGACAGTGTTGAAATTGCTGGAAGAACCAATTGACATATTTGTAGGATGTGACAGGGCAATTCTAAATTGATCTTTCTCAAGATTCATTACAGTCAATAATCTTGTTTGATCAGCAGCAATTTGTTGTTCAGCTTGGGCCTCCATGCTGCCCTTCATCCTCTGATTTCTTTCTTCAATTTGTGAAAACAGTTGTTTGATCAAGGGCACCTGTTCATGAGAAACTTCATGATTCCTGGGTGAAGCAGGAGCATTTTTCTCTTCTCCCAAATGTAAAGAAAAACTAGGTGAATTAGATGTAGGCTCTTCAGTAAGTTTTGTTCTCTTCTTGGCTCCCTGCTCCTCATCATCTAGATCAATAACTACTTCCTTGGTTCTTTTAGTTGTTTTCTCTGCTATGATGGGAGTTTGAATGTTTGCATCTACTGAACTCATCACACCTTTACATGCTATCTTCTCTTGTTCTGGCCTACTTTCATGAATGAAAGCAGAGTACCCATTCTCAATTCTTCTATTTGAAATCACACTATATGGGTCATAAGCCCAACTTTATCCTAGTAGCATATGCATGTCATCTAACATTTTTGTTACTTCTTCAAATACCTGCTTCATATTTACTATGAAAGGGCCTACAACCATGGGTAATTTATACATGTGTCCTTTCTTCATAGGCATGAAATGAACCTGATCAACATTTAGACTCTGTCTAATGAATTCTAAAGCAAAAAGCCTCATTGGTACAAAAGTTGGGAGTCTATAAGGCTCAACACTTGCTCCATATAGCCTTATTTCAAAATATTCCTCAAAAACAAACCAATCTCCATATTTGCAATTGTTTCCTAAATGCAGAAACTCCTAAGCTTTAGGTAAGAAACAGGGAGGAGGACTTCCATTCAATATTTTGTATGCAATTGGCATGTAATAGCTAGCAAAATCAAACAACCCAGCCTCATTCTGCTCCCTTCTAACTACATCTGTCCAGAATATCACTGATTGCCTCCTTTTATTTACATCCATAATATTTTGACCTAAATGCATGAATTCTTCCACATTCTGATATAAGAACAAATATACAATCAATGAAGGAAATTTAAAAGAACCTGTTAATGGAAAGCTCATCAGTTGTGAATTGACTGCTTCCTGCCAATATGATGGAATATCCAGCACCATTCCTGGCTTCATCATCATGGCAAACATCCCTAGGACCGATTTATCCACTGTATTATCATTATATTTACCCAGAATTTTTGCAATACTACTCAATACTGGACGAGTCTTAGTATCAAAAACCCCCAGCTGAAACTGCTTCATGTTAGGCTTCAAATAAAACATGAACTGATTGAATTCTTCTCCTGCAAGATTATCATAATATTGTACCAGCGAATCATCAGAAAATTGGATGGATGACTCTGACTCAGGATAGCAAAGGGCTTGGCGGATTAACAGGGTAGCCACCTGCAAAACGTTTTCTCCTTGGGAATTCATGACAAAACACTTCTCTGGACACATGACAGATACCAACCAATGGATAAATTCAGGGAAAAGATGGGTTTTTGGAATGCATGCAGACAAAACTCCAGACTTGACCATGGCAGAATACACAGGGGAAGCATTATCATTCAAGATAACTTGTTGGTAGAAAGGGAGGTGAATTATTGAACACAGGGTATCTTGAATATCCCTCTCAGTATCCATGACAGGGATATGGCTAGCTAAACCTGATAAGGACAACCATTTAGCCATGGTTGAAAATTTACGCGAGAACAGTTTACAGGGTGGTCAAATTTGCAGGTGGCGGAAAACTAAAACAGGGTGCAACGCAACAAATCACAAGTAATTTGAAAAATAGATAAAAATCTTCTTTAAATAGGTGGCGCGGGATTTTAATTTAATGCCGACAAGACGCGCCAGCAAGCCGTTAACTCTGCCCGACGTGGAAGATAGCTATGAACAACTCAGCGTCTTACGTCACTGCAGGGGCTCTCGGGGTACGGAGGAAAACTTCAGCTGGTGCCCCCGCACTCAATCTTCGTCATTCATCTCTGCTGTCCCCACAGTCAACCCGGTCAACTGCGGAGGCACTCATCATGGTATCCGGTACGCTAGTTGTGCCCGCGGGTTGGGCCTTTTGACAAGGACTTTAATTATCAGTGCCTTCCACCAATCAAATCAATCAATGTTTAACATCAAATACCAAACCCACTATTATAAATTTTAAATGTTTAAACTTAAACTCAGATTTTGGCAAACATACATATTTTTTCATGCTAAAGTATAAGATTTTGATACTTTAACATATTTTCCAACAATTTCTTATTTTTATATTTGAAAAATAAAAAGATATGCAGATGATCCACAACATCTGGCTCCACCTAGGGATAGTGTATTTTGCCATGAAACACTAAGAACCTGCAGATCAATGCCTTCACTTCGGGCATGGAGTCAAAAATTGCTTGATGAGAAATATACAGTGAGAGGAAACTGAATATGTACAATAACGAACTAATTGCCTTTAGTGCTGGAAATAATGTTTCAAATACTGCCCATTTACAGGCAGTTCTACTGCTTCTCCATCAAGATCTTCCAGCATGAAAGTATTATTTGATCTAGCTTCAAAGATTTAGTAAGGACCATACCATAAAGGATCAAATTTACCATGTTTCCCTTTCTCTTCCCTTTTGGTATCCCATCTTAATACCAGATCCCCAGCCTGAAACATGATTTCTCTTGCCCTTTTGTCAAAAATAGACTTCATTTTCTCCTGATAAGTGACCAAATTGTCTCTGACTTTATTTCTTCTTTCACTCAATTCTATCACCTTGTTTAGTCTTTTGATCAAGGCATTAGGTTCCTCTTAAGATTCTTGAAGAAAAGAAATTACTGGTCTTGCTAGCTGAGTGGGAAACAAAGCCTGAGCACCATATACCAATTCATAAGGAGACTTACCAGTGGATCTTTTAGTAGTCATCCTCACTGCCCATAAAGCAAAAATCAGCGTTGAATCCCAATCCTTCTGGTTCTCATTGATTGTTTTCTTCAAGATTTTCACCAATGTTTTATTAGATGATTCTGCTAATCCATTTCCTTGAGGATAATATGTTGTCGAGTGAGATAATATTACATTATAAGTCTGACAAAAATTTATGAACCTGACTAAGTTGAAAACTTGAACATTGTCTATTACAATATTTACTGGACATCCAAATCTGCTAAAAATATTCTCTTCTAAAAACTTCATCACAACCAAATCATTTTCTTTTCTAGTAGGAATTGCCTCTACCCATTTTGTAAATTAATCAGTAGTAGTTAGAATCCATTTAAACTGCCCACTTGATGGTGGATTAATCTCTCCAATGGAATCCAATCCCCATTGTCTGAAAGGTTCTTCAATAAACATAGGAAGGAGAGGTAAAGGAGCTAACATTTTCTTTTCTGCAAACAATTGGCATTTTTGGCAACTTCTAACAGTTCTGTATACATCAGCAAATAAAGAGGGCCAATAAAAACCTGATTTAAGAATCTTATGAGCAGTTAATTTCCAGCTGTAATGACCTCCACATAAGCATTCATGATATTCTTTAATCACCTCCATGGTTTCCTCTTCTGTCAAACATAATAGCAATACACCAGCAGGATCTTTCCAATACAACTTAGCTTCAATTATAACATAAGGTTGACCTTTAAGTTTCAGAGCTCTGTACTTAGCTCTGTTTGTTGAAGGAGGACAAGAAAAGAAACAGAGATAATGAATGATATCCTTATACCAGTCTAAACAGAGAATTTTATACTTAATTGCTGACTTTGTCTTAATCTGATCTGTTTCTTCAGTCACTTCATCTACAGGTGCAAGTAAGCTAATTCCCAAAGCTTCGAAATTAGATTCTATCAGCAATTTAGCTAGTCCCTGTCCTTTGACTAACTTTGTTGGTTTGATATCCAAGTCATATTCTTGGATTTTGGCAATCCATTTTCCTCTTTTTCCTTCCACATCACTCTGTACTAGCACATCCTTTACAACAGAATTAGACACATATGCTACTATTTGATAATGAAGTACATAAGTTTTGAAAGCCTTTAATGATTTAACTAAAGCATATACCTGCTTCTCCGAGATATTATACTTCAGCTCTGCATCTATGAGGACTTTGCTAAAAAAGGCTACAGGTTGTTCACTTCCTTCTTCATTTTTTTGTAATAACATAGCAGCAATAGTAGAAGATGATGCAAATGAGAAGATTTGAAAAGGCTTTA
Source organism: Pinus albicaulis (assembly GCA_034641835.2). Taxonomy (NCBI): domain Eukaryota; kingdom Viridiplantae; phylum Streptophyta; class Pinopsida; order Pinales; family Pinaceae; genus Pinus; species Pinus albicaulis. Next base: position 1,490,298,147 of record CM076582.1, on the reverse strand, counting down.
AGTAATTTGGACTGATTAGGACAGGAGCTTCTTGGAGAGCTTCTTTAATTCTGCCAAATGATTCTCTTGCATCTTTGTCCCATTTTACTTCAGCATTCTTTTTTAACATATCTGTTATTCTCCTGACAATCTCAGCATAATTTGGAACAAATCTTCTCAGAAAATTGATTTTTCCCAGAAACCTTTGGATATCTTTTTTACTTCTAGGCAGTGGAATTGTTTGTATAGCTTCAACCCTTGTCAGGTCAATCTTCACTCCTTGTTTTGAAACTGTGACCCAACAACTTACCTTCCTCTAAAGCAAACAAAGATTTCTTGGGATTTAATGATAATCCAAATTTTCTGCATTTCAAGAAGGCTTTCCTCAGGTGTTCTAAGTGCTCATCATCAGAACCTGAAAAAATAGTAACATCATCCAGATAAATGACTACAAATTTATCACCCACAAAAGCAATATCCATTGCCCTTTGGAAAGTAGCTCCTGCATTCATGAGGCCAAATGGCATCCTGACATACATGAATGTTCCCCAAGATGTGGTGAAAGCAGTTTTCTTTTGATCTACCTTCTCCACAGCCACCTGATTATACCCAGAAAAACCATCAACCATGGATAACCTAAATTCTCCAGTTACTTTCTGCAGAACAAAATCCATCTTTGGTAAAGGATAGTTATCTTTTAGGGAAGCTCTGTTCAAATTTCTGAAATCCACACATAATCTTATCTCTCCATTTTTCTTCCTGACTGGTACCAGATTGGAAACCCAATTTGAATACCTTAGTGGAACTATGATTTTTGCTTGCAAAAGTTTCTTCACCTCTTTTTCAATTGGAGCCAGCAATAGTGGGTTAATTTGTCTGAGCTTCTGCTTGTGTGGCTTAACCCCATCTTTCAGTGGTATTTTATGCTAAATAATATCTAGATCATAAGTTTTTAGATCTTCATATGACCATGCAAATACATCCATGAATTGTTTAAAAAGATCTACATACCTTCCTTTGTACTCCTTAGGAACTCCTCTAAACAGTTTGACTATTTTAGGCTCATGTTGAATTCCTAAATTACAGTGTTCCATTTCTCCATCTTGGGGTACTTTTTTCTAATTCATTGTCACATCATTAGCATCAAACAATCTCTCAAGAGGTACTAAACCTCTGGGCAAAATATTATCCTTCAATTGAATTATCTTCTGATCACCAATTGAATGTTTCAGATTTTTAGACATGTCACTTTGACCACTTTCATCAACTTCTAAATCAAACTGTCTTCAAAATTTCCAATCATTGTTAAAAACTGATTAATTTGCTCATCATCTTCAAAAACCTGCCAATGTTTTACATTATCAAGGATTGAAGGCCTGTATCTCAATTCAATTTCATATCTCAATCTTGGATTAATTGGTGGCTTAAATGTGCTGACTGCAACTACCAATGAATCTGCCATTCTGTTCTCTTCTCTTGGAATAAACTATAAATTAAAAGCTTCAAAATAATTTTCAACTAAATCCCACACCTCATTTCTATAAGACCTCAATCTGGGATGTTTAGTCTGGTACCAATTCTTAATTTGTCTTATGATTAATTCAGAGTCACCAAAAACAGATATAGACTGAATTCCCATCTGTTTAGTTGTTTGCAGACTTAGAATCAATGCTTCATATTCAGCTACATTATTAGTAGATTCAAATTCCAATTTGAAGGAAAAAGGTAAAAAGTTACCTTCAGGAGATATAAATATGAATCCAGCGCCAGTGCCCTCCTTAGAGAATGCACCATCAAAATAACACTTCCAAATTTTATTTGAACACAGCTCTTTATGTACATTGGCTGAAGACAGCTGCTTTTGTGAATCTTCAGCAAATTCTGCATCTTCATGCAACGTGAAACAAGAGAGATCCTCCTTATCTTGACCATAAATGGGGGAATTACCTGCATCTTTCTTGGTAGTAGTTTTCAAAAATCTAGTTTCTCTGTATAACCTCCTTTCCTCCCCATTAAAAACAGGAATAATAGCATATGTGAAATCCAATTTCAAAACTCCTCCAAGCTTTGCCCCCCAAGATCTAGACAACAACATACCAAATCTCGCTGGAATATCTGCTGCTACCACATCCATCATAATACTCTTAACTGGAATTTGAGCTAAGGAAACAACCATATCTTTGATAAGACCTACACACTTCACTCTTTTTGAATCAAAGGAATAAAGGTCTCTATATGGTTTGGTGATTTAACTTTTTCATCACAGACAGTGGCATTAGATTATGTGATGCACCAGAATCTAACATACAATTATGTAAAATGAAATCATGCAACAGAACTGATATATAAAAAGGTGGAACAGAAGAATCTACCTCTTCAATATGAGGTCCAAAAGTAACCATTGGTTTCTCTTCTTGCAGATTCACTATATCACCCACCTCATCAGACTGAGATAAATTAATAAACTCTGCAATTTCTTTCTTATAACTAGGAGTTTTAACCAACTCAAAAAGTGGTACTTGAATTTTACTTTTTCTAATTCTTTAGACAAACTGAAGTTTTGATTTTGTTTTATTAACTTTTCAGATTCTTCTTGGTTTTTGTTTGAATGTGTATGTTGATCAGGAACAGTAACAATTTTCTCCAACATATTAGGGTCATTAGGCTTTATTTGGGAAGCCTCAGCTTGCTGCTTCTCTTTTTCTTTTTCTTGATTCATGGGCTGCTTCCCCTTATCTGATTTTTTAATTGAATTTTTCTGTGGTGGAGTCGCCATTGGAGTAGGTACTAATTCCTCTTCTTCATCATCCTGAGTTCTCAACCTCTTTTTTGACCTCAAATCATATTTTTTATGCAACTCTGCTCGCATAAAATCAGTAAATTGTTTGCAATAATCATCCATTTCTTCTTGATCAAATCAGACATCAACTTCTTTACATTCCTCTGCATATTCTTTCTTACTCTCTTCTTCTGTCTCACCATCTTCCATATACACAGCAGAAATTTGATCTTCATCTTCTTTCTGATCATTGTCAACAGAATGTGATGGCGTTGCCTCTATATATAAAGGTGCTTGGACTTGATCTTAATCTTTTCTTTCTCTCTGTAGAATCTTTAGGGGTTGTTTTCTGAATTGGGGATTAAAAACCCCTCTGTTTTGTTGTGCAGGTTTATTGTTATGTAATTCCATCTTTACTAATTTGTTTGACAAATTTTTAATGACCTTAGTCATGTCATCTATCCTTTGATCTTGTGATGAATCTTTTTCTTTAGTTTTTCCTTTGTCTTGAACCTTTCCAGCAGCAGTCATGTTTGCCTCAATCTCTAAGGCATCGGTTTGAATCTGTTTAAGAGTGGAGGCTCTTCTTTCTCTCAAGGTAAAACTGAAATCTGATACAAATGCCCCAGCAAAAACAACCCTTGCTCCAATAGGAGGTTTCATTTCCACATGTAAACTATTGTACAACTTATTAAATCTTTTGATAAAATCACTCATACTTTCATTTGATTTTTTCTTTATAGCATTAAACTCTGTTAAAGAATAACCATGGTCTCTTTTTTCACCCCATCTCTGGATGAATTGTCTTTCTAATTCATCCCAATCATTGATTGAACCATTTGGTAATCCTTTGAAACATTTTCTTGCCTCTCCACTTAGAGACTGTACAAAAAGTCTCATTACAACATCAAGATGCTCTACATTAAAGTTTTCAGCAAAAGTGCAAAACAAAGGCAAGTGTTGTTCTGCAGTTATTTCATCTTCACCAGTAAATCTAGGAAGCAACTTAAGGTACTCCTGAGGCATTGCATTCATTGGTTGGAGTAGATTTAATGGTGCATATCTATTCATCAAGAAAGCAGGGGCTGCCATGTTTATGCCCTGATTGACTACTCCTTGAGCGGCGGTAAAATGAATACCAGTTGTAGGTGGGGATAAAAGAGGTGGAACAACTGATATGGAAAGGGGTATATGAACAATAGCAGAAGAACTGGCAACTGAATTAAGTTGAGATTCTGTGAATGGAAATGATACAGACTCAAAAGATAGTTCTTCTAATGTTGGTTCTCGGAAATGAATGGGTGAGGATAAGGATTCTTTTTCCGAGAAATTGAGTTTCCAGGAAATTTCCTTGGATGGCAAGATATGAGAATTGTTGCCTGGTGCAAGCAGTGTGGCATCAGGTGTAGAAAATATTTTTGTTTTCTGGCCCTTCTTTGAAACTAACTTTTCTGGATCTGACAGAATAGGGACTTTTTGCTGAGAGGTATCTGACCTCGTGTGAGGCCTCTTAGGAGCCAGAATTATTTAAAATAAAGCACAGCTTAGTACTTCCTCCTCTCTGAACAACCAGAGGAAATATGAACAAAACCCAGGGAAAACCATCGAATCTTCGATCCCCGACAACAGCGCCAATTAATGTTGTACCTTAAGAGACAATCCCTTAGCTGTGATAAGGAATTAGTGCTTAAGACATTTATATGATTATGTCACAAATATATATGTCTTTGTTTTATTAACCCTCAAGTATTTATGATTAAACCCTTAAATGTCAAATATGATGAATGCTTCACAATGCTACCATCTGTTAATGTTGAATGAAGTGACTAGAAGAATATGAAAGAAGAAGTCCAAACTAATATGCTGTTTTATACAGAAAATATCATTTCCAACCCCAGAAGAAATATATGAAATAAATAGTTAAAACAAAGGAGCGCCAATTAAGGTTTTTAACTCTTATATACACAAGTAAAAAGAGACTTGCTGCTCGTAACTTTGTTTTATTCATAGATAGAAAACACATAATGTAAACTTGGATACATTTCAACATAAACAGAATGCTAGAAACTTGCTTACTAATTCATTAATTTTTGAATCTCTGAATAAAAAAAATAATTGTCTAAAGGTCCAAAACTCGGAACCTTTCCTTCCCTTGAAAATTACATTAAATACAGTAAAAAGCAGTTTGGAACTACTGTAACCAATCCTAACTACCAAAACTACTTTAAGACTTCGAAGGCTGTCTATTACATGCCTTGAAAATGTCTTGTTACAATTACATTGTCTTCAGAAAATAGCATAAAATAAATATCCTTATCTATAGGAATTGCTGATGATGTGGCTTCTTTTCCTTGGTCAACTGATTTGTCTTTCTTTGCTGCTGATCCTTTTGGCAGGTCTATTGTCCAAGCTCTGCACTTTTTCCCTATTTCTACCTTCGTCCCGGATGAATGTGCCAGATTGTGATATTCCAATCTGAATGCAGTAATTCGATCATAAGAAGGCCTTTCTGTGAAAAGAGTTTTTACCATCCACAAGAGTTGAAAATGTCTCTGCAAGAAGTTGACCATTGTCTCTCCTTTAAGCACCTGAGTCTTTTCATGCATGTTATCAACTTTGCTTTTCGTCATCACTAGTAAGTTCTCATAAGAGCTCCATGGAAAAATATTTCCTTCAGCTCCCCAACATGATGGCAAGCCTACTCTTATCATTTTATCAAAAGACTTATCAAACTGACTTACTGCTTCCTTGATTTCCATTAGCTTCTTTTCTGCAGCCTTTCTGAGATCATTTCTGACAATCATTTTATTAATTTCTACTGCATACAACATTCTGTCATGCATATCATTCTCCTCTAATTCCTGATCTGATTTAGAATTAATAAAATCAATAAATCTTCTAGCCCAAATGGCTCTATTAATTCCTTTTTGCTTATCAGACATGATTTGTTCTTCACATTCTAAAATAAGGCTTTTCACTTTTGCAATTATCATCAAGAAACGCCAATTAGATTTCATTTATGAGATGATATCATTCAAAATGATATCTTTAGCTTGTATCAGTGAGATATTTCCTTTCAATCTTTATTTGATATTTTTAATCTCAGCTTCAACATTTCAGAAATCCATTTTGTACTTATCAGCTTCATTTTCTATGACTTTCATCAATTTTGTTGCAGTCTCCGGATCTGTTTGAGCCTTCTTTCGATTGCAGTCTCCAGATCTGTTTGATCCTTCTTTCGATCTCTTTTAGCCATCTGCAACTCAATATTTAATTGAAAAATTTGTGCTTGAGGGTCTTCATCACTTGTAGGAAAAAAAAAAGTACAATTATTATTATCAATATGATTTTGCAATGAAATTGTAGTTCTTTTTTATTTTGGAGAGTTCTTCATCTTTCTGCATTAGTTGCTGCAATAGCTTTTCCTTTTCCTTCTCTAACTTTGCAACTTCTGTGGCCATTGAATGTTCTCCACTAGGTAACTTTAACTTCTTCCTTAATGTGGATATTTCTATCTCAGCACTTTGCATTAATTTCTGCACATCAGTCTTATCACTGGGGTCTACTCCAATTTTTATAATAATTTTCTTCAATTCCTTATTCTGAACTGTTAAGGCTCTTGAGTTAGCCTTCTCTAACTTCAACTGTTTAATTACTTTACCCAACATATTCTCTGCCTTTATTTCCATTCCATTAGTCTTTGTGAGGTCATTTACAATCAATTGACCTGTTTGCATATGCAAATTCATTTTATCCATCAGTGGAACTTTCTTTACATCCACAGTCACATTGACAGTGTTGAAATCGCTGGAAGAACCAATTGACATATCTGTAGGATGTGACAAGGCAATTCTAAATTGATCTTTCTCAAGATCCATTACAATCAATAATCTTGTCTAATCAGCAGCAACTTGATGTTCAGCTTGGGCCTCCATGCTGGCCCTCATCCTCTGATTTCTTTCTTCAATTTGTGAAAACAGTGGTTTGATCAAGGACACCTGTTCATGAGAAGCTTCATGACTCCTGGGTGAAGCAAGAGCATTTTGCTCTTCTCCCAAATGTAAAGAAAAACCAGGTGAATTAGATGTAGGCTCTTCAGTAAGTTTTGTTCTCTTCTTGGCTCCCTGCTCCTCATCATCTAGATCAATAACTACTTCCTTGGTTCCTTTAGTTGTTTTCTCTGCTATGATGGGAGTTTGAATGTTTGCATCTACTAAACTCATCACACCTTTACATGCTATCTTCTCTTATTCTGGCCTACTTTCATGAATGAAAGCAGAGTACCCATTCTCAATTATTCTATTTGAAATCACACTATATGGGTCATAAGCCCAACTTTCTCCTAGTAGCATATGCATGTCATCTAACATTTTTGTTACTTCATCAAATGCCTGCCTCATATTTACTATGAAAGGACCTACAACCATGGGTAATTTATACATGTGTCCTTTCTTCATAGGCATGAAATGAACTTGATCAACATTTAGACTCTGTCTAATGAATTCTAAAGCAAAAAGCCTCATTGGTACAGAAGTTGGGAGTCTATAAGGCTCAACACTTGCTCCATATAGCCTTATTTCAGAATATTCCTCAAAAACAAACCAATCTCCATATTTGCAATTGTTTCCTAAATGTAGAAACTCCTAAGCTTTAGGTAAGAAACAGGGAGGAGGACTTCCACTCAATTTTTTGTATGCAATTGGCATGTAATAGCTAGCAAAATCAAACAACCCAGCCTCATTCTGCTCCCTTCTAACTACATCTGTCCAGAATATCACTGATTGCCTCCTTTTATTTACATCCATAATATTTTGACCTAAATGCATGAATTCTTCCACATTCTGATATAAGAACATATATACAATCAATGAAGGAAATTTAAAAGAACCTATTAATGAAAGGCTCATCAACTGTGAATTGACTGCTTCCTGCCAATATGATGGAATAGCCAGCACCATTCCTGGCTTCATCATCATGTCAAACATCCCTAGGACTGATTTATACACTGTATTATCATCATCTTTACCCAGAATTTTTGCAATATTACTCAATACTGGACGAGTCTCAGCATCAAAAACCCCCATAGGAAACTCTTTGCAATCTGGCTGAAACTGCTTCATGTCAGGCTTCAAATAAAACATGAACTGATTGAATTCTTCTCCAGCAAGATTATCATAATATTGTACCAGCGAATCGTCAGAAAATTGGATGGATGACTCTAACTTAGGATAGCAAAGGGCTTGGCGGATTAACAGGGTAGACACCTGCAAAATGTTTTCTCCTTGGGAATTCATGACAAAACACTTCCCTGGATACATGACAGATACCAACCAATAGATAAATTCAAGGAAAAAATGGGTTTTTGGAATGCATGTAGACAAAACTCCAGACTTGACCATGGCAGAATACACAGGGGAAGCATTATCATTCAAGATAACTTGTTGGTAGAATGGGAGGTGAATTATTGAACACAAGGTATCTTGAATATCCCTCTCAGTATCCATGAGGGGGATATGGCTAGCTGAACCTGATAAGGACGACCATTTAGCCATGGTTGAAAATTTACGTGAGAACAGTTTACAGGGTGGTCAAATTTGCAAGTGGCGGAAAACTAAAACAGGGTGCAACGCAACAAATCACAAGTAATTTGAAAAACAGATAAAAATCTTCTTTAAATAGGTGGCGCGGGTTTTTAATTTAATGCTGACAAGACGCGCCAGCAAGCCGTTAACTCTGCTCGACGTGGAAGACAGTTGTGACCAACTCAGCATCTTACGTCACTGCGGGGGCTCTCGGAGTACGGAGGAAAACTTTAGCGGGTGCCCCCGCACTCAATCTCCGCCATTCATCTTTGTTGTCCCCACAGTGAACCCGGCCAACTGCAAAGGCACTCATCATGGTATCCGGTGTGCTAGTTGGGCCGGCGGGTTGGGCCTTTTGACAAGGATTTTAATTATCAACGCCTTCCGCCAATCAAATCAATCAATGTTTAACATCAAATACCGAACCCACTATTATAAAGTTTAAATGTTTAAACTTTAACTCAGATTTTGGCAAACATACATATTTTTTCATGCTAAAGTATAAGATTTTGATACTTTAACATATTTTCCAACAATTTCTTATTTTTATATTTTCAAATATTTGAAAAATAAAAGGATATGCAGATGATCCACAACACAAACAATGATCGATTTGATGTCACCAGCTCCAGCATCATTCCAGCCTCATCACAATCAACATCTCACCAGCAACATATCATTCCTATCACTCTCTCAATTGAAAATCCAACAACATTTCTTTACCAAATTTATTCCTTCCCTAGCACTAGTATCTGTGCTCAACTTATAGGGCAATTGATGGTATTTTCTCAATTAATGAATTTATAATAATAGGCAAGACATGCTCCCAAGCATATAAGTGTTAGATGGACACACGGATTCGAAGTTGGACACATATGGAATCTTCTAGAAGGCACTTTCCATGTTGAGATTCCAGAACAATGAGAAATTCGCTTCCATTTGACCAATGCACTCTTAAATGTCGGGAAGTGCTTTGCAGAGCACCCTTGAATGGAGGGAGCTGCATATGAAACGTATTTAGTCCCTTGAGAGGTAGCGTTGGTGAGCTCATAAGTGATATAACATATAATTCAAACCTTGGAAACCTTGCAATAGAATTCATGAATGGTTTTTTCTTGTCTTAGGGCATGTATAAATTGAAATGATAGGGGATGATAGACCCTATTTCAATGGTACTAGGGATGATGTCTAGTTTGACCAGGTCATTGGGAATGACGCCCAAATTAACCTATAATAGATACCCCTCTTACACAGCATTTTGTCACTATCCCTACAATCCCCAACTCGCACATTGGAGGGTTGTTTCTGTGACCAATGAGCAGTGTCATGCTTTGCAAATACCATCCTTGCATCCCTTTTGATGAAAGAAACATTATTCTTGTTGACAATTCCCTAAGCAGAGCTATAAAAATCCCTATTTTTGCCTTGGCGCGAGTAGCCAGTTACACCCTCGTGCTGACAGGGAAATTTAATACTGAGATCGCGCCAGTTGGCACTCTCTTCTAGTTAAACACCCGTGCCAAGCTGTTTATGGAATGTTTTTTAAAAATAGAGGTGGCGGTTCCATTCCAACCACCTCAAGGATGAATCATTGGGAGTGGTTGAACTGAAACAACCACGGACTCCTTCCTTTAGCTAGTAGTTTCCACCTCCCTTAGAAATCTCCTAAAGGATAGGACTCCCTCCCACTTTTGTAGGGATCCCAACCTCCTCCTTTTCCTCTATAAAAGAAACTATCTCTCTTAGTAGAAGCTAGCTGAACTGGTAGAATTATACATACTATAGCTGAGCTGCTAGAGAAGATAGAATAAGAAGGAATTAATTTTAGGAAAGCTTGAGTTGATGACTTCTAAGAGAGCTTAAGTCCTGTCTGAATTCCCTGACCAACATTTGAGACGCGCTTCGCCTAAACCTCGCTAGAGGACACTGCGACGTCAAATCATCGATTGTACTCTTCCTTCTATTCATTTATATACATGACTACTATTTGGTTCCACTATTGTGTTATGATGTTCATTTTATGTAATATGTTTAGCCGTCTTTGACTAGCTAATAGTTATGAGTGAAACTATTCTATCGTATGTTTTTCTTGTTCTTTGTCTTATGTGTAGGTATCTGAGCGTAACAACAAATGGATTGTGATTTTCCAAGGAAGGAGCGAGAAGCCATTACTCTTTCTGTAACGATGATAGCGTTGGATTCAAGGTAGGTCAATCTACCATGTCTTTTGTTCATTCATTAACTTGGAAGCAACACTTTAGTGTATCTTTTTGTTACTAGACCCACCCTAGGGCTAGAGGAATCGTTACCTTCATAAAAAATTGGTGACCATACTGGGGATCAGTGCGAGTTTATTGTTTCATCCTGTTGGGTCTGTTTCGATTATTCGTTTAGTTATCTATCTTTTTCTAGTTTGTTAGCTGAGTTTCCATCCTCTATTAAGCTCCAGAGTGTCAAGGTTGACCTGTGCTCATTAGGTTATGGTTTTTCCTATTTTTCCCATAGGTATCTAGCTTGGCACGGTTTTTGTCTGGACAGCCGCGCCGATTTTCATAGGTTACTCTTTTAGCACTCGCACCAACCTCTGTATGGCACGAATTATAGCCTTACAGTCGCGCCAATCCCTGTAGGTTTTGGTTTGACCTCCTTAATGAGTGTTTTGATCATTTGTTCTTGCTTCTAGGTTATTTTTTAGTGTGATTAAGCCTTTAGACTGCGTTGACTACCGTAGACTCATTTTCCTTCAGTTGTTTGTCCATTTTATTGTCGGTTTCATTTAAGACCTTAGGGTTTCTAATTTTTCTTGCACTATGAGCCTTCTATTCGTGAACAAGTCTCTTTGATTGTTATCAGTCTCATTTCAGGTCATTAGACTGAGTTTTTCTTGATCCTTTTGTTTTGCTGATTGAATGGTCTTTTTGTTTTTTTTATTAGTCCTTCTTCTTCAATACTTTGAGCATCGATTATTTTTCTTGCTTGGGTCACTTTGGGAAAATCTCTTTTTCAATTGAAAGTTTCCTCCATTAGCTTGTATATTTGTGTGTTTGTTTCGCTTTGGTTGAGTAATTCAATTTCAAAACCCTACATTCGCAAAACTCAAACTAGTGTTTATTTTGTTTTCCATTGAATTATTACGTTGTGTGCTTTACTTCATTGAAAAAATAAAAATAAAATAAAAAATCTTTGCATTCTTTTGTTGCATCGAAAGTGAAACGTTCCTTTACATAACTAACATTTGTCAATCTAGGAAGGAATTTCATTTTTGATTGATTGCATTAAGGGCATTAGAGGTTTTTCGCATATTTTCCTTTCTTTCTTGTTTTAAAGATTTCTATCCTTCTTATAACTAGCATTCATCAAATTGAAATGATGTTCATTTTCATATAGCTTGCATTTAGGAGTTGAACTCCAAATTCGATAGGGCCTGGAAATTGAACATAATTCAAGATGAAATTTAAAATTTACTCAATGAACCTAAGGCAACATTGAAACCTAACAAAAAATTTCTAGTGGTATAGGCTAGAGACGTGTTTCGGCATCTTAAAACCTAGTAGTTGTCGCTCGCCTTTTGGCTTCAGACAGTGCTAGTACGAACTTGTGCTCCCCATACTGTTGTGTATATAAAGGGAGACCCCTCTAGCTTTCAATCCTTTATCCATAGGAAGCTGAGTCTACCGCCTTGTGACCATGATACACCGAACACAACATTCGGGGAGACTACCTGCACGTACATCAAGCCCTTGGTCATTTCTGTTTCATTTTATCACCAAGGTGTATATGGCAGTTCACGGAAACCTAGTATACCCTCTTTCTTAGAATACCTGAGTAGTCATTTCAATCTTTTCGTGATTATTTAAACAAGAGAAAATATCATTGAGCACTTGTCCTTTCATGCTCATTTCAAATTGAAAGTGACTAGAGTCATCTTTTGTCTGTTTCTCAACTCTTAAAACATGAAAGAGTAGATTTTTGTTTCAGTGTTATAAAATTAATCACCTACGATTACACACATATTAAAAGTTTGTTACTTGGCATGATTAATTTCTTTGGTTCTTGTTTGGGAACCTTCGATTGGTTATCTCTTTTCCTTCCTATTCTGATATACAGTCAAAGTGGCGAAACATCCAGTTTCGTCGTCCTCACTACCTCCTAGTGGTGGTTCTTTTCCGGACGTTTCTTTCGAAACCCCTCAATCCACTAGGTCTGCTGAGTTTTCGCATCCGATTTTACCATCTATCCAACTCCTTGCTACTCGATCTCCGCTTGATGAACCGGTTGAGTTCAACTAGCCTCCTTCAAGCACTTGTTTTGGTTTTGGGGAAGAAGGATAATTTCTTCCTCTCACGTCTAGATCGACTTTTTTTGTTGCTGCGGTACCTCCTAGTCCCTATAGTATTTTCAAAGATCTTACAGAAGACTCAGATATGGATTCCTCCAGTTCTATTGGCAGTGAAGGAATTTCTGTTTCCATAGGATAATATCAAATCTTTCCTGAAGATCTCTCTCGTGCCTCCACCCAATCTTCACCACCGTCGGTCTCACTTCCACTTGGATATAGATTCTTGAGTCAGATCATATCTAGTGTTGCCTCCATTGCGCAATCCAACACAGTAACTCCTCCTATGAGTTCGGTCCTACCTTCGTTGGGGATATCACCTTCGACTCATGGTTCGTCAGTTACTGTCACCTTTGTTCCAGTTCAACCAACAATTTGTGTGGCTTCTAGTTCTGTTTCCACTACTCTTATGATTCCTAGTGGTCTTACTTTTGAAAAATATCTATTGGTCATTTAGAAACAGAGTTCTCAAGGTTCTTAGCAGTCTCAGGCTCTTTCTAATTCTCAATTCCATCACTATGATGTTGTTGGTGATCCCATATATATCTATCCACACCATTATGATGTGTATGGCAATTCGGTCTATTTGCCTCCTATTGATCCTTATCAGGCTATTTATGATCCTTATCAGACTGTTACTCATCTGGGACCTACTCTTCCTGTGCAACCCTCTGGCTTACAAGGACAACCCTCTCAGGGACAACCTTTAGCTCAGCAAGGCCCTGCTTCTGGTCCACAGGGACAACCATACGGTCCACAAGGCCAACCTTTACAAGGAAAACCTTTAGTTCAACATGGACAACCCTCTGGTCTCTCGGGTCAACCTATGAATAAATCAGGATCATCTTTTAGTTCTGGGGGGTAGTTTTATCCATCACAAGGACAACCTGTTGCACCTCAATCACAACCGCACGTTCAGTATGGTCCAAATGTTGTGCAACCAGGACAATCTTGCGGTCCTTCTCTGGGTCAACCTAGTCATCACGAACAACCTAGGCCGTCGCAACCATCAAGAAAACCTTTCCCACAAGGTCAACCTAGTGGCCCTCAACGACCTTTTCAATAGCCGGTTCAACCAGCTCAGCAGCCATTGCAACCTGCCCACCAGTAGATTCCTTTTTTTCTGCAGCCGGTTTTACCTATTTACCCTGCTTAGCAGCCTGCTCAACTTGCTCCGCAAGGTCAACCTTTGCAACCATAGGGTGCTTATTACCCTCAAGATTCATATCAACCGGTATATAGCGCATCCTAGATTCTGTACCCTAAAAATCAACCGGTATATAGCACACCTCAGATTCCGTACCCTCAAAATTAACCTGTGTATCAGCAACCTCAAAGTCATACTTACATTTCGTAGCAGAATCCTTATGCTACTCAGCGAGGACCTCAGTGGTTTACTTCGACTCAATATCCTGGTCCTCAACCCCAGTATCAACCGAATTATCCTATTTCTAATCCCTATGATCTGAATCCTTCAGGACATAATGTATGGGGACAGAATACTGCTTGGACTGGGTGGAATGTACACACAGGTTCTGCTATAGGGTAGAATTATTTGGTTGTTGATTATCGAATATCCCTCTCAGGGATTTCCGGTGCCCGAGGTAGACAGTAAGATTAGTTGTATAGTTCACAAATATGGCGCATACATATTCATATTAACTTAAAAAAACTTGATGGAATAAGATGGAAGATTACCTCTTTAATGATCTTGAAGTCTTTTGGAGAGTGCTGAACAGTGAAGCAGGGATCCTTCTTCACCAGCCCCAAATATCGACCCTGCAATCAGTCAAAGCACCCGTGCAATCTCTACCATAACATACATTTCCTATCAATTAAGTCAATATATAATAAACATTTAAACTATGCACATCTAAGCCATTCATCTCATGCTATATAAGTGATTAAATAACAATGAAAATATCAATGCATAGAATGGACAAAACAGATACAGTTCTATTGATTTATAAAAAGGAGGGAAATGATTCAGAACTGGCGGAAATTCAAATCATTCTCTCTTGTGAGAAAAAGCTGGAAATTCAAATCATTCTCCGCGGGTTTTTCCCGTTCCAAACTCAAAACACAGGTAATGCTGCCCTCTATTGTAAACAGAGTGTTTCCCTAGCCACTAACGCGGCATATTCACTGATCAGCTGTGTTATAATGCTCTTGTGTTGTTATAGTGAGGCGTTACCTTGGTAGAAATAGGTTTAGTTTAGGTATTTGTATTCCTTCCATATTTATCTTCTCCTCTGAGCTGATGAGGAGGTATTTTGACCTGTAACATATGCCCCCTAAAGTGTGAGGTCAGAGATGAAGACGATGGCCGAAATACTTTATAATGTGTGTAGTAGAGATAAAGAGATTGAAAGACTGAGGAAAACCTGAAACAACAACATATGTCAGAAAATATAGTATCTGCCTTGAGTCGCGCATTCCCATGCTCAGTAGCTTAGACAACATGATTTCTCTAGAATAGAGATATGAAGAATATGTCCACCGATAAGCACAATGTGGAAGTGTCTGTCATAACAGGATCAGGCTGAAGAAGTTGTCTCTATAAACAATATCGCAACTTGGGGAAGGCAACACAACTTTAATGATGTAACCTTTGCCCTAAGGTCTTGACCGCTGATTCACTTAAACTGCATATTTCTCAACATGTGAATGAAGGAGCTGTCATCGAACATGTGAGAAATTGTCTGATTACCAGTCAATAATGAAAAATGTTAACAGACGTGAAGGTGGACACCGATAATGATGATGGTCCCTAAGATGCATAGTACAATCTAGCGAGTGTGAATAAAAAGAGTTGAAGTCAAACTCTCATAGAATCATTCGACCAGGAGCTAATGATGAAGACTCCTGATCAAACACAAGACTACTTGTCATTGATGTCTGCAAGTATCCAGGTACTGATGGGTTTCTGGATCCTCTTCCTAGATAAGATGTTGAAGTCGATAGGAAGAGATCTGTTGAAAGGTAGGCACTGAGGCGTCCTACATCAGTCAACACGAAACGGAAACCAACTGATTTTGTTTTTGATAGAGATAATGAAGAGTAAATGGGTATGTCGGACGACAAATAATTTATGGCATAATGAGCGGTTTGGTTGATAAGAGGAGCAGTAGATAGCGAGATCTGCTTGAAAAATAAAACACACTGTAACAGGGTACTAGGCAGCTGAGACTTAATGAACACCAAATAGTGTATTATGATTTTACCAGTGTAGGGACACTGGGAGATGAAGGCTAATACTCATAGATGGTAGGGTTCTGCTAACTACGAAAGAGTTTTCTGGGAAGTGCCATGTTCAAGATTTTTGCTGCCAAATCGACCTTTCTGAAATGTAACAGAGGTAGTATCCATTTTGTCAAAAAATTTCCCCGTCTGATTAAGTTTAACAAGTCCAGACGAGTAAACTCGGTGAATTTTTCATATTCAGAGATTTTGAAAAATATCATAAAAGACAACTCCGTGCCCCATATGATTAGCTTTAACGAGTCCAGACGAGTAAACTCGGTGAATTTTTCATGTTTAAAGAGTCTGAAAAATGTCGTAAAAGACAACTCCATTAGGGTACCTTTGTCATGCCTTGATAACCAAGCACAACAAAGGGAGAATAGTAAGCCCGAAACAGTTCATTTTTCATGAGTTTAGTCCATCGAAGCCAGAAAAGTGAGAAATCTATGTTCCATGGACGTCTACCTCATTTTTTTATGAGTACGAGGAGAAGGAGTAAACTCAGAACTGTTTGCGAAATTTTAATGAGTCCAACAAAGAAAAAATCGGTGCTCTCCATGAAATTTTAACGAGTCACGCAGAGAAAACTCATTTACCTCCGTGAAATTTTAACGAGTCACGCGAAGAAAACTTGGTTACCTCCGTGAAATTTTAACGAGTCACGCAGAGAAAACTCGGTTACTTTTTCGGTTTAAAGAGCTTTGAAAAAGAGGAAAATAATGGCTCCTTACTCTCTGTCGTGGTAGTTTAGCGAGCCCGAAAAAGTCAACTCGAGGTTTTTTCAGTTTTATGAGTGAGAAAAAGGTCCCTAAAAAGAAAGCTCAATGCTTCTTCATATCAGTTTTGACGAGTCTAAAGAAGAGAACTCTAGGTTTTTCGGATTAACGAGCAAGAAAAAGACCACGAAAAGAACGCTCGATATCAACTTCATATAATTTTAACGAGTCCGAAGAAGGGAACTCGAGGTTTTTTGAATTAACGAGCAAGAAAAATACCGTAAAAATAATGTGCAACTAAACATGTGTATGTCTGCATATGAATCTTGATCACTCATCAGAACATCAGTAACAAATCTCAATAGTTGCGACACATGTGCAGCAAGAATTCATGACTTTTTCCGACTAGCTTAAGAGAGTCATGCCCCAGAATTGGCTATAAGAAGGTCAGAAGACCTTCATTTTCACTGTTTTGAGTGCTGTGAAGGAGCTCTGGGGTGAAAATGGGTGAAATCTTCAACTGACGATTGCGGTCAATCCGGGCAACGGTTTTCCTTCCCGCGAGATCCAGGTAAGAGCTAGAACCTCTTGCTATCATTTAATTATCTTTTTGTTAAGTTTTGCTGGTTCAAAATGGGAAATTTGTGAGGCCCTAAAAAATGTTTGCGACTAACGCGTGCCAGTAGTGTTAGAGCCGCGTTAAGCACAGTTCCCGTGAAGGGATGCCGCGTTAGCGTGCTCTGTTTTACAATATGGCTAGCATTAGGCGCACCGTGTTTTTTAGAAACTCATTTCTCAATGTTTTGAAGTGGTCTAGGAAATTTTTAATCGGTTAAAAAATGTTGCATTTGCAGGTATTCAACTGTTAATCATGATTATCTAGCGAGAGAGAGAACATGAACGGGAAGAACGAGATATGATTACGGATGATGCAAGTTTGATGGCTCTCTGCAGATGCGGTTTGCTAAAATATGCCCATTTAGAACTAATGAGGGGTCAAGAGGACCTCCTGAGGTGGCTGATCCAGCAATGGGACGAGCGGCACCATGTCTTCCGGATTGGGGGCAATGAGCTCTCAATCAAGAAGGATGATTTGTACTTTTTGACCGGCCTATCATGTCGTGGACCAAGGCCCAACTTGACGGGGTCTAGAGCTGACCCGCATTCCACTGCTGATCTAATTCTTGAGCATTGCATACGTGACACAGGCTGTGAGCAACCAGGTATCGATCGCACGGGTGACTTTGAGACCACTGAGGTCTATATTATGGATGATTGTTCACTTGGTAGGTGCTAAGAGTCAGCATGTGGCCACCAAGGCCCAGATGCTACTAGCCTTGGACTGTATGTAGCCTTAGGTGTTTGAATGGTGTGACGGATTTGTCCGTCAGGTCTGAGCAGAGCTTACCGCATGTAAGACCCATACCCAGAGAGAGTTTGGGTACGGTACACTGATTGTATCTTTCTTACTGGAGTGGGTACCATTGATGAGGCCTAGGATCATTACAACGCCATTGGGCCCACATGAGCCGAGGCAGGCTCGGTGGGCAGCTTTGCTTCCGCGGACTGGAGAGGGTCCCGTCCGCCACTGTTTTGATGATGGGTTTTTTGATTGGCTAAACTCCCGGATTATTATGATTGAGGATTATACCTATGTAGGGATGAACTTCACAAGTAATCCAGAGTTAGTGTTGCCCCCTGGCACCCAGTGGGGACTCGATGGTGAGAAGGAAATGATCAATGTATTTCAAGGAAGTACCTTTTTTTTTGTCTTTTGAATGTTTATGCAATTTTTTTGTTGAAAAATAGGGCGAAGATTATGTTTTGACATGAAACATTTTTTTCTTGACACAGATGTGGCACCTGTCCATCCAGTTGGGGCCCCTTGCTATGCACGGCGAGGACTGCAGCTACCCGAGGCTAGCGCACCAACAGGGGATGCAGAAGCCCCCAAGGATGATGATGCCCAGGTTTTACATGAACTCTCCAGAAACCTGGAGGGTTTGAGTATGGGTATACCACCCCTTCCTATGTGGGAGGTTCTAGTTCATTTGCAGCGGCATACCGTAGGTGTGCCGGAGAGATACCTGGTGCCTATGAGGAGGATAGCCAGAGCAGTTGTATGTTACCATGATCATCAGGCCTACCTGGCGGAGCGGATGTATTAGTGTCAGAGCGTGGCTTAGTATAGACAATTTTTTGTAAAAAACCCAAGTTTTGGAAGATTTTTTGATGTAACTATTGTACTGGACACGACATATGTATATACATACTTTTTGGTGATTTTGTGTTTTTTGATTTTTTATGTATTTTTCAATGGGATGAAAATATATATACTCATGTATAAATATTTTATAATAAATGTGACAATTGCCATTCTAACACATAGTTTGCCAAAGAATCGGCTAATGCAGTAAATTATTTAGGAATGTGCTCAAATGTGATTGTTTGAAATTGACGTTCTAAAAGTCACACCCTTAAAAAATAACGTAACAAGACTAGATGACGAACACGGTAATGATTGTTTAACTGCATAATGACGAGTTGGGAATCTAACCTGACCACTAAATTGGAGATGTCACAAGACGCTGCCTTCGTGAGGAGTTGGATCACTGACATGTACTCGGAAATGTTATTGGTGGCACTACCTAGGAAAATTCCCCCAGAACCAAGAAGTTCTGACTCAGGAGTATAGAGAACCCAAGCAGCTGAAGCAATGCCTCTAGTGTGACGACTAGCACTGTCCGCATATCCAACGTATGATAAGGAGGATGACGAAATCTGTGTGAAAGAAAAAGATTATACATGAGAAAGACACCTCAAAAACCAAAAAATATCTAGAAACATAAAAACAATAGGCAAAACTTATATAAATAAAATTACAAAGCATATGCATAGTGCGAAACTAGGCAAAATACTTCTTTAGATAGAGCTTGTTGCAGGGCTCTGTGAGTGGAATTCCATTACAGTCCTGAAGTACGTAAGCCCCTTTTGAAAGGACTTTAGTGACGATGTAAGGACCAAGCCATAATGGTTGGAGTGTTCTTTCCCCCAAGAGGTCATGTTTCTGATCATAGAGTAGAACAAGATCGCCCTCTTAGAAAGAACGAGGCTTGACAGATTTGTGGTATTGAGCTTTGACTCGGCGTTAGTGAGCTTCGAGTGCTAGTGTAGCATCTTGACGAGTTTCGTCCAAATGATCAAGTGAGAGAAAGTTTTATTTTGTGGCGGTGGTGCCAAGCAGGAGTTCAAATGCGAGTTTGAGTGATGGAATTTCGCACTCGATTGGAAGTACTGCCTCCAGGCCGAATGCAAGTTGGAATGGCATGAAGCCTGTGGCAATTTTGACTGACGTTAGGTATGCCCATAATGCGAAATACAACTTCCGATGCCATGTGGTTTTATGATTTCCGACCAGTCGACGAATCATGGTTTTGAGGACGCCAGACGGCTTCGACTTGACCATTAGATTGAGGATAATAAGATGAGGATTGATCTTGATGGAAACCTAGCATGGATTTTAATTCGGTCATCATATGATTTTGAAAGTGGGATCTATGATCTGTGACAATAGATAGGGGTACGCCGAACCGACAGATTACCTGATTGAATAGGAAGAGAGCGACGGTTTTTCCATCAGCCTTAAAAGTGGGAATGGCTTCCGCCCATTTCGTAAAATAGTCGACCGCAACCACGATGTAGTTGTGTCCATTTTCTGAAGTGGGATTGTAGGTGACGAAGTCAATTCCCCATTTAGCGAAAGGACCAATGGAGATAACTGGATGAAGGGCGGCAGGATGAGCACGCATTTTCTTTGTGAAAATTTGACATGGATGGCACTTCTGGACTGCTGCAATGCAGTCTTTAAATAAAGTGGGCCAATAGTAACCAGCGCGCAGGATTTTTTGGGCAGTAGCTATGCCCGAAAGATGACCACCACATGCCCCTACGTGGCAGTGATTCAAAATGCGTTCTACCTCATCGAAAGTGAGACAACACCGGAGAATAGTATTGACGCCACAGCGATATAGTGTATCACTCAGCACGAGGTAGTGCTTTGCATGGTGGCGGATACGACGACGGTCGTCAGACGTGAGAGTTGGGCGGAAGCGTTGGGTTTGTAGGTAGACAAAAATGTCTCCATACCATGGGTCCGAAGAATCAACCAAGTATACAGATTCATCAGGAAATGGATCATGAGCTGCTTCTCCTAGGTCGATTCTGGGAAGGTCCGATGATAATTCGGCGAAGACGAGGGATTTCTTTGCTTTGGCAGTTGTGAATACCAAATCAAATTGTTGGAGGATTATGATCCATTTGGAATATTTTCTTCCAATAATTTGTCGAGACAGGATGTGTCACATGGGGTTCTCCAAAGCAATAATTGTAGTCTGTCGTAGCAATATATAGTGTCGGAGTCGGGTGACGGAAAAAACCACCGCTAGAGAAAGTTTCTCCACATGTGAATAACGTAGTTCAGGTCCAATTAGACCTTTGGAAAAATAGTATATCACATGTTCACTTTCGTCATTGTGAACTTGAACCAGAACCATTCCAAGTGAGGATGGTGAGGCTGCCAGGTAGAGGAGAAAGTCGCGTGAGTAGTTGGGGGCACTAAGGAGTGGGGCTGAAACAAGTGCATGTTTTAAAGCATCAAATGACCATTGAGCTTGGTCATCCCACAATTATAGTGCTCCTTTCTTCAATAATCGCATAAATCCTTTCATCATCTCGGCATAGTTAACGATGAATCGACGTAAAAAGTTTGCATTCCCTTGCAAACGTTGGAGTTGAAGGATGGATTGTGGTGCCGAAAATTCAACAATCGCCTTAACCTTATCGGGATCAACGCTAATCCCGTGCTTGGAGACAATGAAACCTAACAGATGCCCAGACTTGACCATAAATACGCACTTATGAGGATTTAGACATATATTGTCGAATCTACACCTAGCAAAAATTTCTTTCAGATGAGCGAGGTGATCAGGTCGTTTCTTGGAATGGGCCGGAAGGTCATCCAAGTAAGCCTGTACAATATGTCAAATTTCGTGAAAAGCGTAGTCCATAGCCCACTAAAAAGTCACTCCAGCATTCTTCAGACCGAATGGGAGTTTGCGATACACAAATGTGCCCCAAGGACAGATGAAGGCAGTTTTATGCTGGTCTTATTTTTTAATTGCAATCTGGTTATAGCCCGAGAATCCATCCATGAAGGAAAAAGATTCGCATCTGGCACAATCGTCAAGAATTTGATCTATGAATGGTGTAGGATAATTGTCTTTGGGATAAGCGGCGTTCAGATTGCGATAGTCAACACAAACTCGAATGGTGCCTTGTTTTTTATCGACGGGAACCGGATTGGAAACCCATTCCATCAAAGGAACAGGATAGATGAAACTAGCGTTTAAAATTTTCTCTACCTCAATTTTGATGGCGGCTGCATTGCGCGGGTGAACAGGTTTGAGTGGCTACCGAATTGGTTTGGCATTGTCATAAATCTTGATTTCGTGCTCAACTATAGATGGATCTATGCCGGGAATTTCGTCATAAGACCAAGAAAACACATCGCGGAATTCCTTGAATAGGGATGTGAAGCATGCAATTTCCTCAGGATTCCAATCGGCTCCAATCTGAATATTTTCCATGATACCCATTTTGACCGAGATATCAATGAGCATTGTCTTAGAAAGATTACCCATGTTCCCTTCTGAATTGATAGTTTGAACAGTCGTGTAAGCGGAGGGAACCATCTCAGGTGGGTCAAAGGATGGGATTTCAGTTTTTATCACGTCTGAGTCAATCATCGAAGCGTGATGGTGAAACTCTTCCTAAGTTCGTTCTTCTAGGGACATGATCTCTCGAATAGCTTCGTCTGTAGGCAAGACTTCATTGAGGAGATCCTTAGAGAGAATTGTGATGGGTGGGAAGTTTTTACCTTTGGTCGAAACCATAACAGTGGAGGGTTCATATGTAATTTGGATGGCTTGGTAAGCCAACTTGGCTGGTGAGAGCGACATCTAATCTCTGTAGGAATCAATTTTTGAAGGTTCCGGAAGGATCCAAGGGTCGATAGAGCTATCCAAAGTGGTGGATATCATTGCAACCGTGTTTGGGATCTGTGGCAGTGGGAGAGGAAAACAACCCAGTAGGGAAGATGCTTTCAAAAGACCAGTACCGATATTGACGTAAGAGTCAGGAAAGCCTCCTATTAGGGGTACAGTGCTACGTGGTAACGTGGTATAATCAGGGGTGCAGAAGGTTAACTGATCCATTGTGACTATTTTCCCATCTAATGGAAATAGGATGAGTCAGAATACCGAAGAAACAATGGCGGTTATGGCATAAGACCAACTACGACCAAGCAATAGATTATAGTCGAGATGATGATCTACGACTTCAATGTCCACGGTTACTATTTTCCCACCCAGAGTGATGGGAAAGCCAGCAAGGTATCCTTTTGGGAGGAACATGTGGCCATCGAAAGCTTTGAGGGAATTTGATTGCACTGTTAAGATAGGAGAACCTAAATTGAGCCAGCAAGCTTGTGACATAACGCAGGTCGAAGCACCTTCGTCTATGACAGTGCGATGGATTGGTCTCCCTTTCGACACAACCAACACCTGGAATGCGAGTTGGTGTGAGAGGCGAGGTTTATATTTTTCCATATCAAATATAGCTAGCATGGAATCCTGGGGGTCTATTCCACCAATGGCCAAAAGAAAGGCTTTCCTTTGTGCTGGACAAGTTTGCAATACTTTGAGAGCAGACATAGCTGACGGTGCTTGCGCCAAATCTTCTACAATGTTGTAGTTTTGGGCTGCACGTGCAGAGGTGTTATGAGTCGTGCATCGAAGTGTCCCTTTGGGGGGATGAATCACAGGGCCAGCAGTAGGCCGTTCGATATGAAAATCATTGGGCGGCGATGGATTTGAACTAGTAACAGGTTCTTGAGCATCTATGGTAGGATTTCCATAAAGCTTGGCTTATGTTTGAAGTTCAACACTCTTAATGCCATAAATGGCAGATGGTCCTTCATTGGAAGGATGCGAACCACCATTGCCCCATTGCTGGGGTTGTGGCGGGTTGTCAAGCATGTGTTGATGTTGCTGCTGTTGATTAGGGAAAGGATTATGAAGAATGGCAGGTGTTCACCCAGAATCCTTGTTTGCGATAAAATTGGTGCATTCCTGCAGCCGAGGAAATTTGTATGTCAAGTGGTCCTCCGCATAGATCTTGCAAAGAAATTTCATGGGTTTATCCTTCCCTTTGTCATTTTTGGCAGTGTTTTTCTGATTAGGGTTATTCTGATTGTCCAACTGCTCTTCCGAAGAAGATGTCTTTTTCTTGTTCTTCTTATTTTTTTCACTAGTTTTTTGTGAAGTTTGCACATAATTTACCTCAGCAGTAGGAAGAGTAGTCATTTGGTGAGGGGCGGTGGTAGCCAAGGATGGCTGGGAGGCTTTCCCCCGAGACTGTTTTGTGGCTACACCAGAGATTGTGCCAACGAGACCGTCGGCATGAGCTCCGTTTTTCTAAGTAGCTGGAGGATTTGGGTTACTAGGGGCATTGGGGAGCAAATCATATAGCATGCTAGATTGTGAATAGATTAAGTCCAAATGTTGGGCATGACGAATGCATTGATCTTCTGTAACCGCACCGGAAAGGCCAATGTCTTTAGAGATGTGGGGTAAGAGAGACTTAAAAAACCAATTAGCTAAGAGATTATCCGGGATTGGCGCTTTGACTAGCCTCCCCCTACGTCTCCATTCATGGATGTGATCAGAGATGTGGGTGGCGGTGTCTTGGCACAGCGAGGTTAACAGTTCCGTTTTAGTTTCAAATCTGATTGGTAATTGGAATTTCTTTAGAAACTCCATCGCTAAAGCACCAAAAGTTTTGATGGCAGCGTGTGGCGATTCAATATACCACTTGGCGGCATTGCTTGTAAGGGTGCGGGGAAACAGTCGAAGCCAGACACTATCATCCACCATGGAATTAGATATAGACCATAGATGAAAGGTAGTGATGTGTGCAGCTGGGTCTTCCCCTTGTTTCCCATCGAACTTTGGGATGTCAAAAGGAATATTGTGCGGTACTGGAGGCCAAAGCGGGTTGTGATTGATGGGATCATTAGTTAGTTTATGGATGTCGGGGATGTCCAAAGCTGCCAAAAATGGCAATTATGGATTTTCCCCCGAATCTAACCAAGGAAGTATGGGCTGACTATTTAGACCATAGGGTCTTCCCATCAATGTGTTACCAGGAGGATAAGTAGGACTTTGATAAAAATTTCCTATAGGTGGAGGGGTAGGGACATATGGTTGTTTTCCATAGGGATATTGTATTGCGGGGTAAACAGTTGGTTTCCCACAGTATAAAAGTACCCTCCCATTCTAGATGGAGGTTGGGGTGGGTTAGTCCATATGGATGCAATAGAGTTTCCCAGAGGCATGCTACTACTTGCATATTTCGGCAACGGCATAGACCCTACACCTATATTTGAACCACTTAAGGGAATGGTATTAACAATAGGTTGTCCTGTTTGTCCTAAGGATTGTAGGGGAAGTGAAATGTTGTTGAGATTGCAAAAAGATGATGAGCTTAGTGGAAAGAAGTCACCTTCACTAACTGGGCTCGTAGGCTATTTTTGGCGCAAGTCTATTTTTATACTATGTCTATTTTTAGACATGTCAAACATATTCTATGAGTTGCAGGATGCTATTTGTGGATGGTTGGTCAAGTTGCAAAAATAGATGGACTTCTATTTTTAGACATATTGGGCGGAATGGACTTCGTTTAAGTGCACAGATGTGGCACAGGAGCTGACAGAAGGAATTATGCTATTCCTAAGGGTTAAGTGGAGTTGTGTTTAGTTTAACTGAGTTAAACATAGTTGAGCTAGTTGTATCTAGTCTAACTAATTGATACACCAGTGAGAGTGGTGTGAATTAATTATTAATTAATTCACTAATTATAAACTCATTAATCAACTAAAGAATACATCAGTTAACTATAGTGCATGGACAGTTTCAGTGGAGACCAGTGAAGAGGTAGGTGAAAGAGCAATGTGACTATCAGGTGTGACTATAGTGTTGCATGATTTGCAACAACCAGTGATTGGAGATGCTAATGAGGATTGTGTGAGCAAGGCTAGACCAATTCGAGTTCATTCAGAGCCATTCTTCAGCAGTGATTGCGCAGTAGAGGCAGGCTATCAGGTGGTAGATATTGGAGCATGTGATTTGCTAGATCGGGCTTGATTAGTGTGTAGCAAGTGGAGATTGTACTGAGAGCTTGTGAGGAGCTTTGTATAATGATTGTTACATGATATATATGACATATAATATATATATAGTTGGGGTTTTTCAGCTTTAATCTTTCCCATAAATACTGTGTTCATATGTGTGATTGTTTATGGTTTTAATGTGCGCATGCGATTGTTTTTATTTCCGCAATTAATGATCAATGGTAGAAGAGATTTTGTGTTATGCATGAAGTTAAAATAGTGTGTTATCAGGAGAATCTCGGTGCATAAAATATCAGTTATCAAATTTCTACATGGTATCAGAGCGATATTGATCATTGGAGAAATTGCAAAACATTGAAGCGATTGAGTTTTGAGCTGGTGGAATTCGAATTTGCAGCAGTGTTTTCTTGGTGTCGAATTTGAGATGTCTTTCAATGGATTGCGATTGGAGTATGCCCTTGAGGGAAGCTAGAATTATATTTCATGGAAGGACAGGATGGAGGCAGTGCTGGATGACAATGGGTTGAAGGAGTTCATAGATGCAAAAATTCCAAAACCTGCTTCTAGCGATGCTGCCGCACTTGACCTATGGCAAAATAATATAGCAAAGTGTCAAAGAATTCTGTTGGAAGGTGTAAAGGATCACATAGTGTCTAGCCTTCATGGTAAGGCTTCTCCATTCTTGATGTGGAAAGCGTTGATAGACTTATTCCAAAGCAAGAGCGACTAGAGGAAGTTGGCGCTCAAGGATAAACTCAGGAACATAAAAATGGAGAAAGGTGAAAGTATGCCCAAGTACCTCACGAAGTTCATCCAATGCAGGGATGAGCTGGGGAGTGTGGGGGTGAATATAGATGGCAAGGACTTGGTGAGCTTGGCTCTCCTTGGGATTTCAAAGAGTTGGCATTCCTATCAGGACTCTGTCAATGGTCGGGAGAAATTTCCAGGATGGGAACGAATTTGGTCGGATCTTGTGCAAGAGGAGATAAGGTGAAGTACCAAGGACAGATCTTCATCAAAGAACTCACATGAAGAAAATTTCGCTTTGGCTACCAAAGCAAGGAAGGGGAAGAGAAAGAAGAATGCTTCTCACTCTAGTGCGAAAGGCAAGAAGTGGGACATGTCCAAGGTGAAGTGCTTTCACTATCACCAACATGGACATTACGCCACTAATTGTCCACATAAGAAGAAAAATAAGCAGGCTGCTAGATCTGCAGCTGGAGAGGCCTTAGCCTTACAGTTTGAGCTGGATTTTTCACTGATCGCATGCTTGGTCTCAAGTGTGATGGGTTCAGTGTGGTTTCTTGATAGTGGTGTGTCTTTTCATATGACCAGAGACAAATATTTGTTTACTGATCTGGATGAGAAAGATCTTGGAGTGCACATCGAGATGTGCGATGATGGTAGATACAGTGCGACCGGTATCGGTACCATTTCCTTTGAGAGGGAGTCTAGTAAACCCTTCGTATTGAAGGAAGTGATGCATGTTCTAGGATTGAAGAAGAATATGATCTCGGTGGTCATGTTAGAAGACAAGGGATATGATGTTGTCTTTAGCGAGGGAAAGGCTTTCTTGCGCAGTAAGGAAACTGGTGAAACTCGGAGGATAAGGGTTTTAGTTAAGAACCTTTATCAATTGCAGGTAGATGGCTGCGCAGCAATGGTAGGCAAGGCAGAAGGAGTGGTGAGCCAAGACGATGGCGAGTTGTGGCACAGGAGATCGGGCCACCTTCACCATGGAGCTTTGAAAATTTTGCAGAAAATTTCTACTGGGCTTCCCAAAGGTACACTTGCGCAGTCAGATCAATGCAAGGGATGTACTTTGGGAAAATTTGTAAAAGCCACCTTTCATGAGAAGGATAGTCGCACCACGACGATCCTTGAGAGAATTCACACAGACGTGTGTGGACCTTTCTCAGTAGCTTCGACAGCAAAGCACAGGTACTATGTGATATTTGTTGATGATTTTTCTCGGAAGTGCTGGATATTCTTCATGCAGAAGAATAGCGAGACATACTCAAAGTTCTGTGAGTTCAAGGCACTGGTTGAGAAAGAATCAGGGAAGCGAGTGAAGGCCCTTAGGAGTGACAATGGTGGTGAATTAATCTCTGGAAAATTCAAGGACTTTTGCAGCGCAGAAGGAATTCGAAGAGAGCTCATAGCGCCTCATAACCCACAGCAGATGGGGTCGCAGAGCGAAAGAATAGAATGATCGTGGGTGCTGCACGGGAAATGTTGCATGATCAGGGCCTTCCCATACACTTGTGGGCTGAGGCATGAAATACTGTGGTTTATGTGCAAAACCATTGTCCTCACAAGATACTTGGCATGAGTACACCCGAGGAGGTGTTTTCTGGTAAGAAGCCTGATATTTCCCATTTGAGGATTTTTGGATCACTTGTTTACATTCATGTGACGAAGGATGCCAGAAGAAGCTGGAGCTGACTGTAGAGGTTGGGATATTTTTGGGGTACACTGATACACCCCACAACTATCGTGCGTATTTTCTAGACAGTCACAAGACTGTTGTGCGACGGGATATCAAATTTCATGAGGAGAAAGACATGAAGTGTTCACCTGAGAGGGAGCCACACTTGCATGCAGATGAGGAGCCATTAGTTCCTAAGGATGAGCCTCAGGATGTGGATCA
The DNA here is from genome assembly GCA_034641835.2 of Pinus albicaulis. Taxonomy (NCBI): domain Eukaryota; kingdom Viridiplantae; phylum Streptophyta; class Pinopsida; order Pinales; family Pinaceae; genus Pinus; species Pinus albicaulis. Next base: position 1,490,269,615 of record CM076582.1, on the reverse strand, counting down.
GGCACAAGAGGAGGTTCATGGAGTGGAAGAGGCCACTCATGCAGCGCCAACCATCAGAGGGAAGAAGCGCACAATAGAAGTTGAGCGACTAGCTCAAGATGCAGAGAAGATTGTAGGAGCACCTACATCATAGCGCAGACAGAGACAGTCACCTGACTGGTATACTGGATACATGGCTCTTATGAGAAAGTGTATCGTGACAGAGCCATCCTCTTTCGAGGAAGCTGTGGAGGATCCTGCATGGGTAGATGCCATGTGGAAGAGTATGATTCTATTGTCAGAAACAGTGCATGGGATATTGTCCCGCGATCGGAGGGAAAATCAGTGGTGGGTTCGAGATGGATCTATAAAGTGAAGCAGGCGGCTGACGGGAGTGTGGAGAAGTAAAAGGAAATATTTTTTTCCCGTGGCTTCTCGTAGATAGAAGGGATCGATTATGAGGAGACCTTTGCACCTGTCGTAGTTGTATTGTTCCATACGGACCATCCTTTCTCTCTCAACATAGATGGGGTGGCACATTCATCAGATGGATGTGAAGACTGTGTTCCTCAATGGAGTCATTGAGAAGGAGGTGTACATAGAGTAGCCCGAAGGTTTTGAGATCTTCAGTAGCGAGTCGCATGTGTGCAGGCTCAAAAGAACGTTGTATGGGCTGAAACAAGCACCTCGTGCTTGGTACACATGGATAGATAGTTATTTCATCGGTCTTGGATTCACCAAGAGTGAGACGGATCCGAACCTATACCAGATTGTGGTTGAGGGTAAGTTTCTAATCATTGTACTTTATGTAGATGATTTGATATTGACTAGTGATGAACTCGTTGATACACTCATGCAAGGCTGATCTTGCGCAAAGGAGTTTGAGACATGACTCTGGGCATCCTTCATTATTTCCTGGGATTGGAAATTTATGGGCTATAGTTGAGGTGAACGTTTGGTGTCTCAAGGCAAGTATGCCTGTGAGATACCGGGAGAAGTTCAACATGCATGGCTGCAAACCTATCGACACTCCTCTTCCTGGTGGATGGAGGAAAGAGGATGCTACATCGGCAGAGGTAGTGGATGCCACTGTTTATCGACAGTTTGTGGGGTCGCTTATGTATCTGGTCAATACACGACCCAACATATGCTATGCTGTTAACCAGCTTTCACAAGCTATGGCTAAGCCTACCAAGCTCTACTGATAGGCAGGCAAGCATGTATTGAGATATCTCAGAGGCACATCGGGATATGGATTATGGTACATACAGTCGGATGAGGTGAGGCTATGTGGCTTCATGGATGCAGATTGGGCAGAGAGCCCAACGGATAGAAAGAGCACATCTAGAGGGATTTTCAAAGATTTGGTCGACAAATGCTTCTTTTGGTACAATAGGAAGCAACGATCCGTGGCACTGGGCCAACAGAGGCCGAGTATATGGCAGCAATTTTGGCTGCATGCGAGGCTATATGGATGAGGAAGATCCTGGTCGGGTTGTTTGGTTCACACTTAGATCCTACTGTGATATATTGTGATAATCATAGTTGCATCAAACTCTCTGTTAATCCATTATTTCATGATAGATCTAAACACATTGACATCCGGTATCATCATATCAGAGATTGTGTATAGCAGAAGATCATGTTACTTTCATACATTCCCATAGAGGATCTAGATGCTGATATCTTTACGAAGGTGCTCATCAGGAGAAAATTTGAATACCACAGGGGTAGGATAGGGGTGGAAGATAATCCTTATCTTGTTGAGAGGGAGTGTTGAGATTGCAACAAGATGATGAGCTTAGTGGAAAGAAGTCGCCTTCACTAAGTGGGTCCGCAGGCTATTTTTGGCGCAAGTCTATTTTTAGACATGTCTATTTTTAGACATGTCGATCATATTCTATGAGTTGCAGGATGCTATTTGTGGATGGTTGGTCAAGTTGGAAAAATAGATGGACTTCTATTTTTATACATATTGGGCAGAATCTATTTTTAAATTGTCAGTCTAAAAATAGATATGTCGAATATTATTATCTCTTAAAAATATTTGGACTATAAACATTATATTATTCTCTTGGAGCAGTTCAGTTAAGTGCACAGATGTGGCACAGGAGTTGACAGAAGGAATTACTCTATTCCTGAGGGTTAAGTGGAGTTGTGTTCAATTTAACTGAGTTAAACATAGTTGAGCTAGTTGTATCTAGTCTAACTGATTGATACACTAGTGAGAGTGGTATGAATTAATTATTAATTAATTCACTAATTATTAACTCATTAATCAACTAAAGAATACATCAGTTAACTACAGTGCATGGACAGTTTCAGTGGAGACCAGTGAAGAGGTAGGTGAAAGAGCAGTGTGACTATCAGTTGTGACTATAGTGTTACATGATTTGCAACAACCAGTGATTGGAGATGCTAATGAGGATTGTGTGAGCAAGGCTGGACCAATTCGAGTTCATTCAGAGCCATTATTCAGCAGTGATTGCACAGTAGAGCTAGGCTATTAGGTGGCAGAGATTGGAGCATGTGATTTGCTAGGTCGGGCTTGATTAGTGTGTAGCAATTGGAGATTGTACTGAGAGCTTGTGAGGAGCTTTGTATAATTATTGTTACATGATCTCTATGACATATAATATACATATAGTTGGGGGTTTTGAACTTTAAGATTTCCCATAAATACTGTGTTCATATGTGTGATTTTTTATGGTTTTAATTTGCGCATGCAATTGTTTTTATTTCCGCAATTAATGATCAATGGTAGAAGATATTCTGTATTGTGCATGAAGTTAAAATAGTGTGTGATCAGGAGAATCTCGGTGTATAACATATCAGTTATCAAATTTCTACAAATGTTCCCTGCTACTTGTGCGCTGGTGACACTGCCCCCTGGTATAGTGGCCAAGGAGTTTGAACTCAGCAAAGGGTTCCAACCGAAAGGGTTGCTAAAAGGAGCCGAAGTAGTCACACTCATGGGAGGAGCAACCGTGGGTCCGAACGTGGTCACGGTAGGAGTAGATCTCGAAGGAATCGGTGAGCTACCGACAGTTGTGATGACCGTAGGGTTGGGATTAGGTATATGTTGACTACTGGGGTTACCAAGTGATGGCATAGAACTGACAATCGACGGGGAGGATGCTGACGAACCTGGGATGGTTTGGAATCGACCCTATGGATGCCAGTTGTGAAATGGATGTTTGTGCGGCCGAAGACATGTCTTGGCATGGTGGAATCTGAAATATCACAGGCCCCAACGGATCATTGAGTGGAGGATTTTAATGAGGTACAACCCCTTCCGTGAAAGGGTCCTCCGGAAATTTCGTATGATATGAGGCTATGTGAAAATCAGGGTTTTTCAATGGAGACTGCTCTTCCGCAGAAGGCATGGGTTCTGTTAGTGCTCGAATCCGCCTCAGGCTGAAGGAAGGCGAGGTTCAAGGTAACATCAAACCAAGCTCAGCCTTGTAGCTAGCCCTACGAGGACAGGAGAGGGCTCTCTCTGGGTCTATCTCGGCAAAAGATGTCAAATAGGGCCTGAGATGACCTAAATGCAAAACTGATAATGATTTTAGGCTAGTAAATAAATATGAGGTATTTTAATAA